>NW_024102829.1:6624216-7824216 GCF_013122585.1 Styela clava | reverse complement strand
CTGCGTTATCTCAACTCAAATAAAACCTTTATATATTTGTCAACCTAGATTCATTACAGAGTTGATAATAGGTCTTGTTTGATGGCTAGTCACAAAATTTGCTTTTAGATGGATAACGTTCGTTGGTTCAAACTTTTTGCATTCGAGCTGCTTCTTCCCTCAGAACTATGATTTGTATGCATCCCGCAATTACTAAGACACATATCGAATCTTGTGCAAATAGAAAAATGCGCACAATAACATAAATTATTTCTTTTCCGTCTGTAAGATTTTACTTTAAAATGAGGTCTATTTGGATGGGAACGTTTGTATTCCTCTGCCTAACATTGTCATCTTGCTTTGCGACTAACGATGGGGCGTGCATGTCCGTAATGCGACAGTTGGTCGGGGGCCAAGCGACAAGAAGTATGGGCCAGTTAGCACCAGTTGGGTGCAACAATTGCGAGTCTAGGCCAGGTAAGCGAGGTCCTTTGGGACCTCCTGGAGACCGTGGGCCAAAAGGTTTAAAAGGAGACGCGGGTGCTTGCGTATGTGACCTGAGTGAGGTAGAAAGGCTAAAACAGCAATTAAGCAGACAAGAAGGTAAGGTATATACTTCTGAGTTGAGTCAAACTTCACAATACTTGAATTCAATCAAGTATATAACTAATTGTGTGGCATTCACATCAATCCATAAATCCAGCGTATTGGCTGAATTCTGGAGTTTTATACTTAGAACGCAATGAGGCAACTCCATGAGAACCTAATATAGAAGTGAGAACTAAGTCTAGAATTTTTGTATACACGGCGCTCCAGAAGTATGTGTACCAAGATGGCGCACAATCTCAACCCTAACCGGGTACACATACTATGTTCAGGTTGAGCGCCATCTTGGTACACATACTTCGGAGTACCGTATATATACTGTATATATATTCTAAATATAATATTTAAGTAAAAATTGAAATTAATCATTTTTTGTTCGATTGCAGAAATTTTACAAAGAGTTGGACGTCTTGTAAAAGGTAATGTATAACATTACTCGTTTGAAATGATTCGACAATGCAAGAAATACGCAGAAAGAAAAAGTAATCGTGACTATCGTGTATTTTTTGCTGTTGTTGTTGAAAAAGAACCCGCATTTATTACATATGACTTGATCAATTATTTTAAAGTGTTAAATATATTAGAGTCCCTGACAACGTTTTCATTTTTAGACACTAAATGGACGTATGGGTCCTTTTGTTTGTATGTTGTTGTTGTAAAAAATCACATTTCTCTTCTAGACTAGTACGAGACTGATACTAGATCAAATTGCTTTGAAATTTTCAGTGTTAAAGCTTGTTGTTAAAGGCTATTACTTTTGTTTACTTTGAAAATATCTGTGAGCTCTATGGGATTCGCTTTTGGCTTCGAAGTTTTGTGAAATTCAGTGATTTGGTGGTCAGACAAGCGGTAGGTCGCGGTGTAAAAGATTTGATACTTTTTAAGAGTTACTTTTTCAACGAAAACTTTACCTTAAGTTTGCGTATTATATTAACTTTTTATACTTGTATTCAATGCATCCGTATTTCCCAACACAAAGTAGTAGTTAGGTACGAGCAGGGATGTAAAAACGAATCAAATATTTGAATAAATTGGAAATGGAATATATTCGATTAATTTAATTCTTGATTTTATTAATAATTTGGAATATTTTTATTTGAAATGTTTTTTTAGGATTTTAATTTTGTAAGATTTAAGTTTTGCCATTGTGTCCATATCTTGTTTTTTTTATTAATTCAAATGTAATCTCAAACAATTTTGCTGGTTTTGAACTATTTGTGAGTGGATTATATCGGAATTGAAGCTTATATATTCCAACAGGTGTTTGTTACGTTGGAATCTCTTCAGGTCTTGTGCCGATATCTTCAATTACAGCCTCATCTACACATCCTGATTGTCCCCTTGTCAACATACCGCTCAATTCTCGCATCTCATGGTGTGCGTTGGCGAGTAAGTAGCAAAATCTAACTTGGAAACTTCCATACTGACTTTTCTGTATATCTAAAAAGTCCTACTACAATTGGTATATTGTTTAATACTAATTGAAAATAAAAAAAAAACGGATGGTACTATTGCATAGAACTAGTGCAATTTTTAATACCTCTATGTGTAAAATCGGTATTCTAGGGTGTCAATAAAGTCCCTTTACAAATTCAATTTTGTTGCGAAGTCAGTTCTCAATATATCTTAACCAGGTTTGTTGTTTTAATCAGTAATTGTTCAAATATTTTTAATTCATTTAATACATCTGTGAGGTCCCAAACAAAAAATGGTATAATAAATGCCCTTGCAATTTAAAAAAAAAATTTCCAGACTTTATGGACATCATATGTGATTGAACTCGATGAAAAATAAACCGACGGTCTTTACAAAAATGAAAGCTATTATATTTCTGAATGACTAATCACATTTTCATATCGTGGTGACAATGTCAGGTCGATCTGGTGAATGGGTGCAAGTTGATCTTCAAAAACCTCGACCAATCACCGGTGTTGTTACACAAGGAAGAACCAGGTACGGCCAGTATGTCAAGTCATTCAAAGTACAATATGGAAATTCAGTTTTGGCTTTGCGGACATACCAAGAAAATGGATCGGAAAAGGTATTTTATATACACAAAATTTTTACGCGGGTTTCAGTTGCACTAACTGTACGCGTCTGGGCATGGCTAAACATAAATTGTCCTGTTTGCCAGGTGTATCGATTCTACGATCTAAGTAAGGTTTTCTTCAAACACCTGAATTTAAGTCAAATCTACCGTATGTTGTCGTCATTTTTTTAGCTTGGTATAACCTGCATGTAACAGCGTTGATTCAAAAAAAAATTACTTTGCCTAGAATTCTCAAACAGTTAGTCAAGTACATTACTATTAACTCAGAGTATGCCATAGCAGTCTCATTTTTTGATAGGCTATGTCGAATCAAACAACTCACACAAATGAAATTATAAATATGCTGATGGTTTTACAGCGAATATGTATGTGCACGGGGACCGCCGCCAAGAAAATAACGGAAGCAATAAAATTGTTAATTACTTAATTACGAAAGTGGAGAAAATTTACTAAATTTTTCACAAAAGTTACACTTCGTAATTAGGAAAAAAATGATTTGCAAAATTCCTTATGACTTTTATATTATTATGTTTAGATTTTCAAAGCAAATAACGACATGAACACTCCTGTTGAAAATCGCTTTGAGGAAGCAATAGAAGCCAGATATATCAGGATTTATCCAGTTAATTACATCTCTCACATGAGCATGAGGCTGGAACTACTGGATTGCTAAAAACCGTCTGTGCTAACTGTGGGAAACGAATATTAAATCCCCGTGGTTTAACATTGTAACTGCAGTACATCAGGGATGTGGTCAGTGAAGTGGCTGGAAATAGCTGAATTCCATCAAAATTTCAAACAACACGAATACACTTGAAACCTCCACGTTTGGAACAATAACAAAAAAAAGTCAAATGGAATTTGTCAGATTTTAATTCCTATTCCAATCTCTCAATGTTTATTTATTTTTTTTAGTTATATTAATATGATATCAATTCGGAAGCTATTATACATAACTTAGGAATCTTAGAATATCTTGTTAAAATCGCCAATAGAAAATTTTGGTGTGAATTATACGAAAACATACAATTCCCTATTCTACTTCTCATTTGCAGCTTCATGAGTTTTACCTATATGTAACCCATTCCAAAACATATAATCTGTCTGAAGTCACCTATAAGCGCGGTGCTTCAAATCTAATTAAGTAGTAAACAATTAAAAAAAGAGCAGTTTTCTTTCAGTATAGAAACCCGTTTTATATCCATCCATACATTACCCAATATCCCCACCCTATTTCTTATATTTCTCTCGTCTTTATGTCACACCCTGAGTTGGTATTTGATTTTATTCTGACTGTATCGTATGACTGTACTGTATTTTTATCATATTCAACTGTTTCAATTATATCATTTAAAAATAAAATGTAGTAAAAGCATTTTATATGAAATTAAGAATACTCATACTCAAATGTATAACTCAATCTATGAGATTGCCAGTCTTGGCTAAATATATAGATGAATCAAGTGTATTGTACTATCAAGTATGCACATATAAGGAGTTTTATGCAAGGAAAGTGTATATATGGGAAGCAAGGTTAAAGTTACGCAATGTGAATACTCTTGCAAACTTATCATCCTCATTGTTTGCTATTGCAAATATTGATCCAGTTTCAGAGTTCAACACGAGTATGGTGAATAACATAACCGACAACCGTACTCTTTACAACAAATTATTTCGAGGTTTAAAAATTTGCGTTTAATATTCCGTCAAACTTCAACAAGATGTGTACCGATTAGGGCCATAATTTTATGACAATTGTCCTCATTTTAGTTCTATTACGAGTTCGGGGATTGTCTGTGTTAGACAAGTAGGCCTGCCCATAGGCTTCCGTCCCTTTACACAACTTGATGTAAAGTAGGCGAACAAAATTAGTTACCCCCATATTGGTACACATACTTCTGGAGCGCCTAATACTGTGCTATACTTTTCAAAATATTTTTAGTGATAGTTAAAACTTCAAATTATTGCAATACTCTGACTTACAGCATGAAGTTTACTTAGTGCTACGTTGTGTTTGCATCGAGTTTGATAAACAATGCACGATGAGATTGTTTGTATTGTCATGGTTACTATTGTCTTAAATTGACATTCAACTTCAACGCACAAATACAAGTGCCGTAACAAACATTTGTGGACGTACATGTATTATGTCTATATCAGTATAACTTATAGAGAGCAGAATGTTAGATATATATGAATAGTAAACGTTAAGTTATATTTCAACATGTTATTTAGACACCGAGAGAAAAATTAGAAAGACGTGTGTGTGGGGGTCTAAAGTAAAGCAGGTAGAAAGACCTTCCATTAGCAGCTATTACTAACTAACCAGTAGATATTCCTGGCATATGTCAGTCAGAATAAAAACAGTTTGCATACAAATTCGAACATGCAATTCCATACTGGAAGGGCAATGACAAGTTTTGGATGCTAACAATACTTTTTTTACTAAAAAACGTTAATCATTACATTATCAACAATCATCATCAACAATTGATTGCGCTTGAATAAAAAGACTTTTTGAAAGTACATAACTTGTATATTATAAAAAATGAAGGTCACACCACAAATGGCAATCCTGTCAGGTAAGCTTTTAAATATATTTAATTTTGTGATATCATTTTTAATTGTTCATAGATGAGCAAAGCGAACTCAAAACAGACTGCCAGCCAGGAAAAAATTATAAACTCCAGACACTCGACCCCGGGTTGTGAAAATCATGACTCCGGATTGATGAACTCCGAGAATATCAAATTTTGATAGTGAATATCTCAGAACACGGAAGCTTAATTTTGTTAAATTCTAAAAAGTTCAGCAAACTTTATTCATTTTGAGTTCTTTTAGATTAATTTTGATTGTCTATATTACCCTTGAAAGTCGAAATTTTAAGTTTAAAAGTATTTCGGCCCCGACTTCAATTAGTACATACTGAACCCCGACTTAGACTTCCAATGCGCTTAGTAAAACTGTTCACCAGTAACTGTTTGCTTTTAAGAGTAATGGGAAGTTTATATGTTTTTGTATAAATCCCAGCAGTTTTATTTAAGTCTTGACTATTTTCACTTCAGATTAACGATTTACTATCGAATTCGAGGACGTTTTACCCAGGGCAAAAACAATATGTATAATTAGCATTATTTTCGGGCACAGAAATGGGTAAATCATTAACTTTTCTGTAAAAATGAGAAATGAGCAGCATTCTAAAGAAAATATGCAATGAATCACCAAATTATCAAATACCCATATAGACTGAACGGCGCAAATGTATTATCTTGATTGTGATTTTTTCTAGATTTTTTGGAAAAGAAACCCCCATTTGTTCAGTCAGACACTGCAGCAAACTGCCATAGGTGCAACGAAATATTCAGTGACTACAGGTAAGACATTTTGCACATTTTTATGTTCCTATAATTAGTGTTTCGAATCCTGGCCCCGAAATACTTACTTTTTATTCTGACTATGAACACGGGAAACTAATTATAAACTTAAAAAGTTCATTACAACGAAACAAAGGGGTATTTCGCACCTAAAATGGTACAGCTGAACAGAGATATAATTGTTCTACGTTGCATAATTAGCATTTTTTTCTTTGTGAAAATGCTTGATGTAGCCAATAAGTCTGCGAAATTCGCGGATTTATTTGAGGCCGCGCCTCGGGGTTGGAAAACACTGATTTATCGAAACGATACGAATGGAAACTTCATGTCCGAGGATAGATCAATATTTTTTCGTAATTTAGAATTAACTGCAGAGCATGTGGGAATGTTGTTTGTGATGAATGTAGTAAGAATCGAATTTGGCTTCCATACCTTCCCACCGAAAAGCATCAAAAAGTTTGCGACGACTGCTTTGGAATAATAAAGGTAACTTGCTTTAAGTTGCTCTTTTAACTTGCTTTAATTTATTAGGTCAGCAGTTTGTGCGGCGCCAAATTATCAGGGAAAACAACTCGCGCCGCCCTTACACGAAACAAATTGCTCTTTTTAAATAAAATCTTGTTGCTACTGCAAAGTATGATCTATCTATCTACGTAATTATATGTTAGTTTCCTTATGAATGCTCCCAAATAAAAAAAATATAATTACCAGTATTTGAATGGCGAAGCACCTCAATCGCTGTTTTATGCGATAAATAGCAATGTGCTGTACGAAGACGAAATTGGAGAATTGGCGCCAAGATGTTGTCGATGTACCGAGGTATTTGACGAAGAGCAGAAAACCAGAACGTGAGTAAACAACGACGCTAGTATAGTTAATCAATAGCAAAAAGTAAATGTTAGCCATTAGTACAACAAGTATTTTATATCGGCTTTATAAATGTAGCTATATAAAATCATAAAATATTATTTTTATCCTTCCGCTAGTAAAGAATGAAAATGTAGTTCTTCACCTTTACGGAACAAATTTCTATAATTTTTACTTGCGTGATTAGTGAATAAAATCAACACCGTCTTCACAGTGTCTTAATCAAATATAATCAAATAGTCTTTTGCGTTGACTTGAAGATTGCTGAAGCTACATCTTCCTTCAAACTGATTCTTTAAATTTCTTGACTTGGGCACTGCTACATTTATAAAGCCGATACATAATAGGTATTCATGTAACGGCTTTTGCAGATACATAAAATCACAAAATACTCTTTTTATCCTTCCATTAGTAAAGGCTGGAAATGTAGTTTTTCACTGTTTACAGAACAAGTTTCTATAATTTGTACTTGCATAATTAGTGAATAAATTCAGGATTATCTCACAGCGCCCTACTCGAATAGCCTTTTGCAAAAACTCAATTATTGACTTGACTTGAAGATTGTTAAGTGATTGTTGAGTTACTGTGAACCGTTTACTAAGCGCATTGGGAGTCTAAGTCGGGGTTCAGTATGTACTAATTGAAGTCGGGGCCGAAATACCTTTAAACTTAAAATTTTGACTTTCCTGGACTTTCAAGAGTCAAAGGGTCAAAAATCAACTTAATCTAAATAAAGTGAATAAATGATTAGTGAAAAAATTCAAGATTATCTCACAGCGCCCTATTCGAATAGCCTTTTGCATAAACTCAATTATTGACTTGACTTGAAGATTGTTAAGTGATTGTTGAGTTACTGTGAACCGTTTACTAAGCGCATTGGGAGTCTAAGTCGGGGTTCAGTATGTACTAATTGAAGTCGGGGCCGAAATACCTTTAAACTTAAAATTTTGACTTTTCTGGACTTTCAAGAGTCAAAGGGTCAAAAATCAACTTAATCTAAATAAAGTGAATAAATGATTAGTGAAAAAATTCAAGATTATCTCACAGCGCCCTATTCGAATAGCCTTTTGCATAAACTCAATTATTGACTTGACTTTGAGATTGTTAAGTGAGCCAGGCAAAGCAGATAAATTCCACTGTTCCGATTGTATTGACAACTCAGGGAGTGCTAGTAATAAAGGTCTCAAGGTTATTTTCAGGTTTTGTGAAGGATGCGAAAGAGCTTTTTGCACCGAATGTCTGGATTCAGCTTCTGAAAGCGACCATCGTTCAAATGAAGCCTTTGTTTGTAAGAGTTGCAAAAAGAAGTCTGGTGAGTATACTGCGACCTAATGTTTGCTCGAAAATTTCCACATACGGTTTATACAATTCGTTGCGTTACAGAAGTGTGTGTACCAATATGGAGGTAACTAATTTTGTTTGCCCACCTCACTTCAAGTTGTGTAAACGGACTGAAGCCTATGAGGCTATGGGTTTTCACTTGACTAACAGAAACAGTTACCAAACTCGTAATAGAACTAAAATAAGGAAATTCGTAATGAAATTATGGCCTAACCCTAGCCTGGTACAATACTACGGAAGTAACCAATTTGTTTTGTAACTCCATCACTTGACTAAATGAAGAAAGTTAAATAAATATATACAAAATAAATTGAAGAAAATTAAAATTCGATAAAGCAAATAAAACCTCAAAAGTTATAGAACTAAATGCAATTGTCTATGTTTGTGATAAGAAAATGAAACAATCGTAAAAAGTATTTATCAATAAAAATTAGTAGTGTTTATTCTGTTAACTTCAATGCCGTTTGGTAATTCTTATTTCCATTAATTTTTTCCAATTATATTTTTTTGAATGAAGTAAGACGCTCTAACTATTTTAAGATTTGAGATACATACATTTAACATACAGTAACTTTCAACAATGTGTTTCAATATTGTTAAAACAGTTTTATTTTCAATAGACGAAAATGACGACCTCTCAGTCTCTTGCACTTCAGGTATGTATAATTCATTTATTTATTATCGTATTGAACTGAAGAAAATTAATTTCCGTTAGTGTATATTATATGATGAATTAGGTATGTTGCAATAGTGAGAGTCTTGTTTTCCCTGAATGCGTATTTGTTTGGATCATGAAACTGAAACGATTTAATTAACGCCGATACCAAACGTCCGTGGATTCATCGTTGAATGTAAACTATGAAATATCAATATATTGTAAATGGATATCACAAATTATATATTTTTTTATTTGTATATCATGTTGTTCACTATTTACTGACCTTTTTCCAGCTACCACTGATTCTACATACTCGAGTTCTACTCGAGCGGATGATCACGAAGGGAGTAACTGCTGCGGAATAAACAGTTGTGATGACATTGAATAGGGGTTGATTGGAGATGTCATCGGAGAATGTTTGGGTTGCGTCTTCGATATGCTGTGAGTAACATATAATGATTTTGCATTTGTATCTATGGTAAAATGGTCGTTTAGTGGAGAGAGTGTGTTAGATTAAAAATGTAATATCTCAAATATGTGTTTCTCCCATTTTTACTGCCAAGGCCGATTATCGAAATACTTTATTGTGGTTCTAGAAAAATTCGCCGCATAGTAAACATCGCCACATGAAAAATCGCCGCAAGAGCATTTTGCTGTAAAACAAGTATTTGTGATAAAAACAGTTAGGTTTTAGAATGAACCTTTTTATTTAAAATTAAAAATATTCGTTATTTAAGAGCATACCCTAACCCTATAAATCTAACTGTTTTTATCACAAATACTTGTTTTACAGCAAAATGCTCTTGTGGCGATTTTTCATACGGAGAATTTTCTATGTGGCGAAATTTCCTGCGACGAAATACCCTATGTTGAAATTTCCTGAGGCGAATTTTCCTGCGACGAAATACCCTATGTCGAAATTTTCTGCGTCGAATTTTCCGGACACTCTTAATTGTATTGAGATTTTAAACATAATTTAAACTAATTTACTGGCGCGAAATCTGCTTAACCGATAATGAACTGTGTGCG
The DNA here is from genome assembly GCF_013122585.1 of Styela clava. Taxonomy (NCBI): domain Eukaryota; kingdom Metazoa; phylum Chordata; class Ascidiacea; order Stolidobranchia; family Styelidae; genus Styela; species Styela clava. The sequence continues at coordinate 7,814,312 of NW_024102829.1, read as the reverse complement.
CACGCATCATACGTTCGCATATTGTTTACAATATATCAACAAAGCTCAAAATTCATGGTCTGATTGTTGTCCAGTACTTTCGAACGACCGAGTTGTAGCCTTGGTCATTGTATGTAAGATTTGGTAATTGCGATGATTACTGAAAGAAACGTCACAATTACTTACGCGCTACCGCGGTAATTCTGTAATAAAATGTCAGTACATGAGAATAGACATGTTTCAAATCGAATGTCTTATTCGGTGAAACACAGATTGAGATAAAATTTGGTATCCTTAGTTAGGTATAAACTTCAATATTACCTAAAATATATATTTAACAGTTTCTCACCCGAAGAAGAATGAAACGGGAAACGTTTATATGAATTGCCATGCATCAGAAAAACATAACCACTTCATATGCTGGACGACTCATCACCCCATTATTTTGCTTTTATCGTAAACTAACCTTTTTAATGTATAGACCTAATATATTTTTGTCTTCCATAGATTCAATATTTAATAACAATTTGTTTTTGTGCCAACAAGCTTTGATTTTCTCGCAGTATCATCTCGTGTTTTATCTTTGTCAACATAACTGACACTTAAGGGTCTCCATCCAGTAAAGTATGCCAACGGGCTGCTAAAAAGGCCGAGTTGGTTTAATGTTGTTGTTTCTTCACTGTCAATGTACTCTGAATCGTTTCTTTTCGATTTTCATCCTGTTATATGTAAAGTTATTGTAGCGGAAGAGAATTTCACTCTTTACAACTACATCAATATATCTATTGCGGAAACTTAATGAGAACATTTTTTGGACCTCCGAAAATATGTGTACCAAGAAGGCGCACAACCTGTATATAGGAGTTGGTACAGGTTAGAGTTAGGTTGTGCGCCATCTCGGTGAACATACTTATGGAGCGCCGAACATTTTTTGTTGTTCATATTACAAATATAACTTTGAATCCGATGAATAAATAGGAATGTGAAAACTTCAAGAATGTGATCATCATTGTGATGAACTTCATAAATGGAGTTGGTAATAATCGACAATCTGTTTACCTACACGTAAACTGCACTACCTACGGTCAATAACACTTTTAGTCACGTACGGTCGCGTGTAGGGATTTGTTTGAAAGGAATTGTTTTAAAACAATTGTTTTAAAGTTGTTTTAAGTTTTTTTGCCTGTTTTGTTCCAATTGGCTGCACTATTTGATTTTTTTGTATTGAATAGGTTAAAGAAAAATGAATGTAAAAACTTGATAAGCGCTTCTTATTTGCAATAAATACCTCAAAACGCCACAAACATCGATAGAGGCTCATACACACCTTCTCAAGCTGTAGTTCAGTGGTTTGCACAATAAGATGCAACCGATAAGCCATTACGTGAACGACCCTGCTAAGACGAAACCAACTTGCGAAAATTGAAATGCGACCGAATAAATGAGTTTGTATAATCTTGAAAAACCCTATCACTTCAACCTTAAAAACAAAGTATGCTAAGAATAAATTAACCGAACAGTATTAACCGTAATAATTATTGCCTTCATTTTATGAGAATATTGCCAGTACATGAACTCGAAATCCATAATATGGCGTCATAATAGATTAGTTGTGGCGCCTTTGCATCAGGGGGACTCTTACTATTAGCATAGGCTAGGCTAGGGTGTCTCATCGTTTATATCGATAGATTGCCGCCGATGTAAGCATATTCTTTATTATCGCAACCCACTCGTTTTGCCGAAGGCTGCCCTTGATCTAATTGCTTCTGTAGTAGACTCGTGAGCTAAGTTTCATTATTTTTTTTACTCAAAATGTCTCTCTGATATCTCGGATAAACATTCCGGTTAAAATCTAATGACTTTGGTGGAGATACAAACGTAGCGATAAATGTACACAATAGAAGTAAAAGCCAAAATAAGAATTTTCACTCACAACTTTTTGAAATTTTAATTCCGGCTGCGTACGCAGCTGCCAGGATGCAACGTTTTGGCGTAGTTTTGCGGCGATGAAAGGGGTATTTCAATAAAAAATACAAAAAATTTAGAAAAAAAAATGATTTAAAACAAGCCCTTGTTTTAAAACACGATGTTTTTTTAGAATTGATAAAAAACAAAACCCTAGTCGCGTGTACCGGGACCACAGAAAACAACTGCGACTTTGAGGTTAGGAATCTAAAAACATAAGTAGATAATAGACGTCAATCTCTACATTTAGTCGACAGTTTCAACATTATAATTTCGGTCAGTTCGGTGATAAAGTTTGTCCCTGCTATTAACGTCACAAGTTGTCGCCAGAGATATAAAATAATTTAATATCCCGAAATATGTGAATCAAGATGGGAAACACCGGAACGTAGTATGTGTACCAGTAGCATAATTCCAAGTACAAACACTACGAGAGACACTTAGCTAGTTCCCGAATAAAACTAAAATAAGGAAAATTGGAATTGTCCGCCATCTTGGTTCAAGTACTTCTTGAGTACTGAATATTGTATGGTAAAACACGAAATACATCGTAACAATACATTCATTAGAAAATTTAAAATTCAATTTAATCTCCATTGGAAACAAACTGATAGCGAGTGCGGAAACGTGGTTATCAGCAAGAACACATTTCACGATAGCCATGGTTGCGTTAACGGAGGTGGAGTTTCGGAGTTGTCTGTTTGTGTGTTTAGCTGCAGGGTCTAAATGGCCGAACCGATCTGAATCGAATTTCTAACGTGGGTTACGCTGAGTTGAGAATTTTCTAGTTTGTCCTCAAAATTTATCGCCACCACCTCAACAATTACAATTCTGAGATCACTACCCCCAGCAGAAGTAAATACTTTTTCGGAGAAGTCATTTTTCATCTTGTTAAGAGTCTGGAATTTCAGCGAACAACATTAATTTTTAGCCGCAGTATAGCGCTCAAAATGATCTGGCAGTTTTGGTATCCCAAGCACTGCAGTACGCTGTCGCTGTTGCAATTTTGCGTGGATGGTAACAGTTTACTGAAGCGCGGGTCGCCTCATGTATCAGCGGAGATCCCAGACGCTTACCAGCGTATTTTATTATTATTGCATTTCGTTAATTTTATTTAATAAGAGGAGAGGCAAACTTTTAATTACTAACGTAAATAAAACAACACCATTTTAACGTTTACGCAGATGAGTTTTTGCAGCGGATCACGTTTTCCACTTTTAATTACATAATTACAATAACAAAATACTTGAACGAAATAATCTAGTAATAACGGATTTCGATAATCAATCTTGTGATATTAGTCACAAAATACCAAAGATGATCGAAATACAAAGTCTTGAGCTGAGCGCTAATGTCGGCAACTAATATTATGAAAACACTGCACGTATTTTCAGTGATAAGTCATGTGATGTGCTTTGCAAACGACATGATGCGATTCATGATATTACCATTTCTCCCATTACATAAAATTTACATTTTAAATTGCTAAGACATAACCGTGACATGCCTAACATTTTTTTTAGTACATACGAGACACTCTTTTTAAACCTTTTATGTTTATATTTACAGCATTTGAGTCTCAGCAAGATGCCAGACTAGGTATAGTTATGTCTTATAATTTCCATAAATAGGATGTGCGACTTCTCGGAATACGTGCCCGTTAATAGGATGAACATACGCAGATCCAGAAGTCTAATTGCTTTACTCTGTATTTCCAAGTATTTATACTGTTTCAAAAAGCATCTGAACAGCCGCTTTTTTAAAAATTACGACCAGACTTTCGTATTAAAATCAGTCATATTTCGCTATATATAAACTCTACGTGCTCGTACTTTTGTTGTATGAGTATGTCACGGGACAAGAGAAATCAATATCTGCTAATACAAACAAATGCTTAGTTTATTTGACATAATACTACTATTATAGTTATAGTTATAGTAAACAAAACTTCTCAACTGACTAAATATCTTTCCAGAGTAATATATGTTCGCTCTACCTCTGACATGAGTAAACTACGGCTCGCGGGCTAAATCCGGCCTGATGTGTAATTCAATCTGGCCCGCCTGGTGCTGCCATAAATTTCTGCTTTCAACCATTTCTGCACTACATATTTGTTGTTATCAAAATCTGTATGTTGCAATAGGCTTGTTAGTTCATGATCGTAGTCTGTGTAAGTTGTGTTTTAGGTTGCCACAGACTTTCATGTTATGAGGACGTTAGCAAAACTTCACGTTTTCTCGCTCACTCAATTTGACGGGGGTCACGCGCAGCCGAGAGTTTCAATTTAGCGCGACAACGTTTTGCTAACGTCCCCATAACGCTCTCTTAACGTTCTTTTTGTTTATAGCTTAGGCATTCTTGTCATGTAATTTAGTCTATCGTTTCTCGATGGTTTTTTATAATCTGTTGATGCATTCCTTCCATGAACCTTAAGTCGTGAAGATTGATCACGAAATTATTAGTGGCGAATTTTTGTCCACCTAGAAAGAGTACAATCGATAGCGAGAAAAAAAATTGGGTTCTTTTTTTGGCCCCTGGCCTAAAACCTTGCCCACCCTTGCTCTACCTCATTTCGTTTTTGAATTTTTAAATTTAGATTAGGTGGAAAAGAAATCTCCTTTCGTTGAGTCAAACGCTATTCAGAATTGTCATATTTTGTGAACATGTTTTTATAGACTCCAGGTAAGATCAGTATGTTTCTTGCTTCAACAAAATGCTTGTGTATCGTAGGTTATACTATCTAATGTACTGCCATTTCGAGAGTTGCATATTCAGATTTTTTATACATTGCGATACATTGCGAATAGAAAATTTCCGAGCAACACTCATCGCTCAATCCATGGTCGACCCGAGAATTTAAAATGTCATGTCATATCAATTCAATTGTGTTCAACGTTGCTCGCCTTTGAGTTACTTAATATACTACGGCAACCATGAAATGCTTGTTAAACCGTCTACTAGCAATAAATGGATTGAAATCGTATTTTTGAGTTGCTCTTTCAGCACTTAGGATTATCGCAATGTTTCGTTGTTAAGGGAGAGTTTGTAGTTAGGAAGCCAATTATATTTGATACCTTCTTATCGAATTCGGTCTATGCATGTATCAGTGATTTCTTGATGCAGTGATGGGAAAAATATCGGCCGACTCAGTAAAATGATCAAACTTTCATTGAAGGGTTTAGATCAGGGGTCGGCAAACTACGGCCCACGGGCCTGATTCGGCCCGCGACGCTTCACTGAATTATATTAACAAAACAGCTTTATTGACGAATATATTCTTTACGTAACAAAATTTGTTTTGAGAAACTAAATTATACTATAACCTAACAAGTATATAATTTACAATCACTCGTTTAATGAGCCTATAATTGATTATAATTAGAGAAATGGCAACAGAACGTAAAAAAGTTGATAGCGCAAATGGTTTAATGACGCTGAAAATATTGAAATGATCAGTATTTGCGCACTGCTTGAAATTTCTGGGTGAAAAAATGTGATTCATTAGCCATTCCTTTGGTTTTTAACTTTCTAAAATACGTGCCACCCGTCAATGACTTGCAACCTTTAATTTTGGCCCGCAAACGACAAAAGTTTGCCGACCTCTGGTTTAGACTTGAGCCAGTAAAGTTATACAGTCATCCCAACTCAAATCCTCGACCGACTGTCCTATCTCCCTCCACTTTCCTATTCTCGATTCTCTGCCCTGTCTCCCTCGCCTCGGCCAACTGCTCCACCTCCCGATCCTCGACCCAACGCCATATCTCCCTCAACCTTCCTATCCTCGACCCGCTGTCCTATTTCCCCCAACCTTCCTATCCCCTTCAACCCCTTTATCCTTGACTCACTGCCCCATCTCACTCAACTTTTCTTTCCTCTATCCACTGCCTCCTTCAATTAACTTACCTTCGACCCACGACGCTATACCACTCAGCACCTAACCTAACGGCGCTACAATTACGAATCGATCGTCAAAATGAACTCTGCCATCTTGCGACCAACTTCCATGTGTTATACTGGTCGAGTATGCCAATAAGATGATTCAATCGTACGTCGACAAAACATGATTGACGGCATTCGTAAATGTAGGCTGGAATCTCAATTGGTAATCAATAACCATAATTGGTGGCTTAAAAATGTGCTACTAATTAGGCTACTGATGGCATCGGGTTTGAGGTGACGGTTTTTAAAATTTTGAAAGGCCATTTGATATCGACATACCTGAGTTCATTTTCAGAAACTGATTCAATGTCGCCTATGTTTCCGTGCAAGGCAAAACGATGAGGAAGTATTCAAATATTTGCACGCTTAGTCATTTTGAACGAATGTTCTGCCATATACTGTTGTATATACAAATTTCTTTTACGTGACTAAGAAGGCTGAAAAGTCAAAAACAGTCAAAAATATAAGTCGCTCAGTGAGTGTAATCCCTTCCAAACTATTTTTAAGCCATGAAATGTTTTGTCGTAGCTAGCGTTGCCAACTGCCCTTTAATTCAGCGTACAGTCCCAAAATTGAGCTTATCTTATCTGCAACTTAATGAAGTTGCAAAGGACGCAGTTCGTACGTAATCTTTGGCATCGCTTTTACTATAAAATGTTGAAGAAAAATACTTTATACGGACTAGAGCACTATTGCTTATTTCGAATCAGCATCATATTGTCACAAAACTCACGACAAGGCCAATCATTAAGAGCATAAACGGCTTATTAAAATTTAGGAAACTGTTATTCCCACCAAAAAAAACCATTAGTAGCCCAATTAGTAAAACATTTTTAAACTGCCAATTAAGGTTATTGTTTACTATTTGAGATTCCAGCCTACATATACGAATGCCGTTAATCATGTTTTGTCGACGTACGATTGAATCATATCATTGGCATACACGACCAGTATAACCCATGGAAGTTGGTTACGAGATAGTAAAGTTCAGTGTGGCAATCGGGTCGTGAATAAAGCGCCGTTAGGTCAGGTACCAAATAGTATAGCACCGTAGGTTAAAGATAGGGCAGTGGGTCCGAGGACAAGTAGGTTGAGGGAGATAGGGCAGTAGGTCGAGAAGAGAGAGGTTGAGGGAGATAGCGTGGTGGGTCGAGGATAGGAAGGATGAGGGAGTTAGGGCAGTGGGTATAGGATAGGGAGATAGCGTAGTGGGTCGAGGATGGGAAGGTTGAGGGAGTTAGGTCAGTGGGTCGAGGATAGGGAGATAGCGTAGTGGGTCGAGGATGCGAAAGTTGGGGGAGATAGAGCAGTGGTTCGAGGATAGGGAGATAGCGTAGTGGGTCGAGGATAGGAAGGTCGAGGGAGTTAGGGCAGTGGATCGAGGATAGGAAAGTTGAGGGGGGTCGGGGAGTCGGTCGAGTATAGGTAAGTAGATGGAGATAGGGCAGTGGGTCGAGGACAGTTTTAAGTGTTTTTAACGGAGTCCTAAAGCTCTGTACGGAGCACTTTGAGAACCTAAAGTCTACGTAGTAGGATATAACAATGCGAACAACTAAGTAATGAATGTTTCCCCGACTTTTGATCTCTTGAATTCTTCCTCACTCTACCATTGCAAAATTATTGGTACTTATTTCAAGAATGGTTTTGCGAGTTTAGGACTTATAGTTACCAAAACACAACTAAAATATAACAAATAACACGCAAAAACCGACAAAACGAGGTAATATCACAACCACGAAAGACTGTCTGAATGGCAAACGTATCTGAGCGCTTCTGAAACGTTTATTGTTACTTCAATTTTGTACTTATGCTGATTGGCCAATGTTACGGCAGTAAATAAGGAAGTGTATACTCGGGGAAACATTCATAATTATAATAAGAGATTTATAAAGTTGTTATACATAAATACGCTGCACAGACGCGATGCTCATATTTATGGAAAATTTAAATTGGGTCGCGACTCAGTAGTTGCGGACCCCTGGCATAGACAGTACCCTAACTTGATAATGCTAAGCCAGAACACATCGTATATTATACCGTTAACAATTGATCAAGTAAAACTTACTAACTTAATTTGGGAACAAGGCAGAAATACTGCTCGTGGGGTAAGAAAATACATTGGTTAGAGTAGGTGCATATTCTGAAATCATGTAGCAAAAAGTACCGACCGATTTTATACATCTTAGGGGGGCCGATGACATGTGATATCAGTTCAGCAACACATGTCGTATACTTCACTTTAGCAACCAATTGTGATGTCCATAATATCGTTTACCAAAATGGAATCAATTACATTGTGATCTATGAAGAAAAGGGAGAGGTTTAAATTTTCAAATTTATTATTATACTATACTATATATATATATATTATATAATTATATTTGGGGACTCTAATTCTTTCTTTAATTGAGCTTTCCTGTATCAATAGTTTTAATATTCTTTGAATATTGTTTAAATTTACAATCTCTTGAAGTCATTGTAAAATTTTGTATCGATCAATTTGCTTTCTTATCATACTTTAGCATCCTTATGTGTGATGCTTCGATTCATAATATAGTAATAAGTGATGAGATTCTAAGATTACCACTCTACTTGAATGCGTGGTATGAATTTCAGAGCACCATACAATTAGAAAGCAAAGAGTAACAGTGTATAAAGAATTTGTATAAGTTCGCAACGACAAATTCACTGAAACTACTATGGCAGTGGTTCCCATACTTTTTCGACAAATTTCGTAATGCCTCATTTGGATCTTTTTATCCCTCCCCAACTACACCTAAAAATTCTGTTTCCTATTCCTAAATTTTTAATGGATCCTTAGCCAGCGCTTTGAACAACTCGCACTTGTGCACATTGTGAATAACTTATAAGATATCCATAAATACGTATTATAATAATACTGAATAATTAAATAATATTTTCGAATATACACCAAATTTAAAATGAGAGTTCTCCCCAAGAACATCCAAAATGTTGGGCAACTAATTTTTATATTGTTTTTCCAGGGAACGACAATTGTTAAAGATTTTTCTGACCCGTGACTGGAAATTACTTGTTGTTTAAGCCTTTTTTTCGTTGGGATGTCGGCATTGGCCTTGTCATAATTACGACAAAACACTACTTTCCTTTGAGGTTCTGTGGCATTTTAATCTTTATTACGATTTGGTTTTTTCATCATTTTTCAATCCCGTAATCCCTCCATTTTATTTGCACAAAAAATTTATGAAAAAAAAATCAATTTTGGGCTGTTAGAGCACACCTTTCAATAATTGTTATTTCCAAATGCTTGATTTATTGAATTTCCGTATATTGACGACAACTAAGCGATGTCAGTCGCAATTGACCTGTGACAACAAGAATCGCTTAGTGACGTGAAAGAGCACCGCAACCATGACCACCCCCAATAGCACGGGGATTTAATATTTCAAAACCTGCGAGAAATAAATTCAGACACGTACACAATTCAAATTTATATTTGAACAAGTAATATTATCGCATTAATAAAGCCTACTGCATTCTGTCTCATTCTCAGCAATCTAGAATTTCAATTCTCATGCTGATGTGATCCTGCCAAGTGACAGGATGAATCCGGATGTACCTTGCTGTAATCGGCTGGCTGAAGCGATTCTCTTTAATTGTCGTCTCGTCGTGATTCCCAGTGAAAATCTTAAAATCAATTACGTTTATGAAATTCAAGCATTTCATTGTGTTTTATTATATTGCTAAATTTTTTTTTCTTTACTGCAGGTCGTTTTAATTGTTTACAACTATGGGCGCTTAATCGAGCATATTTTATAATAAATACCGTAGTTTTTACCTGTAACGACAAAACAACGTCTAGACTCTTGTCCAGACGATCAAGATTTATGCAGAAGATTATTGCTTTGACTGGCGGATGAAACAATGGGTATTAATGCGTGCTAACGTTAATTCTGCGAATCGGTGTATTGTATCGACTGACTAAGTACGCACTAATTTGAACTGGTCCTCCTCTTTTCGAATATATATATATATATTCATTTTCCTAACAAATGAAAAAATATAATGTTAAGATATTCACCTTTGTGGCCCCATTTTCTTGGTACATTGCCAATGAACTCTCACTGTTGCCGTACGACACTTTGAACGATCTTACCCACTGATTACAACAATTCGATCTTCCTTGAGTCAACAGACCTGTCACAGTTGTGGGTTCTTGTAGATCAACTTGCAGCCATTGGTTCTAATCATCTTAATATATTTGAAAAATAGTTGGATTTATTATTTCCGTTCAAAATATTGTACCATCTTAATGAAATGTACCACAGCAGGAATTTTGATTTTTCTGTGTTGAGTCACCAAGATGGCATTATTAGATTATTAGTAAATATTAGAAAAGGAAGATACATAGGCAGACGATACATTCCATCTCTATTATGGTAAGGAATACTTTTACAAAAACATATATCTATCTGGTCTATCCCCAAAAAATTTTTTCAGAAATTTTCAGAAACAAATACTAGTGAACATTTTTATTAGCACCATTTATTTTTATTTTATTATTTCACCGATTATTATATATGAGCATAACAAAAACAGGGTACTCCCGAAGTATGTGAACCAAGATAGCGGACACCGGGACGTAGTATGTGTACCAGGTTAGGGTTAGGCCGTAATTTCAGATACAAATACTACGGGAGTCAATTGGCTAGTCACCGAACTGGTAATAGAACTAAAATAAGGAAAATTCTAATAAAATTATGGCTTAAACCTAACCTGGCACACATACTACGTTCCGGTATCCGCCATCTTGGTTCCCATACTTCGGGAGTACTAAAAAATGAACCTTGCAACCCTAAAAAGATTTTATTAACACACATCGAATGACGTGACGTGAGAGATGTGACATGCGCGAGTAGTGTCTACTTTGGGAGTTTCACTGACAGATTAATTAATATGTGGTTTGAGCCTGGCCATGTAATCTAAGACTTTTATTTTATTTGTGGTTACATGAGACTAAATAGACTTATCGGGATAATTGTTTACATGGGAGTATCACTTGATTTTACAATCATCGACTATGAAACGGAGTGTTTTTGACGGTTTCTAGTATGTTTATTGCCGTTTGTTCGCTATATAAATTATAATCCGTTCTAATTAATAAAGTTTTGTTGGACAAAGGGCGGAGGTAATTTGGTGACAGCCGATTGGAACACCCTGTCGCGAGGCCTAATAGTTACTACTTTTGTATCATAGTATCATAGTAAAACGATATAATGTAGGTATTGGCTCGGACCATGACAAAGTAAATTTTCCATGACAGGTAAAAATTAAACGTTTCAACATGTTTGGATTTGTCGAGAATATGCTGATTGGTTTACTTGGTTTGCAATCTCAACAAGGATCATTCACTAAATGTGTAAGCTGAGGAAAGAACTGAAAGCTTTGTACGATTCTACAAAATTACCAAGCTATGGCTACTTATACTATTGCAAAATAAAATATATAATATATATCTATCAAACCATCTGTCTCTGTCTCTACTCATAACATCAAATTAGAAATTGATAACTATTAAGACACAAGCACATACTTGTTGCTGCACACCATGCGCCTAAAGGGTTGTGTAGTCGGAGATATTGAAAAGGAATAGTATGGTGAATGGATGATGCTTTGATGTGGGACATAGGAATGTATCCGCTGTAAGCTCCAGCGTAGCAATATTCTAAACAAAAGAAATATATCATAACATACCTGTTCAATTTCATGGCTTAGTTAGATTAATTCAATAGGAATAAGATATCATTTTTATCCCGAGGAGAGGTTTAAGGACCTGATAAGACTGGTTAAACATTAGCGTACCACGCTTCTCATCTGATTACTGTCCACGACGCGTTCGCCATGTTTTTTTTCTAGATGCATGTACTTGATGGCGGAGAAAGCTGTAGCCAACCAGCGGTTACGTAAACCAGCCTACAACGGTGAAGAATCCAGCAATCCTATCATTCCCCACCAGATTTGAACCTGCGAACCCATTAAGTGAATCAGAGGTGCTATGGCAAGTGTCTTCCTAAAGCTTACGACGATGCGACATCCGCCGTGCAATCTTCGAATTGTTTTGCAGTAATAATATGTTTTAAGTTTATTTCATAGAATTTTTTTTACACAAGAATATTGAGTAATTTCATCATTTCAAATTTCAGGAATTCAAATTTTTCTCAGCTAGCTTTGAGGAGAATTGAAGTATTTAATGCGTTTACAAACTTGTCTGTGTCAAAATTATTTGATAAGTCGAAATCCACTTTGTTCTTCTGCTAACATAGACGCAATTAAAAATATTTTGTGAAAATGCAGTTTTCTGCTACGAATTGTCTAAATACTCAAAGTTCAAAACAAACTGAGATGTACCTAACCGTATCCTACCTTTCATTCGTCGCAGTCTTTTCCCAATTTGCTCAAAGGCACTTAAGTCAGAAACGGACGAGCCCGTGACACCTTTTGGTTTGGTCCAAACAAACATTATATAAATAATATTTCTTTGCAAGGTAAGTGAAACAAGAGAGCAATGCTCAATTATATGGATACGAAGACCATGAATAAAAAATGTGAAGACCATGAATAAAAACGTGTTCCCATGAATAAAAAATAATACTGTGAAATTTTGGATGAAATATAAGATATCATTGGATTCATAGAAAATTTAGTGAAAGTACTAGCCCTCTAGCGACAATCTTTAATCTCTTTAATTTTAGCAATTGGTCCAGTCGCTAGAGAGAGAACCGATTTTTTTCATAAGAAGAAGAAGAAGAAAAAAAATACTAACGTGAAGCTCAAAAACAAAATAGAAAAACGATCCATAATACATAGGTCGACTTCGTGTTCAATGAACACTGTGAATACGAAATAAGAAGAAAAGGGGAAACGATTTGCAGTTTGATACACAATATCGAAGGACCCCTAAATGATATTAATTGGTATTCTCCACAATCTCTTACCGTAATATGCCCATCTACCATATTAACGATGCTTCCAATGACAGCAATGGCAGATGCACATTTTTCCGAAGGCTGTTGCTGTCCAGTTGCATAAATTGTGGAATACGACACCACGAAAAAAATACACGGAATATGTTTCAGAGTATTCATATTAGAGGCATTACTGCTGTAAAAATATGATAAAAACAATATAAAATATACAGATTTTTGGGTACTTCCATAGTATGTGTACCAGGTCAGGGTTAGGCCACAGTTTTTTTCCGATTTTCTTTATTTTAGTTCTATTACGAGTTCGGGAAGGCTCTGCTAGTCAAGTAGATATACCCCCTGCCCATAGGCTTCAGTCCCTTTACACAACTTGATGTAACGTAGGCGAACAAAATTAGTTACCTTCATATTAGTACACATACTTCTGGAGTGCCGATTTTTGAGCAGTTCAGTCCAAAAATCAAATGTGCTTTATTCAATGTGATTGCTTTACCTGACAACCGGGGCAAGCTACTGAGGGACCAAGTCACCCCCATATACGGGGACAGGATGAGCGCTGTAAGTTCTCCCATCATTTTATGAGTATAAAAACCATTCCATCGGTAACAACCAATCGGCAAAAGCGACAATTTTTAACGATAAGAAAGTGTCTTTAAAACCGGTCCAAGTCAAGGGATTAATAAATATAGACATAGTTTATTTTGAAACCTCTTTCAAAAGGAAAGGCAATATTTACCCAGATAAATACAATGACATATTAACAGAAACTTCGAGAAAGCAGACAAAACCTAAAATAAGGTTTAAAACGTTACTATTAAGAAAGGAAAGGTAATGCAAAGATAAGGACATGCGTCGCTCACTCATAGATATATATGCTGCTAGACTTCTACTGCTTGAACATATATGCAACACGCCGCGGTTTCTTGGAAGCAAAATGCTCAATAACGCGCTGATTAAAGTCATGCATCTCAGAAATAACGTCTCTGTGAATGGATAAAACAGCCAAGGAATTTAATCTATCTTGCTTCATTGTGTTTCTGAGATACGTTTTAATACGCTTCAGCGTGCTGAATGTTCGCTCTGCGTCGGCGGAAGAAATAGGCGTCGTCAAAATGATGTCCAGAAATTTTGCAGACGCCGCAAAGGTAGTTACTAGAGTGTTATCTATGAGGAACCCATAGAGCGCGCAAGTTGATGTGATGTTCAAAAAAGTTTGATTGGGGTATATACATTGCAATTCATTTTCCAATTTACCCACGTTTATCATGGGATAAAATTTGGAGACAGTAGCCAACAAATGGATGGGAAATTGACGTGCAAATTTTGAAAAATTTTTGGGGTTCATCAAAGAGAACGCGGCAAGGTGTTCAGTGCGCAGACGATAGCCTATTTGATTCACCAGAATGTCACAGCATTCCTTTGCAGACAAAATCAAACGCTGCGTTGTTTGCCCGCGGCGTAAAGAAGCGCTCCATGTGTCGTCGTATTTTATTGTTTCCCGGATACGAGATACAGCATCGCAGAAGTCTGAAATACACGACTGCACAGACGCTCCATCCGTTAGCCTTGACTGCAATGCGCCGTATAATACATCCACGTGATAGAATATTGTGGAGAAAAAATGAAAACTCACCATCTTCTAGCAGACGCTTTAGACCTGCCGCCTCCCTCACAGAGCGTTCGTCCCAAACCGGAGAGCTCTGAATGCCATTGAAACACTCAATGAGCTCAGACCTAATTTCGGACACGCCCGGCACCACGCGTGATTGGAAGTTCCAACGTGTTGGTGCACAAGCTGGGAGACGGCGGCTACATATCTGGCAAAGGAGGTCAGAGCGCTTCGGCGAAACGGAAAAAAATGAAGAAAACTCCGAAACATTTTCAAAAAATATACGGACGAGAGGGGTATCAAGACATATATTTTTAATAACGAGGTTAAATTGGTGTGCATAACAATGTAAAAAATGCGCATGAGGAAAATCTTCTTTTATATAAACTTGAACACCATGTTTCGACCCACTCATGACTGCCACGCCGTCATAAGTTTGAGCTATCAATTTTGACTTCGCGTTGTAAGGCTGTAACGCTTCTTTCAGTACAGCCGATATCCCGCAAGCCGTGCGATCAACGATTGGTACAAAGCTGTGAAATCTCTTGGTAGGTTTACCATCTTTCACAAACCGAAAAATCACAGCCAGTTGGGAAACGCACTTGATGTCAGTTGTCTCGTCAGACTGAATCGAAAGGAACTGGCAATTCTCAATTTCCAGAGCCAAATGTTGTAAATAAATTTTATACATTGAGTCGAGCAAATCATTTTGGATATCCTTAGATGTCCCTTTCGAAACAGTTGCGGCATCAAAATGATCTCTCAATACTGTATCTAGGGATGCGGTGTATTCCACCATATCCAAAAATACCCCTCTATTAGAAGAGCCAGCCCGTTCATCGTGCCCACGGAGGGACAGCTCGTGACAACGAATGAACTTCAAAACATCTATCAATCGACCGAGAACATGGCGGTTTTTCTCGACGTTTTGGTTGTGCCGACGAATAGAAACCGCGCGTCCTTCATCAGACTGTGCTGCAATATTAACATTTCCGAATGTTCGGTATTTTACTGCATTGTCCAGATGCTCCATAGAAGATTGATGCTCCCTGGCACGCTCGGAAAGATGTTTAAGATCTCTAAAACTAAATTTACACCAACGTGAGTCACGGGCGGTAGCAAAATGTAGGCAATAAAAACAAAAAAGTGCATTTTTTTCCTCGCTGTAACACAACCATTCGTGTTTTTTATACCAAGTTTCTGCGCAGAATGTACGCCGACGCTTTCCTCCGTCATGGGATTGTTCCAGTGAACAATTTTTTGGTTGATAAGGCCCAAGAGGTTGCACCTCTAATTTTTGTTCCAGCGGCAGCTGCGAAAACGGAGTGCGAAGTAGTGCATCAACCTTATTCATTATGAGGTTTAAGGCTAAGAAATGCGAAGCCGGAAAGAAGTGAGGAGCTCAAAAGGAATGTGGAAAATCGAAAGCAAATGGACTAAAGGTCTCTAACTGATTCAAATAACGAAACAAGCGACAAAAACGAAGGCGAGGAAACTATCAACTCTTCAAGCAACCAACGAACGAGAAGGAATGCGTGAATATGTCAACACGTTGTTGTAAGAAACGTCGGTATTGTGTCGTCATAATTTCGGGGCTAGCCCCGATCGGCCCCGATGATTTAGTAAAAGGAACAGCAAACAAACGAGACAAACGCGGCGAGTGGAAGATGAAAAAGAGAATACGATATACAATGAGCAACCGGGGCAAAATCAGCGTCGCCCCGTCGACGTTCGGCGAAGGCTTTGCGAGCGAAAAATGAACCATGTCGGGAGAATATGGCTAGTGTAGACAGTATGTGCAACCGATATTGAGGTATTTTTCGAATATTTTTTATTATACCGAAAAAACAACCGGGGCATTGCCCCGGTTGGCCCTATTGACGCGCCGCCACTGCTGTTATGCCTTTCTGATGCGCCTAGATTCATTTACAAATCGGTAATCACTGAATCAAACAATTAGCTCTGAAACAGATTATTTGCGTCACACTCACAACACTTGAGCGGTAATACAATTGTGGAATACGGAATCACTAAGGTCCGAATTTCGTTTCCAATTATATCCACCCGTTTTAAATGTCTGAAGAGTAAAGCTTCTTTGCTAACCTCAGTCTCTATTTTTATACCCGAAACTATTAGCTGTTGTTTATCCTATCCATTTCACAGTCTGCAAAAAAGCGCTTTTGTAATTTTCTGTAACTCCAAATACGTCGTTAGGATTATTAATATGTCTTAGCAAAACAGCGTACGGCGACAATTGACAATAACAAAACATATTTTCGTCTCGTGATTTAATTCAATTTGTTTCTGTGATATATTGTCTGAATCAATATTTTTATATAGTTTTGTTACTAGAATATTCCATCTGTAATAAAGTCTCAATTCCAATATTTGATAAGTTTTGAAAGTTGATCACAATACTTTATTTACTTGGGAACAAAATAGTTTCAAAACAACTGCCGTACTTGCTAATACATCTCTGTCACACATTATCTAAAATCTACCCTTAAATAAACATTTCTGTTTATTTTCCAACAAAAAAATTAAAAATTGATGACAGTTGACATTCACACATTTGAAACAGAATATATGAATTATTGGACTCGGAGTGAACATATGGATCGTTTTGTTTGTTATGTTCTTGTTGTTAAAATTTTTTCTTTTTATCACTTTTTAAAAAATTGGGTTTCTTTTTAATTACTGGATTAATTGCTTTAAAATTTTTATTGGTTGAAGATTGTATTTTTCGCTAGAAGGCTATTACCTTTATTTATTTCAAAAATTTCTGTGAACTCTCAAGTGATTCGTTCTTTGTGTGTGGTGACGTCATCAAAAATAAAATTAGCGCCACCTGTGGCGATTCCGCCTTTGCACAGCGAACTTGCGCTCGAGCGAAGTCGTGAACACTGCGGGTACGTACGGTAGGATACTGTGAAAGACTGTATTCCAGTATTACTCTCTTGTTTTCTCGCTTAGGAACAGCATTGGCCGGTTTATTATGTCGCAGATTTTTTTTCTCTGTACCTTTCAAACGCGATCTGCTACCAGACATAAATAGCACAAATCAATTCAGAACGACTTAAAATATACAAGCAGCGTCAATAAACAGAAGTGCTCAACGTATGAACCTAACCCGACCCCTGATCCAAGGTAGAACGTACCACAAGACTAGATGGTTATCCCATACACGTTCAAGTTGTTTTTATATGTTATATTTGTTAATGCTAAATCTTCAAAAAGAATATATGAAAAATACTCGTTGACAGAGTTGTAAATCGAAGTAATGAAAAATATTGGCTCTATAATAATGGTCAGCAGAATAGGGTCCATGTCAAAACCTATCCCCAATCGTTTAATTGAATTGCAGATGAGCAGAAAACATTTCATTAGATATTTGAATAGGCAAATCAATTTTAGGTAATTTTAAAACGAATATACAGGATATCCATAAAGTCCATTTACAACTTTGTTATGAAGTTTAGTTTTTTTTTACTTTATTCAATACATAGGTGACGGCCAAAACAATATATGGTATTGATCAATTCCCTTTGCAAGTTATAATTTTAACTCAAACACTTTCTGGATGTACATTTTTTACAGTACATAGTACCTGCTGTATGTGAATGATTTCAATCCCGGAAGAGTATTATGAAGACTTCAACTATTTTTCCTTTATTCGTCTTCAAGAGCGGAACAGCTGGAAATATACATTTTTATTTATAATAGTAATATTTATTAAAAATAAGCATGAACCCATTAAAACAAATTTACTTTCAATTAACCGTTTTTCGATTATCCATTTTATAAGATTTTTTCGGTGCTCCCGAAGTATGTTACCAAGATGGCGGACACCGCAACGTAGTATGTATACTAGGTTAGGGTTAGGTCATAATTTTATTCCAATTTTTCCTATTTTGGTTCTATTACGAGTTTGGGGTCTAGCCAAGTGACTCCCGTAATAATTGAACCTGAAAGTATGGCCTAATCCTAACCTGATACACATACTACGTTGCGATTTCCGCCATCTTGGTGCACATACTTCGAGAGTATCAATTTTTCAAACATTCCGATTTCTCTCGTTATATGAATACAAGAGCCTGGACTAATTTTTATGGCTGATATCGTGGTGATATACACTCTAAATCGATATACATGTCTAGAATATGATTTCTTTCAGCTACAAGGTTAAACCTACACCAGGATGTAATAAATTGGTTATTCTTCTTTATAAAGCATATTTTCACTATTTTGTTTGCCAATTGAAGACTATAGTCTTCTTTGATATAAGTTTCGGCGAATGCTACTCACATTATACGGCAAAGGCAGCAACATAATTCCCCAATGTCAAAATCAATGCGTTCACAACAGTCAAAATCGCAGCAATTGTCAGACAGATCCGTCGGATCGTACGACCCTGAGCATACAAGAAATCGTGAATTTACAAAACGCAATACAATGGATGACGATGTAAAATCAATACAAATGAGAGGCTACTTTTGTCTAGGATACCGTTAAGTTCTTAAGCCGCTTTGCCGCTATTTATTGAGCTAAAACATATAGTCAGCTGGCGGCCAATAGTAACATTTCCCAATGGCGTATTAACAAAATTAAACACATTCAAGCCAGGCTAATTTTTTTTATACTCTGAAAATAATATATCAACTTTACTGCAGTCTCGTTCTAACCATCCAATATTTTGGGGGTATTGATAAGAGCCATTGAACTCCTCATATTTCGATATTTAGTTATTTCTTCAATTGTACCTGAACTGCTCGAAGAGGAAGATCTTCTTTCGTCATCTAAAAATATATAAGTTTTTGTTCTGAATATCTTGATCATTAATTCATCAAACGAAAGGAAAAATGCCGAAACACTATGTCGTCACTTGTCATGGTATAAATATGCTGATCAATTTTATCAAATGAGTTCTTCATATGCAAACGACAAATATTAAATATTGGGTGCTCCCGTAGTGTTCGTATTTTCCCTTACTAATCCCCACATAGGTACGAATACTTCTGGAGCGCCAAATATTGTATGAAATTGTTAGGTAATAAACAAATATACTATGCTTTGAATAAGATCACTATCAAGCTTACATATTCAGGCTCATTCGTTTCCTTCTTTCACTTGATAGAATATTTTACAGCATCTATTACTTTCATTAATTAGCCAGTTTCTATCCCAGGCATTTGATTCGCCATATTGATTCACCCCAATATAGAAATTCGAAATGATAATCAATCAAGTTTACCTTTGCAATTGTCACAAATATTATTTTTATTCTTGTGATGACCACTCGCGTCCAAGCATTTGATGCAAAAAGCTCTTTTGCATTTTTCACAAAAGCTGGCAAAATAAATTTTGAGAATTAGTTTAAAGCACGAGCAAAGAATAAATTTTTCCCAAAATATATACCATATGTTAATCATTAGTTCCATTTCAAATAAAAAAACCCTATATCTTCCATGTTACAACAAGCACAAGTGAGTGCTACCGAGTGGTTTTTTATTTTTATCACATTGTGTCCGAGTCGAGTC
Source organism: Styela clava (assembly GCF_013122585.1). Lineage (NCBI taxonomy): Eukaryota > Metazoa > Chordata > Ascidiacea > Stolidobranchia > Styelidae > Styela > Styela clava. The sequence goes on along the minus strand of NW_024102829.1, from coordinate 7,794,321 downwards.
AAAAGACTTGAAGCATTAAGTTTAAGTACCATCTAGTAATCTAATATTTTTGGATTGAGAAAACGGTACTTCCGAAGTATGTGAACCAAGATGGCGGACACCGGAACGTAGTATGTGTACCAGGTTAGGGTTAGGCCATAATTTAGGTACAAATACTACGGGAGTCACTTGGTTCATCCCCGAACTCGTTAATAGAACTAAAAATGAAAATTGAAATAACATTATGGCCTATCCCTTACTTGGTACACACACTACGAAAGTACCAAATCGAGACCCTGTCGCCTCAATTTCAATTCTTCAAGTCAAGCATATGTTAAAGATCACAAATCAATCGTAGTTGGACTGGTTATTTGGTCACGACAAGTGGACATAAAAAATCTCACTCGAGAATCGAGATATCTTAAGTTTGCTTCTAGGGCTTCCAAGTCTAAAGCGCTTTAGTACGCTAAGGTTTAAGTAGCTTTTATTTTGGTTTATTTTTTTTCAATTTTACTCACTCAACCCTCTGCATTTCTTTAAAATTCTCTGTGCATCGGCAGCATCTTGGTGCTAATTCTCCAATTTCAGCCTCGTATTGCAGGTTGCTTTGTTTCGTATATAATGGCGATTGGTGGATTTGACTATCCAACCCCTGTTATGAACTTGTACCTTATTTATGTGTATGAGGAAGCGAAGAAAGAAAGAATTTTGAAGAGAAACAAGGCATGTGTAAGAATAGAAAACTGTTGTCAGAAATTGACGCACGTTTTACCTGAATTTTATTTAAGCAGTTGTCGCAAACTTTTTGAGGCTTCCCTGTGGGAAGGTATTGAAGCCAAATTCGATTTTTGCTGCATTCATCACAAACAACATTCCCACATGCTCTGCAGTTAATCCTCAAATATTAAAGGTTACTTTATTGAACTAAAAATTTTTTATTCCAGGGTGTATCATTTTTTTCTTCGATATTGTAAACGTAATAAATAAATTTATATATGTAGGAGTCTAGGATAAACAATGCTGAATCTCAAATTTTGTTTCATAAAAAATATCCATGCCTCACCTAAAATAGAACATGAAAAATCTCTCTAATGAAATGTTCAAATAAATACCAAGAAAAATAATAATAAACATAAGAGAGCGAGGCTCAAATATCTGGACACAAGTACTTTTCGTACCGTACATACTGTTACCGGTAACCTATCAAAAAATATCCGAGTTTTGCGTAGCGTCGCGTAAAATGGTAAACCGCCACCACGCTTGGCGGATTAAAACCTTGTTCTCATGAATGAAAAATAATTCAGCGGAATTTCGAGTGAAATATCAGATGTCAGTATATCCGTAATTTAGGAAAAAATAAAAGAAATAGCCATCTAGCGACAACAACAATCTTCAATCACTGAAAATTTTAAAGCAATTGGTCCAGCAACGAATGAGAAAAGTGATTTTTTTACAGCAAGATTAAGAAAAGGAATATCAACAAGATCAACATCTCAATATCAAAACGATCATAGTGTACATTTCGTGTCCAAAAAAATTAAATATGCATCTCTTGCAATGGCAGTACAGCAAATAGTTTAACCTACAATACACAAGCATTTTGTTGATATAAAAACCATCTTAACTGGTCTTACCTGAAGTCTATGAATACCTGTTCGCAATTATGACAATTCTGGACAGTGTTTGATTCAACGAAAGGAGGTTTCTTTTCCACCAAATCTAAATTTAAAACAAACTAAAAATATAAAAACGAAATGAGAAAACATATATTACTCTGGAATGATATTTACTAGTTGATAAGTTTTGCTTATTATAATTATAACAACAGTCTTATGTCAGACAGAAGAGCGATGCTCAAATATATGGACACGGAGTAGCGTATACGGTCTTTCACAGTCGCCTGCAGGTGTTTAGATGCTTTTCGAAACAATATATATACTTGGAAATATAGAGTAAAGCACTTAGACTCCCGGACGTAACCGGGACGTATTCTGAAAGGACGTGCATTTATGTGAATTATAAGACATAACGGGGCTCCCGAAGTATGCGAACCAAGATGGCGGACATCGGAATGTAATATGTGTACTAGGTTAGGGTTAGGCCATAATTTTAGGTATAAATACTACGGGGGGCTCTTGGCTAGTCTTCGAACTGATAATAGGACTAAAATAAGGAAAATTGGAAAAAAAGTATCGCCTAACCCTAACCTGCTAGGCTGCTACCTATGTTACGTTCCGATGTCCGCCATCTTGGTTCGCATACTCCGGGAGCACCGACATAACTATACCCAGGGCTACCATAACGTCCTTATTTCTAAGATTTGTCCTTATTAGAAGGTCTTCGTCTTAGAAAATATTTTTGTACCTGTTTATAAGAAAGGTCCTTTTTTTAACACGTGTCCTTATTTTAGTTTTATTTTAGGGGTAGTGGTACTTGTATCGGGTACTCAGATTGGTCAATAGGAATGATTCATATCGAATGCGCGTTCATATCGATGGCAGCCTTGACTATAGCATCTCGCTGATACTCTAATGCTTAAAATATAAACAGAAACGATTTGAATACAGTTCATGTCACAGCCCAATTATAGTAGGTTCGCGTGTTTATAAACCCTAAAAAAACCAAACTTGAAAAATAAAAAACTTACGTGTCATTGTTGTTGAAACATCGGTTTATAAATCTGCTGTCGCGTGTAATAATCCACTTACTCAATACTCTCTGTATTGCCTTTACTATGTATTGTTACGAGTGTCTCGTATGTACTAAAGGCAAATATCAGGCATACCACGGTTATGTCTTAGCAATTAAAAATTTAAATTTTATGTAATAGGAGAAATGGTAATACAAAGAACCGCATCATGTTATTTGTCAAACACATCGCATTGTCAATGATTCACCACTGAAATGACTTGCAGTGTTTTCATAATATTAGTTGCCGACAATATCGCTCAGCTCGAGAGTAAGTGATTCGATCATTTTTGGTATTTTGTGACTAATGTCGACGTTTCTGTCCACACCAGATTGAGTACTGGGATGCGTTATTATTTGATTATTTCGTTCAAGTATTTTGTTATTGTAATTGAAAGTGGAAAACATGATACGTTATATCCGTAAACGTCAATGACGTTAGGCTATAATTTTATTCCAATTCTCCTTATTTTATTTCAGTTACGAGTTCAGGGACTAGCCAAGTGACTCCCGTAGTACTTGTACCTGAAATTATGGCCTAATCTTAATCTGGTACACATAATCTGGTAACGGTGTCCGCCATCATGATTCACATACTTCGGGAGTACCAAAACGGAGTGCGACTTGCGCATAACACTAGCAAAGGATTCATTTGAGATTGAACAAATAAAGTATTTTTATGCACAAGGACGGAGGAATAAGGAGTTCCAATATGGGTCAAAGGAGGATTTACCAAAAGAGGGTTGAGGACCACTGTCATATGCAGAAAAAATGGCGCATGAGCTAGGTTTACTAACATCAAGCTCACGCCATAAAATGGCAATATCAAGGGGCATATTGACGAAAATATTTATGTTAAGGTTTAAACCTACGCTACTCACTATAAACCGAAGGTTTACACGTAATTCCTGGAGTTTAGCTTAACCCTCGCAATACCGATTTATAATAACGCCCGTGAAAGTTGTATTGAAAACAATGCAGATTGAGTTTATATGTATGTTTGATATGGATTCATGTTGTTTCTCACCATTTTTATTTTGGGACATATTATAAGTGTGACTACGGTATTTATTATTGGGATGAAATTGTCCCATTGGTATTGAACAACAGAAATCCATACTAGCAGCCGTCTGAAAATTTCTGACTGCAGTGCCAGACATGCTGGTAGATGAATATATAAGCTATCTATGCTGGTAGAATACCACCTTGTTCGATCCCAATGCTTTTTTATCACGAATATTCAGGCTCGGTGTTAAAAGACCCTTAAAATTGAAGTGAATATTGAGAAGAAGGTTGACAACAGACCATGTTGGAAGATATTTCGAACTAGGAATATCGATAGACTGAATGAAAATTTTATTATACAAATTATGATTGATGAAAGGAGTTGTAAAGGGTGGAATTATCTCCCGCGACAACAACTTTATGTATAACAGGATGAAAATCAAAAAGAAGCAGTTCATAGTACATTGACAGTGAGGAAACAATAGAATTAAACCAACTCGGCCTTTTCAGCAGATCCTTGAATGTCAGTTATGTTGACGTTCTTGGAACCGACAAAGATAAAACGCGAGATGATATTGCGAGAAAACCAAAGTTTGTTGGAACAAAAACAAATTTTTGTCTTTATATCTATTCTATATCTACCAATTATTCGTTTCGTTATTCAATACGTTCATTTAATTTTTTTAACTCCCATACCGCGTTACACCGTTTAGATCTATTTTATCGAAACTACGGATTTATATCAATCAAACCATGAATTCTGAGCTTGAATTATTTTGAAAACAATCTTCGAATAGCCAGATTTTGCACGAGTAAAATTATGATTGAACTTTCAATATGGAGTATTTCGATGATCGGCCTTGACAGTGAATGGGAGAACCACAAAGTTGTGATATTACATTTTGAATAACATCGGGCAAAAAAATTCCAGCCCGACCCGACCCAGGCACGTGGGTATTAAAGCCGACCAAGCCCAAGCCCGAAGCAAACCCTAAATTTTATATTTTATTCAGAAGTTCTTTGAATTGTCATTGCAAGATTTTAGTACAGTATGTGTCGTATTGATGAGGCAACTCCTGTTTTTTTTTGCCTACCACGGTCTCTAGTGGCCGAAACGCCTCATTTGAAAAAAATGGCAGCGATAGAGAAACCTGGCCCGACCCGACCCGAACGTATTGATTGACATTTCAGGTTTGAACCGGGCTCGGGCTTCAGATCTTAGCTCTAATATGCTACACACAGTTATTCGTTGGAACCAATCCAACATTCGCGGAAAAATAGGCAACATCCTCCGATGCATTCTCCAATACATCTCCCAATTGACCCAATGATGTCATCACATCACAGCAGTCTGATTCTGCGGCTGTTTGAAAATAAGTCACGAGCAAGTTGTACTTATACACACAAATAAGAGATCGTGGCTCAAATATGTTGACACGGAGTAGCACGCGTATACAGTCTTTCACATTAGCCTACGGGTAGTCGCAGTGTTCACGACTTCGCTCGACCGCATGATCGATGTGAGAAGTCGGAGCGCCACAAGTAGCGCTATTTTTAATTTTTATGACGTCATCGCACACAAAAAACGGATCCTTCAGAGTCCACAGAAGTTTTTGAAACAAATGAAAGTAATAGCCTTCTAGAGAAAAATACAATCTTTAACCACCGACAATTTCAAAGCAATTTGTCCAGTAATTAAAGAGGAAGGCGATCTTTTAAAAAGTGATAAAAAAAATTTTGAAAACAACAACAACATAACTACAAAACGATCCATATGTCTGTCCACTCCATGTCGTAAAGAACGTAACTTATGAAATTCAACCACAATATAATGCTATTTCGTAGTCTACATTCAACGATGAATCCACGGACATTTGGCATCGGCGATAATAGTTAAATCGTTTGAGTTTGAGGATCCAAACAAATACACATCCAGTGAAAACAAGACAAAATATTGTAAATTACCTGATTCATCATATAATATACGCTATTCATTTATTCATACCTGAAGTGCGAAATACTGAGCAGTCTTCATTTTCGTCTAATAGAAATAAAACTGTTTTTATAGGTTTATAACATATTGTTAACAATTATTGTATATTAAATGTATACATATTAAATCTCGTGTCGTCTCATTCCATTAAGAATTATTATCCAATAAAAGTAAGGGAAATTAAAATTTACAAAACGACACTAAAGTTACCAGAATAAACATTACGTTTATTGGTAATTAACTTTTCGATCGTTACATTTCCTTCAAAAACATAATGCAGATATCAATAATTTAGCTCGTTTTCATCTATCTTCATCTTTATGACTCTTCCATGGTTCATTCGCTTCATCCAATCTTCAGTTTTCGTTAATTATTTTGTAATAATTCGACTCAGTCACGGTTAAAATTTCAAAACTATACTGTAATGTAAACCCTGAATGAAAGAAATTATTTGGTCGCAGTATACTCACCAGACTCGATTTTGCAGCTCTTACAAATAACAGCTCCATCTGAACGATATTCGCTTTCAGAATATAAATCCAGACATTCGGTGCGAAAAGCTCTTTTGCATCTTTCACAAAACCTGAAAACAATTTTGAGACCGTTTTTACTAGCACCCCTGATTTGTCAATGCACTCAGAATAGAGCAATTTATCTGCAGTGCCCAAGTCAAGAAATTTAAAGAATCAGTTTAAAGCAGGGGTTTTCAAACTTTTGGTGTCGCGGAGCCCTTGAAATTGTTGACTATTATTCACGGAGCCCCAAAATAAATGTTAAAATTTTTACTTTCAGATTAATATTCTTGAGCAAGTTAAAAGTACTTTACTCAATTTAAATGCTGAACCTTTTTTAATAGAGTTAATACAAGTCATAAATATATCTAAATTTCAAACATAAATTATATATACTAAAGCTGTAAATTTGGCACTTGACAAACATACTAATAAATTTGGGTTCGAATCTTTTCCCTTTTGACATTTTTGGAAGACTCAAAAGGCCGCTAATAATGTGCGCGATTGCATTTTGTTACAATCGCCGATTTTTTCCTCACCATGGCGGCGTGTATTTGAACCTAGAATCTTTAAGCCGGTGTTTATTCTCCCTAAATCAAAAATTGCCCTCGACATATATATATATATATATATACATGTATTGTTACACAATGACGACGTTAATTGCTTTTTTGTTCTCGTGGGGAATTATGAGTTCAATGTGAAAAATATGTTACTATTTTATAGTCATCGGCGACGAACTGCTGAAAATATAATTAATGAAGAGGTAGATCCGCAACTCAAATTTCTCAATTGAAAAGCGGCATTCCAAAATATTAAAACTTAAAATGAAAGTTCACACGTTTGGTTTCAGCAGACTCACCTCAGATTGAAAACGCTTTTATAGACATAGTAAATCACAAAATTTGCTGTTATGTTAGATTTTCATCGTAGTAACTGCGAAATCGTCAATTGTGCGTGCGTCAATTGTGCGTGCGATGTACCTGTTTTACCCATTTTGAAACTGCTGACGGAGCCGCACGCAATCAATTGTGCGCGCGATCCGCGATGTACCTTTTTTCATTCTGAAACTACCAACGTAGCCGAATGCAATAAAATAAATTTCAATTGTTCGTATTTTGCCCAGACATTGTGATTTTTTAAACGGCGATATCTTGCTTAATAATAATCTCAAGTACGGAAGAACAAATCAAGTTTGACAAATCCCAAGATCGCAAATACACGACTCCAATTTATTTATAGTTGGCAGTTTATCACATATTTTATGTTATTAGAATAGTATTCTTTCATTTTAGTAATCCTAATAGTAATCTCGAATCAAAGGTGAATAAAGATGAGCACGATTATATTATAACAATGAGACACTTTAAATGCTCGCATCGGTCATGGATTGAATATTTTACGCAACAGAAATCTCGTCATCCGTTTTTTAATCGCGAATGTTGCGCGGAAATTGAACCACCTCCCTCTTAAGAATCCTGGCTGCGCTCCTGCTTATAGATAATGTCATTTTTTAATTCCGTCTCTTTGCCATATTTCGAGGCTATAGATTTTATCAAAGCTGTTATTTCTTCTTTGAACAATTACAAAATTAGTCAGTATTTTGAAAAGTAATCGAATAGCTCGCGGAGCCCCTGGGTTTCTCTCGCGGAGCCCTGGGGCTCCGTACGGAGCACTTTGAGAACCTATGGTTTAACTTAAAGGATGTGTTAATCAGTTAAAAGATGTAGCTTCAGCAATCTTCAAGTCAACGCAAAAGAATATTTGATTATATTCGATTACGACAGTGTGAAGACGGTGTTGATTTTATTCACTAATCACGCAAGTAAAAATTATAGAAACTTGTTCCGTAAAGGTGAAGAACTACATTTTCATTCTTCACTAAGGGAAGGATAAAAATAATATTTTATGATATTATATAGCTACATTTATAAAGCCTATACATAAATTCTTGTTGTACTAATGGCTAACATTTACTTACTGTTATTGATTAACTTTACGACCGTCGTTGTTTACTCACGTTCTGGTTTTCTGCTTTTCGTCAAATATCTCGGTGCTTCGACAACATCTGGGCGCCAATTCTCCAAATTTTATTTTCGTACAGCACATTGCTATTTATCACATAAAACGGCGATTGAGGCGCTTCGAGATTCAAATTCTAGATTTTTTTGAGGGGGGGGGGGGGGACCATTCATAAGGAAAAAATTACAGACGTATACCAACCAACTATAACCTGTGGGCTATACCGAGCGAACAAACCTGCTTACGAAGAAAATATTCTGATCCCTGCAGAACGCGGAACACAACAACTTTATGCCTTTTTAGATGCCGCGGAACCAATTAAAGCAATTATAACAATCACTTAAAACAGCAAATGAGAGAAAACACAAGTGGGGAGACAACACACGGAAAAATCATATAACACGTTTAAAAATATCGGATTTAAAATCTCCAGTCTACCATTTCACTCAGGAAGTATTCCGACCCTTTCAAAGTAAAGTATCTCTCTATCCAGCAGTGACTAATTATATATACAAAGCTTTGTGTGGAGTGAGGGGCGTTAAACATCCAATAGTAAGACTGACTAGAGTCTGTTGAATCAAGTTACCTGTAATATTTCAAAGCAGTCGTCGCAAGCCTTTTGATGCTTGTTGACAGGAAGGTATGGAAGCCAAATTCGATTTTTACCACAACCATCAGAAACAACATTTCCACATGCTCTGCAGTTAATTCTAAAAAAAGAAGAAATAGTGATTTATTCTTGGACACAAAGTTTCCATATTTATCGTTTACCCGGAGGCGCGGCCTCAAATAAATACCCGACGGATGCTGGTAATTTTGCTGACTTATTATTTATTTTGTGGCACTATACTTTTTTAGCTTATAATCAGTTTCCCATGTGAATGGCAAAACGAAAAACCATATATTTTGAAGCGAGCATCAGAAGATTTAGGTACACAAACATAGAATTATGTTACAAATCTTACGATATAGTCAGTGAATACCTTGCTGCACTCGTGGCAGTTGGTTGTAGTGTCTGACTGAACAAATGGAGGTTTCCTTTCAAAAAAGTCCAGAAAAAATCGTAAATAAAATATTACATTTGCGCTGTTTAATCTATATAGTCAGTTTATAATAAGTTATAATTAAAAAATATTTTTTTTAAAATACTGCTTATTTTTGATATTGCATTGAGGTTAATGATTGACCCCGACCAAATTGGCAAGACTTAAATAAAACTGCGCGGTAAATACAACAAAAAATAAAATTCCTATTACTCCAAAAAAGCAATTTTTGTGCAGACCATAACTGAGGGCAGGGCTGCAGAGTGGGAGTCGAAGTCGGAGTTTGTTGGAGTCGAAGCCGAAATATTTTCAACTTGAAATTTTTATTTTTATTGGTAATATAGAAAATCAAAATATTAAAATAGAAACTCTTTGGTTTAACCATACACAAACAGATGTTCAAGTATATACATTTTCTCCACTTCCGTAAAGGAAATTAACAATTTTATTGGTACCGTATTGGTAATATAGATAATCAAAATATTCTACAAAACTCTAAAACCATTTAGTTTACTAAACTTTCTTAAAAATCAACAAATTCATGATTTTCACAACCCAGAGTTGGAGTAAACGTGTAAAATTTTTCCAATTTCGTGTTCGAGCGTCGGGATGATTATATTATTTCCCCACTTCACAGTTTTTTTCATCCAATCTATCCCAGTATTTACGAGCTTTGTTCATCTATGAACAATTAATTGGAAGTAATGTCACAGAATAAATCTATTCAAAAGCTTACCAAACAGGATTGCCATTTGTGGTGTGACCTTCATTATTTGTAATATACAATCTATTTACCGTAGTTTCAAAAAGTCTCATTTATTAGGCACAATTGAGTAGTGATTACACGTAAACTAATTGGTTTTTGTGTTTTCCAGTAAAACAGTATAGAATTGCATGTGCAATCTGTATTGACTATTTTATTCTGACTTTCTAGCCACCTTTCATTAACCCTCCCATCACACGTCTTTCTAAACGATCCCTCGATGTTCAAATCTTAAAATATAACTCAACGTTAGTATTCATATATATCTAATATTTTGCCTCCTACAAATTTTATCGATAGACATGATGCAGTGTTTGTTACGGCACTTGTATTTGTGCGTTCCAGTTGAATGTCAATTTAAGACAATAGTAACCATGACAATACAAACAATCTCATCATGATTTGTTTATCAAATTGGCAAACAACGTTGTGCAAACACAACATAGCACTAAGTAAACTTTATGCTACAAAGTACAAGTCAGAGAGTTTCAATAATTTGAAGTTGACATCTAGCACAGTATTGTGTATGAGTGAAATATCGATGGAGAATGGCGGGAAGAGACGTCATTTCCAGTAATCCCCCATCTTGATAAACATTAAGAGCTTTAAATGTTACGGGGACGCATTGGTAATGTTGATTTAAAATTCAAGATTGCTCAAATGTAATGGAATATACACTTGGTTTAAACATAACTCGTTATATATAAATGTACATGATTGATCAGTAACTACATTTGATTTAATTACATGCGCAACCAAGACTGGCTCAATCTCAGAGATTGCGTTTTACATATAGGGGCCTATGAAAGGGTTCTACCAAATTTAATTTTTAAAAGATTATAATTGAAGTGATTCAAGAATCTTGCTGCACACTAACACAAATATATTTCTGTAACGTTTCGTCTGACCAAGGTCAGACTTCTTCAGACATACATAATATATTTGTGTTAGTGTGCAGCAAGAATCTTGAATCACTTATGATAGTTATCTTTACTCTTGCTACAGCATCCTTGCATTATATGCATACAGATCCGCCGGCACAAAAGCATAGAAGAAGGATAAGTAGTTAGTCGCGCAGAAACCAAATCATTATAATTGAATTTGTATTCTTATCACAGTCTGAGAGTATCAATTAATTTATATTTGTTCTTAGAATTTTTCTTGTTAGCTTACAAGCAGTACTGTACCGGTACTAAGATAACGTGTCAGGACACTAATGGCGAATATTATTTCAACATCCAGCGTGCTAATTTCACTTTATTTATTTAACCGATTTTCCTGATCGGTGTCCATTGCATTATCACTGCATACAATGAGCATATATAAAATGAGTGGAAATTTCCAAATATTTGCTCATTAATCCATTGTGCCCTGCATTTTTACGTCGTCCAGCTAAATGGTTCGTTGCATATGGAAAAAGCATATCGTTCGCTGCAAAAATCCCTTGTTTCAGTTGGGCTGGGTGCGAAATTGGCCGTATTGAGGCTTTTAATTTTTCGATTTGTGTTCGGTTCTGGGTTTCGAAGTATGGTACGTTGAAAGCATACTAACTAGGAGCATATGCGTATTGGGAATGCATATCTATTAGGCAGAAAACGTAGCTACAGAACAGAATATGAATCAGTCGTCACGTGGGGTGCGGTTATTGTTGTATTTATTCATTGATATTTATTCATCCAGGGAGAGAGGAAAGCCTGAATATATATGGCGAACCACGGTCTCTTCAAATAGCTCTGTGCTCCATATGAACCCCCAGACTGCCAGGACTTTGTAAGCTATTCGTTTACTTGTTAAAAATACGGATTTTAACTTTAAATTACTCTGGGATATCTTGCCATTGAAATTTAAAATTTGCCGTTTTCACGTCTTGTAAATTTACACAAAAATTTTTTTTTTATTATATTATTTAGAGTACATTTTGTTATCAATTATGATTTTTGCATATATATTATTTAATTTTAACGATCCTTCATATAGTTAAATATATAGATACTGTTGATTTGGATGGAATTGCGGTGGTTTCAAAACAGTGCACCAAAATTTCAATTCATGACAGCGTAAGGCGGGTAATAAATTAAAAACGATGCGTCGTTCACAGCGAAATTCCACAGTTACGTGTAGCTCGCCTCTGAGGGTTTTGGTGAATATATACAAAAACACGCTCGCGTGTAGCGCCGATCGAATGCATGAAATGTGGAACTTTTACTTGGAATTTAATGTTAATAAAGGTGGATTTTTCATTGTCATTCAATGATTATTTACATGCGTCGTGATTAGTGGTGGACAAAATCGTATTTTTTTATATAAAATTATTCGAATATTTTAACGAATATCGGCGAAGATGTTAAAGACAACTATTAAGGAATGCATTCACAACAAAAATTAATTTTATTCTGATTTTCATCTTCTGTGTAGGATTTGTATCACAGTTACGGTCCCAATTTTGAGCGAACAATATTATCCTTACTGACTCCGGGATGCGATATTTGTGAAGCTGATAGTTGACATTATTATGTTTTAATTTTATATCGTTTCCGTGTTACTTCCGTATTAAATAATAATTAAAGAAACCCGCAAATTGTTATGTATTCACGTAATTCAGCTTTGGTTTTAAACACTAATACTTAACACGTGAATAAATCAGCAATAATGGCATTTCTACGTGGTCAAAATATTATTTCTCCACAATATCTCAGAAAATTTGCATAGAATACCTTATTCACATGCCTTGCTTATCTGATTCAACGTTTCCGAATTTACAAAAACGATGTTGACGCGATTTACGCAATATTAGAAATTGAAAAATATGATGGCTCAAAAATGAAACAAAACAAAAAGTTCTCACATTCATCGTTTCTGCCTGTTGGCGATAGCCGTTGGTAAATTTTACGTAACTCGTTGTAAATTTATGTTAATAAATTCTATTTTGATTTTAATGTGCCCTGTATTTGTATTAAAATAAAAGAGAATGTCCTTAAATTAGCTTATAACCTTTCTTTCATTTTGAACGCCCTAAACGACGGTTACATGCGCGTTACGGAATAACAATCACGCATTCTTATTTATCATTATTAGCGCCAACTAAAAAAGATAACATGTCGTAAAGATAAAAAAGTCTGGCGGTGTTAATTGCGCTGCAGTGATAATACACAGAATAATATCGTTTTGACGAAACCATAATGCGCGACCGTAAAACGACGGTGCTGCTTTTTTGTGGAAGAAGTTTCGCATAGAAAAGTTTCTCAAACGGAATGCGACCCATGTAAAGGGGGACTTGGGGCATTGTATTCATTGATACAGGATGGGGTTAACATATTTACCCAGGTGGAGAGGAAAGTCGATTCCCTGCTATTCTTCGAATTTTTGTCTTCGTTTTCAATGTCAAGATATCCCAGACTGACAGAGTAATTTAAAATAGGGGAGCCCTAGGGATTCGTATGGAGCACCTTATAAACTATGATTGTGAGAAGCCGTGGTTCGCCATACATTTAGGCCTTCTTATCGTCATTGCTTTCCCCTGGATAAATATATACCTAAATCCCATGCTATAATTAGAAATAACCGCACTTGACTTCATATTGTGTGCTATAGCTACGTCTTCTGCCTAATAGATATGCATTCCCAATAAGCATATGCTCATAGTTAGTATGCTTTCATCGTACCATACTTCGAAACCCAAAACCGAACACGAATCGAAAAATTAAAAGCTTGAATACGGCCAATTTCGCACCCGGCGCGGCCGAAGCAAAGGATTTTTGCAGCGAGCTATATGCTTTCTCCATATGCAACGAACCATTTAGCTGGACGACGTAAAAAATGCAGGGCACAATGGATTAATGAGCAAATATTTGGAAGTTTCCACTCATTGTATATATGCTCATTGCTTCATAGCACAACCACGTTGATGGCCAGGTCACCTTCAAAATTCCCCAGTTATTCTACAGAACAACATATTCGCTACAGCTACGTCAGTTCAAACGGGAAATCCCCGGATATTCGCTGCTATGGTATCTATTATATGGTATCTATTCGTTGGAACTCTTCTCCCCGATCTGTTAAACTAGGTGTTAGAATAGCGTTTCCCAACCTTTTTTGGTCGCGGACTGTTTTCTCACTGGCTAAAGCCTTTGCGGTTGTGTTGTTGTGTTGACGAAATAGAAGCAATTCTACTCAGAAAATATCATGACAATCCGTGGACACAAAAATGCGTGGTAAAGTGCCCGATTATATGTTGTTTTGATTCGTATTTTTGTGAATTCGACAAATCTGAGCTGTTTGTATAACACTTACGGCGCTCCAGTACTGTGCGACCAATGTGGAAGCAGTAAAGCAAAGAACCCTAAGAGAAAATGCCCTGATACGAATACTACAGTAGCACCCGAAATTTTGCGATTTGCAATGTTCAAAAAAGCGTTTTTAATCGGTGGAGGACCATCATAGAACTTAACTTATGGTGTTTTCCGTTTTAATTTTAGTATTTTGTATTGCCGCTTTTCAATTTAGAAAATTTAGGTTGCCACCATTAACACCTACCAGAAAGGAAAATTATTCCTCGTTGTTCGAGCTCGCGAGAAACGCCACTTAGATATCTATCCACGCGTTTGCCAACTTGTGTTTTCGTCGGAAATCCGCAAGTGAGTTGGGAACTCCAATCGTTTGATTAAGCGACACGCCTTGGGTGTCGCAGCTCGATAACCAGTTTTGGTTCCCCGCGGCTTCCCTTCCCCAGTAATTTAAATATCATTTATTTTTTATATTTTTGCATGTTTTTTACTGGTTGGAAAAAATAAACTTGACTTGAATTGTCTTGACTTGTCTTATTAAATATAAAATTTTATAATTAAATCAGTTGAATATGATAAAAAGACAGTACAGTCATACGATACAGTCAGGATAAAAGCAAATACCAATCCAGGGTGTGACATAAAGACAAGTGAAATACAAGAAATGGGATGGGGATATTGAGTTATATATGGATAGATTTAAAAGAGGTTTCTATATTTTAAGACAACTGATCTTTTTGTAAATAGTTTACAACTTAATTAAATCCGAAGCACCGCGCTCATAAGTGACTTCGAAAATTTTATATGCTTTGGATGGGTTATATATGTAAACACCAGAAACGACAAACTAGAAGTAAAATAGAAACTTCCATGTTTTCATATAATATACATCGAAATACTGTCGGCGATTCTAACAAGATTTTTTATTATATTCCTAAATTATGTATACTAGTCTCGGAATTGATAGCATAATATACAGTATACATCAAACAAACATTAAGAAATTGGAATTGTGAGATAAAATCCGAAAAAGTTCATTTGTTTCAAATGTTTGGGTTTTATGTGTATTCGTGTAATTTGATATTTTGATGGAATTCTGAGTATTTCCAGTCGCTTTAGAGGGCATAAATACACAGTTTGACCACATTTCAGATATATGTACTGCATTTATAATGCCAAACCACGGTGTTAGAATATTCATTTGCAACAGTCAGCACAGACGGTCTTCAGCAATCCAGTAGTTCCAGTCTCATGCTCAAGTGAGCGTGGTAATCAATTGGATAAATCCTGATTTATCTGGCTTCTATTGCTTCTGCAAAGCCGTTATCAACGGGAGTGTCGTCATTGCCATTTGCCTTAAAAATCAAAAGAATTTATGTATTTCATTATTATAAATATACACTCAATAAAATAGATGCAAATCTGACCCATATTTAGAGCATAATCCAGATATGGAAAAAACACAACATAACAAAAAACATAACGAAAGCGTTCCAGATTGTAGAAACTTTTTGGTATAACCATACACAAACAGGTGTTCAAGCATATACATTTTCTCCACTTTCGTAAAAGAAATCAACAATTTTATTGGTACCGTTTTTGGCGGGGAACACCGTGTACATACATACTCAATGTAAAAACATAATTATAATTTCAAATGTGTGAGATGTTCAATTCGACATAGTATATTGAAAAATATGAATACAATGTCATATTTTGAGTTATTATTAATGTATTAGTAACTAGACTAACCATTTCGGCATTGTAAGTAAAATAAAATGTTTTGAAGCAATGCTGTTCAGTGCAGGTTGTGCCAAGCTAAGAAATTCCGCAAACATACGATGGATATGCACTATTTGACTGTTTGAAAAAACCTACTTCAATCGAGGAATCCACACACTTTGCGAAAAGCACAATTCTGGTTCAGTCATGCCAAGGCACGTACAGATAGTGCAACAAATATCAGCATAAAAAATTCTGAATTTAAAATACATTTTCCGATCCATTTTCTTGGTATGTCCGCAAAGCCAAGACTGAATTTTCATATTGTACTTTGTATGACTTGGCATACTGGCTTCTTCTGTGTCTTCCTTGTGTAACAACGCCAGTGATTGATTGAGGTTTTTAAAGATCAACTTGCACACATTCACCAGATCGACCGAACATTGTCACAACGACAAAATCTCACTTAGCATTCAGAAATACAGTGTAGGCTTAATACAAACACGTTGTGTCAATAAAGTTACTTTACAATTGAAAAACAATTATTACAAAGGGAAATGATGACATACTGCAATGAGGGTTGTTTTATGATAATCGGTATTTAATAAAGTTTTTATTGACAAATTTATTGCACTTCTAAACATTTATTTGAAAATATCATTACTGTTCATTTTTTCTGTTTTTCTAGCTACCACCCTGTATATTGTAAATCAAAAGAGATAGTGCTACTTACTCTTGAACGCACACAATGAGATGCTTGAATTAAGCGTTATGTTGATAAGGGAACGATGGGAATGAGTGGATAAGTCTGTGATCGAAGATAGCGACCCGAAGAGATTCCAACGTAGCAAACACCTGTTGGCAAATATAAACTTTAATTTTTAATAAAACGAGCTCGAATTCGACAAAATAAACAAGCATATAATCCACACACTAATAGTTGAAAACTGACAAAATTGGTTGAAATCACATTTGAATTGATAAAAATAAAACACAATGAGGAGGACACATGAGCTAAAACAAAGCTATATCACATCTTTTATAGTGTCGGGAGTCTAAGCACTAAATCACTGAAATGGAATCACGGAACCAGGGCGAGATAAAGTAAAGTAAAGACATCATATCCCAACTCAACACCACTAAACATAAACAAAAACAGACGTGCTCAATAAAAAATGCAAACGAACTATTAGATTAATGGAGGTGAAGTTTCGTTTTTGGATATCCGCTGTAGGACACCTTTATTCGAAGTCGTTATGTCTGTATGTGTATGTGTGTGTTTAGCTGAAGGGTCCAAAAGGCTAGACCGATATTGATGAAATTTTTAACGTGGGTTATGCTGCCACAATAGTTGGGAATTTGCTAGTTTTTCTTTGAAATTTGTCGCCATTATTTTGTACACTATCTTGACAATTAAAATTCCAAGATCGCTACCCCTAACAGAAGTAAATGCTCTTTCGAAGAAGCCATTTTCATCTTGTTAATCCATAAACTGGGGAAGCCTTAGGCATTTTAGCGAACACGATTAATTATTAGTTGCAGAATATCGCTTAAAACAGTACTCCCGAAGTGTGTGTACCAGGTTAGAGTTAGACCATAAGTTTATTCCGATTTTCCTTGTTTTATATATATTACGAGCCCGGGTACTGTCTGTGTTAGCCAAGTGAATATCCCACTGCCCATAGGTTTCGGTCCCTTCACACAAATTGATGTAAAATAGGCAAACAAAATTAGTTACCTCCATATTGGTACTCATGAGTGCCCTCAAAACGAACTTGCAGTTCAGGTATCCTGGTCACTGCAATACTGCAGTACGCTGTCTTTATAGGTGCAATTTTGCGTAAAAGGTAACGGTTTATTGGAATGCGGGTCGCCTTATGTATCAGCGGAGATCTTTCGGCTTGTTTTAATATTATTGTATTACGTTATTTAATTAATGAAATGAGAAGCAAACTTTTAATTACTAACGCAAATAAAACAATACGATCCTTGAATTTTAACGTTTACGCAGATGAGTTTCTACAGCGGATCATGTTTTCCACTGTTATTTACAATAACAAAATACTTGAAAGAAATAATACAGTAATAACGGATCTCGATACTCAATCTTGTGATATTAGTCACAAAATACCAAAGATGATCGAATTACGTACTCTTGAGCTGAGCGCTATTGTCTAATATTATAAAAACGCTGCACGTAATTTCAGTGGTAAGTCATGCGATGTGCTTTGCAAACGACATGATGCGATTCATGTTATTACCATCTCTCCTATTACATAAAATTTACATTTTAAATTGCTAAGACATAACCGTGACATGCCTAACATTTTCTTTTAGTACATACGAGACACTCGTAACAATACATAGTAAAGAATATAGATAATACGGAGAGTATTGAGTAAGTGGATTATTGTACGCGAAAGCTAATTTATAATTCGATATTTTAACAACAATGACACGTAAGTTTTTTACTTTTTAGGTTTGGTATTTTTAGGGTCAATATAAACGCGAACCTACTATAAGCGAGCTGTGACGCGGGCTGTATTCAAACCTTTTATGTTTATATTTACAGCAATAGTGTTCCAGCAAGATGCTAGACTAGGTATAGTTATAATTTCCATAAACAGGATGTGCGACTTTTCAGAATACGACTTCGTTAATAAAACGCAAATACGCAGATCCAGGAGTCTAATTGCTTTACTCTGTATTTCCAAGTATTTATACTGTTTCAAAAAGCATCTAAATAACTGCTTTTTTAGAAAGCACGACCCTACTTTTGTATTAAAATCAGTCATATTTCGCCTTATATAAACCCTGCATGCGTACTTTTGGTGACTGGGTATTCCACCGAACAAGAGGAATTGATAAGAGACGTAGTAGACATATGTATCGTTTTGTTGATATTTTGTTGTTCTTGTTTTTAGAATTTTTTTTGTTCTATCATTATTGAAAAACCGCTTTTTCTTTAATTATTGGCTTTAAAATTTTTTAGAGGTTAAAGATTGTATTTTTCGCTGGAAGGCTATTACATTTATTTATTTTCAAAAATTTCCGTGGGCTCTAAGAGATTCGGTTTCTGTGATCGATGACGTCTTCAAAATTAAAAATAGCGCTCCATGTGGCGATTTCGTCTTTGGTTCAACGATCTTGTGGTACAACGAAGTCGTGAACACTGCGGTTATCGGTAGGCTACTGTGAAAGACCGTATACGCGTGCTACTCTGTGTCCATATATTTGAGCATCGCTCTTCTGTTTGACATAAGACTTCTGTTATAGTTATAGTAAGCAAAACTTACCAACTGATTGCTTTCATTCCAGAGTAATACATGTTTTCTCTACGTCAATTCATATTTATATTTTTAGTTTGTTTTAAATTCAGATTTGGTGGAAAAGAAACCTCCTTTCGTTGAATCAAACACTGTTCAGAATTGCCATAATTGTGAACATGCATTCATAGACTCCAGGTAAGATCAGTCTGTTTCTTTCATCAACAAAATGCTTGTGTATCGTAGATTATACCATTTGCTGTACTCCGAGCCACTCCGAGAGACGAATATTTAAATTTTTGGACACTAAATGAACATAACGATCGTTTTGATATTAGGTTGTTTTTTGTTGGTATTCCTTTTCTTCTTCTTGTTGTGAACAAATCACTTATCTTGTTCGTTACTGGACTAATTGCTTCAAAATTTTCGATGTTGAAGATTGTTGTTGTCTTTAGAAGTCTATTAATTTTGATAATTCGATGAAATATTTCTTTCATCCAGGGGAACTCGGTTTTGAATCTGTCAATCGTGACGGCGGTTTTTGACTGGAAACGACGCGAAACTCGAATATTTTTTGATATGCTACCGGTAACAATATGTACGGTACGAAAAGTACTTTGTTTTGAATTTCGTCGCATCGTGAGCATCGCTCTCGTTTTTGTTGTTATTCGTCTTGGTATTTATTTACGCATTTCATTGACGCGATTTTTCATGTTCTACTTTTGGTAAAGCATGGATATTTTTTATTCGTTCCGTTTGCAACATCGAAGGAGACGTCTGAATTTTCTTATTTCATGTGATCCCGGCTTAGCAATTATACTATTATATCGTACCATAACCAAATAACCCAGAAAAAATAATACGCCCTGAATAACAAATACCAGAAAAACAATTGCTTAGTTTAATAAAGTAGCCCATAAAATTTAAGAATCAACTGCAGAGCATGTGGGAATGTTGTTTGTGATGAATGCAGCAAAAATAGAATTTGGCTTCCATACCTTCCCGAAGGAGAGCCTGAAAATGTTTGCGACAACTGCTTTGATAAAATTCAGGTAAAATGTGCTTCAATTTTTGACAACAATTTTTTAATCTTACCATATGCTTTGTTTCTCTTCAAAATTCCCAACTCTTTCTCTCTTCGCTTCCTTATACTCACAAGTAAGGTACAAGTTAATAACAGCGGTTGGAAAGTCACACCCATCCATCGCCATTACATACAAAACAAAGCAGTTTACAATACGAGGCTGAAATTGGAGAATTAGCACTAAGATGCTGCCGATGCATACAGAATTTTAAAGACATGCAGAGGGTTAAGTGAGTAAAATTAAATCAAATAAACTCAAATAAAAGATAATTAAACCTTAGCGTATCAAAGCGCTTGAGGCCTGGAAGCAAACTTGAAATAACTCGGGTGATATTTTTTTTAACTACGATTGCTTTGTTACCTTTGACATATGCTGTGACTTGGAGAATTGAAATTGACGCAAAAAGGTCTCGTTTTGATACTCCCGTAGTATGTGTACCGATTTTTAGTTCTATTACAAATTCGTGGACTGTTTGTATTAGCCAACTGAATATATCCCCTACCCATAGGTTTCAGTCATTTTACACAACTCGATGTAAAGTAGGCGAACAAAATTAGTTACCTTAATATTGGTACATACTTCTGAGGCGCCCTCGTTTTAATTCAAAAACATTTGATTACTACGGTACTTAAACTTAATGCTTCAAGTCTCTTGACTCTACTCGGACATAACGAGATAAAAATAAAAGCCACTCGGTAGCACTCACTTGTGCTTGTTGTAACATGGAAAGTTTTGTATTTAAATGGGACTAGTGATTAACAAATAGTATATAATTTTGGGAAAATTTATTCTTTGCTCGTACTTTAAAATCATTTTCAAAATTTATTTTGGCAGCTTTTGTGAAAAATGCAAGAGAGCTTTTTGCATCAAATGCTTGGATGCGAGTGATCACCACAAGAATAAAGATAATATTTGTGACAATTGCAAAGGTAAACCTGATTGATTATCATTTTGAAATCCTATATTAGGTGAGTTAGTATGACAAATCAAATGCCTGTGATAGAAACTGGCTAAATATTCTAGGTAATTGAATTGATTGAATTTTGTTTGCCTATTTTACATCAAGTTGTGTAAATGTACTGAAACCTATGGGCAGGGTGTATATTCACTTGACTAACACAGACAGTCCCCGAACTCGTATTAGAACTAAAATAAGAAAATCGAAACTAAACTATGGCCTAACCCCAACCTGGTACACGTACCACGGGAGTTCAGGTATATCAAGTCAAAGAAGGAAATGAATGAATCTTAATATGTAAGCATGATAGTAATCTTATTCAAAGCCTAGTATTATATATATAATTCCTTTTTTACCTAACAATTTCTTACAATATTTAATATTTGAATTTTGCATATGAAGAACTCATTTGGTAAAATTGATCAGCATATTTATACCATAAAAAGTGATGACATAGTAAAGTTTTTCGGTCGTTTGGGGAATTAATTCTCCAGATATTCAGAACAAGAACGTCTATTTTTAGATGACGAGAGTGAAAGAAGATCCTCCTCTTCAGGCAGAGCAGGTACAATTGAAGAAATAACTAAATATCAAAATATGAGAAGTTCAATAGTCCTTATTTATATCCCTAAAATATTGGATAGTTAGAAAGAGACTGCAGTAAAATTGATATATTATATCCAAAGAAAAAAAAATTAGCCTGGCTTGAATGCGGTGAAATTTTGTTAATACACCATTAGGAATTGTTACTATTGGCCGCCAGCTGGTTCCATGTTTTTGCTCAAGAAATAGCAGCAAAGCGGCTGCATATCAAGAACTTAACGGTATCCCAGAAATATAAGCAGCCGATCATTTGGCTCTCCAGTGGATACTCCCGTAGAATGTGAAACAAAATGGCGGACACCGGAACGTAGTATGTGTATCAGGTTAAGGTACAAATTTCAGGTACAAATACTACGGGAGTCACTTGGCTAGTCTCCAAACTCGTAATAGAATTAAAATGAAGTAAATTGGAATAAAATTATAGCCTAATCCTAACCTGGTACACATACTACGTTCCGGTGTCCGCCATCTTGGTTCACATACTATGGAAGCGCCCTCCAGTGTATATGTATGAATATGAATTGATTTTACATCGTCATTCATTGCATTGCGTTTTAAAGAAGTCACGATCTCTTGTATGTTCAGGGTCGTACGATCCGACAGATCTGTCGGACAATTGCTGCGATTCTGACTGTTGCATGTTATTCTGTGAATGCATGGAGTTGGGAGTTGCCATTGGGGAATTATGTTGCTGTCTTGGCGGGATAATGTAAGTACTATTTGCCGTAACTTACATTCAATAATCTTCATTTGGCAAACAAAACAGTGAAAATATACTTTTTGAAGTAGAATATTTACTTTATCACATCCTGGTGTAGGTTTAACTTTCCAGCTGGAAGATCCTAGACACGAATATCGATTTAGAGTTTATATCACAACGATATCAACCATAACAATTATTCCAGGCTCTTGTATTTGTAAAACATGCTCGAGAAATCGGAACGTTTGGAAAATTTCAACTAAAATGGTTAAATGAATAACAGTTAATTGAAAGTAAATTTGTTTTCATTGATTCATGCCTATTTTTAATAAATATTATTATTATAAATAAAAAAGTATATTTTCCAGCTGTTCCGATCCTGAAGACGATTAGAAGAAAATTAGTCGAAGACTTCATATTACTATTTTGGGATTGAAAACATTCACATAGAGCCGGAACTATGTACTGCAAACTGGAAAATGTACATCCATACAGTCTTAAATAAAAATGGCAAAAGTTGCAAAGGAAATTTATCAATACTATATATTGTTTTGGCCTTCACCGATGTATAAATGAACTAAAAGTACTTAAACAAGTACTGATTAAAATTCAACAAACCTGGTTAAGATATATTGAGAACAGACGTCATACCAAAATTGTTAAAGGACTACTTTATGAACACCCTCACTCTATTGATTTGCTTATGTATTCAAAAATCGGGTCTCATGAAGTACTTCTAGCGGACGTAGCATAATTTTTTTTCATATGATATTTCTAACCAACACCTGACTACGTCGTCTAAAATTGATGTATAAAAATACCTAGTATAGCCACGATGGTCGGAAATGGTATCTCTTTATGACGAAAAACAAGAGAAATAGGATGATCGTCTGTGCGTTTAGACGACCATCCGTATACTTTGGAGGACCTTATTACGTCACTGTGACGTATTCAGGTGGGGGTTAGGATCGACATATGCAGAAATTGTTGAGCCAGGCCAACTAGAAGTACTTGTCGGCGCGTACTTCGGGAGACCCCAAATATATAATGAAATGTTTTATGATCATCTGCAATACAATTAAACGATTGGGTATGAGTTTTTACATGGAAGCCTATTCTGCTAACTAATATTACAGGGACACTATTCTTCATTTCTTTGATTTATGCAACAACTCTGTCAATGAGAATTTCACATATATTTCTTTTGAAGATTCAGCATTAACAAATATAACATATAAAAACAACTTGAACGTGTATGTGATGAACATTAAAGTTTTGTGCCACGTTCTGCCTTGGATCAGGGTGCGGGTTACGTTCATACGTTAAGCACTCTTGTTTTCGATGTTGTTTGAGAAAAAACTGCGACATAATAAACCCAACAATGCTGTTACTAAGCGAGAAAACAGGAGAGCGATTCTCAAATATATGAACACAGAGTAATACCGACATGCAGTCTTTCGCAGTAGACTTCCGTACCCGCAGTGTTCACGTCTTCGCTCGAGCGCAAGTTCACTGTGCAATGGCGGAATCGCCACAAGTAGCGCTATTTTTAATTTTGATGACGTCATCACACACAAAAAAACGAATCTCTTTGGAGTTCGAAATAATTCATGAACAAATAAAATTAATAGCTTATCAGCGAAAAATACAATCTTCAACCACTAAAAATTTCAAAGCAATTGATCGAGTAAACAAAAAGAAAAGGCAATTTTTTAAAAAGAAGAGATAAGAAGAAAAATTCTAACAATATGAACCACATAACAGACAAAACGATCCATATGTTTGTTTACTACTTCGAGTTCAATGATTTAAATTTTCTGTTTAAAATGTGTGAATGTCAACAATCATGAACTTTTCTGTTGGAAAATAAACAGAATTTTTTATTTCAGGGTAGATTTTAGACAATGTGTGAAAGAGATGTATAAACAAATACGGCAGTTAGTTTGAAACTGTTTTGTTTCTAAATAAATAAAGAATTGTGCTTAAATTTCAAAATATTATTTTAACTCAGCATTTATTGTGATTGAGTCTTTATTGCGGATTGAATATCCTAGTAACACAGCCATATAAAAATATTGATTCAGACAATATTCACAAAAACAAGTTGAATTCAATCGCGAGACGTAAATATGTTTTGTTATTGTCAGTTGTCGCCGTACGCTGTTTTGCTAAGACAGATTAATAATCTTAACGACGTATTTGGAGTTACAGAAAATGACAAAAGCCCCTTTTTTGCAGACTGTAAAATGGGTATGATAAACAACGGCTAACACGCAATAGTTTCTGGTATAAAAATACAGACTGAGGTTAGCAAAAAGGCTTTACTCTTCAGGCATTTACAACGGGTGGATTTAATTGGAAACCAAGTTCGGACCTTAGTGATTCCCTATTCCACATCCACAACTGTATTACCGCTCACTCGTTGTGAGTGTGACGCAAATAATCTGGCTTTGAGCTAATTGTTTGATTCAGTGATTAACCGCTTTGTAAATAAAGCTGGGCGCCTCCGAAAGGCATAACAGGTAGAGCAATCACTGAAGCACATTGAATAAAGCACATTTGATTTTTGGACTGAACTGCCTCTAAACACCCAAATATCTGTACATTTTATATATTTTTTCTACAGCAGTAATCCTTGTTTGTACCATTGAATATGAATACTCTGAAACATATTCCGTGTATTTTTTTCGTGGTGTCCTATTTCTCAATTTATGCAACTGGACAGCAACAACCTTCAGAAAAGTGTGCATCTGCCATTGCTGCCATTAGAAGCATCGTTAACACGGTAGATGGGAATATTGCAGAAAGAGATTGCGGAGAATGCCAGGTAATATCATTTATGAGTACTTTGATATTGTGTATTGAACTGAAAGTCGTTTCCCTTTTTTTATATTTCGTATTCGTAATGTTTATTGGACATGAAGTCGACCTATAGATTGTTTTGCTATTTTGTTGTTGATCATCCTGTTAGGATTATTTTCCTTCTTTTTCTTGTTGCGAAAAAAAATTGCTTTTGTCTTTAACAATTGGACCAATTGTTTTTACATTTCAATGATTAAAGATTGTTGTTGTCGCTAGAGGGCTAGTACTTTTATTTATTTCTAACTTTTTCATGAATCCTATGCTATCTGATTTTTCATCCAAAATTTCGCTGTATCATTTTTTTTCTTGGGGACACGTTACCGGTTCTGTTAAAGGTAATGTAGACTGGTAAACTACTGTTTCACTTTGCTCTTCGTATCCATATATTTGAGCATCGTTTTCTCACTTAGCCTGCAAAGAAATATAATTTATATATATAATGTTTATATAATTATTGTACGAGAAATTGCGAATCTTTCGATTGATTAAAATTATGTGGTATTAATTTGGAGTATCTAAAAGTAAACGGTACAATATGAAAGAAGAAAAAAATCTTTCAAATTACTTTTTAACATTTTTTAAAATATTTTGAGTATATTTGATTGAGCGGTAAATTAAAAAAAAAAAATATGCTTTCTGTCAAGTTCGAAACTCAAGACTTTGTTCCTTTTCCTTTTTCTAATGATAAAAGATTTATTAATATTCTATCGTAAAGCTATGAAACACTCCATTTTTTGAGACTAGACGATGCGCAAATACCGTAACTGTGAAAATATATTTATTTTAATACCAGGGTTTTCCGGGAAAGCGCGGACCAAAAGGTTTTTCAGGTCCTGTCGGACCAAGAGGATCTAAAGGGGACTCGGGCTCGTGCGTTTGTGACTTAAGTGCTGTTGAGCAAATTGAGAAAAGATTGCGACGAATGAATGAAGGTAGGATACGCTTATGTACATCCCAGTTTGTTTTAATTAAACATGGAGTTTTTATACAATTCGTAGCAGAAAACTACGTTTGCACAAAACATTTTTAATTGCATCTATGTTAGCAGAACAACATAGTAGATTTCGAATAATCGAATAATTTTGACACAGACATGTTTGTAAGCGCATTAAATACTTCAATTCTCATCAAAACTAGCTGTAAAACAATTTTATTTCCTGAAATTTGAAAAGATAAAATTACTCATTATTTTTGTGTAAAGAAATTCAATGAAATGAACCTAAAACATAATATTACTAAAAAAACAATCCGAAGATTGCATGGCGGGTGGCGTAATCGTTAGGAAGACGCTTGTCATAGCACCTCTTGTGGGGATGATAGGATTAGTGGACTTTTCGCCGCCGTAGGGTGGTTCACGTAACCACTGGTCTGGTACAGCTTCCTCCGCCATCAAGTACATGCATCTGAAACAAAAAACGTGGCGAACGTGGACTGGTTATCACACGAGAAGCTGTGTTACGCCATATGTTTAACCCGTCTTATCGGCTACCCTCTCTCCCGGGATAAAAATGATGTCTTATCCTTATTGAATTAATCTAAGCCATGAAATTAAGCAGGTATGTTATGATGCATTTCTTTTGTTTAGAATATTGCTACGCTGGAGTTTACAGCGGATACATTCCCATGTCCCGCATCAAAGCATCATCCATTCACTATAGTTGTCCATTTCAATATCTCCGACTACACAACCCTTCAGGAGCATGGTGTGCAGCAACAAGTATGTGCTTGTGTCTAAATTTTAATTAAATCATAACTCAATGCTATGAATATAGACGAAGATGAATTGATGGAAGCAGCAAAAATGTTTAATATATTTTATTTTACAATAATTCAAATAGCCATAGCTGGATATTTTTGCAGAATCGTGCAAAGCTTTCAAATATTTCCTCTGCTTACACATTTAGTGAATATTCCTAGTTGAGATTGCAAACCGATCAGCATGCTCTCGACAAATGCAAGCGTGTTGAAACATTCAATTTTGATCCGCCATTGAAAAGGAAATTTACTTTGCTATGGTCCAACCCAATACCTACAGTCCTATATTATATTGTTCTACTATGATACAAAAATTATTTGTACTGAGTAAAACCGTTTAGTACTATTAGACCTCGCGACAAAGTGTTCCAATCGGCTGTCACCAAATTACCTCCGCCCTTTGTCCAACAAAGAGTTAATATTTTGCATGGATTATAATTTATATAGCGAAAAAACGGCAATAAACAATATAGAATCCAAAATACCGCTCCGTTTCATTGTCGGTGATTGTAATATCAAGTGATACTGCTATATAAACAATTATCTCGATAAGTCTATTTAGTTTCATGGAGTCTGTAAACGCAAATAAAATAAAAATCTTTGACTACATGGCCAGGCTTAAACCACTTTAAATTAATCTGTCAGTGAAACTCCCGAAGTATACTTTACTCATGCATGTCACATCTCTCACGTCAAGTTATTCAATGTGTGTTTACAAAAACTTTTTATGGTTGGAAGGTTCATTTTTTGGTACTCCCGAAGTATATGAACCCAGATGTCGGACGTTTTTTTTTTAGGTTCTATTACGAGTTCGGGGACCAGGCAATTGACTCCCGTAGTATTTGTATCTGAAATTATGGCCTAACCCTAACCTGGTACAAATACTACGTTCCGGTGTCCGCCATCTTGGTTCACATACTTCGGGAGTAACCTGTTTTTGTTATGCTCATATTATATTACGCCGTTGTGGTAGATATAATTAATCGGTGAAATAATATAATATAAATGAATGGTGAAAATAAAATTGTTCACTAGGATTTGTCTGAAAGACAAGTTTCGGTACAGACCAGAAGGATATATGTTTTTGTGAAAGTATTCCAAAATAGAGGTGGAATGTATCGTCTCTTCCTTTTCTAATATTTACTAATAATCTAAAATCATTAGTTACTGCTGGTTTGGTCACTCAACACAAAAAAATCCAAATTTCTGCTGTTTTACATTTTCTCACATTAAGATGATGTGACATTTTGAACGGAAATATTAAACTTAACTATTTTTCAAATATATTAAGATAATGGAAACCAATGGCTGCAAGTTGATCTACAAGAACCAACAACTGTAGCAGCTCTGTTGACTCAAGGAAGATCGAATTGTTGTAATCAGTGGGTAGTATCGTTCAAAGTGTCGTACGGCAACAGTGAGAGTTCATTGGCAATGTACCAAGAAAATGGGGCCACAAAGGTGAATATCATTATCAAATCTAGATCGTTACAGATGAAAAAACGACGGTATTTATTATACAATATGCTCGATTAGGCGCTCACAGTTGTAAACAATAAAAACTACTTGTATTAAAAAAATTAGCAATATAATAAAACACAATGAAATACTTAAATTTCCTATATGTAATCGATTTTAAGATTTTCACTGGGAATCACGACAAATCGACTATTAAAGAGAATCGCTTCAGCCAGCCGATTACAGCGAGGTACATCCGGATTCATCCTGTCACTTGGCACGAACACATCAGCATGAGAATTGAAATTCTAGATTGCTGAGATTGAGGCAGAATACAGTCTTCCTTAATGTGATATTATTACTTGTTCAAATATAAATTTGAATTATGTACGTGTCTGCTTTTATTTCTAGCACTTTGTTTTGAAATATCAAATCACCGTGCTATGGCCATGTGTGAAACATGGTTGCGGTACTCTTTCCCGTCACTGAGTGATTCGTGTTGTCACAGGCAATTTCCTCTACACTGCCGGTTGGCATATATATAGTATGGTTAATGCCTAGTCCAACTCTAAAAGGTAATATTGGTCTTTTACAGTTAATGTTCTATAGCAGCGTCATATATTTCACGAAAAAGGGACTCCATTTTCGCTGAGAATGCCAGTGCTATAAATAGCATCGATTTCTAAATCGCCAGTCAGGCATTTAAAATCGTTGACGTGACTCGTGACGGGAAACGGCGTAACGGCGTTGCATTGAGAGAGGCCTGTGCAGTAATGATTAGAGGTGTGACGTCATCAAAATTGTCAGTTGAAGCGTTGAACTTGATAATTCTGTAAATACAATCGTGAATTTTAGAGTAACCATTCTTGCTATAATAGTGGTTTTGGTGTTGCTCTGTTGGAAAACAACACAAGAAAACGTTGAAATAAAAATTAATTAATTAGGAATAATTATCAATCCTCTACTAGACACTAAATCTCGCAAGTTCAAGGTTGTTCAATAGAAATTTTGGAATTTTTGTTTTAAAAAAAATGTCATTAGAGGAGTGTTTTTTAAACATATATTGCTGAATAGAACTCTATCACACGCTATTAAAAAGCCATGAGTGAAGCTTTGGGTCTTAATGGCCGACAAAAAAATTATTTTAAAAATAACCTATGTAAAATGGCGTATCTATCTACATCTAATATGTAAATAGTGTACCTACATTAGTAAGAATATTACTTTGTTCATTGTTGAGTTGAATTGTATTCCGTATGGATTTTGTTGTTGTCGATGTCTTCCAATGTGTGCTCTAAACAAAAAACTTGAAAAGGGCAGTTATATGTAAAAAATAATTATTTTATTCAGGTATATATAAAAAAAAAAAATTAAAACCTGGCCAGGATTTATTAAAAGGGAATACTTTAGTATTATTTACAAAAATTTATTACAAAAAAAATGTGAAGCCTGAAACGAATATATTACAGACCAAATAGGGAGACAAATCATAGTTTGTAGTGTTTTTCAATGAGATGGATGAGCTTGGGGTTCTTCATCGAGTTTTTTATTATATCTAAAATTATCCCGTTTATTGATGGAAAGGCGATTTAGTTGTTTTGATAGCAATAGTGTCACGGCTGAAAACCCTTTTTTTACCCTATCACAGGTCGGAAATGAAAGAATCCAGGGTTCTACCTCCTCAAAAACCGCCGTGTACTCTTGCCTTATAGCATTTGACTCCCTAAATTCATCCCGTTTCACATTAAAATAATGAAAACAAAATTACTTTTTCAAAACTTATAATAATGATTTAGATACATTCGGTACACATGTACATTTGGTGGATTTAGGTAAATATGTGCCATACATCGAAGTGAATATTTTCGCATGATTTGTGAAATTTTGATATATAACGGTTTTTGGTAAAATTCATCCCCATCCTACCACGTCCTCCAGTCCGATCACCAGTCCATAGAATTAATCAGCCATTTGTTTTGGATTCGTGGACTCGGATGGCTCAGGTGTCGGCAAATTTTACGTCGCTCGCGGGACAAAATTTAGGATGGCTTCTTTTGCGGATCGCATATATTTTTTGAAAGTTAAAAACGGAACATCGTGCAAAAACTGCGACAATTCGTGAACTCAACTCAGTCATCTTATAAAAAAATTATTACAAAGACATTTAATGTGACACTGTCTTGTTGCTGCATCACGCTTGATATCTTTACGACGCCAAGATTGAAAGATTTTTTAAATGGGCATAACTAATCCTATAGTACTTTGCTTGTTCTTTGTAATATTCATTTTCAAAAATAATTGTTCGCACAAATATGTAAATATGTACCAAACATCGAAGTGAATATTTTCGCATGGTTTGTGAAATTTTGATAAAGATTTTCTTTGAAGATACATTCTTACAAAAATTAAGCAGTGATGAATTTCACGAATAGAATATGAATTCTTGTTGCATTGCAATATATTCGAATATTTACTGCGCTATTGAATCCCTGTACTCAGCATAAACTTTTCTGCGTGTTTCCATTTGTCTAATTATAATTGAATTGTAGGCTCGTAAAACGAGTAGCTGTTCAATATAATTTTTAGGATATAATAAAATTTAGTCTAAACGTGTCTCACGATAAATTCTGTTACGTAAAAAAAACTGTAATTTACTCCTCGAGCGTAGATAATAAATAAAATTAATTCATCGTTAAAACCGCCGTTTGGATGTTTCCCCTGGCATAGACTTCCTTGTTTACTAGCAAGATGCAAAAATAAACGTAACAAACCCCCTTTCGCATCCACTCAGACACATCTCTCACTCAGACAGACTTTCAGGCGTGGTCGTGAACATTACCTCATTTTCGCGATTTTAAATTCTATTCGTTAGTTTTTAGTTGTCATTCGGAAATTTAAATAAAATAAGTCAATGATCACCTTGTCCTCCCAGGAGTCCCAGTTTAAATACAGTAATCAAAAATTAGTGTAGAAATAGCTTTGAAACAAATACTTCATTTCATAAGCAACAACTCGCGAAAACACTCTTAAAATAAACACCGAAAATTTTAGAATGGTAAAGTATGGGAAGAATTTTCCGGGGTCAAAGGTCGGGAAAAATTCCATTCACTGAAGCGTCCTTACTGTGAAGACGAGTCCGGCAATCCTTTTGCATGTGACATCGCCCATGTTATTCAAACATACAAAAGCACGCAGAGTAGGCCTACAGTAATCAAGTGCACGATGCGCCGACCAAAAACAGGTTTCGCGAAATCGCCCCCTATCGCCCTCTTCGACTTTTTCGCCCACCTCTGTATCGTTTTCGCCCACCGGGAGGCGATATCGCCCACTTTGGGAATCACTGCTCTAAACCATAAACTTAAAAAAGGCAGATATATGTAAAAATAAATATGTTATTCAGGTATATATAAAAAGAAATTTTAATCCTGGCCAGGATTTATTAAAAAGGAATATTTTAGTAATATTTACAGAAATTAAGAGAACATTTAATTGTCGTCAATATACGTAAATTTAATAAATCAAGCTTCTGGAAATCACAATAATTGAAAGAAATACTCTAACAGACCAAAATGGTTTTTTATAATTTCTTTGTGCAAGTAAAATGGAGGGATTACGGGATTGAAAAATGATAAAAAAAAAAAGCTAAACGTGATAAAGATAAAAATGCTACAAAACTTGAAAGAAAAATAGTATTTTGGCAAGGCCAATGCCGAAATCTCAACGTAATTTAGGTAGAGCGAACTAAAGTAGGCGAACGAAATTAGTTACATTCATATTGGTACACATACTTCTGGAGCGCCGAAAAATCTTCATCAAATATCGTTCCCTGGTAAAACAATGAAAACTGAATTAAACTAGTTGCTGTATTACAACATTTCCAAAACGGGGGGAATTCCTCCCCAGAGAGAAATTTTGATGTTATTTTGGAGCAAATATCACTTTGCATTTGATGTATATTCAAAAATAATGTTCAAATATTTAGTTTTTTTATAATACGTATTTATGGATATCTTTTAAGTTACTCACAATGTGCAAAAGCCAGAGTGCACCAGCCAGAGTTGTTCATAGCGCTGGCTAGGGATCCATTAAAAAATTAAAAAAAGGAAACAGAATTTTTAAGTGTAGTTGGGAGGAATAAAAAGATCCAAAAAAGGCAAGGAGGAAGAGGGCAAAAAGGAATCTGTCGAAAAAAGGTAAGAACCACTGCCATATTAATTTCAGTGAATTTGTCGTTGCGAACTTATACAAATTATATACACTGTTACTGTTTACTTTCTAATCGTATGGTGCTCTGAAATTCATACCACGCATTCAAATCGAGCGTTAATCTTAGAATCTCATCACTTTTTACTATAATATTAAACAAAGCATCACACATAAGGTTGCTAAAGTACTATTCGCAAGCAAATTAATCGACACAAAATTTTACAATGACTTTAAGAGATTGTGAATTTTTAACAATATTTAGAGAATATTAAAAATTTTGATACATGATACCCAGTTAAACAAAGAATTAGGGACCAAAATAGAAAAAAAAATATAGTACAGTATGGTAAAAAATTTAAATTTGGAACCTCTCTAATTTTCAAAACTTTCAAAAAATAAAGAACATATGCCGTACAAAACTGTATTTATGTGATAACATTTAGCTATCTTCTTTCTTTTCGATCATACCCAACGGGTATAAATATATAGTTAAATATAATGAAGTCATTTAATGCATTAATTCAGCTTATATTTCCGCATAGTACGAATCTTCTGGGATACTGATCGCAGGCGGAGCTTTCTTGCGATAAACTGTATTTGGCCTCCAACGGTATGCGTCTGTTCATTCCGATTGGGAACATGTGGAAGCAATGGAAGGTGTGCAGGTACAGCGGCCTTTCGTCTGAGCCTGAAAAATATTTTACAATACTTGCATTCCAATTTTCAAAAACAATTTTAAATATATGGAAGTTTATTCAAAAATCTTTTAAAATAAAATAATTTTTCGCATGGCAAAGTTAACTGATAGTATATAAAGGGTGGCCCAAAAGTAGGTATACAGTTATTAAACTATTTTATTGTTTAATAATTTTAATACCTGTATACATACCTACTTTTGGGCCACCCTGTATATTGCCAACATGAAAATTTGATGTATAAATTGTCAAATTCAACGTTGCTCACACATCTCATTCTTAACTTCAATTGCGTTGTAACTGATTCATTGTTAGAGAACCATAAACATCAATAACCGCACCAATTCACAATTAAACATGTAACTAACACGTTAGTCTAATTTTCGTTAAGGTAGATTTTGTATAGAAATAGACTGCTTTCTTTGTTCGATCAAGGCAGAATTGACAAACTGAATTATCGGACACGAAGTGAATATAAGAATGTTTTCGTTACATTGTTGTGTTGTTGAGGTGCCATGTGGAATCTTTTGTACAAAGCCCCCACCACTAATGCAAAAATGTGAGATTGGAGAAAAACACCACCGCCATGTTCGGATTGGGGTTGGTAATGCTTTGAAAATTTCCAGCACAATTTCAATCTGCATCCCTAACCTTAATCCAAACCCTAACTGTATAATTAATAATTTTCTTATTTTGAGCCTTGATATATTGTATTGATATATTGTACAAAATATCCGCCATGCGTTCCGCCAAAATTGTTTTCTTCAGAAACTAATGGAACATTCGATTTTCAGTACTTAAAGCGGTCAAAGCAGTTACAAATATTTCCTAGAAAAGTCGGATTACTTCATACCAGTCCCCATCTTTTAGACAGAGTCGCGATCGCGATCTCATACTGATTTTGATTTAAAGATTCTATCGAATAATGGATTTTAATGTAACTAGCATAAGCTATCAGTATTGTGGTTAGTTGGACTTCGCGTACATCAGAGTCTCCCAGAAATTTAATAATTTATTTTTTATGCTTTATCTATATTTATTTTATGTATTATTTATTCAACTTTACTTACATGGTGCGCGACTTCTGGGAAACCCTGTATATTTGAGCAATGGTCTATTGTTTCTGACAATCAAGATATTAATACACGTCACACCAACAAAAATATTGTCAAATAATAATTACTATTTATTACGAACCTGTGTGCCAGTCTTGCTATTAGAATTATTGAGATTGTCAAAAGCAATCCGAGAATAATGCTGAGAATAAGCTGAATGGAATTTGCAAAATTTTCGCAATGATTCTCATTATTTTGATTCGCAAGATTTGTAGAAGACGAAATTGAATACATAGCGTCTAATTTTGCACGAGTTGTCTCTTAATATTTTTTACTAGCGTACCTATGTTTGTAATTAAACATGTTTGTTAGCATTATAAAGTATGTCATCTGTTAAACTCACACTTGATCCAATTTTACCTTTTTAAACGCGTTTTTGCGACTAACTAGTTTAGGAGACGAAGGGGTGGATCTTAAATAGTTTGTTTTGAAGGCGGAGATCCACATACTTGCAAATATCTCAAAATATGAAAAAAACGGTGTGACCGTATTTAAAAATACTTTTATTCGTTAAATATTCGAAAAACTCGGGATTGTGCAAATCAAATCGATACTACAAAATACAAATATTAAGAACTGAGAACATTTTAAGCTGCATTCCACACATTAAAAATATATAATTATGACGTCATAATATATTTTCGCAATACGAAGCAAATGTATTATGACGTCATAATAAAAATTGATATTGTTAAAGGAGGGCTTCTCAAATAGCGTAGTCTAGGAGGGTCTCTCATCGTCTAAATCAGACCCGGGCCTAAAGTATTAACTTGAAAATTAAATTCATACTGGTATACGAAATTTTTGGGGCATAATGCTTAGTTTCTCATCGTTATCTGATTAGCTCGAAAATCGGCTTGTTCGTAAGGTTTTCATCCCTATTAAAACCGCGGGTGTACCTTTTTATTTCTCGTAATTTGAATGCGATTTGCAAAAAGTTTGGAAAAATAACTTTACTTTGACTATGACATCTCAGACATCGTGTAGGTATCTGTTCTACAATATAATGCTTATAATGGTGATATAACCAAGTTATTCATCGATATCAAACTGAACCCTTGACAAAGCCGAACCGTAAACCCCGATCCTACTCACAAATCTGTTTGCAAAATGTTTTATTCGATCTCAAAATAGTTCAATAATTACAGAAAAAAGTGACTCCAATTTAAATTAATAGAAATTGTTCACAATTAATGTCCACCAATAAAAGCAAAACGAAAACAGGGGTTATAATATGATTTACACTATTTCCTCACGTATGTTATCATTTGGGGGAACTTGGTCAGCCCTCTCGCTCTCCCTTTTACATAACACAATACAAGGTAAAAATTTTGTTTTCCAACCGGCAAAACAGCATAAAACACAACACATATTGATCAAAATATTCTCAGGCAAAAAATAGATTTCATAACGAAGTGCAATTCCTAATAATACCATGTCTGTTATAATCGCAACAATGGCTGCTGCGATAGATCGCTTCATTAATCTTACAAGATGATCAGGAGGTCTGTGATTCTGATGCAAATACTTCAAGCTACGTTGGTGCTTAATTAAAGGAATCAGAAAAAGAGTAAGCAATCCAATCTGTACTTCAAATTGAATCTCTATTAACAATATCAGAATGAAGTCTAAATATAGCAAGTGAAATATCCAAATTATTCCGTCGACAATAGCAAAAATTATTATGAACAATCCCTGCAACAAACTAAATTTTTTCAAACATTCGGACGACAGTTTCTTCAAAGTTCTTTCCGTGATGAACATCGTTTGGCGAAACCACAATACCATGTAGATAGATGTTGTAAAGCAAATGTATAAAACGACGACGCTATCATGTAGGGTGAAAAATATTCGAGGGACTGTATGATTACATTTCTCACATATAACACATTTAGATATTATTTCCGTATCGTTAAATATGCATACGTCGTTGCAGTGCTGCCGTTCTATCATCAAGATATTCTGTACAATACAACCCATGATCACTGCTATAGCAAACAATCCTGCAAGAATGAGAGTGACATTCATAATAACTGGTAGATTCGAGGCCTTCAAAACTTCGCTCAAGTTTCGGATCTTTCTTTTGTATAAGCCTTTCCGTACGAACATAAAAATTTGGTGAATAGTGATTGTAGACCATCAAAACAACCAATATCGAATTGATGCAAATTCCAAAAATATCAATTGTCATTATGTCAATGTGTTCAGCAGTTTTGGACCTTAGTGATGTATTTCTATAAATAATGAAATAATATTACCCATTATACGGTGGTAGTCTTACCTATTGCAGCGCCGTATTTGAAATGAATTACGTGGGCCTACTCTGAATCGAAATAAAAATAATATTGAAAAATAGGAACAAAGTTTTTTACTGAAAATGCCCTATTCGGTCAAAATCGACATAGGCGAATAAACGTTAAATTTTACAACTTTCAAACCATTAGGATTTAATGATGTAAATTAATTCGTCTTTACATTTTATCTGAATACACATTTATGATATGAGAGTTTATAGTTCATATCGGGTAAACTCATTGATTTATCCCCGAAATTAGCGCGGAGTAACCACATTAGCCACAGAGAGTAACTACCAGTCGGGGTTACGCGAAACGTACTACCTTTCCTGGCTTTCTGCCTTTGTACAAGTGGATCCGTATGCGTATAATGAAAGAATGCTGTAGCAGGAGTAAAGATGACTATTCTATCTGATTCAAGTCTTGCTGCAAACTAACACAATTCTATTTCTGTAACGTAAGTCCGGCTTTTGTAATTATTCTATGTGTGACTTTTCCCCTTAGTATGATTCATCATAGAATTATGTTTGTACAATATGCACTTCCTACACGTGAAAACATAAACCACTGTCTGATCGAAACCACCTGACGTTATCCGTTACAATGCAAAAGAATGGAATTAATAGAATTTGAAACTGAATGAAGCCAACGAGGAAGTAGGATTGATTCCCGACACAACATTCCCATTCAGAATACCAGAATGAGCAATTATGTACGTATTCATAGAAATTCAGTTCTACGTGTAAGAGCTGTGGAATCGGAATAAATATTTCATCTTCAAAACGAGTCAAAAACTTCCGGCTCGATTTGACGCGGTAATAATTTAATCAAAGAAAACTTAAGCATTTGCAAGACCTTTCAATATAAATTGAGAATTTCAAAATCGATTACAAATTTTAGACTCTGATACACTCACAATTTTGATTACGACCCCACGGAAGCTGCAAATTAAATCCCGACTATTATTCAGACATGAAAAGCTATAAAACGAGAAAGCGTTGTTCAAATTTATGGGCACGTAGGCCAAAACGAAGTAGTGCGGATATGCAATTTGTCACATAGTCTATCGGTCATGCAGCCTTAACGACTTCGCCAGACCGCGAGATTGCGAACGCGGAGCCGCCACAAGGTGCACAATTTTTATTTTGATGACACATCAAAAACGAAAGGAGCCCACAACAATTTTTGAAATAAATAAAACTAACAGCCTTCTCGCGAAATATACAATCTTTAACCCCTGTAAACTATAATTGGTCCAGTAGTCAATGGAAAAAGCGAGTTTTTTTATGAGGTGAGAATAAGCAATAAAAATGACAAACGATCCATTTCGTGACCAATAAACTTGAACTATGACCCTGAGCCTAAAGTCCCCTTTTACTTTTCTGTCTCGTCCAATCGTTCACCACACTCTTTCATTTTCCCGCGTCGCGCACAAATGAAAAATATGTGTTTCAAGCACTGCTGTAGTTCCGTTTATTTATTATATATTTGGCGTTTATGGCGTTCAATTTTAAACATGACAAAAGAAAAATCTTCAAACACTGGAACATCTTGAATTGTATGGAGCTTTAAATTTAACGTTCGCATATATACTTTTCAATATTTGTCATATGCAAGCTTATTTTATCACCAACCACAAAATGAAATACATTAGCTCAGTCAGATCGGTTATATATCGTCGACAAAACAGGTTTAAACATTTGACTCTGAAATGCCACAGGGTTGAGCCATCGGTTTCAAGTGTGCCAATCTTGCTATAAGAATTATTGAGATTGTCAAAAGCATTCCGAGAATAATGCTGAGAATATGCTGATTGGAATTTTTCAAACTTTTTGCAATAATTCTCATTATTTTGATTCGCATGATTTGTAGAAGACGAAATTAAATACACAGCGTCTGATTTTGCAACAGTTGGCTCTTGGTCTCCTTTTACTGGCGTACCTATGTATTATTAATTAAACATGTTTGTTAGCATTATAAAGTGCGCTCCAGAAGTGTGTGTACCAATATGGAGGTAACTAATTTTGTTCGCCTACTTTACATCAAGTTGTATCGGGGCAAAAAATTGTGCCCACTTGGACTGGCGGGCCATGTGAGGGTGACGTACCTTTTATGAACAATATTACAGTGTTACAAAAGCAAAAGTGGAAAACAATAAGCCTCGTGCCAAAAATGAATTTAATCGCATATTAACAAATCCTTTGAGCTATTTTTACCTAAAACATGAAAATTAGGTTTTGGTTTGAATGTGGCATCATCAGGCGGGCCAGACCGAATTACACAATGTGCCGGATTTGGCCCGCGGGCCGTAGTTTGCCCATGTCAGGTATATATCATGCATGTAAAATACGCACATTTGCTTTAGATATATGAAGTATGTTTTGGGGAAATTTTAGGATGCTGATGCAAGATGCAAATATCACTCAGTACATAAACAAATAAAAATGCAAATATAAAACTTAACAAAAACATTATAAACAAAAAACAGAATGAAAGCTACGGGTTAAAAAAGAGCGTTTGATTTTATTTAATTTTCTTGAAACGCAAAGTTTAAAATAATATACTTTTGCGGCGATTTATTATGAGAGTATAGCAAAATCATATTTTTCAACGAATATGTAAAAATTTCTGTTTTAAATAGAAATAAACCTGAGATCGGTCAGATTTATCCATGATCACATCACATTCCAAAAACTCATACTCCTACTGCTGGGCCACAGTCACATTTTCAGGTGCGCCACAAACCTATTAAAATTGCTAGAGATCAATATGTGTCACTATAGTCCATTTTCGCGTAAGAAATTACAGGCTCTTAAGATCATTATATTGTCAGACGTCACGTCCACAGAGTTATCATCAGCCAAAGATTACTTGCGTCACGTCTGTAACAAAATTGAAACTGTCTGGGTATAGCATTAGTGCATGCTGTAAATTTTTGACAAATACATTTAGATAGTAGGATGATAAAAAAAATTATAATATTATTTTACCAAAACCTATCAGGAATATTTTTTAGGTAATATCGTACGACCTTGCCACAAAATAATCGTTTTCTCGATATTCGAAATTTTATAACCACATTGTTTAGTTCCATACAGCTGAATGTCTCGTTGTTTAGTGTGATAAAGGTTCAAGGAATGTACATTTAACGCGTATATTTGTGTGTATAATTACTCGAATGTGGATCTAGTATAAGCATACAAGTCACTGTGACAAGAATTCTAAAACGGTTTATTACATCAAAACAAGTTTGACATTTCTTACATGATCAAGTCTAAGAAATGAACAAGGAACTAATTGTTCCTAACCACTATACTTTTATCTCGGCAATCAACTATCAGCACTTATAAATAATCGGTAACACTGGTTCATTATGTGCAAAACATACTTTAAGTTTATATTAATAACGACTGAAAATAGCCAAAGCTAAATTGATCGAATATTGAGTTGGTGGGCAGTGGAAAGATTAAGAAATTGTTTCTTTCTATCTATATTGCCTTTGTAATGATTTTTGAGATACTCATTCTTTTATACATTCATTTATTACACATGCAAGAAATTGTACATATTTTCAACAATGAACAATTTAACATATCAGCAACATTCTCCCTTTTTATTCATTTCTAATAAGTCGATCTGGTCACTTTTTTTCTGCAATCGCATTTGCATGGTTTCTGCAAATATAATGCACAGATGAAGAATATCAAAAATTTTACGACGTTTTTTATTCCAACCTAAAAAAATCGCTATTGGCTTTTAATCTATAATGTACTTGTTGACCAAAATTTTAAAATTACTTCAGAAAAACTCATACAATAAAAATAATCAAAAACGTCTGTCGTAAATGTTGAGAATACATATTTTTGCAGAAAACTGAACTCAGCATACTTTAACTGAAATAATCCAAACTTACAACATAAGTAAAATATAAGAATAATTCACAGTTGGGATATTTCTTTACCTTAATTGTTACATCTCCTTTGTACAG
Source organism: Styela clava (assembly GCF_013122585.1). Taxonomy (NCBI): domain Eukaryota; kingdom Metazoa; phylum Chordata; class Ascidiacea; order Stolidobranchia; family Styelidae; genus Styela; species Styela clava. Next base: position 7,753,326 of record NW_024102829.1, on the reverse strand, counting down.
TCTTCCATTTTCTTTATAAATCGTCAACGTTTCACCAACGCACCAAATAGTCTGACATTCGCATTCAATTCTTCTATTTGAGGTGCCACGCGGATTAGATCCAGTATTGGGGTAAAGTTCTGGCATCATATTATTTGGATCGTAATATTTGCCCAGCTGGCCACACGAATTTTGAAAAGGCCTTCAAGAATAAAAATGTATCAGTCAATTTATACAAATTATGTTTGTAGAAACAACTTCTGGTGCATACCAAACAGCCAGTTTTTCTTACTACTTGGCATAGCGATTACTTCAAAATAAATTCATAAAAAGAGTTTTCTGTCTTGTTAGCGCTATTCCTATGAAAAGTGGTGTTATGGAGATGATTCAAATTCAAATCTCTTAACATTGCTTAGGAATTGAAAATTGGCACGTGTACGCCCAGATTTAATCGTCGTTTGGAACCTACAAATCGATATACACAAAAATCAATAATACCATAATCTATTCGTGGTCGTGTAATGTTTGCATTAGATAGAGTACGACTCGTGTCTATTTTACATATCATATATATATATAGTAAGATATAAATTTGTTATCTTGCATATTCTTAATAAGGACATGAAAGCACATTGTACGTAGTAAAACTCACTTGCATTCCTCCGTGACAATATTGATCGGCCTGTACAGTTCAACCATTTTGTTACATTTAGTCGATCCATAACGAACAATGTAAGAGCATTTTTTGTCTTTGCAATACGTTTTCTTACCTGTTCCCTTTTTTATTTGGCATACTTCATCTGGTCCTGATGAATAACTGTAGAAATACTTTATATAATGGTGAAATAGTAATTTTCAGACACAGATTATAAGTGCTACCGAGAAATATTCATTAATATTAAATTTTACAGAACTCAGAGTCATCATATTTATCAGAAACTAGGGATTGAATGTACATCAGGGCCAAGTTTTATAAACTTGTGAAACCTGTCACCATCTCCAAACTTCTCCGTATAACGAATACAAAATTTTAGACCAAATGTGAAAACAAATCTGTTCTATTAAACAAACCGAAATCTTAGATCTGATGTTTTTATTGTGGGCAATCTGCCAGATTGTTTGTTACAAAATAGACATACCTTTTATTTTTCATTTTCAATTTGACAAAAATTCGGCTAAAAATTAAATAATTAGCTATTTACCTGAACGGCGCGCATTTAGAATATTTGCCGTAAACAAAGTTTTTATCTTCGGGGAAATCAAATTCCAATGCCTCAGTGTGGGAAACCTGCAATGAAAAATATAGCTTTACATTTTGATTCTTCTATTCTGTTTGAGATATATTTTTGTTAAATAATAAATACATGCCTGTTCATCAAATTTATTAAAGAATTCTGAAGGAACGAATTCTCGCATGTTATTCCAATTATGTGATTGAACTCCTGCCATCAGAAAGATTCCAACAAATATCTTTATCATCCTCTTGTCTTGTTGAAAACGGATGTTCAGATAAAAATAAGAATTAACTTTGGAAAAAGACAATAATTAGTTAGCTCATTTTTCAATGTGCATAACAGTGTAATAATAACATCCGTCAATGTTTCTTTAATTTTTACCTAAGAGCATTTCTATAAACGAATTGTATAGAAGTAGTTTCTGGTACAGGACAAAAATGGATTTTTATTGAAACGCCCTCTTGGTTTATTTTTGACTAAAAAGAGGCCTATCCTGCCATCTAATATTAAATAACGTGCCCACAAGGTAAGAAGCGAACTAAGACAACATCGCAATGAAATATTCTCTCTATATTTGACTTTTTACATAGCTCGTTGACCACATTGAACTGCAAACGAGAGAACTTATTCTATCATATAGCTTACTTCAGTGTATTTTAGAAACAAACTGCGCAACAACCAACATAACTTTATGTGGCTTGAAATAATGCTTATGTGGTGTACATTCACGAATAAGATTCGGAATCATTCATTGAATGAAAATGTCATTCAAATTATCCAATATTTCATCTATTTTTATCAGTAATAAGATGACAGTTACAAGAAAAAAATAAAATGAAATACCTAACCTCAACAACGCGATTCCTAAGATATGAGTAATTTAATGAGTAATCTTTATTCAAACTATGGTGATAGGTTGTTTGGATTTTGTGAAAGCGTTTTTGAATGCGAACCTTGGCATTTTTACACTCCCTACACATTTAAGAATTACATAAATCTAGTTTAACTTTTATTCTTAATATAACTTCAATCAGTTCCGGCTGCTAAATTCTTGAGAGGGGACACTAAAAACTGAATTCAAAAATTCTTATTTTAAGCAATAAACTCAAATGTTTCATCTGTGGTGTATTTAACAAAATAAAAATAAAAAACAGTTGAAAGAACTTAAAATAGATAAATTCTATTCCATTTGATCATGACGTGAGTTACAATCAAAAACGGGTTACAATATGTCACAAATATTTGAAAAATATAGATATTTTGAATTTAGCACTAGTTATATAGATTTTACTTGATTTCTTTCCATAATAAAATCAGAAGATCATTATGATCGTTTTTCTATACTCATTGGAGATAGTAAAAAAAGAAAAGTAAAATGAATTTAATAGCATTGTGGTCCCTTTCTTTTTTTGAATACGAAAAAAAATGAAACAAATTTGACGATTCGCTGAAAAAAAATTTTCGTTTTTCATTAACTACAATTACACAAAGAGTAACAAAGATTTAGCAAAACAATTCACAGACCCATTTCGCGACTAATACCCACGTGAATAAAATAGTCATCACATTGAGCTATGTGTTGTGTGTCCAAGCAACCTTGTACAACTTTGTGCAGAACTTATGTAATAACCTGGTATCTTTCTTTCTGGATATAACAATTACATCTATATGTTTTCTGCGCTTTCTGTCTGTTTTGCAAATTTTCCTCTGGGCAGAATTGAGTACAACATATGTCAAAAAGAAAATGTTTGTACGTTGATAGCAACAGCTAATGAGACGTTACCTGCACTTTTCAATGCGCGTTGATTAAGTATTTATTAATTCAACAAAGAAGTATTAATAATGAAGAGAGTTATAAAAAATGTTGAATATAAATTCTTTTTACTTTTCATCGATAATGACAACAATTGGTCAATGCATCTAGACAATATAGGATTGGGCAACAAATTTTTGAATAAAATTGAACTCTGACGACCGCTAGAAACAACTTTGATGTATATAATGAACACTAAAAAAAATTAACTATTTCAATGTGAACAGCTTTGTAAATAAAAATCCAGCTTTCAACCAGTAATATTAATAACAATTTTTGCCAAGAAAGAATATATATGACCGAGATGATTAAAAGCCCTTCATCTATTACTGTAACGTTTCTTAGTGTTGTTTATAAAAATATGTTTAGTGTGTACGTGTTTTTATGTATTGAAGACGTCAACTGATCCGCCATTCTTACAATCTCATCAACAGAATTTTAATAAACTTATATGTATAGTTGAAAGGTTTTTCATTTTAATAAACACTCCGAGCGACAGAAATGCGTTTTCTATTCGTTAATGAATATAATACTTTTAAATTAATACCGAGATAAATATAGAACCCTCATCAGTTTTTTCGGTAACGTTTTTTAGTCCTGTTTATGAAATGTGTTTAGACTTTAAGTTTAGCTATGTGTATGGAAGACGTCAAAATGATTCACCATTACCACAATCGCATAAACATATTTTCAATGAACGTCTGTACCTTCAAACTTTGTTAAACCGCATTCTATAATGTAATTTGTTTAAAACATTTTATTCTTCGTCTCCAAATAAGTTTATATTTGCGTGTGCAATCTATTTGCACTTTACTTCAAATCTCAATAGAGAAATTTTTCAGATTTTTTTACTTCAAAAATAATTAGCTGATTACAAATTTACCTCAAAAAAATATTAATCTATTGACTGTACGATTTTTTCGATGTCTCTTCGATTTTAGATATTGCTACCAAACTCAAATCGTGTTTATCAAACCTAGTCATGAGACAGAATAGACATTGTGTCAATGTACATAAATCATAAACATCACTTAATAGATAAGGCTGGGCATTTTGAATCGAATATTCTAATCGAATTGAATAGTAAATTATCGGTTCATAAGAAAATTCTGAATCAACGCCATCTTGTTTTTTGTTCGCCAAACTTCAGCAGTGAACCCTTGACATTTTTATTATATTTATAGAAAATGCAATTCTGACGTATAGCCGTTTTTCTTCTGAGTGGGTTGTGGATGAAACATGTTTTTTTCATTGTGTGTGAATACTCAGCAACAGTTTGGGTGACGGATTGATTGTTATTTGTTAATTTTCAATATACTGTACAAAAGTATTATTTTGTGATAATAGCGTCGTACGATATTATCTGAGTCAAAGATTTGACGTAATATAATTTCAATGCCAGTTTTTACCTTGTATTTTCCTCCGAACTCAATATTAACACAATATTAAGCAGGAACGAATTTGACATTTTCAACATAAATATCAGGACGAAGAGAACAACAATTTCTTAATCTTTCCACTGCCCACCAACTCAATATTCCATCAATTTAACTTGGGCTATTTTCAGTCGTTATTAATATAGACTTTGAGTATGTTTTGCACGTAATGAACCAGTGTTACATCGTATACGATAAAACGCTTCATTTAGGAAACCGATTATTTATAAGTGCTGATAGTTGATTGCCGAGATAAAAGTATAGTGGTTAGGAACAATTCGTTCCTTGTTCATTTCCTAGACTTGATCATGTTAGAAATCTAACTTGTTTTGACGTAATAATCCGTTTAAGAATTCTTGTCACAGTGATTGTATAATGATACTGAATTAACATTAAACAAACGCGTTAAATGTACATTCCTCAAACCTTTATCGCACTAAAACACGTCACATTCAGCTGTATAAAACTAAACAAAGTGGTAATAGAATTTCGAATATCGAGAAAACGATTATTTTGTGGCAATGTCGTACGATATTACATGGAGATTATTTCTGGAAGGTTACGGTTAATATTATTATAATTTTTTTTATCACCCTTCTATCTAAATGTATTTGCGAAATAATTACGGCATTTTTTTTTAAATAACCTAACGAATGCCATACCCAGACAATTTCATTTTTGTTCCAGACGTGACGCAAGTAATCTTTGGCTGATGATAACTCTGTGGACGTGACGTCTGACAAAATAATGAGGTCGTATTTTTAAATGGTATCCTAGAAAATATTGAGTATTTGATCGCTGTGCCAGAAATTTCATAACAATTGTTTGGTTTCTGGAAAGAACAGATTGTGATATTTTTAAATGTTGTAGAAATTGTACAAATTCATGCTCATTGTATTCTCTTTTAAAACCCTGATATTGAGTGGTCGTATAGCACTTGGTGCATCAATTATTAACTTTACGTGGCAAGATTTCGTTACTCTAAATCTATTATACAATCAATCAAGTCTGGATCGTAAGGATTCGTTAGCTACAGCTCGATTTTTTTGCTTGGCAACACCTCTATTCTGCGAAGTAAGGTGGAGGACGCGCAACCCCATGTTACAATACGTTGACTACAATATGACCAGTGGAGAGAAAAAATACGTAATTACACATTGACCCGCATGTTGGTTAAAATTCAAACTTTCCCAACTTTATGAATATTTGATTTAAACAATCTATAAACTATATAAAAAAAACTATACGCTGAAGCTAAATAAACCATCTTTACTTACATACTCCAAAAAGTTAAAATGTAACAAATCGTCAACAATAAAAAGAGGAATGAACTGATAATTGCTTTATAAAAGATGCTCAATTGTAATTTCAAGTCGCGAAATTCTGTGGTCCATTAACTTTTTCATGTAAACCACAAGAAAACTTGTAATTCCTTCCGTGAAAACAGACATTTTAATACGTGTAATGAAAATAACCACTTAGCAGCGAAAAATACAGCATCAACATTCATTGCTACTACAATTAATTTTACTATAGTCACATAGTCTGGTATTGTCATCTTCAACCCCACCACCAACTAAAACATTAATTGATGATTTATTTTTACAAAAAGTAATTTCTGTCAATAGACCTTATTCATTAAAAACCCATCCTACGCGCAAAAAGAAAAGTGATGTAAACAAAACAATTTTAACATTAGCTCTTATGGGGAATGTGATCACCAGAGCAGAAATGAATAAGGTCTATTGTCGAACATAAATAAGAAGGAAAGTAAACTACTCATGTATCCAGCACCATTTCCGGTATTTACCCATTATTACTTGAAACTTCGGGAGCTATTCTTGACCTTCTTTCTCATTGGAGCCATAAGGCTGCATTCTCTTGATTTCTTATTGTATTTTTCCACGAGTGATAAAGAAATATTATGTGTTTCATTAAGTGAAGTATTTTCTTGTTTAATATTCACCTTTGTATCTTCAAATTCGCTTCTCGACCAATACCACCGATGTTGTATATGTAGCCTGCAACATCAGAATACTTGCTGTTCAGTTAGTCAAGATCTTTTATTATAGATCGCTACAAGACACATATTTTCAATTGAATACCGACCAACTGAAAAGATGCAAGTCGACTAAGGCATAGCTGCAAGCATAATGAAAAGCAGAAATATCAATGATATATAAAATAATTATTCATAAATGATTGCTATTTAAACTGTTGTAGTTTTAAATTCCTATTTTATTCAATACAATGCATTGTTGTTAGGTTTCTGCTACATGTCATTGTTTAATTGTTTAGTATTACCATGCATTTGTTAGTTGTATAATATTGATGTTTTCAGTAAGGAAAAATTATGCAATGTCTTTAAATACACATATTGTATCATACCACATATATCTTATTCATGAATATATATATACACATATATATATGAAATTAGTATAAATACAATGAATGTTATCAATACATCTTTGGAATTGCAAACAAGGAATTCTTGAATATTACACTTTTGTAGGATGCCTGCCGTGTTCGTGCGCCATAGCCATGCACTTATATATGATGACGTATATAGGTTGATATTGACACCCTTATCCAGCCGGGTGTTTACCTAGCTATGCACATATACAGTGTCATGAGTAGGTTGATATTGACGCTATCACTCATGCGGGTGTACCCTGGTACGCTATATCACACTTGTGTAATTGCAGAAATTTTCTCGCGAGTAAGATCGTTAGCATGAGATTGCGATAGTAAAACTGCATGTTTGTGCAAATACATTTCTCATGTCTATTGTGTATGAGTTGAAGCAACGATATCAAATTAATTTTTTATACATAGGCCTTAAATCAGACCATTTAATAAGTCATAAATATATAAAAATTCTATTCAAAATGCTATCAATTGTATTCAGACAATCTAGTTGAGCATGGGATTTTTGAATAGAATCGAGCTCTGATGACCGCTTGAAACAATTTTGATGTATGTAATGAACACTAAACAAAATCAACTATTTCCATGTGAACAGTTTTGTGAATAAAAATCTAGGTTTTGATCAATATTATTAATGACCGAGACAAATTAGGAGATCTCATTTATTACTGCTTAGTGCTGTCTATGAAATTGTGTTTAGAAAATATACTTTTAAAAAAATACTTTTAAATTAATACCGAGATAAATAAAGAACCTCGTCAATTACGATGAAGTTTCTTAGTTCTGTCTATGAAAATGTGTTTAGCGTATACTTGTTTTGTGTATGGAAGACGTTAAGCTGATCGCGTTGACCCATAACCTCATAAACAGATCTTTAATAAACGTATGTACCTTCAAATTATATTATACCGCATATAACATTAACTTGACAGCAACACTGTTCTCCTCAACACACAAAATCAGTAAATCTACAAGATTTACAAACAACCGGAGAAAAATAACTTGTGATATGAATAATTTATCCCGGTGTATGTGTGTATTGAAGAAGTTAAACTGATTCACCATTTCCACAATGATATAAACAGATCTTTAAATTGAATAATAAAAAACGCCACCGATGCAACACAGCAACAGGACAAAAATTGATGAAATTTACATATCTATTCACCATGACTACTCTGTCCCGGAGATAAAGAAAGGAACTTAATTCGTCGAAATTTTTTTCTTAGAAACCCAACTGAATAACCGTTCAATATGTGAAACTAATTTTTGACGCCATGGATATTTCCCCACCATTTGCCAAAAATTATTATATTTAATTTGTGTTTATATTATGTGGTTTATAGTAAAAGGCCAACTTCAAATGTAAACGTTTATTCTTATCTGATTTTCCAATACATCACCAGCCTCCGTTTATTGCGGTCATATTGGTATAACAAAATCATATGAACCAGTTTTCCAAATTTTTGTATTTGAAAATTTAATTTCAGGGGAATATTTTCAAGTCCATTATGAAATATACATTACATATAAATTTCGCATGAGGAGTGTTGAAATAAATATAAAGGAAATATTAGGCCATTTTTCTGACCAACCGCTCTAACCATTAGAATTTGGTCTCTCAAACTTGGCTTGGTTTTCTGGGGCAAACTGTACTACCTCAGGTTTTATTTAGTGGCGACGACTTGCTACAATATTTGAAATGAATCGCTTGTGAATTTAGCGCAAATATTAATTTTATGTTGTTCGCGGGCAACATTAGGCCCGAGACATTTGATTATTATTTATCACTAAGCGATGTTTTTATCTCAATATTTATGTTTGTCGTTGAAAGTCTCTAACTGTCATCGAAGGTTTCGTCTCCCACCCTGTTTCTTGTATTAGTTTTCAGATTCTTTACAACGAAGAAGGTGCTTTCATAAATGAAGCGCTCCCGAACACCGATAACATGCTGTTCAGGTTGTATTCATTTAGCACCGACACAACTTGCAGACTCGAGGCTTTGATTTTCTCAAGCAAGTATTTTTTCTCCCATATCAAGTTGAAATTTTGTTTAAATTGGTCAGCCTCACTTTCGAACTTATGTTTACAAAGCGACATACAAATCACTGCAAGAATATTCTGCTAGGTTGATATTTAGTATTCAATGTAGGCTATTGGAAATATTGTTAACGAATATTCTCGAAAAAAGAGAGCAACTTGTGGAAGTTTCAAGTTTTTCAAGGGTGCCGACAACAACGTTAGTGTTGCGACAATGCGTCAGAAAAATTTCCCGGTTATTTTTTTGATGAAACAATACCAAAATGCTATTTTTTGGTAATCACCAATTGTTACCTAAATCAGCAAATGACACAACTGTTTACTTGTGGGACTTGTAACGGCCATTGTTGAACCACTAATCAGATTACCCATTTTCTTATGAAAGATGCTATTATAAAATAAGAACACATTGATTTTTGCTAAGATTTTTATCAACCAAGATAATAGAAGCTTTAATTTTAAGAGTCAATTTTATACTTGACATGCAGAAATAGTTATGATGAATTTTATTGTTTAATATGTAGTTTAATATGCACATGTTCATTAATAATTTTACGGAAAGAAAATGTAACAACTTTGTTTATTTATTCTGTGCTTATTTTTTTCCACTCCACCCTTCAAACTTCTTCCGACAATCACATTTACACGGAGTCTGTGAATAAAACATAAAAATATAAGTTCGATGATCGTCATTAGGACATTGTATTCAACGTATTTTTGCTTTATCAATGTAAGATATTATCACCGACGTCTTTATTTTTAGGAACAAGTTTATTTTATGTATTATTGTAATGCTCGTTATATATATTCGCTGTAGCATATAGCCATTTATTTTCTATTCATAACATAATGTCGAAATGTATTACATTTTTTCATAACAAACTATACCAATTTAGATGAATTTGTTTGCATCTCATTAGTTCTTAAAACTTGATATCACATTGCTTTATATCACAGATACTAACATTTACTCTAACGTTTCCTTTGTACAGTTTCCCATTTTCTTCATAAATTGTAAATATGTCATGTATGCTCCAAACTGTCTGGCATTCACAGTCGATCATTTGGCTAGGGTACATTTCCATTTTATCTGGTTGATACGATGCAAGTTGATATAAAACTGTACGCGGCAATTCCATAGCCTGCATTGCGGGGCAACTCTGCTTCGATAGCCTTCAAAGAATTTTTTAATTCATCAAAGAAACGCAGCATATTTACTAAATTAATTAATTTTATTTTCATAATAAGGCTCTATAATTGTAGCATAAGGAAAACATTGGAATAATTTCATAAGTCGATCAAACATAAGGTTTTATTACTATTGTTATGGTTGTACTGACTTGAGAATTCCCACTTTTGTTTGGAGAGATATCTGCTAGCAGTCTAGTACTTGCTTTATGTCCGAGATAAGTGGTTGGGCTTTGCTTTGCAAACCGCATTACCCTTTGAGAGTACATAGTGAAATTTGATGTTCTAGTAACAGAACAAATTACAAGATTTTAATATAAAAATTCTAATATATCTCAACTTACTTGCATTCAACGCCAGAATGATAAAAGGGTTTGAATAGTTTCACCATTCTCTTCACCATTCCCATTTTGTTGAACCGTAGTAAGATTGCTGAGTACACTTTTGTTCTTGGCAATCGGAGTGGCTCAGATATTCCCTATTAAGGTTACTTTCGCTAACGTCACACGAGTCCTTTGGCCCAGAGAAATATCTTGAAAAAAGAATTGATTGCAGAATGCAAGCTATGGCTGGGTTATCAGTTAAGGCCTTTTACAGGATAAATTGTGGTAGTATTTCTACCGCACTTTTTCAGCTTTCCATTCAAGTAGATAGATGCAATACGCCTGCGAATAACAACAAATGCAATATTTCCACAAACATGCAAGCAAAGTTAATACTTCCAAGTACCTGAACCGATCACACTTCGGGAAATCGAACTTCCTTGCCTCTTGCAATGTTACCTGTTAGTACAAGACGCAAAAATATTAGGAAAATGAATTATGAGAAAAAATATTGAATCCAATATTGTTTTATATATTTATAACTACAAACCTGAGCATCGAATTTCACAAAGAAATCCTCCACATTGAGTTGAGTGTGATGAACGGTGCCCAGTACTTCAACAAAAAGATAGCACACCAAAGTATGAACTTCATGCTTTCTATCAGTGATAAGTAAAGCTGCTTATAAGATATTTATTTGCACGAACTTTCACTTTTTACTGCCTAATTTTTATTTTTGAAGACTAATTTAGCTAGGATGTCCTAGCGTTATTTAGTTGTTTTAGATTAGACTTCAATAATATTTACTTATTGAGATGGTTTCATCAGCTTGTACTACAAGCTCTTGTTTTAAAATATCCTAATGTCTGAACAAAATATCTGAACCTTCACAACCTCTTTAATATCGTACTACTATGCAAGGACTTTTCAATGTATTGAATAAATTGCCTATATTCATTTTTATAGCTTTAGCTTTATTTAGTAGGGTTTCTCATTTTCCAAACAATAAATTTTGACAGCTGAGAGTTTTCACAAAACTTTACCACTCACACTAGATGCCCTAAGTCAATATCTTTTTTAAAATGTTAGTGCTAAATACATCTTAAGAAAAATATGATTTTTCTTCTCGCTTCTACGCTGTCTGATTCTACTGCTTCGAGCTATCCTAAAAATGATATACGTGTACGTCGATTGTAAAATTGTGAATATTGGGCCCATTTTTTCGTATTTTATCAAGAAAATTGCGCATTGTGCGACAAACAAATAAAGTTCAATTTTAATATTGGCTACGAAGAGGTCTTGTTTATGAATCTATATTAGGTTATCCGATTGGGATAATTTTCGTGAAAGATTGAATGCATTGATTTCATATTCTTCAAACTATTATAGGTAATTGAAATATGAACTATTACAACTATAGTTTTACCATTTTTTTTATCAATACAAATCATAGTGCCAATATTAAATCCACAGAGAAAGCATGAAAATTTGAATGAAAAGCATGAAAGTAAAAAAATCGTTAAAGTATGTTTTACATGTAATAAAACAACAATATATACAATAGAAGGCTTCAGTTAGGTAACCACTGCATAATGAGCTTTGATAGTTGATTACCGAGTAAAAATTATTGTGGTTATGAGCAATTCATTCCTTTTACATATCTCAGTCTTGATCATGTTGAAAATTTCAAACTTGTTTTTGTGTAATAATGTGTTCTGAAATTCTTGTCACGATCATATGTATAATTATAATTGGCAATCATTTTGGTGATCATACAAACACAAGAGCATTAAAAATATATTCCTCAAACCTCCATTACACACAAGGTCACATCCAGCTATATGAAAGCAAACAGTGTGGTAACAAAATTTTAATATAGACAAACCAATTATTTCGTGACAATAGCGTACGATATTACCTGAGTCGCAGGTTTGGCGTGATATAATTTGAATGCCAGTTTTCACCTTGTATTTTTTCAAAAGTCAATTTTTGATAACTCCATCACGTTTAATGTCTCGGGTAAAAATCGTAATATACTCAACAGGCTTGAATAAAAGACCTCTTACACCGTTTTCGAGAAGAAACATAAAAAAATATCTGATATTCTCTCAATAAAAAGTAAGATATCACACAAAATGCAAAGGCAGAGTTTGCAGTAATCGAAAAACAATTGAGTTTAATTTTAGTTCCAGACTGACGTATGTAATCCTACAATATATAGGAATCTTAGTCCTATGACATCTCCGTGGGCGTGACGTCATACAAAATAAACAGTATCGAAGAAAATCACTCCACGCTATAATAAATATATCTTATATTATATAGTTTTCAGTATTTATTTGCTATGTTAATAATGAAAGTTACTGATAAAGTGGACAGATAGGTTCAAATTTCCATTGTTGAATTTATATGAATGTTGGAAATGTATTGCTTACCTTACTGCAACGAGAATCTGCAAAAATATCGGCAAAAAAAACACAGTTTAAAATTGTCGGAGATATTGCATGAGTTTTTCAACCTTCTTATTGTACGAATAAAACAAATGCATCATATTATATTTTTCAAGTTCTGAAAAGCAGAGATCAATGATAATATACAAAGTCGTGTATATTCTACGTAGTTCAAAAAGATAGCAGATGTTACAGAATTTTATTTATCACTTGAAAACCCGATGTGCCTAAGATTATTTTGCACGCGTCAATTTATTGGATTAGTTACCACATATCACGTCATTGTAATGATGCTGTAAAGTAATTTTTGCACAATATTGCAAAATAGTAGGTTCTCAGTATTAATAAATGTAATCACACTGTTTCGTACAACAGAAAGATATATCATGCCGTGTTATGGTAATTTTAAGATTATATATTTAATGCGCTTGAGTTTGTACCATCATCAAAATGACGGTGCAGTATAATGAAACAAGCACGATCAGTTTAGTATATAACTCAATATTACAAAAAAAAAACATAAACATGAACAGGGTGAGAAAAAGAAGGTATGACCTGGGCCTACATTATTGTAGTGTCATATCAATAAAGAAATTTTAATGTTTATTATAAAGGAATTTTCATTTATTAATATAATTACCAAGACTTCTAGTTCGTATCGAAAATTATTGAATAGAATCAATTTTTATTCACACTACAAATTTTAGCGTTGATAACTTGTGCGATCAACAGCAGGCCTGTCATGCTACCATCATTCAATTATGAGCTTTAATAATTGATTACCTAGATGAGGATATGTATGGTCAAATTCATTACTTTATCCCTTTCCAGACATTTTGTTTTATAATGAGTTGAATAATGGTTGTGACAATGACCCAATTTGGGTCCTCGTTTTGACAATAGTATTAACACGTCAATAACTTTCGGGCAGCTAAAATAGGCAGCTAAAATACGCAAAAATTGATCAATCGAATAACAGCTTTTGGGGTTTTGATTGCTTTGTCACTCAGTACGCAGTGCGCTCAACTTGAATGACCCGAATAGGCCACAACTTTCACCAGTGATCGGTTTTGTTGCGGTTCTGGTGTGCCCAAGGCTTGTCTACTGATATAATAAAGAAATTAAATCGCATATGAGACATTGCCGAAAAACTATTGGCAAAACGTTTTGTCCGTTGAAATACAGTATTTAATTCTTCTGTATAAGTCTGGCTATCAAGCATAAAAGACAACTGTCCAAAACGTATGGCGGTAAACGAATTACCATATTTTCTAATCGCAGAGATAACCACAAAAAAAAAGATCAGAAATAGTTTTGTTATTATCGTCAATTTCAAATGTGCTGGATTTTTATTAAATATGCTGAAATTTTTAAGATGAATTGTCATTGTTTAGTATGTAGTTTAGGAAACTTTTATTCATATTTCGCTAAAAGAATGTGTAATAACTTTTTATCCATTCTGTTCTTAATTTCATGGAGTCTGCAAATAAAACATTTATATATAAATTTATTGATTGTTCTCAATAAAAACGAAATTTTATCTTTTCGCTTTAGACCGATATGGATGTGTTTTTTGAACAAATATATTTTTTGTCCTATTAAAAATACATAATACTTTTACATCTCAGTAATATCATATTATTTGAACTGTTCCGAGTTGTACTACATTCTTATTCCTTTACCATAGATAAGAAAATGCAGATATCAGAATTTTATTGCATCTCCTCATAGCTGTTGTACCTGACAATATTATACTGTTATTCGGATGTATATCTGGGTTACGACCCTTAACTGTTACACTTCCTTTGTACAGTTTTCCATCTTAATTATAAATTGCAATTATGTCATGTATGCTCTAAATCTAAACTGTCTGACATTCACAGTTGCTCATTTGACGAAGGTACATTTTCATTTCATCTGCTCGATAGCTTATAGGTGGATATAACTGCGGCAATTCCATAGCCTGCATTGCAGAGAAACTCTGCTTGGACAGCCTTTGAAAAATATTTTAAATCATCAAAAAAAAAAGCAACACATTTTTTCTACTAGTTCTACTTCCTATTTTGAAAATCTGTTCTGTAAGCTATTGCATAGGGATGTGCATTTTTGAAAACCTGATGACTTCAAAATCAAACCGAACATTTTTCGAATCGAATCCCGAATACTTACTCAAAGACTTGTAATTGTATGCAACTTTTTTATTATTTTGATGGGTTTTCCGGATACATGAATTACTAAAAACATAGAATCCGTCAGCCAGACTGACTTTTCACACACAATGAAAAAACATGTTTCATCAATAACTCACTCGGAAGGAAAAAGCCATATGTCAGAATTGCATTTTACATAAAATATTCAATAAAAAGTTGACGGTTTCACTGCCGACCTTTGAAGAAAAAAATCAAGTTGGCGCAGATTCAAAATTGTTGTATGAACCGATAATTTACTATTCGATTCGATTCGAATAATCGCTTCCAAATGTCCAGCCCTGTGTATTGAGTGATGTCTATGATTTGTACAGGGCCGCAATGTCTAATCTAATCTGTCATCAATGTCCAATATGTCGACTATGTCAGCAATGTCGACTCGATGGGCAGCATCGCTATCGCAAGCAAAATATGTGCTAGAAGGGCGAGTTTGATATACATGTTTTGAGTTTGGTAGCGATATCTAAATTTAAAGCCATGGAAGAAAATGGCAAAGTCATTGAGGTTGGACGATAATAGGGTTTACCTATTTAAAAAAAAAACGAAATGAATAAAAATTGATGGGCTACTTAATCTAATCTAAATCCTTCAAAACAACCCGAAAAAGTATATAAGGTTTGTCCCCGACGCATCTCTACTTATTGGGTTGAAACTGAATCATCCAAAAGCAGTCAAAATATGAAATGTTAGTACGTGGACATTATCAAATCTGAAGATGAAAGTTGTCTATTCAAAAATATGACCTTAGTAACGTTACCTCGCTAGCTAAACAATTTAGTACATGAAAAGTATTGGTGTAAATAAAGTTCTTTAGGAAAAAAGTTTTTGTCCTTTTGAGATAGAAAATATTTTGTGTGAAATTCCTAGTTCTTGAAATTTGAAGATTAAAATAATTATGCAATTTCAGTTTTTTTGACCGAATACAAAATCCTGACAATCTGTAACAAAACAGGTGAGTAAATGAAGGATTTACAGCTGAGAGAACTGTTTATAAAATTTTATTAAGGTCGTGAATGCTGAGAAACACAAAACTGCATTGCCAGATATGTCGTCAACAGACAAACAATCAATATATTATAATTGACTCAAAGACGACTTTTCTGGTCAGCATCATCCAATGCTGAGAAACACGAAACACCATTGTTTAATTTGAATCTCAATTGTTCAATATAAAACAAAGAGAGAGATCTCATCAATGTCATCCCATTTCAGCCACCCGCTGTTATTTAATCAAGAATTCACTGATTTAATTGATTATTTAACATGTGTAACTCCCATACTCTTATACTGATTGTTTAAATATGTATGTAACCGCTTTTCTTGTTGTAGTTGAACTATGTATGTCTGAAGAAGTCTGACCTTGGTCAGACAAAACGTTACAGAAATATATTTGTGTTAGTGTGCAGCAAGACTCTTGAATCACTTAGGATTGTTCTTTCATTTGGTTTTCGTCAGATAGATTTTATACAGATTGTATCGGTTCAATACATATATCAAATCTGATACCACCTTGTATAACACCTTATGTATCTATCTATATGCTGTGATATGATGCTGTGTTTTGAAATGAAGATACATTTATTACAGTTGATGCAAGTACATTTTTTGTTACAAAAAATCAGCATGAAAATTTTATCATAAACATTGAATTGAGCAATGATTTGGGTGTATACCAAACATACATTTTTCAATAAACTAATATAAATATTTCATATCCAATGATACACATCAAAAGCACAGTATTACGGGTATTCTGTAAAATGCAAAGTTTTTTTTTGACAAATTCGCATTTTCGGTGTTCGTGAGAATTGTGTGTTGTCAAGTCAAGTTAAGGTCATATGCGGTATCATAAAGTTTTGTGGTATGTGAGTTTATTAGAGATCTGTTTATGCGATTGTGGAAATGGTGAATTAGCTTAACGTCTTCGATACACAAAAACAAATATATCTTAACCGCATTCTCATAAACAGGACTAGGAAACATTACCACAATTGACGAGGGATCTTCATTTATCTCGTATTAATTTAAAACTATTTTTTTTTAAACTTTTTTTTCTTTTTAACTACATCAGTTTATTAAATGTCTGTTTATGCGAATGTAAGAATGGTTGATCGAATAACGTCTTCATTACACAAAAACAAATACATCCTAAATACACTTTCATGAACTGTACCCAGAAACGTTACCGTAATAGATGAGGGTTATTTGTGTCGGTAATATATATTTCTTTCTGGCTAAATTTGGCATGAATATTATTGGTAGAAATCTCGATTTTTAATTACAAAACTATTGAAATAGTTGTAGTTATATGTACTACTAATAATGTAGCATACTGGATGGAGATCTTTATACATTGATCAACAAATATGAATTTTATTTATTTTAAAAGGTTGGATTCGACATAGTTTGATATACAGATGAGATTCCGAATCATAAAAATGTGTGATGTAAATGAATATTAAAGATACATCAGCCATTTCGATCTCACTATCTCATAAATTTATACGCGAATCATTGCCTTACGCACAATCTGGCGTTATTCCAGTACAAAACTGGGATCTGGTTATATAATAGAAATACCACGGAAACATCAACGATAACAAGTACTCAAAGAAATGCGCTATTATATACAGCTTCGTGTATAGATTGGGTTGATATAAACAGTCATTCCACAATGAGTTCAAATACGTTTGATTGAAAGGTTTTTTGGAAGCCTGGCCATGCATGTACATTTCTTACAGTGTGTTTAAACCATTATCAAAATGGCGACCAGTATCATGCTATGAGCACTTTGGCGAGCATTATGTAACTCTTTACAACATAAAAACCAGTTCCATTATTAGCATAAGAAGGTCTAGTAATGATTTGGACCTAGACATTTATTTATTTGACATTTTCCCCTAGTTCCCTGATTATGAGCTCTTATTTGATATAAATCTCTCAGGTTTGATAAAAGTATTTAATGCAAAATATATGACTCTTTTAGTGGCAATTGTCATTCGATTTGCAATTATAGTTGTACTGTGGGATTCTATTGCTACGTGCTATGCTAAAATGATGAATCATCGATGGAAGTAGCTTGCCCTGAACGAGACATAAATATCAAATGCATTGATTATCATATCGTATAAACTTTTTTGCCCACTTTAGTTGTCTCCTTTAGATCAGTTCAACTTTTAGTTGTAACTTTTATTTGCATATGTAACATTTTATTAAATAGCAATGGCCAAAAAGCAAGAAACTGTTTTTGACATTGATCCATGGTTAAAATACAATTTGATATGAGAAATAATGGCAATCCAATATTATCTGATTGACAAATGGCGTCAACAAGCATTCCATCAACATAGCACCGTGGCACATAAACAATGCCTTCTTGTGGCTATCTCAGAGGAGTGGCATTTGCCGGGTGAAAAAATACAAACTAAAGATTAAATTGATCAAAAGGGGACAATTGAAGTGGGCAAAAAAGTTTAAACAATATGAAATTAATGCATTTGATATTCAAGACTGGGGATTAGTAAAATTGTACGCTGGTGACGAGATTTATAATCCGGGATCAACTATTAAATAAATAAATGGCTATGCTTAAATCATTTCTAAACCTCTTAAATCCTCATTACTAGACCCTCTTATGCTGAAAATGTTGAAATTGTTTTTATGTTGTAACGAGATATATAATACTTGCCATTGTGTCCATAGCATGATACTGGTCGTCATTTTAATAATTATTCGAACACACAGGTATGATATGTATATGCATGGCGTGGCCCCCAAAACCTATTTCAATCAAGCATATTCAAACACATTGTGGTAAGACTGTTTATATCAGCCTAATCTCTTGACGAAACTGTATAAAATAGCTTTGAGTACGTTTTATCGTTGATAGTCCCGTGGAATTTCTATTATAACCACATCCCCGTTTGAACTGGATTAACCTCTGATCGTGGGTAAGGCAATAATTCGCGTGTAAAATTATGAGTTTAGTGAGATCGAAAAAGCTGAAATATCTTTAATATTCATTTGCATCACAAATTTTTATGATTCGGAATCTCATCTGTATATTAAACTATGTCGAATCGAACCTTCTGAAATAAATGAATTTCATGTTTGCTGATCAATGTATAGAAATTGCCTTCTAGTATGCTATACTACTAGTAGTACATACAACTACATCCATGTCAATGGTTTTGTAAATAAAAATCTAGCTTTCTATCAATAATATTAATGACAATTTTAATTACATTTATCAAACTTATGTAGTTAAAAAGTTTGCATTTTACAAAATACTTCGAGCAATAGAAATATTTACGTTGTTAATTATTGGATGAAATACTTTCAAATTAATACAGAGATAAATAAAGAGCCCTTGTCAATTGCGGTAACATTTCTTACTCTTGATTATGAAAATGTGTTTACCGTATACTTGTTTTTGTGTATTGAAGACTTTAAACTGATTCACCATTCCCATTATCTCATAAACAGATCTTTAATATTAAATAATAAAAAACGCCACCTATGCAACACAACAACAGGCTGATCAGAACAAAAATTAATGAACTCTTTACTTCTCTATCCACCGTAACTACTCTAAGCCGGAGTTAAAGAAATAAACTTAATTCGTCAAGATAAGTTTTTTTTTTCTTGAGAACCCAACCGAATAATCTGTCAATATGTGACCATTTGCAAAAAATTCCTTTATATGAAAAACATACCTTGTGGTTTATAGTCATAGGGCCGATTTCAAATATAAATGTATATTTTTGTCTGATTTGCCAACACATCACCAGCCTTCATTGACTGCGGTCAAATTGATATGAATGATCATAGAAAGAAGATCCTCAAATTTGTGTATGTGAAAATTTAAGTTTGAAATTTTTCGGGGCCATCATGAAAGAGACATTACATTTTGAACCAGTAGTGTTTGAAAAACAAACGGTTTATTTGGTGGCGACGCCGTGTGTTAATGTCTGAAAACGAATCATTTTCAAATTTAGCTCGAATACGTCAGATTTTATCTTATAGTTTCTTCCAATTTCAAATAACCTCATCTAATTCTTTTGATATGAAATGATATTTCCGATCGGGCCTATATAGTCGCTCAGAATCACGACACATTTAAATATAAAACACATCATTTGTAGTTAATGTAGTTAAAAATAAATGTCACATCAGCCATTGCAATTGCTTGCGTGAAAATCAAGATCTTTTAACTCGAAGCAATGATTTAAATCGGGTTGTTGTTTGCGTCAAACTCATAATTTACACAAAAGAAGTTTGGATTGCAGACTATGCATATGTGAGCGGTGATGATGATATCTTCTTCAATTTTCAGTATAATAATGAAGAATATATGCAAGCAAAACATTAGCAAGCATAGTTTGTTCTAGGTCAATATTTCAAGCAAATAGGCTGTTTTGACATGGACAATTCATTGTACAACATCAGATCTATTCGTGGATTTTTTATATCAATTTTGCTAAATATTGCTTTCATCTGCATAAGTCAGGTTATCAAGCACAAAACACAACTGTCTACTTGGATGACTAGTAACGGCCATGGGTATTCACTAATCAGAGTACACATCTCCCTATGAAAGATTCTATTACAAAATAAGTACACGTTTAAGTTTTTTAAATAGGTTTTTTATTAACCAAAATATTAGATGCTTTAAAACCAAGAGTCAAATTTTTACTAGACATGCAAAAATAGTTGTGATGAATTTTTATTGTTTAATATGTAGTTTACACAAACTTTCAATAATAATTTTACTGAAAGAAAATGTAATAACTTTCTTTATTTATTCTGTGCCTATTTTTTCCCATTCCACCCTTCAACTTTCTTCCGACAATCACATTTACACGGAGTCTGTGAATAAACATTCAAATATGAAGTTAATTGTTCTCAATAGAAACGACAATTTAAATCTCAACACGTTTTCACTTTACCGACATGGATGTTTTTTATGAACAAATATATTTGTGTTCTATTGAAAGTGATTAGTACTTTACATCTCAGTTATATCATATTAATAACACAGTGCCGAGTTGTTACACACTTTCATTTCTCTAACAAAAATAAAAATATTTAGTTTAAGAATTTGATTGCATCTCATTGCATCTGTTTAACTAAAATTCCACATTGAGGAAATATTGTGGTTTTATTCAGATTTATATAAGAGATACGAACCTTCACTGTAACATTTCCTTTGTACAGTTTTCCATTTTCTTCATAAAGTGTAAATATGTCATGTATACTCCAAACTGTTTGACACTCACAGTTGCTCATAAAAAAAGGGTACGTTTTCATTTCATCTGGTCGATAGGTTGTAGGTGAATATAAATGGGACAATTTACTAGCTTGCATTGCAGGACAAATCTGCTTGGACAACCTTCAAAAAATATTTTAATTCATCAAAGATACGAAATAATATTTTTAGATTAGTAAATTTTATTTTCAGCGTGAGACAAATGGCCACAAGAAGATTCTTGCGTCAATGATTGAGTTACGTCATAAATAAAGGCAACACTGGATATGCGTCATCATCCCGTTTAAACAACATATTGTTTTATTTCTACTTTGATGTGTGCTCTAAACATTTTAATTTCCGCGTTTGTCTGTCAAAATATTCGTCAACTTGTTGTGTTCTGCTCAAGACGAGTGATTGGCATTTTGTCTTGCAAAGCGTTTTTCGTTTTGGAATGCATAGTGTAATTGGACAACAAATCAAATCACAAAAAAAGTCTATCATATTCTAACTTACTTGCATTCAACGCCGGAATGATAGAAAGGTTTGAACAGTTTCACCATTCTCTTGCATTTTGTTGAACCGTAGTAAGATAGCTGAGTACAATTTTGTTCTTGACAGCCGGAGAAGAGCGGATATCTCTCACTGAGGTTATTTCCGCTCATGTCACACGAGTCCTTCGGCCCAGTGAAATATCTTTAAAAAATAACATTTAAAAGTGAAAACTATGACTGAGGTATGGGTTAATGACTTTTTACATGATAAATTATGATATTTTGCAAAATGTCTACCACAATTTCATTAGCTCTTTATTCATGGAAAAATGAATGCAACGCCTAAGAGTGAAACAAAAATGCAATATGTCCACAAACATTCAAGCACAGTTAATACTTTCAAATACCTGAACCGGTCACACGTCGGATAGATGCCGAGAGAAAATTCTTTTTCTTCCGGAAAATCGAACATTCTTGCCTCCCGCAATGTTACCTGTTATAGGTATTGTGCAATAAACAAATATATTAGGAAAATGAATAATGAGAAAAAATACTAAATTCAATATTGTTTTATATATTTATAACTACAAACCTGAGCATCAAATTTTGCAAAGAAATCCTCCATATTGAGTTCTGTGTGGGCAGATGTGCCCAGTACTCCAACAAATAGAGAGAAAAAGAGTATGAACTTCATGATTCCTATCAGTGATAGTTAAACTGCTTATAAGATATTTATTTACAAGTACTTTCAAGATTAATTGTGCCAGCATGTCCCAGAATTATTCAATAGTCTCTGGTACCACAAGCTCTTGTTTTCAAAAATCCCAATGTCTGAACAAAATATCTGAACCGTCACAACCTCTTTCATACTGTACTACAATGCAAGGACTTTTCAATGTATTGAATAAATTGCTACTATATTCATTTTTTATAGCTTTAGTTTTATTTAATAGCTTTTCTCATTTTTTCCAAACTATAAATTTTAACACCTGCAAATTTTCCACAAAACTTTACCACTCACAAGAGATGACTTAAGTGAATATATTTTTTTAAATAGTGGTGCTAAATTCAATTGGATGAAAAAAAATTGACGCTCTTTGTGTAAAATATGATTTTTTCTCCTCGTTACGCTGTCTGATTCTACTGCTTCGAGCTATTCTAAAAATGGCATACATTTACGTCGATGCGCAAAGAAATCGTGATTGAAATCTTGTATATTGGGCCTGTCAGTTATGACTAAATTATCTTGGTATTAATTTAAAAGTATTTTATCCAATCACAAACAGTGAAATAATTCATTCAGAATATTCTATAAAATTTGTAACCACATAAGTTTATTAAATGACCGTTTCTGAGAATGTAAAATGGTAGATCAGATAACGTCTTAAATACACTAAAACAAGTACACACTGAAAATATGTTCATGAACAGGACTGAGAAACGTTACCGTAATAGATAAGTTCTTTTTTTTCTCGGATATATATATTCTTTCCTGGCAAAAAGTATCAATATTGGCCGAAAGCTCGATTTTCATTTACCAAACTGTTGAAATGGATGTAGTTATATGTACTACTGGTAGTTTAGCCTACTAGACGGCAATTTTATACATTGATCAACAAATATGAAATTCATTTATGAAGGTTGGATTCGACATAGTTTAATGTACAGATGAGATTTCGAGTTATAAAAAAGTGTGATGCAAATGAATATTAAAGATATTTCAGCCATTTCGATCTCACTAAATTCCTAAATTTATACGCAAATCATTGCCCTACGAACGATCCGAGGTTATTCCAGTTCAAAACGGGGATGCGGTTATCACAGAAACGTCACGGGAACATCAACGATAAATAGTACTCAAAGAAATGCGCTATTTTATACAGCTTCATCTAGAGATTGGTCTTATGTAAACAGTCATACCACAAGGAGTTTAAATATGCTTGATTGGAAAGGGTTTACGAGGCCTGGCCATGCATATACACTTCATACCCGTGTGTTCGGACCATTATCAAAATGGCGAA
Organism: Styela clava; assembly: GCF_013122585.1. NCBI lineage: Eukaryota > Metazoa > Chordata > Ascidiacea > Stolidobranchia > Styelidae > Styela > Styela clava. The sequence goes on along the minus strand of NW_024102829.1, from coordinate 7,729,463 downwards.
CAGTATCATGCTATGAGCACTATGGCAAGTATTATATATCTCATTACAACATAGAAAAAAAGTGTAACATTTCCAGCATAAGAGGGTCTAGTAATGATTTAAGCCTAGCCATTTATTTTTTAATAGTTATTACCGGATTATAAATCTCGTCATCGGCGTATCAAACAATTTTACTAATCCCCAGTCATTTTTACAAATAAATACCGATTTACAGATCTACCATTTGATATATATTTTTCCTGTGTATTTTGATGCAAAAAATATGACGCTTTTACTGACAATTGTCCTCAAATTTGGGATTATAGTTGTACTGTCGTATTCCATTGCTACGTGATATTCTAAAATAGGTCCTAAACGAGACATAAATATGAAATGCATTAATTTCATAACGTTTAAGTTTTTTTTGCCGACTTCTAATTCTCTCCTTTTGATCAGTTCAATCTTCCGTTTGTATTTTTTCAGCCGATAAATGCCACTCCTCAGAAGTAGCTACAGGAAGGTTTTGTTTATAGGCCACCGTGTGATGTTGATTGAATGCTTGTTGACGTCACTGGTCAGCCTCAGATAAAATTGAAGTGTTATTATTTCTCATATCAAAGAGCATTTTTACTCTTAATCGATGCCGAACAACATTTTTTTTAATTTTTGGTCATTCCTATTTAGTAAAATGTTACGCATGCATTCTTGGAATGTTTTCCATTACCATTTTTGATTGTATTTACCCGTCTTCTTTGTTTTCGAGACATACATAGCATTCTAATTCAATTCCATTTTTACTGCATTTAAAAAATAAACTTGACTATGACTATATAGACACTCCTAAATTTGAATATTTTATAAATCCATAACCAACACAATACCAACTTTATATTTGTAGAAAGGGGAAATTTCATGAACTTAAGAAACTTTATCCAATATTCGTAAAGGCTTGTGGTTATAGCAAGATTAATAAAACGAAAGTAAAATGAATTAAATGGATTGTTGTACAACATCCAACTTTTTGTCTAGATGTCAATTCTCCATAAAACACTTTACGTGATCAGCTTACATATACTCATATAATATCCTGCACGTGCAATGGAACGGCACACGGAAACATGCTTCCTAAATTTCTCTCGGCCTTGAGCTTTGTTTTCAAATGAAAATAACTAAGGCCTTTTTTAAGTCATAATTAATGAAATAATGTGTATTTAACATGTAATATCACAATGTTGCATTTACAAAGTGTATGATATATCGCAAGTACGAACTAATAATTTTCATGCTTTAATAGTTGATTTTCAATAAAAGGATTGGGTCAGACAAAATTTTTAGGTCGTTATTTGTCATGATGTTTATGTTGAAAATGTCAGAACTGTTTCTATTTAGTATTGTGTTTAGAAGATGCTTGTCACGAAGGATTATAATCCTATAATATATAATGATATTGGACCACGTCGTGATAATGATAAAATGCAATCTAGTTGGGCATGAGATTTTTGAATCGAGCTCCGATGATCGTTAGAAACAATTTTGATGTGTGTAATGAACACTAAACAAAATCTACTATTCTCATGTGAACAGTTTTGCAAATAAAAATCTAGGTTTTGATCAATAATATTAATGACCGAGACACATCAAGAGATCTCATTTATTACTGCTTAGTGCTGTTTATGAAATTGTTCTTAGAAAATATAATTTTAAATTAGTACCGAGATAAATAAAGAACCTCGTTAATTACGATAAAGTTCCTTAGGTCTGTTTATAAAAATGTGTTTAGCGTATACTTGTTTTGTGTATGAAAGACGTTAAACTGATCGCATTAACCCACAATCTCATAAACAGATCTTTAATAAACGTATGTACCTTCAAACTATATTATACTGCATATGATCTTAACTGACAGCAACACAGTTCTCATTAACACTGAAAATCAGGTAATCTGCAAGATTTACTAACTACAGGAGAACAAGAGCTTGTGATATGAATAATTTAGTTCTGTTTATGTTTTTGTGTATTGAAAAAGTTAAACTGATTCACCATTCCCACAATGGCATAAACAGATTTTTAAAATGAATAATAAAAAACGCCACCGATGCTACACAGCAACAGGACAAAAATTGATGAAATTTACATATCTATTCACAATGACTACTCTGTCCCGGAGTTAAAGAAAGAAACTTAATTCGTCGAAATTTTTTTCTTAAAAACCCAACTGAATAACTTTTCAATATGTGAAACTAATTTATTCAATTTGTGTTTATCTGATTTACCAATACATCACCAGCCTCCGTTAATTGCGGTCATATTGGTATAACAAAATCATATGAACCAGTTTTCCAAATTTTTGTATTTGAAAATTTAATTTCAGGGGAATATTTTCAAGTCCATCATGAAATATACTTTACATATAAATTTTGCATGAGGAGTGTTGAAATAAATATAAAGGAAATATTAGGCCATTTTTTTGACCAACCGCTCTAACCATTAGAATTGGGACTCTCAAACTTGGCTTGGTTTTCTGGGGCAAACTGTACTACCTCAGGTTTTATTTAGCGGCGACGACTTGCTACACTATTTGAAATGAATCGCTTGTAAATTTGGCGCAAATTTTAATTTTATGTTGTTCGCGGGCCACATTAGGCCCGAGACATTTGATTATTATTTATCACTAGACGATGTTTTTATCTCAATATTTATGTTTGTCGTTGAAAGTCTCTAACTGTCATCCAAGGTTTCGTCTCCCACTCTGTTTCTTGTATTAATTTTCAGATTCTTAAAACGAAGAAGGTGCTTTCATAAATGAAGCGCTCCCGAACACCGATAACATGCTGTTCAGGTTGTATCCATTTAGCACCGACACAACTTGCAGACTCGAGGCTTTGATTTTCTCAAGCAAGTATTTTTCTCCCATATCGAGTTGAAATTTTGTTTAAATTGGTCAGCCTCACTTTCGAACTTATGTTTACAAAGCGACATACAAATCACTGCAAGAATATTCTGCTAGGTTGATATTTAGTTTTCAATGTAGGCTATTGGATATATTGTTCACGAATTTTCTCGAAAAAATAGAGCAACTTGTGGAAGTTTCAAGTCTTTCAAGGGTGCCGACAACGACGTTGGTGTTGCGACAATGCGTCAGAAGATTTTTCCGGTTATTTTTTTTGACGAAACAATACCAAAATGCTATTTTTTGGTAATCACCAGTTGTTACCTAAATCAGCAAATGACACAACTGTCTACTTGTGAGACTTGGAACGGCCAATGGTTGAACCACTAATCAGATTACCCATTTTCTTATGAAAGATGCTATTATAAAATAAGAACACACTGATTTTTGCTAAGATTTTTTTTATTTAAAAAAATAGAAGCTTTAATTTCAAGAGTCAATTTTTTACTAGACATGCAGAAATAGTTATGATGAATTTTATTGTTTAATATGTAGTATACACACGTTCATTAATACTTTTACGGGAAGAAAATGTAACAACTTTGTTTATTTATTCTGTGCTTATTTTTTTCCACTCCACCCTTCAAACTTCTTCCGACAATCACATTTACACGGAGTCTGTGAATAAAACATAGAAATATAAATTCGATGATTGCCATCAAGACATTGTATTCAACGTATTTTTGCTTTATCAATGTAAGATATTACCACCGATGTCTTCTTATTTATTTTTAGGAACAATTTTATTTTATGTATTATTGTAATACTCGTTATAAATATTCGCTGTAGCATATAGCTATTTATTTTCTAATCATAACATAATGTCGAAATGTATCACATTTTTTATAACAAACTACCAATCTAGATGAATTTGTTTGCATCTTATTAGTTCTTAAAACTTGATATCACATTGCTTTATATCAGAGATACTAACCTTTACTGTAACATTTCCTTTGTACAGTTCCCCATTTTCTTCATAGATTGTAAATATGTCATGTATGCTCCAAACTGTCTGGCATTCACAGTCGATCATTTGACCAGGGTACATTTTCATTTTATCTGGTTGATGAGATAGAAATGGATATAAATCTGTACGCGGCAAACCCACAGCCTGCATTGCGGGCAAACTCTGCTTCGATAGCCTTCAAAGAATTTTTTAATTCATCAAAGAAACGCAGCATATTTACTAAATTAAATAATTTTATTTTCATAATAAGGCTCTATAATTGTAGCATAAGGAAAACATTGGACTAATTTCATAAGCCGATCAAACATAAGGTTTTATTACTATTCTTATGGTTGTATTGACTTCAGAATTCCTATTTTTGTTTGGAGAGATATCTGCTAGCAGCCTAGTACTTACTTTACGTCTGAGATAAGTGGTTGGGGTTTTGCTTTGCAAACCGCATTACCCTTTGAGAGTACATAGGGAAAATTTGATGTTCTAGTAAAAGAAAAAGTTACAAGATTTTAATATGAAAATTCTATTATCTTCGTAACTTACTTGCATACAACGCCGGAATGATAGAAGGGTTTGATTAGTTTCACCATTCTCTTGCATTTTGTTGAACCGTAGTGAGATGGCTGAGTACACTTTTGTTCTTGGCAATCGGAGGTGCTCGTATATTTCTCATTAAGGTTACTGCCGCTCACGTAACACGAGTCCTTCGGCCCAGAGAAGTATCTTTAATTAAACGCATTGATTACAGAATGCAAGCTATGACTGGGTTATCGACTTTTTACAGGATAAATTATGATAGAATGCAAAATTTCTACCGCATTTTTTAGCTTTAAGTTTGAGTAACTATAGATGCAATACGCCTGCAAATAACAACAAATGCAATATTTCCACAAACATTCAATTAAGAAAAGTTAATACTTCCAAGTACCTGAACCGATCACACATCGGATACATGCCGAGAGAAAAATCTTTTTCTTTCGGGAAATCAAACATTCTTGCCTCTTGCAATGTTACCTGTTATAGGTATTGTGCAATAAACAAATATATTAGGAAAATGAATTAGGAGAATAAATATTAAATCCAATATTGTTTTATATGTTTATAACTACAAACCTGAGCATCAAATTTTGCAAATAAATCCTCCACATTGAGTTCAATGTGGCCAAATGTGCCCAGTACTTCAACAAAAAGTGAGAAACCGAGTATGAATCTCATGTTTCCTATCAGTGATAGTTAAAGCTGCTTAAAAATAATTTATTTGCAAGTACTTTCACTTTTTACTGCCTAATTTTTATTTTTGAAGACAAATTTTGCTAGGATGTCCAGGCATTATTCAATAGTTTATGATTAGACTTCAATAATATTTACTTATTAGGCTGATTTCATCAGCTTTGTACTACAAGCTCTTGTTTGAAAATATCTTAATGTCTGAAAAAATATCTGAACCTCTTTAATATTGTACTACAATGCAAGGACTTTTCAATGTATTGAATAAATTGCTACTATATTCATTTTTTATAGCTTTAGTTTTATTTAATGGCTTCTCTCATTTTTTCCAAACTATAAATTTTGACACCTGCAAATTTTCCACAAAACTTTACCACTGACAAGAGATGACTTAAGTGAATACTTTTTTTAAAATGTTGGTGCTAAATTCAATTGGATGAAAATAACTTGACGCTCTTTGTGTAAAATATAATTTTTTCTCCTCGTTACGCGGTCTGATTCTACTGCTTCGAGCTATTCTAAAAATGGCATAAATTTACGCCATGCGCAAAGAAATCGTGATTGAAATCTCGCATAATGGGCCTGTCAGCTATGACTAAATTATCTTGGAATTAATTTATAAATCTTTTATCCAATCACAAACAGTGAAATAATTCATCCAGAATATTCTGTAAAATTTTCAACCACATAAGTTTATTATTTGTCCGTTTATGAGAATGTAAAATGGTAGATCAGATGACGTCTTAAATACACTGAAACAAGTACACACTGAACATATTTTCATGAACAAGACTAAGAAACGTTACCGTAATAGATAAGTTTTTTTTTTCTCGGAAATATATATTCTTTCCTGGCAAAAAGTATCATTATATTATTGGCCGAAAGCTCGATGTTCATTTACCAAACTGTTGAAATGAATGTATTTATATGTACTACTAGTAGTTTAGCCTACTAGACGGCAATTTTATACATTGGTCAACAAATATGAAATTTATTTATGAAGGTTGGATTCGACATAGTTTGATGTACAGATGAGATTTCGAGTTAAAACAATTTGTGATGCAAATGAATATTAAAGATATTTCAGCCATTTCCATCTCACTAAATTGCTAAATTTATACGCAAATCATTGCCCTAAGAACGATCTGAGGTTATTCCAGTTCAAAACGGGGATGTGGTTATAATAGAAACGGCACTGGAACATCAACGATAAATAGTACTCAAAAAAATGCGCTATTTTATACAGCTTCGTCTAGAGATTGGGCTTATGTAAACAGTCATACCACAAGGAGTTAAAATATGCTTGATTGAAAAGGGTTTACAAGGCCTGGCTATGCATATACATTTCATACCCGTGTGTTCGGACTATTATCAAAATGGCGACCAGTATCATGCTATGAGCACTATGGCAAGTATTATATATCTCATTACAACATAGAAAAAAAGTGTAACATTTTCAGCCTAAGACGGTCTAGTAAGCCTAACCATTTATTTTTTTAATAGTCATTACCGGATTATAAATCTTGTCATCGGCGTATCAAACAATTTTACTAATCCCCAGTCATTTTTACAAATAAATACCGATTTACAAATCTATCATTTGATATATATTTCACCTGTGTATTTCGAAAAATATGACGCTTTTACTGACAATTGTCATTAAATTTGCAATTATAGTTGTACTGTCGTATTCCATTGCTACGCGATTAAGCTTTTTTTGCCGACTTTTAATTCTCTCTTTTCGATCAGTTCAATCTTCCGTGTGTATTTTTTAGCCGATAAATGCCACTCTTCTGAAGTAGCCACAGAAAGTTTTTTTTTTATAGGCCATTGTGGGATGTTGATGGAATGCCTGTTGACGACACTGGTCAGCCTCAGATAAAATTGAATTGTTATCATTTCTTATATCAAAGAGCATTTTTAGTCCTAATCAATGCCGAACAACATTTATTTTTTATTTTTTGGTCATTCCTATTTGGTAAAATGTTACTCACGCATTTTCTGAATGCTTTTCATTACCATTTCTGATTGTATTTACCCGTCAGCCTTGTTTTAGATACATACGTAGCATTCTAATTCAATTCCATTTTAATGCATAAAAAAATAAACTTGAATATGACTATATAGACACTCCTGAATTTGAATATTTTATAAATCCATAAACTTCATCCAATATTAGGAAAGGCTTGTGGTTATAGCAATAATAAAAATACGAAATTGAAATGGATTAAATGGCTTGTTGTACAACATCTAACTTTTTGTCTAGATGTCAATTCTCTAAAAAATCACGTGACCAGCTTACGTATACTCCTATAATATCCTGCACGTGCAATGGGACAACACACGGAAACATGCTTCATAAATTTCTCTCGGCCTTGAGCTTTGTTTTCAAATGAAAATAACTAATGCCCATTTTTAAGTCATAATCATTGGAATATTGTGTGTTTAACATGAAATATCACAATGTTGCATTTACAAAGTGTATGATATATCACTAGTACGAACTAATAAGTTTCATGCTGCAATAGTTGAATACCAATAAAAGGATTGGATCAGACAAAATTTTATGGTAGTTATTTGGTCCTGATGTTTATGTTGAAAATGTCAAAACTGTTTCTATTTAGTATTGTGTTTAGGAGATGCTTGTCACGGAGGATTATATAATGATATTAGACCACGTCGTGATAATGATGAAATGCAATCTAGTTGGGCATGGGATTTTTAAATAGAATCCTGCTTCGATGACCGCTAGAAACAATTTTGATGTGAGTAATGTACACTAAACAAAATCAACCATTTCCATGTGAACAGTTTTGCAAATAAAAATCTAGATTTTGATCAATAATATTAATGACCGAGACATAATAGGAGATCTCATTTATTACTGCTTAGTGCTGTTTATGAAATTGTGCTTAGAAAATATACTTTTAAGTCAATACCGAGATAAATTAAAAACCTCGTCAATTACGATAAAGTTCCTTAGTTCTGTTTATAAAAATGTGTTTAGCGTTTACTTGTTTTGTGTATGAAAGACGTTAAACTGATCGCATTAACCCACAATCTCATAAACAGATCTTTAATAAACGTAAACCTTCAAACTATATTATAATGCATATGACCTTAACTGACAGCAACACAGTTCTCATTAACACTGAAAATCAGGTAATCTGCAAGATTTACTAACTACAGGAGAAAACGAGCTCGTGATATGAATAATTTAGTTCTGTTTATGTTTTTGTGTATTGAAGAAGTTAAACTGATTCACCATTCCCCCAATGGCACAAACAAATCTTTAAAATGAATAATAAAAAACGCCACCGATGCAACACAGCAACAGGACAAAAATTGATGAAATTTACTTATCTATTCACCATGACTCTGTCCTGGAGTTTAGGAAAGAAACTTAAACCTTATAAATTATGTTCTTGGAAACCCAACTGAATAACCTTTCAATATGTGAAACTACTTTTTGACGCCATGGACATTTCCCCACCATTTGCAAAAAATTCTTATTTTCAATTTGTGTTTATAGTATGTGGTTTATAGTAGAAGGCCAACTTTAAATGTAAACGTTTATTCTCATCTGATTTTCCAATTCATCACCAGCCTCCGTTAATTGCGGTCATATTGGTATAACAAAATCACATGGACCAGTTTTCCAAATTTTTGTATTTGAAAATTTAATTTCATGGGAATATTTTCAAGTCCATCATGAAATATACATTACATATAAATTTCGCATGAAGGGTGTTGAAATAAATATAAAGGGATATCAGGCCATTTTTTAGGCCAACCGTTCATTATGCAGTGGTTTCGTAACTGAAGCCTTCTATTGTATATATTGTTGTTTAATTACATGTAAAACATACTTTAACGATTTTTTTACTGTTAAAATTTTCATGCTTTCTTTGTGAATTTAATTTTGGCAATGTGATGTGTATTGATAAACAAAAATTTTAAAACTATAGTTGTAATAGTTCATATTTCAATTTGCTATAAAAGTTTGGAGAATATAAAATCAATGCATTCAATCTTTCACAAAAATTCATAGTTATCAAAGTCACCACTTCATAATTTATCGCCATTATCAAAATTGAACTCTGTATGTTTGTCGCACATTGCACGATTTTCTCGATAAAATACGAAATAATCTCGTCATAGCTGACAGGCCCAACAACATTTCAGTCATAGTTTTTTTGCGCATCGACGTACATGTATTTCATTTTTTAGAATAGCTCGGAGCACTAGAATGAGACAGCATGACCAGGAGAAAAAATATTATCATTTGTTCCACGACGAGCATCAATTTTTTCCCAGCAAATTGTATTTAGAACTGACATTTAAAAAAAATTATTCACTTATGTCATCTCTTGTGAGTGATAAAGTTTTGTGAAAACTCGCAGCTGATAAAATTTATAGTTTGGGAAATATGAGAAAAGCTATTAAATAAAGCTAAAGCTATAAAAATGAATATAGTAGCAATATATTCAATACATTGAAAAGTCCTTGTATTGTAGTACAATATCAAAGAAGTAATGATGGTTTAAATATTTTGTTCAGAAATTCAGATATTTTGAAATAAGAGCTTGTATTAAAAATCTGTTGAAATCAACCCATTAGGTGTAATAATATAGAAGTCTGATCAGGAACTATTGAATAATGCTTGAACATGCTAGCGAAATTATTCGTCAGAAATAAACAAAAATCGGGTGCTTCAGAAGTATGTTCACCAAGATGGCGCACAACCTGAACATAATATGTGAACCAGGTTAGGGTTATCAGGATGTGCGCCAACTTGGTGCACATACTTCTGCTAAGCCAAAAATTGTGTAGTTAAAAGTGGAGGTACTGACAAACATATATCTTATAAGCAGCTTTAACTAAGAAGCATGAAGTTCATACTTTGTTTTTCTCTTTTTGTTTTTGTACTGGGCACACCTCATCACAATGAACTCAATGTGGAGGATTTCTTTGCAAAATTCGATGCTCAGGTTTGTAGTTATTTAATATTTTTTTCTTATAATCTATTTTCCTAATATTTTTGTGTCTTGTACTATATTTTAACAGGTAACATTGCAAGAGGCAAGGAAGTTCGATTTCCCGAAAGAGAAAGGTTTTGCTCTCGGCATATATCCGATATGTGATCGGTTCAGGTACTTATTATATTATAAATATTAACTTTGCCCAAATGTTTGCGGAAATATTGCATTTGTTGATATTTGCTGGCGTATTTCATCTATACTTACTTGAATAAAAGCTAAAAATATGCGGTAGAACTTTTGCACACTACCATAATTTATCCTATAAAAAGGCGATGTAAAACTGATAACTCAGATAGCTCGCATTCTGTAATCAATTCTTCAAAGATATTTTTCTGGGCCGGAGGACTCGTGTGACATTAGCGGAAGTAACCTCAATGAGAAATATCCGCGCTTATCCGGTTGCCAAGAACAATATTGTACACAGCCATCTCACTACGGTTCTACAAAATGCAAGAGAATCGTCAAACTATTCAAACCATTTTATCATTCCGGCGTTGAATGTAAGTAAGTAACGAAGATAATGGGATTTTCATAATAAATTCTTGTAATTTACTCTTTTACTAGAACTACAAATTTCACTATGTCATCTCAAAGAGTAATGAGGCCTGCAAACCAGGGTTTTTCGGCAGGTATCTCTTGAAACAAAAGTATGGATTCAATACAATACAAGTCAATACAACCATAAGAATAGTAATACAACCTTATGTGTTATCGGCTCATGACAATAGTTCAATGTTTTTCTCATGCTAGAAGCAACAACAATTATATAGCCTTATTATGAAAATAAATTAATCTAGTAAATATGCTGCGTTTCTTTGATGAATTAATTTTTTTTTAAGGGTATCGAAGCAGAGTTGCCCCGCAATGCAGGCTATGGAATTGCCGCGTACAGATTTATATCCATTTCTATCGTATCAGCCAGATAAAATGAAAATGTACCCAGCTACTATGAGCAACTGTGAATGCCAGACAGTTTGGAGCATACATGACATATTTACAATTTATGAAGAAAATGGGAAACTGTACAAAGGAAATGTTACAGTAAAGGTTTGTATCTTTAAATATAAATTGATATCAAGTTTTAAGAACTAATAAGATGCAAACAAATTCATATAGATTGGTATAGTTTGTTAGGACGTAAATGTAATAAATTTCGACATTATGTTATGAAGAGAAAATAAACTGCTATGCCAAAGAGGATATTTATAACGAGCTTTATAATAATACATAAAATAAACTTGATCCTAAAAATAAATGAGAAGACATCGGTGATAATATCTTACATTCGGTAAACGAAAATACTTCGAATACAATGTCTTGATGATAATCATCAAATTTTTGTTTCTATGTTTTATTCACAGACTCCATGTAAATGTGATTGTCGAAAGAAGGTTGAAGGGTGGATTGGGAAAAAATAGGCACAGAATAAATAAAGAAAGTTATTACATTTTCTCTCAGTAAGATTATTAATGAAAGTTTGTGTAAACTACATATTAAACAATAAAAATCCATCATACCTATTTCTGCATGTTTAGTGAAAATTTGACTCTGGAAATTAAAGCTTTTATCATTTTGGTTAATAAAAACTTAGCAAAGAATTCAATGTGTTCTTATCTTGTAATAGCATCTTTCATAAGAAAATAGGAAATCTGATTAGTGGTTCAACAATGGCCGTTACCAGTTACACAATTAGGCAGTTGTGTTTTGTGCTCACCTGACTTACGCAAATGTTAAATTGATAGGTCTACGAATTTAGCTAATGGTGTAGATCAGAGTGGTCCAAACCCAGGGCCGCGGGCCACATGTGGCCCGATGCTTCATAATCTGTGGCCCGCGTCACATTCGGAGAGTAATCAAAAAATCGCATTTCGTGTTGTTTCGTCATAAAATTATTCAGAAAAATCTTTTGACACATTGTTATCACTAATGTCACTGAATTAAATAATGGCTAGCTGGGGAGACTAGCAAAGTTGAATGATGTGCTTGGCAGTCTAAATTGTTATCTGGCTTTCTAACTTCTTCTCATAGAAAACTAAAAATCGAATGCGGATTCTATTAGCCTAGAATGGCTATGCCTGATAACTATGTGTTTGCACAATAAAGGTGTTTGTTTTGTATTGCACTGTTTACCTATTATTGGCACTATTGGGGCCCGCAAACAATGCAAAATAATTTTGTGGCCCGCGGAGCCGACAACCTTGGACCACCCTGGTGTAGATATTGCAGAATAAATTTTCCAAGTCATAACAGCATATTTACTTGAGGTATTGACTCACAAACTATGCATGATAATACTTTGCCTGCATATATATCCCATTATTAGACCAAAAAATCAGACAAATATCATCATCATCCTGTTCCAGATGAATAGTCTGCGATCCTGACTTTTTTGTGTAAATTATGTGTTTGACGCAATCGCCGACCCGATTTAAATCATCCCTTTGAGTTTAAATATCTTGATTTTTACGAAAGCAATTGCAATGACCGAGGTGCCATTTATCTTTAACTACATTTACTCCAAATAACGTATTTTATATTCAATTATATTTAAATCGATCTAGCTACGTGTATCCTTCGCTCTGGCTCAATAGCAACACCGCGTGTCATTTCACTAATTTATTAATAACTCGCTATACGACATAACTTGTCTAATATCAACATGCTTCTGTTCCGAGATATGATGAATGCACATGCAAAATTTGGAGCAGATTCAATCTCGCTTTCGTAAGATATCGCGTAACATACGAAAGTGCCAAACAGACAAACAAACAAACAGATACCTATCAACATACTTACCGATCGAGATCGAAAAGTAATGAACCGTGATTCTGAGCAATTATATAGGGCCGATCGGAAATATCGAAGCAGTTCTTTCACATGGGAGTCAGTCAGAACGGAGCAATGCTTCGTTTTCACGTGTTTTAGGATAGAAAACACAAATTCGCAGACGTATGTTGACGCAAACCTTAATAATATCCTAAGCGCATCTCGTTTGATATTGGGGTATTTTCCATTGGCGTGTTTTTTCATAACTCAATAGTCCCTTCCCTTAGCGCAATTAAGTTGGTCGTCTTCATAAAGATACCGTAGATCAGTGATTCCCAAAGTGAGCGATATCGCCAGAAGTCGGCAACCTATGGCCCGCGGAGTAAAATAATCCGGCTCGCGACGCTTCACTGAGTTATTGAGACACAACGGCGTTTAGACGATAATTCAATTTCGTGATCTACGCTCCAGAAATAGATTATTTTATTTACGTAAAGAATTTATCGTGAGACACTTTTAGACTAAGTTCTAATATAATTTAAAAATTTAGTGAACAGTTAACGAGCCTACAATTTAATTATAATCAGACACATGGCAACACACAGAAAAGTTGATGCTGAGTGCAGGGGTTCAATAGCGCAGAAATGATTCAAATGAGGCTCTCTGAGATGCAATGCATTGAGGAAATAAAATTCATGTTATATTCGAGAGATGCATCACTGCTTGACTTTTATAAAAATGTATCTTCTAAAAGAAAATCGCTATCAAAATTTGACAAACCATGCAAAAAAATTCACCTTGATGTTTGGAAGTAAATATGCGTGCGAACAGATACATCCCGTTTACTAATGATACAAACACTATGAACTAAGATTTGTCTTCTTGTTTATTTGGTTTGTAATATATTCGTTTCTGACTTTTTTGTAGTGCTGATGGGCGATAAAGTTGTATTAAATACTGTAGGGAAGCAATTGTACAAACAAGTTTGTACTGCCGTAGATCATCTTCAAAACCACTGCCGTACATAATCTTCAACTCAGTTGCAGCTTTATCTGATACAGAAGAAAATCTCAAACAACCAGTCTCAGAATTAAATAAATCGTCGACGACGTAACCTGTGAGGTTTTATCTGCACTTCAATTACTTCATTCAAATGCGCGTTTGTCGCCCGATTTCGTTTTCGATATGATTACGACAGCCACTATAGTTAAGATTACCATACGCCCCGGTTTTGCCAAGACAGTGCCGGTGGTAGACCTAAATGCCCGGTTTGCCCAGTCATAAATAACTTTTCTATTCAATACTATTACAAAATTGTATTTTTTTAACGGAGTCAGCCGATTCACCACTGATTTGCTCCTCACTTCACTAGTTCTGATCAAGAAAAAAATAATTGTGTCGTAGTTATGGTAGGAAGGATGAACTCTGCGTTAATTCAACCACCAACTGTACTGTCGTTAAATCATCAAAATGTCGAAAACAAACTGCAAGTTTCCTAATGAATTAAACGATTTCCATTATTTGAAGCAAAGACCAATAGAGGATATTTTAATAGGATTTACAGCTAAATTTGATGCCTATAGTCTTCCCACAATGGTATAGAAAACGTTTAAGCTATTACTAAGCCTCTGGAATCGAACCAAAGTTGGCTTGTCCAATCCACACTGTCCCGTTTTTTTTTTGCTTCGGATATATGATAAGCCTAATTATAGCGTAATGAACGGGTCTCACAACAAAGAATCTGATTATGACGTAATAAAGGACAATTGCATAGTAAAGTGAATAAAGGCGCTCATGATTCTTTGTCGTAAAAGAAGAATGTACGATAAATCACAATATGTTTAATCCAAACATGATAAATCGTAGTTTGTAAGTTATTTTTTCTTTAAAATAACCAAGGCGAGAAGAGCCGCACGAAACCGGAGCAAGAGCCGCATTCGGCTCGCGAGCCTCGGGGTTGGCCACCCCCGACCTATACCATAATGAGTTTGACCATAAACGAGTTTGACATTTTAAACATAAACACCAGGACGAAGAAACGAATAATTTCTTTATTTTCCCACTGTCCACGAATTCAATATTTGATTATTTTACCTATAAGGCGATTTTGAAAATTTGTGAACTTTGATCTTTAAGTATGCTTAGCACGGAATGAAACAGTGATACATAGTATACGATAAAACGCGTCATTTTCGGAACCGAATATTTATACATTGATAACTATAATTAATGTAATGGCCCAACAATCCTGCCGGGTGTTTTTTCAACTAGCCTAGACAGTATTACAAAAATGATACCTATATGCCAAAAATTTAGTAATTACCCTCACATTTGGTAATCAATCAATCTTCAGGTATTTATAAGTTATTTTGTAAACTTGAGTTTTACAAGGAAGCTGACGAATTCAAACAGATTTTTAACTGGATATAGGAAGGAAAATACCACAATGCTTGCTTGATATATCGGCAAGTTATGTCGGTGACAGAAGAATAAAATTTAAAACGATATTTTAGAATCTCGTGAACAATGAGCATTTTCCAAGGTTAAGAGATTTTAATCTGATAATCTTATCTATGTTTGAAAGCACTTACATTTGCACTCCCACTTTACATCTTTCCGTTCTGAAAAGTTTGAAATCTTGAACTAAATGAATAAATATAGAAAATCTTTTTAGTGCGTTTTTTTGTGGTTTTTGCATGTTTTAGCTTGATAAATGACAAATATTGATCAATGTGTATGCACAATAAAAGTGTTTGTTTTGTATTTCACTGTCTACCTATTACTCGTATTATTGTGGCCCAAGAACAATGCAAAAATAACACCTCTAATCTGCGAAGTACGGTGGAGGACGCGCAATCCCATGCTACAATACGTTATGAATATATGACTAAAAGAGAGAAAAATTACCTAATCGCACACTTCCCCGCATTTTGGTTAAAAGTCAAATTTTCGACTTTATGAATATTTAGTTTGAACAATTTATAAACTATAAAACAATAAAACAATATGCTAAATAAACCATTTTTACTTACATATTCCCAAAAGTTAAAATGTAACTAATTCTCAACAATAAAAAAACGAAAGAACTAATAATTGTTTTATAAAATATGCTCAATTGTAATTTCAAAATTTGAAACAGTCATAACCACCCTATCTTAGGCTAAATATATTGCCTAGACCAGGGATGGCGAACCTTTTTCAATGAATGGGTCACAAAATTATGGGAACCACAGAACAGAAGAGTGTGGGTGACAGATATTCAATCAATGTTAGTACCTATAAAAAAAAAACTTGCTGCTGCATCCTACCTTTCAAATATTATAAGCTTCGGTTGTTGTTGTGTAGTTTTGGGATTTATTTATGTAGCACTTCCATCAGGGAATACTAGACACTTTATGGCACTCATGATTTTATAAAATTCGTGTACGAAAACACGCATATGAATTATCCAAAAACGTTTAGGATGATGCGGCATGAAACGTTGTGTTTTAGATTACAACGGCATTGCAGGCAAGAAACTAATAAAATGCAAAGTAGCATCTATTTCTCGTATACCCCACAAAGTAGTCTGCAGTGCCTTATGGTTCTTGGCACGTGCAAATGGGAACGCTGTAACAAGTTGCAAGAAATAGACAGATCAATTGTATTGTTTTGTCATAAACGATGTCACAGCCAATAGCTGCATAACAGTATACAGGGGTGCAGAGTCTAAAGATGTACCGATGTATCGGTATCGGAAACATCGGCCAATTTTTCGGTATTGGTAGTGTATCGGTCTCGGCTAAATAAAGACCGATATTTCCGATATGTTTACCTTTTTGATATGATTCAGAATGTTCTAAAAGATAAGTTGGAATACTGATGTTTAAATTATTTTTTGCTTAGGGGAATGGTGAACTATGAGCCACACACGTCCCAACCCCCGCGAGTAGAAACGGGAATGGGATTCTGACCTGTTCTTAGTCATTTATCAGCCAAACGCTCAACTAATTTGCTGCCAAATTTTTATATTGACGTTTTTAATAGGAATTATGAATAAATATATCAATCGAATATTAGTGGATTTTCTAATCTGTAAGTATGTCGTTATATTGGAATAAAATCTTGCGCACGTAACTTAATGTATCAATTTGGCTAAATAGGCTAAACATTCATTTATTTCACCACCCTGTTAGCAAAACGTTATAAGCAGGGACGACCATACCCATCGACTATTTCGAATACATTCTAAAAATATTTTCGATACTGAAATTCCGAATACATCGTAAAATCCCCCACATAAATACTATTCACTTTTCTAAAATTCAGGGATATAGAAATTAGACTTTGATAATGATTATATTGTAAAGCAGTCATAGGGCATCCTCGACGTGACATAGATATTTCTAGCCAGCGCTGATTGAAATCCTTTCATGTCGACTGTAATTTATTGTCGCAACGCACGATTACGATAAAACATAAAACAAAATATATGTGAAATGTTTTTAAGTAAAACGTGGACGGCAGCGCTACGATGTGTGGGCGATATTCGATATTCTTATAATACGATATTCGAAGGTCGCGTTATTAATATTAAATTCGAATTGGACATCCCTGCTTATGAGTTTTCTAATTGCACACCGAGATTACTAGCTCCATTACACAATGCATCTAAATTAATTACCGCATCTGAATCCCAAACATCAATTTCTTATGATGTATTTTATCTCTTTTTTCAATCTGAAATAATGTGTAGTATGAATAATGCTGAACGACTAGTGTTTTTTACCCGACTGCCTTGCACACTTGAGGTAATATTTACATAGTATCGGAATATTGGTATCGGAATATCGGCAATATCGGCCGTTTTGCAATACCGGCGTATCGGTATCGGCATTTTTAGTTGGTATCGGATCGGTATCGGTATTGAAGACAAAAGTGGTATCGGTACATCTCTAATTCGTTCCAGGGCATTTTCTCTTAGGATCCTTTGCTCCCGTGGTATTCGTACCAGGGCATTTTCCCTTAGGATACTTTGCTCCCGTGGTGTTCGTACCAGGGCATTTTACCTTAGGATACTTTGCTCCCGTGGTATTCGTACCAGGGCATTTTCCTTTAGGATCCTTTGCTCCCGTGGTATTCGTACCGGGGCATTTTGGTACGAATACGGCGCTCCAGAAGTATTCGTACCAATGTGGGGATTGAGTTGCTTGCAATTTACTTCTATCATCCAGCTTATTAACACGGAAGAATGAGTAAAATGGAAACATTTCACTTATATAGTGTTTGGGCTTCATCAGGGAGCCTCTGGGATCATTTTCAGATTCCTTCGATTTCCAAAATGTTAACGTCAGGAGATTTGTCATTTCCTCATTTCCCTTTCACAGATGATTATAATCTTTGTATGATTACTCGTTTGAATCTTCATAAATGGAGGGGTTATTATAGATTATTACATCGAATTATTATATAAACCTTAGTGCCCCCTGTAAGAGAATAATTGAAGTTAGCGGGTTAGCCGGAATAAGACTCACTTAACTGACTCATCAAAAGGATTTCGGTAGGTAAATATCAGAACAGCTCTATAAATGTCAGATGGTCGGTCGAATTATTCTAGTTCTGTTTGACAATATTGTGTTCTATGTATTTTTGTGTACTATGTATGTACTATGTATTACGTTCCCCCAAATATTCAAATTGATTCAAATTAAGAAAGAAAAAATTCATGTTGAAATAAAATGAAATAGTCAGTAACTCAGGATACTCACGGATACAAAATAAAACTCACGTGTATGCGATAAAAAATGGCGTCGTTTGATTTGATAATTCAAACGCTCGAATACATCGAATGTAGTTGCTGCGTCTTCTTCTGCTTCAGCATGAAGCTGTGAAACAAAATATATTCTTCGTTCTCACCACGCAGTGTCAAACAAATAGGAAATAGTTATGATTTGAAGGAAAATAAAATAGAATAGTCATGTACTATTAGTTTATAAAATTTGAAGGTATTGTGTTTGGGCTGAAAGAAATACATATCACCATATGCACAAATCAGGTAAGCGATGCTCAAATATATGGACACGAAAGCAAAAACGATGTAGTTTATCGTACTGTCCCTATCGTGCGTTGCCCGTATCCAATAACCTCCGACTTCCGCCTTGCACGAGTTCGCAAATTAAAACAGAAAACAGCCGTCACGTTTGACGGATCAAAAACTGTGTTACCACGAATAAAAAACGAAATACCGAAATTTTGGATGGGATACTAGATCCCACAGGATTCATAGAAAATGTAAGAATGAATAGGGGTAATGAATAGCTTTCTAGCAAAAAATACAAATCTTCAACCACCGAAAATTTCGAAATCAATTGGTACAGTGGTTTGGAGAAAAGCAATTTTTCCCCAACAACAAGCCAAAAATATTAACAACAAAAACAACCATATTATAAAAAACGATTCATATGTCCACTTCTTGTCCAACAACATGTCTTCCACAGCAGGTTCAGTATAAGCCATTTGCAATTAAACATACAAATTTAAAAAAAATTAGTTTTGATTTTGACTCGTTTTCGCCAAAATAATATAGCTTATTGATATTTCCTCGTGTATATATATATATACACAAAACATTTTTACTATAGCATACGTCAAAATTTTGTTGTGTGTTTAGTTGGGTGCAAAAAATATCAGGTTGCGTATAAAATATTTTAGTTATATCGCACTGCTTGTCTTGCTGTTCGGTATATGGGCGCTTTCTTTGAGGAAATTCCACTTAAAAACAGCATATGCACATTCTTTATTGACAAAGCGAATAGTTTTCTGGTTTAGTCTATAATACGAGAATAAAATTATCTACCTTTATTGTCAGTCGCTTAATTTCTTCTGTTACTTCAAAACATTCTGAAAAGGCTGATGGAATCATGTTATTTTTAAACTGACTGATATACTCACTGAATAGTTTGTAGATGGTAAAAAATTTCAAAGGTCGAATTCGTATTTATTTAGCAACGGATTTTATCACCTTATGTACACATTTCCTCCTGAATACAGTAATCCAGCTTATTAGGCTACTCATTGAAAATTGATCATTCATCAAACAATTTCAGAGAAATGAGTGTAATGAGGATATTGGTGATATCGGTGTTGAAGCTTGTCTATTCAAGTATTTATATTTAATCGTTTAAATCGGGGTTATCCAACCTTTATGGCCGAAGGGCCACATGTAGTTTACGAATAATTGAGCGGGCTACTTGACATGGTAGTTATGTTCTGATTTTCACCACACCGACTACAGATTAATGAATAAAAACAAACAAAACCTTCACGCCAAAATTATGAGAACAATGAAAATACAAAGATACAGTAAAGTCAAAACTTTTTTATTGCATATAGGTATTCCAATGTAATCGAGGAACGAGGAATAATTTCTATATTAGAGGTTTAAAAGTGGCTCAGATTTGTGAAATACATCGGACTCCGAGTAATATGAAGGCAATCCCCGATTAGCTGATAGTTTTGACAACATACATTATCTTTGTTCTGTGGAATTTTTTGGCCTAAACAACAATAAATGGGTATTGGTGAATGCAGAAATGATGTCACCAAGGATAAAATTTCGGGCGTGTGTGTTTGATGACATAATATATGCTATGGGAGGGAATAACCGCGGGTAAGTTTGGTAACGATGTAAAATATATTATAAAATATTTAATTGGAAACAATTTTTTTTAAATATGATAACCTCTCAAGAATCTTGGGAAAAAAATATGTTATACATACAGTATTAATTTTACATTACAGTAACAGCATTGTTGAGCAAGCTAATATACAAGACATCAGTGGAGAAGCAGATGTAGAGGACGAAAATGCGGAGGTGTGGAAAGTTACAGACTGGATTCGAGAAATGAGTAAATGGAATTACATGGCTACGTTGTTATTGAATGTACCAACTGAAGAGATGCAAGTCGACTAAGCTATGACTATTGCATAGCTGCAATCCTATTGTAAAGAAATATTAATGATATATAAAATGATCTATCATGAATGATTTTTACTGAAATTGTTGTCCTCTTAATCAACTGTTATGCAATACAAATTATTGTACTATTGTAGTATTGCCACACATTTGTTAGTTGTAATATATTGATGTCTTTAGTAAGGAAAAAATACGCAATGTCC
Organism: Styela clava; assembly: GCF_013122585.1. NCBI lineage: Eukaryota > Metazoa > Chordata > Ascidiacea > Stolidobranchia > Styelidae > Styela > Styela clava. The sequence goes on along the minus strand of NW_024102829.1, from coordinate 7,708,381 downwards.
TTATATACATATATTGTATTATACCACATATATCTTATCTACGAATATATACATATATATACAGAATAAAAAATTAGTATGAATACAATGAATGTTATCAACACATTTTAAGAATTGATTTTTTTCCAAATTGCAAACATCGAAATCTTGAATATTACACTGTTTGTATCATGCCTACCGTGTTCGTGCGCCATAGCTATAAACTTATATATATATGGTGACGTATATAGGTTGATATTGACGCCCTTATCCATCCGGGTGTTCACCTCGTCATGCACATAGACGGTGTCATGAATAGGTTGATATTGACGCTATTGCCCGTGCAGGTGTATCCCGGTACGCTATATTCCACTTGTGCAATTGTAGAAATTTTTTCGCGAGTAAGATCGCTAGCATGAGATTGCGATAATAAAACTGCATGTGTGTGCAAATACATTTCCCGTGTTTATTGTGTATGTGTCAAAGCAAAAATATCAATTTTTTTTTTACAGGCACCCTATTTAATCAGACCATTTAATGAGTCATAAAAAATATAACAATTCTATCTAAAATGTTATCAATTGTATTACGACAAATTGAAGTTGTAGTGTCATCAAACACCTTGTGACAGCGAACAGCACAAGGCAAGTCAATATTTCGAGTAGAATCGATGTTCCCACTCTAGTCTTTCATGCGTTTATTCGCCCCAACAAATATTAAATTTTATTTTACAAATAACGATAAGATTATGGCACGGGGCAAACATGACTGTGCATTGCCTAAATATGATATAATATAAACTGAGGACAGCCAGATTGTTTCAGCAATGATTTGAATAAATAAATAAATGAAACGATACATAAATTATATCATCAAATATTGGGTGACATATAAAGCTCGAAGAAAATTTGATAAAAATAACAGTAGCCTAGCGATCTCTTCCATCTTCCGGTATTGAAATCTATTGCTTCATTGTTTGCCAGGAAAGCAATTGTTCCGCAACAATATTGATCCCAACGCGAACAACAGCAACATTTCAGCAAAACTAGAGGTGTTGTTCATGCTCAGTGCACGTAAACAGTTCTAATGCATCACATTAACATTGATAACTGGTAGAGGAAGTGATTAACCCCGCGCGCAAGGTTAGCAATACAACATCCGTATTTTATCATATACTCATCCAGAAATTTTTGAATTCTATATACGAATCTATATACAATGGTGAATAAATTGTTCCCGAACCTTTAAAAGTACAAAGACGAGGACACAAGCTAACGGGAAAACAAAACTAAAATAATAATCCAGAAGAAGAATTTTAATTATTTTAAAATATTCTGAATAACCACCATTTTCACCAACTCGAGTCTTACTTCAAATATTTAAAAATAATAATATCATACAGTTGGCATTTTTATTTCACATATATTGTTTCAGAATAATCTTAATTCTTACTAATGATCCACACCGCTATTTCTCTAAAGCTGTCTGGTGCTATGGAAAAACACCCCAGTAAAAATTAGTTACATTTTCCAAGTGCAGGGTGTCCAAAAAGTTTCGCCCGATTTCATAGCAATAACAAGAGAGCTATTCTCAAATATATGGGCACAGAGCGCGCAAATAAAAGTAATACCCTTCAAGCAAAAATTACAATCTTTTACCACTGAAAATTTCAAACAAATTGGTCCAATAATAAAAGTGAAAGGCAATTTTTTTGATAACGATAGGAAGAAAAATACCAACAATAACAAGAACAACAACATAATATAAAAACGATCCATAGGTTCATACCGTGTCCGATTATGATTTTGCGACATAGAAACAAGACGAAAAGCGAAGTTTCTTGTGGTGTATTCTCGACGCTGCTCCAAGGTAAACCCAAGTTTCTCTGACTGACGACCTTGCATTGATGCAACAGTATGAAAACTTGTAATATTATCACTGGTTGTCATTGACTCTTTCTATGGAATATTACACTGGCGCTATGATGTCATCCGTTTAATGCCGTGATACAAGACACAAGACAAGTTCTGATTTTTTTCTCGCCAATTCAGTAATGTCTAAGATACAAAGTAGAGAAAGATTTTGATATTATAACTTATAATACAAACCAAACTTATGCAAAATAATTAAAACGATCCACATGCACATGTGAAAACTTAGTATAGAATTGAATTGTAATCCTACTCTCAGATAATTGAAGGGTTAATACTATAAGTAGTGGCGTAGCTATACGTAAAATGGCGTATATGGCGAAGTTTTAAAATGCGACCCTTCGATTGCTGACTCACTATTTTTACCCATTGTTGTTAAATCGAGATACTTGTACGTTACTATTTGGGTAAAAATACGAGTTTCAATTATCTCCAATTTGAGATTTTCTATTGAAATATTTCTTTTGTTAGACGAGACCCAAATCTTACGTTGTGACTTAATTGGTTTGCACACCTTGTATGTCTCATAAACCAAACAAATAGGAACATGTGATAAAAAGTCAATAAGTTTCCTGATATTGATTCAAACTTTTTTTTATTAATGAGTCTGAATATAAATCTCCCTAATGCAAAGATTGAATCACGCAGTCCGTCTTGTGCATAGCTAGGATGCAAATGCTTTGCACCACATTGCGCCACAGTTATTGCTTGAAAAGTATTATACAGTTGTCAATACCAGGTTTACCTCACAAAAAGGTTGCGCACATGAAATCAATATATATCTACTGGAAATAACACTTTTGAAAATCTTGAAGTCCATTATTTTTATCATATATCAAATAGCCTAATTTTTTCCTGAATGCGAATTATACAAATATAAACAAGAGAGCAATGCGAGGATATTCTGACACAGATTACTCGGTTTGCGCACACTCGGTCAGCACCGAGATTGATGCAACACACTGTTTGCGGCTTCAACCAATTTTATTTAGCTGTGAAGATTCGCATACAAATGATCCGTTAGTTGCAAATAAAACCTTTTTCCAAATACGACATAAACCCCACAGCGACGGCGATAAATTGGGAAATGATCTGTATGAAAACTTGGTGTTCAATAAAAGTTATAATATAGCATTGTTGTTTGGAATTTGTGCCATCACTAATTTACGTGATGGCACGTTAAAGGAGATATCGCAAACGACACAATTCTGCAGTAGAATAACGTCCGCTTATCGACCTTTAATATTGTACTTCATGTATCTATTCCTTACAGTATTGATTGCTTTTCTTTCACTAGATTATATATAGCAATACGAAGTGGCATCACCAAAACGAAGAATGGCACGATGGGACCAAGAATCAATACAGTAGCGTACGCTTTACTCAATTAAAATATTTTAACAAGTTTTAAGATCAGGATGTGCAACATTTTTGTCGGTGAGCCACGAAGAAACTTAGGATTCGATGTAAATCGTATAATTCAAGTGTTGTGAATGGAGAAAAATTGGAACGAAGCGGTGAATGAAGTTGATAATTCATCTGAAGATTGTGCAAATCCCGCTCCGAATCCTCAAAGTAATGATTCATTCAACTGTATTGAAGACCAACCCACTACTCCCGAGGATTCACTGGCGGTATGTTACTATCATAGGCGTTACTGTTACTGCCACTATTCTCCACGGAAATTTCATAGAAAATTTAGATATTTGGGCTAAAAGTTTTATCAAAGAACTTTTGTATGTGGAATACTACATCTTAACTGATTGGTCGTATTTACATGAACGGTTTCATGTTTGTGAATATTTATAGCAAGGGTGTGCGGCCCGCCGGTCGAATGTGGCCCACAAGGAAAACTTGTGCGGCCCGCGGAGAAGTGTCAATTTTGAAGGGTTTGCGGCGCGCGAGTTTTTAGTTCAGCTTGATCTGATACGTAGAGTAATTTCAACCCCTTTGCGTTGAAAAGCCAATACCTGAGTCATGTTTATTATCCATGCCAAAGAAGTTCAATGCCCTGACAGCTAGCTTGTACAAAGCAAACATCGCTTGTCATGAGTGCAACCACTAGAAAGCCTATGTTGCGACCCGTGGTTTCACCCAGTTATTTTGTATTTGGCTCTCCTGTATTGAAGGTTGCACACCCCTAATTTATAGTATGCAGTTGTTATTTCTGGTAAGCTCCATCATTTTTTTAAATTTTAAAACTGTTTGTACTATGGTGTGAATTGACAGCACTAGATAGAATTCTGCGAAGATCGCGATTACAAAACCCATTCACGGGTCGGCAACCTTCAGCATTGGAAGAGACATTTGGCATTCTTTCCGTCAAACTCAACTCTACTCGGAGCCGCAACATCTACTCTAATGTCACTGACTCGGAATAGTTGAAAAACCACTTATGATGCAATATTCTAGGCCCTACTAGGAAGAAGCGCATTGTGTTATATGCACATGGATAGTATAGTATTACTATGTCCTATAAAACTAAACTATTCAAAAATATATTTAACAATTTATCAAAGCTGACTATGTAACGACAATCAAGGTTGGCTAACAATATATTTTTTTCAGGTTTCTTCAGTCTATCGTAAGATATTCATTTTTAGAGACGGAAAATGTGCTACGACACATTGAATTGTATGCTCTGGTCTCTTGCTCATTTAACAAGCAAATACAGTTGATTTTTTTTTATGAATGAAGCCATACGATAATCTGCCAGTGGTTACACAAGCCAGCGTATCAAGGAATCTCACTATACTTTAACTTCCAACATGTCATATACGTAGTGTCAAGACCGTCCTACTACTCTCGTTGTTAACAACTTTCATTTCCCTGGCGTATTGCCCAGTTAGCAATGTGTGAAAATGATTCAACAAAACGCTTATAATACGTCAAAAATCCTAAAAATGATATCGATTCAGTAACATTATTTGGTACAGGCCTATTTTAACAAAGCCGCAATAATTTTCTTGGTATCTGATGAAATACCATCACTACTAACAACATGACCAAGAAATTCTACCTTACGACACAAAAACTTCGATTTACGGAAATTGAGCTTTAATTTCGCGGCACGAATCTGCTCGAAAACACGGCAACTTCTATCCTTCAATTCAGTCAAATTTGAAGCATACACACAGTTGTACAAACATACAACCAGGTCATCTAAGTAGCAAACACAAATTTTATTTTCCAATTCTTTCAACATGAGTCTCATTAGTTAACAAAATCAACAGGGGCAGAAGTCAAACCAAATTAAAGTACATTAAATAGGTACTGCGAAGTAGATGTAACAAAACTTGTCTTGTATTTATCTTTCTCTGCTATGGGAATTTGATAATATCCAGATGTAAAATCTAGACAACAAAAATACTTAGCAACACCAAGGGCATCTAAAACATCATCAATTCTAGGTAGGGGTGTATTGTGCTTTACTGTAATGTCGTTCAAAAATCTATACTCACAACAAGTTCTCAAAGACCCATTTCTCTTTCTTACCGTCACAATAGGGCATAAAAATGAACTTCCACATTCTTGGATTATACCAATATCGAGCAATTCTCGTATTGTCTTTTTATTTCCCCTAAAGGCATGCGGCTCACGCCTTGGAGGTAAACAAATAGGCTCCATGATTGTTAGAATTTCATGCTTGCATGAATTGATTCCATCCAGATCCCATGGGCTACAAGACATGATATCTAAATTCTGTTCAAGAAAAGTATATCATTCCTCCTTCTCCTCAGGAGTTAATATCACATCAACAAATAGTACTTTCGAACGAAAATCTAAAAACTTTTCTTTCAAACTACTAATCTCAGGTGGATTCCTTTTTGTGTTTTAGGTCACGTTAATATTACAACAACTGTGACCTGTATTGTTATCAAAATGAATCCAGTCATTGGGTGAAGCATTAAAAACCTCACCCAAACCTACTACAAGTGTAAATTCACCAAGTAATTGATTTATATTTACTTTCAATTAGAACGGTCTGGGTTCATAATAGAAACCGGTACTTGGGTATCAATAGAATAAGACACAAAATTTGAAACAAGAGCCGACTCCTTTTGCTGCAAAGGAAGTCTATATTCAAAGTAACCAAAAATAGGGGTCGGTACGAAACCACTTGACTTATCAGAAGATACAGATTGAAAATCAGTCTCTTTACTTATCGATTTTAATCGGTAAGTATGTTGATAGGTATTTGTATGTCTGTCTGTCTGTCTGTATGTCTGTATGTATGTCTGTTAGATGCACGCGATATCTCACTAAAGCGAGATTGAATCTGCTCCAGATTTTGCATGTGCATTCATCATATTCCGGATCGGAAGCCTATTGATTTTGGGCAAATTATGTCGTATAATTAGCGAGTTATTATTTAATTAGTGATGGGACACAAGGTGTCACTATGGAGTAAGAGCGCTGTTTTGGAGGATCCCCTAACTTTCGATCGATAAGTCTTCGGTCTCTGACCAATATTCTAGGTTATAATATTGATGCTTATATCTGTGTCATTGTAATCATCACCCATCAGACTTCCCATTAGGAATTGGTCCAATCGACTTATCAATTGACGACACTTTGTAAGTGCGTTCTGGATTTGGGGTAGGTTCACATATCAAATAAACGCAGCTCTGCCTAATCTTAATAATACAGTCATTGTAATCAATAATGCAGGAATATTTATCAAGAAAAACCGTTTCCTAACAATATCTTATCGACATTACCCCAAATGTCTTCTGCTACAAAAACATGTGATAGTCGTTTGGGCTTCCAATACGAATATGTATTTTAGTTCTACCTGAAATATTAATAGGTTCACCTCAATAATATTCAAATCTCTGATTAACGAATTCTATGTCATTACTTTTGCTAGCTTTATCAGCAGAGAGAATAAAATGAAATGGGCACCAGCACAACTGTCTATAATAGTGTTTGCATGCAAACTATCTCCGATCAAAATGTCGGTATAAGCAGGTGTACAAATTTTTCCTCATTCGGTAGAAACATTGGAAAGGGTGTTCGAGACTTTTTTAGCATATTCTTCATATGCTTTAGTTGTCAAGGGTTTTTAAGTTTCATTTACAGGCCGTTCATTTGATTCGATCACTATATTCGAATCTATTACTGGCGTTGGGGACTGGCGTCGTTCACCAACCCATCCGTGTTTAACACAGAGTTAACATCGGATTTGGACTGTCTATCTTCTACCAGTTCAATATTACGATATTTACGTAAAACTTTCTGCAGAGCAAAACATATCTCGTCAGTATGGTTGGACTTACCACATTAACTACAACCACCAAAATAACGGGGTTCTTGTACGCCAAAGAAAGTACCTCGGCCACGTCCTCGGCTACATGAGCAACGACCACCATGTAGATCATTTTGTTTTCTGCGATAGTTTTGGCGGCTGGAATCGCCATTACGACTACCTCTACATCTTGACTTTGAGTCTATGTTATTAGTTTGGGAGTTTTGTTGTCTCTTTAGATCCACATAACCAGGTGTATCTTCATCGGTCTCAGCTGCTCAATCCGTTAAACATTTAACATACAATATGGGCCGAACCATTTTTAGAAACTTTTGAGCCCTATAGGGTTTCTAATTCCATTTATTATTGCTGACATAATAAACGCTCTGTAGCTGGTGATTATCAATAGGCCAAGTAAGCCAGAGGTTGAGATCTCGGACAAAAGCATTGTAACTCTTGCCTACATGCTGTAAGCAATCTCTAAATTTCTGGTCGGGGTTACTTTCCCGAGCCACACTACAAAACTGTATCAAGTATTGCAAAATAACATTAGAATTAAATCTATATTGTACCGGAATCATAGTTTTTAAATGGCATTTGCATTAATAAAACTATATAAACAAATTGCATTCGCAGGGGTCATCCCTAGCTCTGACATAGGACATACTTGAATTGAACAAGAATGCAAAATTGTTCGGGTCATCCCCATCAGGAAAAACTTCGATACTACGGTTAAGCACTTGATGCTGAATGAGTCATATCGCCTAATTCATGCGGAATATCAGAACTAGGTCCTTCACGGTCTGCCGGTACAAACTGTAAAAATGGTTGTTAAAATCGGCTGTTGGGGAACGGGCTGTTGGAACCCCTGGTAAAATGGATTTTGCGAAGAAACCATAGGAGGGTTACTAGGGAAATAGGAAGAATTATTCAGACAATACATTTAATACGAAATATTTCCATAAAACACATTTGGTGGTTGACTACTAAGATAAACAACATCAGCCAAGGACGTCGAATTAACGGGTTTAGAAAGGGTCGTAACGATTGTGATATTGTTTCTTCTAACACTTGGTGTTGTTACGCCTGTAGCAAAACCAGAAAAAGTAACAAAAGTATTAGACATACTTGATGCAATAATTTCTTCTTCTGAAGTCGCACCAGAAGTTGACGGAATACCTTTATCTTTTAATTGACTCATTATTTAACGCGGAATTCTTATTTAGATGTGTCGATGCGGAGTGGCAGTTCTTGAAGTACTCGAAATATAATCAGAGCGAAGCAGTCCTTAGCTTTGACGCTACCGGTACCGGTACCTACGGTGCTGTTAGCCATTCCCCAATAACAAATCTTAACAAAGCAAGAATTTCGTTATACACCACCGACGTTCAATGATAACGTGATCAAAAGAACAACAAGAAGAGTACCACCAAAAAAAAACAATTCCTTATTTGTCAAAATAAACAAATCCTACAGTGCTATCAGGAATATTTGAAATAAATGAAAGTAATAGCCTTCTATGGAAACATTTTAGCTTTAACCACTGAAAATTTCAGAGCAATTGGACCAGTAATCAAAGAGAAAACGGACTTGTCCATAAGTGTCAAAGAACTGCAACAACAACATAATCTTAAAACGATCCTTATGTCCACTAACGTGTCCAACAATTGCCAATTTGAATAAATTTTATTGTATGATAAATGGTAACTACAACATCCAACATACATAACATCCAATTAGATAAAGGCTGACTATAATTTTTTTTTTATAATTCGAAAAAAAATATCATTTGATTACAAAGACTTTATACTAGGGTGAAACTTTTTGGACACCCTGTATGCGGTGACTATACTATATATATGCAAACACTAGTTTGTGAATAGTTCTTCTGTCCCAAGTTGCGCGTTTTAGATAACTCTGAATGAATATACCTGGCTGTATGTTAGGTGGCCTGTTGTTGGTTACACAGAGAGTAACTAGAATAACAACGACTGCGGTAGCGCTCTAACCACAACTGTACCCTAAATATCATAAAGGAAATAAAAACGGTCAACAACCCGGGTTGGTAAGACCGCCAATATTAATCCATTCACGCCCCTGTATACATGGGACCTCCAGAAGGATGCGCATTAAGATGGCGCACAACCTGAACATAGTATGTGTGTACCGGTTAGGATTCAGGTTGTGCGACATCTTGGTGCGAATACTTCTGGAACACCGCATAAATGCATAGCTAAGTATTATTGAACGAGAACACATGACCACACAAACAACGTAATATTCTAGATTCTGGAATTTGAAATTTACGAATAAAGATCAATTCCAAAAACATAATGATAACAGTACTTGCATTTAAATTACATTTTTTATTCTGTGTATATATTCATAATTAAGGCACTATGCACTACGTATACTACATACAGGGTGTCCAAATACACGAAATCCATTTATTACTAGAACAAAAGACGTTGAAAAGGTTATCATTTTCTGTGGCTCATATAATAACAATTGAGTACTGAAAGTTTGGAGCCTTTAGATAGATTTTAAAGTTTATTTAAACGCATTTTTTGCAATTTTGTGGGTTTCATTTATTTTAAGACACTCCGTATATAAAGCTATTACATAATTGTTTCTTTCTAAAAACATCAATATGATACAACTATCAAACAATCACATTTATCAGTAACAGCAGTGCAGTCAATTCTATTGAATAAAATAGTAAATTAAAACATCACAATTCAATGAATTCTTGACAAATTATCAATTTATACACCATTAATATTTCTTGATTATTAATATGCTCACAGCTGTGCTTAGTCGACTTGCATCTCTTCAGTTGGCACATTCATTAGCAACGTAGCCATGTAATTCCATTTACTCATTTCTCCAATCCAATCTGTAACCTTCCACACCGTCGCACCTTGGTCCTCTACATCTGCTTCTCCACGGATGTCTTGTATATCAGCTTGCTCAACGCTGCTGTTACTGTAATGTATAATTATTGCTGCATTTAGATGATTTTTTTAAGGTTTGTCTGAGAATTAACTTGTTTTCAAAAAAGTGTACCCAAGTAAAATATTTTATATAAACGATTCCACGTTGATAACAAACTTACTTGTCTTTATTGCCTCCCACGGCATATATTTTGTCATCAAAGACACAAACCCGAAATTTTATTCTTGGTGACGTCATTCTTCTTCTTGCCAGTACCCATTCCTCGCCGTTTAGGTCAAAAAACTCCAAAGAAGCAAGATAAAGCCAACTGTTATAATCATCAGGTAATCGGGGATTGTCTTCATCCTCAACCCCGCCACCACCTTAAAACATTAGTTAGAGCCATGATTTGGCGTAAATTCATGTTTGTCGAATGGCAAAGAGAAATAAAAAGAAAGATAAATTATTCACGTACCCAGCACGTATATTTTTCCATTATAACTGGCAACTGCAGGAGCAATTCTCGACTTTTTCATTCGAGGCATAGGGCTCCATTCGTCCGATTCCTTATCGTATTTTTCCACGAGAGATAGAGCAATTTCGTATGTTTTTTTTTTTTTTGTTTTTTTTTCGCCCAATACCACCGATGCTGTATATGTGCCCTGTAACATCATTACATATACTTTTTGTTCATTTATTCAAGATCTATTATTATGGATCGTAAGATAAAAATGTATTTACGATTGCTTATATGCCAAATATTTGCTCTTCTAAATTACCAATTTATTTCATATGTATAGCTGTGAACAGTTATTTTGATGACATTTTACCACCTGAATAAAGATCAATGAACTGTATTCAAATGGATATACTCACCATTGGCTTCCACCATTGCGTTGAGTCTTTTTTCGCAATGCATATTTTTAATTTTTTCCCATTGTCCCACAGCTGGATTATATTTTTCACATAATTTTGTCACTTTAGAAAGTTCTTCATCCGTCTTCCTGTAAACTTCAGCTCGTTCAAATCCTCCGCCGCATACATAAATGAAACCTGTTAAGAAATATGTGCTTTAATGTCACTGTAAAGTGAAAGGTTAGTGAGATGAACGATAAACTATTTTAAGTGGTTTCAATAGCAAAATTATAGTTTGCCAACAAGTTGGCAAGAGTTTCAAAGGCTGGAATACGTAATTTCAATTTTAAGTTTCATGACGTACCATCCAAAGTTACTGCCGGTGGTTCAGCTCCATGAAACTCTTTTGGTCCTTTCGAATATTCCCAAGTGGGATTTTCATCAAATGGTTTTAAAGTTTTCTTTGCCATTGTATCACATAGACTGCAGACTCAACGACAACAGCACTGTAAGTGTCTATCGATCTGAATAATATCGCTTGGTCCCGTAGTTTCTGAAAAATAAATTTTGCATCTATTAGATAATAAAAAATCGAAAAAGTCTTCCGCGCCATTGTATCACATAGACAGCGGAATCAATGGTCACAGCACTAAACGTATGTGTGTCGATCTGTATACTGCTTCTGGATGTAATTCCTGGAAAAGAAATATGACATCTATAATTGAAGATGACTCGAGAGAAAGGATGATATAAGTTTCATGATGGCTTATACTTTTGTGGGCATTAAATATATCTCTTGTTTCAATTGGTCCACAGTGTTCTAGGTGGTTTTCAAGTATTGAAAGAATTTAGAGAGTAAGAGAGCTGACAAGGAGATTATTTGAGGAATAATATCGAAATGATGATAAAAAAAACCATAAGAAATTTGTAATTTATCATTTTCGGGTCCAGCATACCTCCAGTTCAACTATCTCCCCTTCATGCATTGGTCTTATCGCCTTCATTTTGTCATTTTCGTTGTAGTTATCAAACACGATAAGCACTGAACGAATATTTAACAAGTTCAAATTTAGAGAATTAATGATAAGAAAGCCCGTCTCATTTTAATTTATTAATTTATATTTCATTTTGTATTTACTAAAAAATGAATTTTTTTTAATTTTTTAAATAAAAATGTTCATTCCACTAAAATATCAATTTTAGAAATGCGCGAGTTCAATAGAAAATACATTTTGAGTCGATACTATTTTAACATTTCATTTTTGCCAATTCTCAAAGTAGTTCAGTATTAGGGGAACTTGGATATTGTGTATTGAACTGCAGGTCCTCTTTCCTTGTTTACTTTCTACTTCGGATCCGTATGTGGTACTCGCCACAAGGATACCTGAACGAGATAGGATAAGTAAGGAGAAAGTAACAATGAGAAAGGACCTGCAGTTCAATACACAATATCCAAGTAAGAGATCGTGTTATTTTTACTTATTAGTTCAGTAATATTAAACTAGGCAGAAGCATGATATAGGCTACCTTTTTCGCCAGACTCGAAAGCAACATTTGCGGTCGCCATATCTGGTCAATAAATTATTCCAAGTGCTGTGTTGTATTTGTTGTCTTAATTTATCCGGTAGTCAGGATTTTATAACTATGGTATTATTATACAGTATATCTGAAACAGAAACTTGCCTGTATTAGTCTGTGACGTGCTGGAGTGCATTTTATAACTTGGTGATTTGCTATATTACAAGGCTACGAAATAGTATCTATTGGAGTGAGAACTATTCAGACCATGGACGCTAACGGTTTATAACGCGGTTGCGGCCCTGATCAACCGTAAGCTATATATGGTTGACAAAATTGAATCACTTCAACGTTTGTCCACTCCACAGTAACCGTTGTGCGGAACATTATTTTGCAATCAATATTTGTGCTGCATACCGGATAACGAATGCACCATCTTATATTTCTTTGAAGTGTGTTTAATATTTGTTCCGAACGGAATGCGAAGCCCCTTTACGATTTCAATTTTGTTTTTAAGGCATTTCTCAATATATATTTCAACCAGGTTTGTTGTATTTTAATCAGTAATTGTTTTGGTATTTTACTTCATTTAATACATATGTGAGGGCCAAAACAATATATGGTATCGATAAATTCCCTGTGCAATTTTAAAAAAATTTAAGACTTTGTGGACACCATGTTTATAATGATAAAAAAATGAATTCCAGCTTAAAACATGTTTAAATTAATTCCAGAAATGGCGAATCCGATGTATAATTCCAGATAACTTATATTTGTTATCCTGCACCTGGTATAATATCTCATTTTTAGGTTCTGTATATTTGGAATTTTACTCGAATCAAAATAATTTTGCACCATTACATTTAGTTCCTCCCGAGTCAAAAACTGTTTTTTTTTTACTTTCACAACAAATTATATTTTAGAATTTGGGTCTGTACTCAGCAACATTTATCGGATTAGACAAATTGAGTTATCGATATATCCTCAATTCCAGTGCTCTCAAAATTTGTGACATACTTTAATTAACCTCATATTTCTTGACTAGACAAATGTTTTTCTTAGTCTCAAGCGCCGTTATGTCTACTTTAAACCCGAGGTAAAGCAGTTTACTGGCCGGATAACAAAAATTGGTAATCGAGAAATATACTTCGGGTCGTTTAATCTAATTTGAACTGATATTAAGGAAGTATTGAGCTAGAAAAAACATGTATGGTTGGACCTTGACACACGAACGGCACTAAGATCGGGCTTTAGAGCAATATCTAAATTTTATGATTGACTATTTCTGTGATAACATTTAAATTCTAAGATTGCCCTGGTTTGGTTTGAACACATTCATATGATTAATTCAATTCTGTCTACCAACACACTCTCAATAGATGGCACATTTCCTGTCTCTGTTATATAGTTTACATATAATAAAACCAACTGCTAGAAGATATATTCATATGAGTAATTACATTCTGTCTACCAACACACATCCAGTCGGTGACACATTTCCTGTCTCTATTAACCACGGTGATTTTCAATATTGCGATTTTCCTATTCGCTCATCAATGCCAACAGCTATAGAGAGATTATATTCATTGACGTGATGAAATATAGTCAACCAATATGGGTTTCATCTTTCCTCCATACCTGCTCATGCACTGCAAAGCAGTAACCGTTCTACTGCAGTTCTTACCGCTTGCTTCCATGACTGAACTAGACTTTAATTGATGCAATTTTGTGAACTTACAACAGGGGTCTCCAACTCAAAACATGTCGCGGGCCACTTTTTGAAATTTATTGTCCACGCTGGCCCAAATCAATTAGGTACACAAATGGGTATCTGAATGTCTTGTGTTGAAATTATACTTGAATCTTACAGCAAACGAGACATGCAACATATTCATTTACTTGTGCTGGATATTTGGATTCGTGACAAAATCTTGTGGAAAATTTGATCCACATGTGAGGCCTGTGGGGCAATGGAACAAATTTAAAGATATGAATCATAAAAAAGGCTCAACGCAATGCTGGACGCCAATGGTGAGTATATCCATTTAAATACAGTTCATTGATCTTTATTCAGGTGGTAAAATGTCACCAAAATAACACTTCATAGTTATACATGTAAAATGAATAGCTAATTCAGAAAAGCAAATAATTGACACAAAATTGGAGCAATTGCAAATACGTGTCCTGTAGCGATCTATAATAAAAGCTCTTGAATAAATGAACAAAAAGTATTTTACTGTTACAAGCTACCTATTTAGCAGCGGAGGTATTGGACGACAAAACGAATTTGATGATACAAAGATGAATATCAAACAAGAAAATACTCCACTTGGTGGAACACATGAGATTGCTTTCTCCCGAAAAGGTATGATAAAGAATCGGATGAATGGAGCCCTATGCCTCTAATAAAAAAAAGTCGAGAATTGCCCCTGCAGTTGCCAGTTATAATGGAAAAATATACATGCTGGGTACGTGGATAATTTATCTTCCTTTTTATTTCTCTTTACCATTCGACAAACATGAATTTAAGGTATAATGGCATCATGTTTTAAGGTGGTGGTGCTGGTGGTGTTGAAGATAGGACAATCCCCGATTATCTGATGATTATAACAGTTGGCTTTATCTTGCTTCATTGGAATTTCTTGACCTAAACAGCAATGAATGGGTACTGGCAAAAGAAGGAATGACGTCATCAAGAATAAAATTTCGGGTGTGTGTGTTTGATGACAAAATATATGCCGTGGGAGGGAATAAAGACAAGTAAGTTTAATAACGACGTAGAATCTTCTAAACTAAATATTTTAATTGAGTAGACCTTTATGAAAAACAAGTTAATTCTCAGAAAACCTCAAAAAAATATATCTGCTAAACGAAGTGAATAATTATACATAACAGTAAAAACAACGTTGAGCAAGCTGATAAACAATAAATCCGTGGAGAAGCAGATGTAGAGGACCAAGGTGCGAAGGTGTGGAAGGTTACAGATTGGATTGGAGAAATGAGTAAATGGAATCACATGGCTACGTTGCTAATGAATGTGCCAACTGAAAAGATGTAAGTTGACTAAGGAATATCTGCGAGCCTATTATAATCAAGAAATATTTATGATATATAAAATGATAATTAGTCAAGTACGATTGATATTTAAATTGTAATGTTTTTATTTACTATTTTATTCAGTAGAATTGACTGCACTGCTGTTACTGATAAATGTGATTGTTCAATTGTTTAATATTACCGTGCATTATGTGTGTTGTATCATATTGATCTTTTCAAAAAGAAACAATTATGTAATAGCTTTATACAGGATATCTTAAAATAAATGAAACCCGCAAAATTGCAAAAAATGCACCCCAAAATCTAGCTAAAGGCCCCAAACTTTTAGTCCGGAATTGTTATTTTATGAGCTCACAGAAAATGATAACCTTTTTAACGTCTTTTGTTTTAGTAATAAATGGATTTCATTTATTTTGAAACGCTTTGCATGTAGTATACATAGTGTATAGTGTCCTAATTATGAATATATACACAGAATAAAAAAAAGTAGTTTGAATGCAAGCACTGCTATCATTATATTTTTGGAATTGATCTTTCTCCGTAAATTTGGAATTACAGAATCTGGAATATGACACTGTTTGTGTGGTCCTGTGTTCTCGCTCAATAATACCTAGCTTTGCATTTATTTATAGAGCGGCGTGAATAGAATAATATTGACGCCTGACGGTCTTACCAATCAGGGTGTGTCCCGGTATACAAACATGTAATCTTAGCGATTGTATAAGAATAGTTACTAGGGGTTTCAATACTTCTAACCGATTATTGCTAACAGTGCATGTTCTTTGCTTAAAACAAAGTTGTTGCTCGATTTCATTTCCTTTATGATATTAAGGGTGCAGTTGTGGTTTAAGCGCTACCGTAGTAAATGTTTTTGTAGTTACTCTCTGTGTAACCAACAACAGGCAACCCAAAATATAGCTAGGTATTTTCATTCAGCGTTATTTAAAACGCACAACTTGGAGCAGAAGAACTATTCACAAACTAGTATTTGCATATATATAGTATAATCTCCGCATACAGGGTGTCCAAAAAGTGTCGCCCGAGTATAAAGGATTTGTAAGCAACTGATTTTTTTTTTTAATTATAAAAAGTATTTATAGTCAGCCTTTATCTAATTGGATGTTATATATGTTGGATGTTGTAGTTACCATTTATCATACAATAAAACTCATTCAAATTGGCAAATGTTGGACACGTAAGTGGACAAAACGATCGTTTCAATATTATGTTGTTGTTGTTCTTTGACACTTTTTGGAAGTCGCTTTTCTCTTTGATTACTGGTTCAATTGCTCTGAAATATACAGCGGTTGAAGATAAAATTTTTCTTTAGAAGGCCATTACTTTCATTTATTTCAAATATTCTTGATAGCACTGTGGGATTCGTTTTATGACACATAATAGATTTGTTTTTATGCTGGCAGTCTTCTTGTTGTTCTCTTAATCACGTGCTCATCGAACGTCGGTGGTGTGTAACGGAATTCTAGCTTTGCTAAGATTTGTTAGTTGGGAATGGCAAACAGCGCCGTAGGTACCGGTAGCGTCAAAGGTAAGGACTGCTTCGCTTTGAATATATTTCAGAGTACTTCAATAACTGTCACTATCATGTTTTTCTCTGCAGAAAGTGTTACGTAAATATCTTAATATTAAACTGGTAGAAAATAAACAGTCTAAATCCGATGTTAACTCTGTGTTAAATCGAATCAAATAAACGGCCTGTAAATGAAACTAAAAAAAACTTGACAACTAAAGCATATGAAGAATAATCAGAGTTAATCAGAGATTTGAATGTTATAGAGGTGAACCTATTAACATTTCAGGTAGAACTAAAATACGTATTCGTATTGGAAGCGTAGACGATTATCACATGTTTTTTGCAGCAGAAGACATTTGGGGTGATGTCGATAAGATATTGCAAGGAAACGATTTCCTTGATAAATATTACTGCATTATTGATTACAATGACTGTATTCTTAAGATTGGGAAGAGCTGCGTTTATTTTATATGTGAACCTACCCAAAATCCAAGACGCACTTACAAAGTGTCGTCCATTGATGAAGTCGTATTTCGACCAATTTGAAACTATCGTCCTAATGGGAAGTCTGATGGTTGATGATTACAGTGACACAGATATAAGCACCAATAATATTACTGAGACTGATTTTCAATCTGTATCTTCTGATGACTCAATTGGTATTGTACCGGCCCTATTTTTGGATAGTTTGAATATAGACTTCCCTTGCAGCAAAAAGAGTCGGCTCTTGTTTCAAATTTTGTGTGTTATTCTATTGATGCCCAAATACAGGTTCCTATTATGAACCCAGATCTTTCTAATTGAAAGTAAATATAAATCACTTACTTAGTGAATTTACACTTGTAGTAGGTTCGGTGAATGCTTTGCCCAATGACTGGATTCTTGTTGATAACAATGCAGGTCACAGTTGTTGTAATATTGACATGACCGAAAATACGAAAAAGAATCCATCTGAGATTAGAAGTTTGAAAGTAAAGTTTTCAGACTTTTGTTCGAAAGTATCTTTCGATGATGTGATATTAACTCCTGAGGCGAATGATGAATGGTATACTTTTCTTGAACAGAATTTAGGTATCATGTCTTGTAGCCCATGAGATCTGGATGGAATCGATTTGGGCAAGTATGAAATTTTAACAATCAGGGGGCCTATTCGTTTACCTCCAAGGCGTGAGCCGTATGCTTTTAAAGGGGAAATAAAAAGACAATTCAAGAATTGCTAGATATTGGTATAGAGGACTTGCACGGGTCACGTGACCTTGTTACTGGACGGCAATAAAACAAAAACGTCCATTTGTCTCCTGTAAGTTGCAAGTCGGATTATACGTTTCCGTTTTGTTTGGCTGTTGAAAATGGTTATTTCGTATTGTTCCGATGGCTGTACGTATAGTATAGACAACGAAATGGATCTTCAGCTATATTCCACTGTTTTCAAAAGATCAGGAACGTCGCGCAATGTGGATATCATCTATTGGCAGGACTGCTTGGTGTCAAGTCCAGAAGCCATCTTACTCGTGTTTCACTGTTTGCGGACAGCACTTCGTTGATGGTGAGTCATGATGTGCCGTTATCAATTTTTTTAAGTATTCATAAGCTCCCTCATTTCAATGGAAAGCAGATGACAAACTACTGTTATTGGTAGGCTTAGGCCTACTTGCAGACTTGACTCGTGTAAGGTATTAATCAATAATTGCCATAAGGTATTGTTTCCCTAGTTAGCAGGTAATCTATTAGTAAGTGTGAAAATTTGAATAGATAACTAAAGTTTAATGCCAGTGCTAATGCAAAAAATAACCAAAATTCAATTGAATTCTCTATCTGAGAATACGCTCGCCACCGCATCTCTGATCCCCCTGGGAGTTTCACAGGTTCCAATCCCATGCGGGGATAGTTATGTGCGAGGGGACGAGGAGATTGCAGCTCTCCTCCCACTAAGGGTGGTTCACACGACCGCTGGTCGATTACGACATCCCCCACCATCAAGTCCATGCTTCTAAAACAAATAACTGGCTAACTAATCCCGACATAGATTGGTAATCGTACGATGTTGCACCTTGCAATCCGTCCCCAACCACAGATAAATTCTATCCTAAAAACTACCCACATTGGTAGGCATAGTTGCGTTTTAAATTGAAAGAAATCTTCATTAATGGTCAGAAGGTGTTGTCTGATTGTTTTGGTAGTTAGCAGGTAATTTATTACTGATCTGATACACAAACTTGGCACTGTCAAATGATGATTAGTGATTAATTTATTTTCAGGAAAAAGGGAAGATAACCCATTATCAGCTGCTTACATGTCCCATCGATATTTGAATTTTCGCCATCCCCAGAGAAGAAGAGAATAGTTAGAAAAAGGAGGATTTTGAAGAAAGGCAAAAGGCAGGACCATTTCAACAAATTCTGTTAACTTGTATGCGTTGCAATATTAATTCGCAGTTGTTAGCATAAACATTTAATGTGTCTTTCGACTAGACCTACCACACTTTAAAAAAAAGCCGCCTACACCCCTTTTCACTAGAACCATAATACTGTAAAATATTTGATAGAAATTACCCCCGAGGCATCATATCTTCCATTTGAAAGGGCTGTGGAGGCAGATACATTTTTTACTCTAAATTATGGAATGTTACTTCCAGGTTATCTTATCCTTGCTTATAGATATCTTGAGGTTAGTGACTCCAACTGACCCATGCATGCCACACTAAAAATTCTCTTGTGTACTCATAAAATAAGGCTGTTGGAGCCTCAGACCTTGAAAACAGTCGAATCTGAGCACGATGGATTCATGTGAAACAAGTAATACACGTAATAGCATTAGCATTGCCTATGGAATCAAAACATTAGACAAATTGGTGTACTGTGCGCATTCACAAATTTTTGCGAATCAAGTGTGCCTTTTGACTAAAGAAAATTTAGCATTGAAATGGTCAATCTCAATATCAACCCAGTATCTGCAGATAAAACCAATTATTTTTTGAAAATACATTTTTGATGTGCTTTAAATAATTTATAATTACTGTAAAGTGTGTGATACATTTGGTACCATGAATACTATTTGCAAATTAGCTTGGGTTACACGCCCTCTCAAATAAAAGTTCAGGCTCTTAAGTCGTATCTCATAATATTCTTTAAACAAAAGGCTGCGGCTAGCTGGCTACCCATCAGAATTTCCTTTCAGATCACAAAGTCGCAATATTACGCCTCGCTTAAGTTTCATTGGCAACTGTATCTGGTTGTAGTATCGGTGTCCAATGTTAGACTGAAACCTTCACGACCAGACCCACCGAAACAATTTTTTTTTCTTGATGGGGTCGTCTTGGAGTTGATTTCGTTAAAGCACAATGGACACTTTATCTCCACCAATCCACAGTAATGACAAGTTACTTTGTTATTACGATAAGCATCAATAAATGGATACTGAGGATGTATTATCAAGTCACGCAAGCTGAGGTCTTGTGCCACTGTGGTCTTGTTGCAACTTATACTTTGCCATCCATCAATTCCATGGTCGCACCCATATCTGTAAGATAATGGATACAGATAAGAGTTTTCATAAAATCTAACGATCAAGGAGTGTGAAATTTAGGGCTGGGCATTTTCGAATACCTTGTGATTTCAGAATCGAATCGAATAATTTTTTCGAATCGAATCTCGAATACTTGAAAATATAAAATTGTAAGCGACTTTATCATAGTAATTGATAACAAAATGAATTACTGAAGACATAGAATAAATCACTCAGATAGATTACTGAGCGTTCACACAGAATAACAAACACGTTTTATCAATAACTCACTACAGAAAATAGTCATATGTTAGAATTTCGTTGAAAAAATATGACTTCAATGAAAAAAAAATTGGGGAATTCACCTCGACCATTAGCGGAAAGATAAAAACAAGATGGCGGCAATTCGAAATTCCAGTCTGAACCGATTCGAATAATTTACTATTCGATTCGAAATGCCCAGCCCGGGTGAAATTTATGTCCATATCCCACCACAGCCACTAGTCGTAAATGAATTTGATTCCGGGTAGCATATCTTTTTTACCAATGACAATAAAAAGACATTTTGAATCAGTTGTACAAGCACCATTAGGATAGGATTTATCTGGGGGGGAGCCAGTTATTTGTTTTCAGAAGCATGGACTTGGATGGTAGGGAATGGTCGTAACCGATCAGCGGTCATGTGAACCACCCTCGGTGGGAGTGGAGCTGCAATCCTCTAGCACCTAACTATCCCCGCATGGGATTGAAACCTGTGAAACTACCAAGGTGATCAGAGATGCGGTGGCGAGCGTATTCCTAGATGGCGAATTAAATTGAATTCTGGTTATTTTTTGCATGACCAGTGGTGTTAAACTTTAGTTATCTATTCAACCTTTCACACTTAGTAATAGATTGCCTGCTAATCAGGAAACAATACCTTACAGCAATTGATTATTAATTCCTTACTGTCTTACACAAGTCAAGTCTGCAACTGCAAGTAGGCCCACGCCTAGGCCTACTAATAACAGTAGTTGATTATTAGATTAATTCCTTACTGTCTTACACAAGTCAAGTCTGCAACTAGGCCTACTAATAACAGTAGTTGATTATTAGATTATTGATTATTAATTCCTTACTGTCTTACACAATTCAAGTCTGCAACTGCAAGTAGGCCCGCACCTAGGCCTACTGATAACAGTAGTTTGCCATCTGCTTTCCATTGAAATGAGGGAGCTTGTGAATATTTAAAGAAATTGATAACGGCACACTATCACCACATTATCACTCACCATCAACGAAGTGCTGTCCGCAAACAGTGAAACACAAGTAAGAAGGCTTCTGGACTTGACACCAAGCAGTTCTGCCAATAGGCAATAGATGATATCCACATTGCGCGACGTTCAGGATCTTTTGAAATCAGTGGAATATTACTGAAGATCCATTTCGTCCATGTCTATACTATACGTACAGCCAACAGAACAACGAAATAACCATTTTCAACAACCAAACAAAACGCAAACGTATAATCCGACTCGCAACTGACAGGAGCCAAATGGATGTTTTTGTTTTATTGCCGTCCAGTAACAATGTCACGTGACCCGTGCAAGTCCTCTATAATCCAAGAATGTGAAAGTCCATTTCCATGCCCTATTGTACCGGTAAGAAAGAAAAATGGGTCTTTGAGAATTTGTTGTGAGTATAGATTTTTGAACGAAATTACAATAAAGCAGAATACACCCCTACCTAGAATTGATGATGTTATAGATGCCCTGGGTGTTGCTAAGTATTTTTGTTGTCTAGGTCAGTGATTCCCAAAGTGGGCGATATCGCCCCCCAGTGGGCGAAAACGATACAGAGGGGGGCGAAAAAGTCCAAGGGGGCGATAGGGGGGCGATTTCGCGAAACCTGTTTTATGTTCGGCGCACTTAATTCTGTACTCTGTGTGCATTCGCAGGCTTGAATCATGTGGGCGATTATCACACGCGAAAGGATTGCTGAACTCGTCTTCGCAGTAAGGTACGGTAGTTTGCTTATCCCAGTGGTCGGCAAAATACGGCCGCAGTGAAATAATCTGGCCCGGGACGATTCACTGCATGGACCTTTCCCCGACCTTTGACCGCGGAAAATTCTTCCCATACTTTACCACTTTAAAATTTTCGGTGCTTATTTTAAGAATGGTTTCGCGAGTTGTTGCCTGTAAAATGGGGTATTTGTTTCAAACTATCATTCTAATACACACCATTCAACAATCTGTTTTTTAAAAGTACCGATAAAGAATTTCAGCCTAGTCTATCACAGCTATTTCTACACTAATTTGTGATTGCTGTATTTAAACTGAAACTCATAGGAAGACAAAGTAATCATTGACTTATTTGATTTAAATTTCCGAAAAACAACTAAAAACTAACGAATATGATTCACAAACGCGAAAATGAGGTAATGTTCACGACCATGCCTGAAAATCTGTCTGAGTGAGCGTGTCTGAGAACCTGAGCGGATGCGAAAGGGGGCATTGTTACGTTTTTTGCATCTTGCTGATTGGCCAATGTCACGAAGTAAACAAGGAAGTCTATGCCAGGGGAAACATCCAAACGGCGGTTTTGACGATGAAATGTTTTTATTTATAATCTACGCTCGAGGAGTAAATTACATTTTTTTACGTAACAGAATTTATCGTGACACACGTTTGGACTAAATTTTATTATATCCTAAAAATTCCATTGAACAGCTGGCTACTCGTTTTACGAGCCTACAATTTAATTATAATTAGACAAATGGAAACACGAAGAAAAGTTGATGCTGAGGGCAGGGGTTCAATAGCGCAGTCAATATTCGAATATATTGCAAAGCAATAAGGAAATAAAATTCATATTCTATTCGAGAGATTCATCACTGCTTAATTTTTGTAAGAAGGTATTTTCTTAAAGAAAATCTTTATCAAAATTTCACAAATAATGCGAAAATATTCACTTCGATGTTTGGAAGTACATATTTGTGCGACAAATATTTTCAAAAATGAACATTACAAAGAACAAGCAAAGAACTGGGATTAGTGATGCCCATTTAGAAAATGTTTCAATCTTGGCGTCGTAAAGCTATCCAGCGTGATGCAGCAACAAGACAGTGTCACAGTAAATGTCATTGTAATATTTTTTAATAAGACGACTGAGTTAAGTTGACGAATTGTCGCAGTTTTCGTGCGCTGTTCCGTTTTTAACTTTCAAAAAATATATGCGACCCGCAAAAGACTAGCAACCCTGAATTTTGTCCTGCGAGCGACAGAAAATTTGCCGACCCATGGGCCGTAGCCGATAGTCGGTCACGGCTTCTTCTACATCCGAGTCCATGAATCCAAAAACAAATGGCTGGTTAATTATGGACCGGTGATCAGACTGGAGGCCGTAGTAGAATGAGGAAGCGGGATGAATTTTACCGAAGGATTTTGGTGCAGGTCATCAGGCTGTACCAATGAATGAGATGTACGAAAATCATTATTATAAGTTTGGGAAAATTAACTTTGTTTTCATTATTTCAATGTGAAATGGGGTGAATTTAGGAAGTGAAATGCTATAAGGCAAGAGTACACGGCGGTTTTTGAGAAGGTAGAACCCTAGATTCTTTCCTTTATGACCTATTATAGGGTGAAAAAGGGGTTTTCAGTCGTGTTACTATTGCTATCAAAACAACGAAATCGCCTTTCCTTCAGTAAACGGGGTAATTTTAGATATAATAAAAAACTCGCTGAAGAACACCAAGCTCAACTATCTCATAAAACAAATTTAAACTATGATTTGTCTTCTTATTTGGTCTGTAATATATTCGTTTCTGACTTTACATTTTTTTTGTATTGCCGGGGGGCGATGAAGTCGTATAAACTACTTTAGGGGGGCGATGGTCAAAAAAGTTTGGGAACCACTGGTCTAGGTTTTACATCTGGATATTATCAAATTTGCATAGCAGAAAAAGATAAATACAAGACGAGCTTTCTTACATCTACTTCACAGTACCTATTTAAGGTACTTATATTTGGTTTGATTTCTGCCCCTGCTGTTTTTGGTAAAATAAAGCACATCAATATGTGTGCGAAGCCCTAGCCCTACGACACCCAATTTTCATAAGAAGATGGTACTGAATGGGCCTGAGCCAGGTTTTACAAAAATTGCTTTTCATTTGATCCAGCTAAATGACAATGCTTTTTTTCATTGTAGTGTAATTATGAAGTGAAGTTTTACCATCGTCCAAGTCAGTGGTTCCCAAACTTTTTATTACTGTTACCCCTAAATCGTATCACCAAAAGCACAATTACCCCTTTCATAAAAATACAATAGTCATAACGTTATCACCTTTTCAGCTCAGCATTTCAGCCTACAATCTGTATAGTTAATGTTATTACGTCCCCAACTGTCTACATGCAGGCATTGCATGCCAAGCTTTGTTTTACCAAGAAATTGGTAAAATAGTGAACGTCCTGATTAACCCCCTAAAAATTACCACCAGTTTGGGAACCTCTGGGCTAAGTCTTCTTATGTTCATTATTTTTAAACGGAATTGCCAAAACCAAATATCTATCTATTCAGAATTTGATATTTTCAATTTTAGAATATATTTTATTTTAAACTGAAAACAACTTCATTTGTAAAATTACAAAATTCTGATATCTTTGCTTCAATCACATTTGACCAAACGCAAATATTAGGATTTTTGTTTTACAATATTTTGCATGCATTTGATGACTCCATGCTTTGTCTTGCTTGGTTGATGTTTAGGTCTCATTCGAAATTTTGTAAATTAAATATTTTAAAATGTCTCTAAAAGAAAGAATTTACTATATCAAATATAACATAGGTTCTCAAAGTGCTCCGTACGGAGCCCCAGGGCTCCGCGAGAGAAACCCAGGGACTCCGCGAGCTATTGAATTACTTTTCAAAATACTGACTTGGCTAATTTTTTAATTTTCAAAGAAGCTATAACAGCTTTGATAAAATCTGACAACAATATAGTCTCGAATTATGGCATAAAGGTGGAATTAAAAAATGACATAATTTATAAGCAGGAGCACAGCCAGCATTCGTAAGAGGGAGGTGGTTCAAAATTGGAATCAGAAATTTCTGTTGCGTAAAATATATATTTAATCCATGACCGATGCGAGCATTTAAAGAACAACTGAAATTTATTTTATTACATTCGGCTCCGTCAGTAGTTTCAGAATGAAAAAAGGTACATCGCGGAGCGCGCACAATTGATTGCTTGTGGCTCCGTCGGTAGTTTCATAATGGAGGAAAAGGTACATTGCGCGCACAATTGACTGTGTTTTAATTTCGCAGTTACTACGATGAAAACCTAACATAACACCAAATTTACAATGTCTATAAAAACGTGTGATCTTCCATTATTAAGTTTCAGTTTTAATATTTTATAATGCCGCTTTTCAATCAAGAAATTTGAGTTGCGGATTTACCTCTTTATTAGTCATTATTTTTAGCATTTCGTCACCGATGACTATAATATGGTAACATGTTTTTCACAATGAACACATAATTCCCCACGAGAACAAAAAAGCAAATAACGTCGTCATTGTGTAACAATACATGTATATATATGCCGAGGGGATTTTTGATTTAGGGAGAATAAACACCGGCGTAAAGATGTTAAAAGGTTCAAAAACACGCCATACTGACGAAAAAATCGGCGATTGTAACAAAATGCAATCGCGCACGTTATTAGCGGCCTTTTAAGTCTTCCAAAAATGTCGAAAGGAAAAAGATTCGACCCTAATTTATTAATATGTTTGTCAAGTGTCAAATTTACAGCATTAGTATATATAATTTATGTTTGAAATTTAGATTTATGTATGACTTGTATTAACCCTATTAAAAAAAATGTTCAGCATTCAAATTAAGTAAAGTACTTTTAATTTGCTCAGAAATATTATTCTGAAAGTAACAATTTTAACATTTATTCTAAGGCTCCGTGAATAATAGTCAACCTTTTCAAGGGCTCCGCAACACCAAATGTTTGAGAACCCCTGAAATATAACAAACTTCTATTATATTTAACTGTTGGAGTTTTGGACATCTTCATCTCAGACTTTCATTTCATCAAATGCCTATACTAGTCAGAAGTGGTATGCTCCCTTAGGGGGCTTCTATTTAAGGGATGTTTTCACATTTAGGATGTGGTAAATACTTTGCTATTGGTGATAAATCTGTTTCTATCCCATACCAAATGTGTTACCGGTACGTATTTTACGGACCATCTGCAAGACTGTGGAGATGCGTTCGTTTCTATGAAAAGTATTTATCCCGATGAATGCCCACAATCGTTACTAACTCTATTTTGGTCTTTCATGCATGATAGAAATGTGAAAATTGATAGTTTTACCCGATATCTGTGCCACCCATCCAAAAAAAACAATCGTATTTTTTCTATATTTCGCGCGAATGTTAATGCATATCATAGAATATGTTCGCTAGATGCTTTTCTGTGAGAAATAAAGTTGACAGCTCGAAATACGATTTCCCTTTTAGCCACCAATGACGCTTTTGAAATTTTGAAAGTTTTCACAATATGGGGTATAGTATATTATTTCATACACTCCATTCTATTAGATCTTCTTGTAACCTTGTTATATGCCGTTATCCTTCGTTCCACGCTTGGAGCATATTTTTTTCATTTTATTTTTCAAATGTACACCGGGTTGAAATTTTCAAACCCGGCGATACGCATACGCCGTACGCAGCCCTGGGGCTCCGTACGGAGCACTTTGAGAACCTATATGATATTTGACATAGTAAATTCTTTCTTTCAGAAACATTTTAAAATATTTAAATTTACAAAATTTCGAATGAGACCTAAACATCAACCAAGCAAGACAAAGCATGGAGTCATCAAATGCATGCAAAAAAATGTAAAAACAAAAATCCTAATATTTGCGCTTGGTCAAATGTGATTGAAGCAAAGATATCAGAATATTGTAATTTTACAAATGAAGTTGTTTTCAGTTTAAATCAAAATATATTCTAAAATTGAAAATATCAAATTCTGAATAGATAGATATTCGGTTTTGGCAATCCCGTTTAAAAATAATGAACATAAGAAGACTCAGTCAAGAGGTTCCCAAACTGGTGGTAATTTTTAGGGGGTTAATCGGGACGTTCACTGTTTTACCAATTTCTTGGTAAAACAAAGCTTGGCACGCAATGCTCGCATGTAGACAGATGGGGACGTAATAACATTAACTATACAGATTGTAGGCTGAAATGCTGAGCTGAAAAGTGATAACGTTATGACTATTGTATTTTTATGAAAGGGGTAATTGAGCTTTTGGTGATACGATTTAGGGGTAACAGTAATAAAAAGTTTGGGAACCACTGACTTGGACGATGGTAAAACTTCACTTCATAATTACACTACAATGAAAAAAAGCATTGTCATTTAGCTGGATCAAATGAAAAGCAATTTTTGTAAAACCTGGCTCAGGCCCATTCAGTACCATCTTCTTATGAAAATTGGGTGTCGTAGGGCTAGGGCTTTGCACACATATTGATGTGCTTTATTTTACCAAGAACAGCAGGGGCAGAAATCAAACCAAATATAAGTACCTTAAATAGGTACTGCGAAGTAGATGTAAGAAAGCTCGTCTTGTATTTATCTTTTTCTGCTATGCAAATTTGATAATATCCAGATGTAAAACCTAGACAACAAAAATACTTAGCACTACCCAGGGCATCTATAACATCATCAATTCTAGGTAGGGGTGTATTCTGCTTTACTGTAATTTTGTTCAAAAATCTATACTCACAACAAATTCTCAAAGACCCATTTTTCTTTCTTACCGGTACAATAGGGCATGGAAATGGACTTTCACATTCTTGGATTATACCAATATCTAGCAATTCTTGAATTGTCTTTTTATTTCCCCTTTAAAAGCATACGGCTCACGCCTTGGAGGTAAACGAATAGGCCCCCTGATTGTTAAAATTTCATACTTGCCCAAATCGATTCCATCCAGATCTCATGGGCTACAAGACATGATACCTAAATTCTGTTCAAGAAAAGTATATCATTCATCATTCGCCTCAGGAGTTAATATCACATCATCGAAAGATACTTTCGAACAAAAGTCTGAAAACTTTACTTTCAAACTTCTAATCTCAGGTGGATTCTTTTTCGTATTTTCGGTCATGTCAATATTACAACAACTGTGACCTGCATTGTTATCAACAAGAATCCAGTCATTGGGCAAAGCATTAAAAACTTCACCCGAACCTGCTACAAGTGTAAATTCACTAAGTAAGTGATCTATATTTACTTTTAATTAGAAAGGTCTGGGTTCATAATAGGAACCTGTATTTGGGCATCAATAGAATGAGACACAAAATTTGAAACAAGAGCCGACTCTTTTTGCTGCAATGAAAGTCTATATTCAAATATATGCGAACACTGTTTGTGAATAGTTCTTCTGTCCCAAGTTGCGCGTTTTAGATAACTCTGAATGAATATACCTGGCTGTATGTTAGGTGGCCTGTTGTTGGCTACACAGAGAGTAACTAGAATAACATCGACTGCGTTAGCGCTCTAACCACAACTGTACCCTAAATATCATTAAGGAAATAAAAACGGTCAACAACCTTGTTTTAAACAAATAAAATGCACTGTTAGCAATAATTGGTTAGAAGTAATAAAACCCGTAGTAACTATTCTTATACAATCGCTAAGATTAGATGTTTGTATACCGGGACACACCCGGGTTGGTAAGGCCGCCAATATTAATCCATTCACGCCCCTGTATACATGGGACCTCCAGAAGTATGCGCATTAAGATGGCGCACAACCTGAACATAGTATGTGTGTACCGGTTAGGGTTCAGGTTGTGCGACATCTTGGTGCGCATACTTCTGGAACACCACATAAATGCATAGCTAAGTATTATTGAACGAGAACACAGGACCACACAAACAACGTAATATTCTAGATTCTGGAATTCGAAATTTACGGAGGAAGATCAATTCCAAAAACATAATGATAACAGTACTTGCATTTAAATCACATTTTTATTATGCGTATATATTCATAATTAAGACACTATGCACTACGTATACTACATACAGGGTGTCCAAATACATGAAATCCATTTATTACTAAAGCAAAAGAAGTTAAAAAGGTTATCATTTTCTGTGAGCTCATATAATAACAGTTGAGTACTGAAAGTTTGGGGCCTTCAGCTAGATTTTAAGGTTTATTTAAACGCATTTTTTGCAATTTTGTGGGTTTCATTTATTTTAAGACACTCCGTATATAAAGCTATTACATAATTGTTTCTTTCTAAAAACATCAATATGATACAACTATTGAACAATCACATTTAGCAGTAACCTAACAGCAGTGCAGTCAATTCTATTAAATAAAATAGTAAATTGAAACATCACAATTCAATGAATTTTTGACAAATTATCATTTTATACATCATTAATATTTCTTCTCCACAACAAGCTCGCGGGTGTGCCTTAGTCGACTTGCATCTCTTCAGTTGGCACATGCATTAGCAACGTAGCCATGTAATTCCATTTACTCATTTCTCCAATCCAATCTGTAACTTTCCACGCCTTCGCACTTTGGTCCTTTACATCTGCTTCTCTACGGATGTCTTGTATATTAGCTTGCTCCGCGTTGTTTTTACTGTAATGTATAATTATTGCTGCATTTAGAAAATTTTATAAAGGTTTGTCCGAGAATTAACTTGTTTTGTTTTCAAAAAAGTGTACCCAATTAAAATATTTTGTATAAACGATTCCACGTTGATAACAAACTTACTTGTCTTTGTTGCCTCCCACGGCATATATTTTGTCATCAAACACACATGCCCGAAATTTTATTCTTGGTGACGTCATTACTTTTTTTGCCATTACCCATTCCTCGCTGTTTAGGTCGAAAAACTCCAAAGAAGCGAGATAAAGCCAACTGTTATAATCATCAAGTAATCGGGGATTGTCTTCATCCTCAACCCCGCCACCTTAAAACATCAATTAGAGCCATGATTTGGCGTAAATTTTTGCTTGCCGAATGGCAAAGAGAAATAAAAAGGAAGATAAATTATTGACGTACCCAGCACGTATATTTTTCCATTATAACTTGCTACTGCAGGAGCAATTCTCGACTTTTTCATTCGAGGCATAGGGCTCCATTCATCCGACTCCTTATCGTATTTTTCCACGAGATATAGAGCCACCTCGTATGTTTTGTTTTTTTGTCGCCCAATACCACCGATGCTGTATATGTGCCCTGTAACATCATTACATATACTTTTTGTTCATTTATTCAAGATCTATTATTATGGATCTTAAGAAGAAATGTATTTACGATTGCTCATATGCCAGATATTTGCTCTTCTGAATTACCAATTTATTTCATATGTATAGCTGTAAACAGTTATTTTGATGACATTTTACAACCTGAATAAAGATCAATGAACTGTATTTAAATGGATTTACTCACCATTGGCTTCCACCATTGCGTTGAGTCTTTTTTCGCAATGCATATTTTTAATTTTTTCCCATTGTCCCACAGCTGGATTATATTTTTCACATGATTTTGTCACTTTAGAAAGTTCTTCGTCCGTCTTCCTGTAAACTTCAGCTCGTTCAAATCCTCCGCCGCATACATAAATGCAACCTGTTAAGAAATATGTGCTTTAATGTCACTGTAAAGTGAAAGGTTAGTGAGATGGTCGATAAACTATTTTAAGTGGTCTCAATAGCAAAATTATAGTTTGCCAACAAGTTGGCAAGAGTTTCAAAGGCAGGAATACGTAATTTTCAATTTTAAGTTTCATGACGTACCATCCAAAGTTACTGCCGGTGGTTCAGCTCCATGAAACTCTTTTGGTCCTCTCAAATATTCCCAAGTGGGATTTTCATCAAATGGTTTTATTCTGTAAAGTTCTCTTTGCCATTGTATCACATAGACTGCAGACTCAACGACAACAGCACTGTAAGTGTCTATCGATCCGAATAATATTGCTTGGTTACTATCCCGTAGTTTCTGAAAAATAAATTTTGCATCTATTAGATAAAAAAAATTCGAAAAAGACTTCCGCGCCATTGTATCACATAGACAGCGGAATCAATGGTCACAGCACTAAACGTATGTGTGTCGATCCGTATACTGCTTCTGGATGTAATTCCTGGAAAAGAAATATGACATCTAGAATTGAACATGACTCGAGAGAAATGATGATATAAGTTTCCTGATGTCTTATACTTTTGTGGGCAATAAATATATCTCTTGTTTCAATTGGTCCACGGTGTTCTAGGTGGTTTTTCAAGTATTGAGTATAGAGAGTAAGAGAGCTGACAAGGAGATTACTTGAGGAATAATATAGAAATAATGAAAAAAAAACCATAAAAAAATTGTAATTTATCATTTTCGGGTCCAGTATACCTTCAGTTCAACTATCTCCCCTTCATGCATTGGTCTTATCGCCTTCATTTTGTCATTTTCGTTGTAGTTATCAAACACGATAAGCACTGAACGAATATTTAACAAGTTCAAATTTAGAGAATTAATGATAAGAAAGCCCGTCCCATTTTAATTTATTAATTTATATTATATTGTTATTTTATTTTGTATTTACTAAAAAATGAATTTTTTTTTATTTTTGAAATAAAAATGTTCATTCAACTTAAATATCAATTTTAGAAATGCACGAGTTCAATAGAAAATACATTTTTAGTCGATACTATTTTAACATTTCATTTTTGCCAATTCTCAAAGTAGTTTAGTATTAGGGGATCTTGGATATTGCGTATTGAACTGCAGGTCCTCTTTCCTTGTTTACTTTCTACTTCGGATCCGTATGTGGTACTCGCCACAGGGATACTTGAACGAGATAGGATTAAAGTGATAAGTAAGGAGAAAGTAACAAGGAGAAAGGACCTGCAGTTCAATACACAATATCCAAGTAAGAGATCATGTTATTTTTACTTATTAGTGATATGACTTGATATACCTTTTTCGCCAGGCTCGAAAGCAACATTTGCGGTCGCCATATCTGGTCAATAAATTATTCCAAGTGCTGTGCTGTATTTGTTGTCTTAATTTATCAGGTAGTCAGGATTTTATAACAATGGTATTATTATACTGTATATCTGAAACAGAAATGTCCATCTAATGAGTTGCGAAATTCCATAAATCAATCGCTGAAACGCATTCTATCCCTCCTTATTGTAAGATTTCGATAACA
The DNA here is from genome assembly GCF_013122585.1 of Styela clava. Taxonomy (NCBI): domain Eukaryota; kingdom Metazoa; phylum Chordata; class Ascidiacea; order Stolidobranchia; family Styelidae; genus Styela; species Styela clava. Next base: position 7,675,601 of record NW_024102829.1, on the reverse strand, counting down.
TCTACGATATGCAGATTTCCATTGAAATTCATAAGTTCAGTTAGGTGTTTTAATGTATATTTATGACATTTTGTCCGTATGTTGTCCAGATTGTATTTACTTGCTAAAATGTTTACATCAATGCAGTTTTGGCACACTTTACGTAGAAGATATTTAGTACATAGCCTACATTTTTAGCCTTTTCCAGGAGCCACAAGTCACAAAGTTTAAAAATCCTTTCTATATTTCTCATGTCAAGCTTAAAGTCCTTCCCGTACATAAATCCGATGCATTGCTGAACTTCCAAGACTTCGAATCCCTTGACTACACAAATATTTTTTTGGTCTCAAGCATATTTGTCACAAACATTCTACGAAAATATTCTGAGCAAGAACTCAAGGCTAGTCGATGAACACTGAATGTTCTGCTTTCCACTTGTAGAGTAAAATCACACTATTCCTCATTTTGTCGTAGCTCATTCGTGGCTACTCAAGTGTGGAAAGCATTGCTTGCCATCCTTGACGGTTTTGGAAAGTTTATAATTGAAAGTTTTGCACGTAGATTACTAACTGAACAAGACCTATATATTTGTCTTATCTGAATATATATATATTGAAACTAATCGTATTTTGATAGTAGCCTGCGCATACTATTGAACATTTGATAAATCTGCAATAATTCTACTTCCTTGTATAACCTTGTCATACAAATCAATAATATGACAAATTGCCAAAATTCACCTCGCTCGTTTGTGATATTTTAATAATATCGCCCGTATGAGTTTGTAATAAATCAGATATATATATATAGTGAAAGTATATTTACTAAAGGTAGTCACAGTTTGAGAGGCTATTCTTAATCTTTATCTAATTCTGCAACGTTGCTCACAAAAGCATAGAGGAGGTATATGAATTTAGTCTTAACCCCAAATACTAACTGCACCACGTTATTTTACACTTGGCGTGACGACTTCAAATAATTACAAATGGTTTTACATCGAGTCATCGGGTTTAATAAGTAACATGATAGGAATAATAAAATTGTATTTACGATGTTTGTCTTGTTTTGGGGACTGATCTTCAAGATACAACAATCAGCCACAAAGCGCAGTTTGTCCACACAATAATATGTAGATTCGATATTTCTGCACCATTGATTTTACACATGTATGTATGCTCAATAGTCGCAATCACGGGCGTGACCAGAGCGAGTTTCTGACAATGAGCAAAATCATCAGCGTCATTTGGAATCTATTTTTGTTACGAATATTCACCCTGATTATCACCACCGATATCAAGTTCTGTTTTTACCGAAACTCTGACACCATCTTTGACGAGAGTAAACGGTCTAATGATTTTTAGCTTACGATCAGATCTTTCGCTGCTGTTGATTCTCATTGTCTTGTGATAATCATTCAATTCTATAAGAACAGTAGGTTAATATTGGGTTAAATGAACTGATTTCTTATCCAAAATTCAATAGTAATAATTAACTGCATGTAATATTTCCATGTTTATCATCCATGTTTAATCTAAATAAATGAGTCGACTTGGCTGTTTATGCCGGTGAATAATATGGCATCACTGAATTCTCCCTCCTCTCGCTCTCTTGTTTTTTTTTAGTGAGCGCTAGCATTGAGCCTCGAAATTTGTTATTGGTAACTGCTATTTTTCATTTTCTTTTTCTTTATTCATTTCATATTTGGTCACATAATTAGATTAAATTGTATGTAACTGCCGTAATAAAATGATCCACTTGTGTCCATTTCTGCAATAAAGTCGAAGCAACAAAGGTTGGATGGTCTATTTGGGATCGGGCTTTTCAGGTGTTTCTGGTGTTATCGCACAATATCACTCCATATTACTAGTTAGGTAATAGCACCAGTTATCAACTACATATTACATCACAGGACTAACACGGCAATAAAAGTGAGATATTGCGAAAGAATTTTCCAAAACACAACCTCGTTCCCATAATTAAAATGTGGCAACATTTACTACAGTAGCAATAAATGACAAATATAGAGTTCAATGATTTCAACAGTGTGTATTACCCATGGACCCGTACGACTTCACAGAGGGAATATATTTCTTGCCCCTGATGCACGCCTGTATTGCTCTGATATATATACATGTTTCTGCCTTAACAGCATTCCAGTAGAAATTAGAAATTATTTTAACTGCACGTATTTAGATACTGTAAAAATAGTGATTTAAATTATAAAATATTTTAAATTTTCTCCGCGCTATATTGAATAATTCTGGATGAAAATTGCTATGTATGCGGCAGGAAAAATCCACTGGTTTATTTCACTGAGTGTGTATTTAAAGTTTAATTTTTCATTAAATTGCGTCAGATTAACCAACTATAGGTATCGCTAAATGAGTATTTCGCGGCCCCACATCAACTGCAACGAGTCATGTTTCCCGTTTTTTTTTCAGTTTGTTTTTTGCTATATATTGATCTTATCATGATGTACATAAATGTCCTATACTGAAAACTGAAGCGAGACGCAGCACACTTTAATGACTAATTGCATAGATTCATCGTCTCCCAGTTCCCACCAGAACCCATCTAATAATAACGTATTTGATATTTACAACCGTATCGCTCTCTCAATAGTTTTACGTTGTTACCGTGATTATGTTAGTTGTATTATATTGTCGATTATTGCAAGTAAATATCATGTATTATGTTTTGATATACATATATTGTATAATATCACACATATCTTGTACACGAATATAATATTATTTATTTACATAATAAAAAAATAATATAAAAGCAAATGACTGTTATCAATATATCTCTGAATTTGAACTTTCATTCTTAGTCCATATTCTTGAATATCATTCTGTTGTGCTGTTCGTACTCAATAATACCTATCTATGCAGTGGCTTGGATGGGTTGACGCTCCTACTAACCCGGGTGTATCCCGGTATGCACTGGTGCAATTGTAGCGAGAGACACTAGGGATTTCAATACTAACTACTTATTGTTGATAGCGCATTCTATTTGCCTGGAACAACTTTCCATGCAACGCCTTCGTACGAGTGAGTTTTTATTCTTTCTGATGAGCCGTCAGTTCCAACCGTATATTTGTATTAAGAATTCAAGTGTATTATTTACTTATCTTCTTCTATTTGGTGCCAAGAACGCTTAGTACACTTAAAGGTTCTTGAGTTTTTGTAGAAAATTTTGACTCTGAATTTTGAAAGTCTGAAATTCTCCGGATAAATCCGATTTCGACTCCGAGGAGTTTCAAATACTCAGGAACTCAGACTTCACAGCCAGGTTCTTTCACCAGTTTCTAAAAATTGGGATCACAGTGGTGATGTCGTGTTCGGTTTCTAAAATAAATATTACAATCGTCTGCACAGTGTTATCAATTGTATTCAGACAATGGACCTGTAATCCAATTGTCATGTGTCAGAAACGGCGCAAAGCAAATCAATAAAAATGCTGTAATATCCCCGCACGACTCTTTTTCTTTTAGGTGTGTTTATTCATCTCGATAAATACCAATCTTCACAAATGAGCAAATGAGCGACTCAGACGGTAAATGTTACACTTTTCTTATTATTTTGCTCGGAGTTGGTTCATTTCGGCTTTGTCTAGGTCTTCGCCAAACTGAATTTTAATACACTAAGTTGAGCTACATTCACATAAGCAATTTCGCCCCATATTGATATCTCCTTAGATCTTATAACTTCGGATGCTTCCTAACCTCGGACGGAAGTTTTTTTTAGCTACTTCTTGGAGTCACATAGATGGACAAATCACTGCAATACCGCACACTTCCGAGACTGTCCCCAAATTGACATATATGAAATAAACAAAATATTTATATGCGATTGCATACAATTACTTCATCACCTGCGGCAGCACAGGAGATGCGTTTCACAATTCTTGGCCGTTTAAAAGCAATACGATTTAATGCTCAATTCTCAGTGGGGTGAATCAATTACATTGGAAAATGAATGTTTTCTCCTTCTAGAAAACGGTCTGCTAGATATAGAACAATACCCCCGATTCAGAATATTGAAATGGTAAAAGATTCTTTCACTTTTGTGGGTAACCTCAAAACCCTAAATATCGAACACTAAGAAATAAATGTTTACAGAGTAGACGAAAAGAAATGCTTCATAAAACATAAGTATCCGATGCCGATGTCATAGGAGTACTATGTATATTTATTTAATACAAATGAAAGAAAGCATCGTCACAAACCTATTGAATTCTTAGCGAATCCTGTTTTGAAATACAGCATGGCCGCGATACACGTAAACAGCAAGCCACGCTACACTCGCTATTGTCTTCACGGAATAATACTAGTACAGAAGGTAACTATAGCACTGAGGTCCGAGTTGTAGCCCATAAAGGGGCCGATCTAAGTTGTATGTGCTGCAAGAAGAGAGTCTAGAGAGGGAGGTCGCCTTGGACAGCACGATATAGGGGTGAGTTTGTTGCTTAGTTTCAGGATTTGAATAACTAGAGAGCGGTGGACGAAGTAGTACGGGTATGCGGTCTGTCACAGTATCCCACCAGTGATCGCAGTGTTCACGACTTCGCTGGACCCCAACAACGCTGACGCGAAGACGGAATCGTCATAAGAAGCGCTATTTTAAAGTTTAATAACGTCATCGCACACAGAAAACGAAACTTCTTGGGCCCACAGAAATTTATGAAATAAATAAAGACAATAGCCTTTTAGCGAAAAATATAATCTTTAACCACAGGTAATTTCAAAGCAATTGGTCGATTAGTTAACGATTAGGTAATTTTTTCCAACAAGCAGAAGAAGAAAAAAGAAGAATGCAAATAATAACATGATCAAAGATATAATAACAAAACGATTCATACTCCGTGCCAATAATAACGCCAATATTTCACTCTTATCTGACCTTTAATTTATTCATTGGCATGTATAACAATATCTATAATTTGTTGATCCCTCAGATAATTTTTAAAGTTAGGTGTACGGGGCAGCATATTAAAAACTCGCCCTGGGCAGCAGAAAAGTTTGACTCGCCTCTGGCAGCACAACCACACGAAATGTGGTATTTACGAATCGATTTGATAGTGAACATGTCGAATGATTTCACCTGCCTTCCTCTATCTGACGTAGGCCTAAATATACAGATAGGCATGGGCAGTATTTCAGAATTGCAAAACTGTAGATGAACTACAAAATATATATCGACAAAACTCTTTTGAAAGTTCTGACTATTAGACAGGTGGGACATTCGTTCGAGTCCACATGAGTTATATACAGGGAGTTAAAAAAGTTACGCAAAATTAAGGTAAAATTTTTATTTATGAAAACTTTTAAAGGTAACTGTTAAAAAGCGTCAGTCGTGAAATGTTTAAATGACATTTAACCGTGATTCAATACTGTTAAAAGGTGTCAGTCTTCAAATGTTTTAAGTAGCGTTTCATCTTAACTTCTGTTAATTTTACGTTACTTTTATACCGCCCTGTATGTAACAGAGAATTAATTGATCCCCGGCTTTTATGCCCATAGATTATTGCTACTCCATCGTTTATTTTCATCACCCTTTTTTGTGTGATTTTTGTTTCAAAAACTAAATATAAAACTATTTTTTTCGATATTAGAAATTAGTCAAAGTTAATTAACTTTATTCCATTTGAACTAGATTCTGGGGAAACCCAACAATGGCAAGTCGCGCAGTGGATACTTTTGAATTCAAGAATAAAATTTGAGGGGCCAAACGATGATTGTGCGATTTTATTTTACCAAACGAAAAGCAAGAACACATTCGTGCTTCACCGATGCGGTCTTAAGTTCTATCCTCAGAATATTTTTCGTTCGAATGTTTCGGGAAAGATATGACTGAGACGGATAAGAAAAATATTTTCCGAAGTCAGTGGATTTAAGTTCGAAGAATGTCGACAATGCATCTGGATTTATCGTAACGGAAAAGATTTTTAAATTTGACCATGGGGCCAATATTAAGACCAATTTTTTGAACTTTGGCGACTTTTGGCGTCATGAAAAAAGAGAAAAAGGAATGCTACTAAGTCATTTTCTAAGTTAACTTGGAGCCAAAACTGCATCGACATAAATAATTTTGCAAGAAAACACAATCTGGACAATGTACGCAAGGCATGTTATAAACATATAGTAAAGAACCTGACTCAACTGACAGAATGCAATGAAAATCTACTGGTTGTGGATGTTATAGAAATAATGGAATTAGGATCGATCGAAGAAGTTTCAGCGAGTGATTTATGGAATTTTGCAACTCATTGGATGGAAAAACAGTATACGTCATCTCAGCAATCCATTTACAAGATTATTAAAAACTTCCCAATCAATATGTTCGATGTCGCTGGATTTCAGCAACATGTTTGGAATTATAAGCATATAGAATCATGCCATGGATGTAAATCTTTCGTGAGCAATAAGTTTATAGACAGCTTGGAAGCTGATTTTTCTAAAACATATAAATTTAGAAAATTGTTTTATTTCTCAAAAAAATATCCAAAACTTTTAAACGCCGGCTTTTGGAAAGTTGGGTTGATGAATATATAATTCGCCAACACGAAGGAGTTTTCATATCTCCTGGTTTTGGGAGAAGTCGAAAAAGATGATCTACTGAAATATGCTGAAAATATTGACGAAGAATGCTCAAAATCTCAGTTCTCGTGTTTGGTATCCTGGCTGAAGAATCACCCAGAATGCCATATGGAAGTCTTTCCCGCGATGTTTAAAATTTTCTGCTTTTCAGAGCGTTTGTTTATTCGTAGTTTGAGTGAATTTTTGAAAAGGGGTAATAATGTCTTTGAGTTCGGTTTTAATAATTGTTTCAGTGAAAAAGGACTGTCTTTTGAGTGCCGATAACTGTATTTATATGAAGCAAGTTTCTCAAAATGTCAGCACAAAAACGCGGAAGCAAAGATAGATGGGTATGTGATCCAAAACTTCCAAAAAGTTTCAAAGCAGAAAGATTTTGTAGCATTGATAAATCTAGCATGGAAAAATATCTGATATCACTAAATTATTACAGTGACGAATCATTCACTCAATTCCACTTTTCAAATGTTTACGGGAGCGTGGATTATTCAGTCGTGTGGGAAGCTATCAAAAGTTGGGTGGAATTTGACTTGGATGAGAGAAAAAAATACTTTGTCGCACTTTTTTCTGGATTAAAATTTGATAAGTTTTCAACATTTTTTCTACGTGAAACAGTATGCAAATATCATCTTGTCAGCGAATCAATTGTCTGCACCAATAAACTGATCAGAGTTTTGTTTAAAAGATTCGAAAAACAAGAAGAAGAAATCGCCAAAATTAAAGGGAGACTCAATTTACTGGAGGATAAAAAGGGGAAATAATTCCGATTGAGGAGGCGTGTGTAAATTCCTGGTTAGGCCCATGTGTTGAAAAATATTTGATAGTCTATGAATATTTACTCAACTCTGCGCTTGAACGGACGAACTGACAAATATTGAGGCCGATTATTCTGGGAATTTTTCATTATATTGTATAAATAAGGAAGTGAATATACAATAGATAATGTATAACTGTTAGAGACAAGTTGGCAACAATATATCTATAGAATAATGTAGAAAGTCGTGATTCTTTTTGCTTGTGGGACAATTCCAGGCAAGCGCAGAAAGAGGATTTGATTGATATCACATTTATAACAAAGCACTTCAAATCGTCCATATCATACACTATAACTAAACAGTTATATTGTAATATATTGGGCGGCTTAACTTTATGTACGGTAGTTTAATTTGCTAACGATCTAGACAAAACAAAAAAACGAATTACAAACAAAATTACGAAAAATTACAAAGATTACTCAAAGAATCGAAATGGTTCATTCGCTCTTTAATATTTAGGTCATCTTTGACTGTAATTTTTCTTGAAACAAATCCCAAGTTTATAATCGCCTGTTAGATTAGGCAGGCACACACGTATGTAAAATAATAAAGAGGTTTCCGATGGTTCTATCCAAACGTACCACGTCCTGTGAAATAATATATATTATACCAGAGCTAAGATGGAATCTTTTAGAATACGGACTACGAAACTACTAAACTCCTTGTATGTCTTTGACTTTACACGTAGTTGTGTTTTCCGCATTTTATAACAATGATAATAATTCATGGACTGTCATGACACCATCTGTATTTCGTTCTACAAAACGGTTTCGACTTTATGTTAGTTTTCGATATTTTGCAGGGTGCTCCCGAAGTATTCGTACCAAGATGGCGCACAACCTGAACCTAGTATGTGTACCAGGTTAGGGTTGTTCAGGTTGTGCGTCATCATGGTACGTAAAAAATGAACCCCCTTTGCAGGCGTGAAATTTGAGATCTAATTTCAAAACATGGCTCCTCGAATTGAATCATGTAAGTAACATGAACGAAATATTTGTACTTTTGTGCACAATATTATCAGCGCGTGAAGGCAACTAATTGTCATATTGCAACAAACAGCACGAAGCAAGGCAATGAAACGCTGTTTGCGGAAATATTCATGTACATTCGACTTTGTGGTAAGCTAGACTAGCGGCTTTGAGCGGATGGACCTTCAGGTCGGACGGCGGTCCTCGTTGCAAGGTAAATTGTGTGACATCTTGCAATGGGTAGAAAGTATTATCGTTGAAAGTAGATAGGTCAAATATGACTTACTGCGTCCTATTATTGCAGTTCAGTTCCTGGGAAATTTTCAACCTCCAAGTTGAACCACAACTTGATGGCGCACAACCTGAGATGGCGCATAGATGGTGCACTACTTGAACTCTAACCTGTTACACATACTATGTTCGGGTTATGCGCCATCTTGGTACTATGGGACCACTAAATCAAAACATGGGCACGAGACGGCTTTTTTGGGCACGTTAGGGGACATAAAAAATCGTTTTGGTATTTTTGTTGTTGTTCTTGTTCTCTGACATACCGTATTTCCCAGCGAATAAGTCTACCCGGTAAATAGGTAGAGGCCCGTTTTTAAGCCTGAAAAAATGGGTTTTTGCATATAATCTGCAAATAAGACGAGTAGTAAAATCGCATCAACATCGGAAATCTCAAATTACCATGCAGAGACATTTCAGCGGTCGCCGCGTTTGCGCATTGGTTAAAATAGCCCATAATGACTTTTATTTTAGCGTAATATTCAATCCATAACAACTACAAAAATTCAAACTGTCTTTCAATTTCAATCTAATTGTGTTCAACCTAACTCGCGATTGCGTTGGTGGAAGAACATTACCCATTCAAAACAACACGGCAATGAGGAAAACGTGGGGATGCTATCGCCGAAGATATTTGGTATTTTATGGTACGAATTGAATAATAAGACGATACCCAAAAATTATCGCACGCGCCTAATAAGAAGACCCCCCCCCCAAAAAAAAATCAGGCCAAAAATTTAGGTCTAGAAAAGCGACTTATTCGCCGGGAAATACGGTAGTTATTAAAAAAAAAATTCTCAATAACTAATGGACCAAATGCTTTGAAATTTTCAGTGGTTAAAGATGGATTTTTTCCAGAAGGCTGTTACTTTTATTTATTTCTAAATTTCCCTATGAATCCTATGAGATAGATCTTCATTTAAAATTTTACTGTATTAACTTATACGCATGGGAACACTGTTTTGGAACTTATTTCAAGCGGATCCGCTAAGCGTGACGGCTGATTCTGAAAATCTCTGCTACTAGAAAATCGGAAGTTTTTTGAGGGTACCGGTAACGTTAAAGATAAGGACTGCTTTGCTCTGGTCTACGACTCTACGTGTCCATATATTTCACATTTCTCTCTTGTCATTTAAACTTGTACGTATTGTGAAAAAATATCATATCAGAGTCAAGATAGAACTTTGGGAATAATGATGACTTTAGCTTGGAGACGATTTCCGGTCTCCTCACCGCCACAGAGTGTTTGACAGTTACGGCTTCCTGCACCATCAAGTCTATGCTTTTGAAAACAAAATAACTAACTAACCCCATACCCGACATGGAATGGTAACCGGAAGAGAGGCCGTGGTTCGCCATATGGTTACGCCTTCTTATCGGATTTCCTCTCCCTCGGGATAAATATGTAAATCTTATTCTATTCTTCTTCCATTGAAAGGTTATTCACACAGTGTCGATGTGTTACAGATCTAAGCATACTCAGTTACTACTCGTAACCGTGGAGATCGAAAGATAATAAGTATAGAAAGTGAGTGTTTGTATTCATTAAAACATCAAACAAAGGTAAAAGTTTGTTAAGTAAGTAAAATTTTCAGGCATTCATTTAACAGGACTAATCCCAATGTCAAAACCTCACTGATTTAAACCCTTGCAATTGCTGTTGTATACGATGACTATTTCATAAGACGACTCAACTAAAGTCATTTTCTTTTCGGCAGACAAAGCCACATCATCCAAAATATTTATTATTTAAGACATTAATGATGCAAGCAATAATTGCTATCAGATTCAGTAATCAGATTCCAAAATGAATAAAATATTTACATCTGTCAAGCATAACTTGAATTGACCATGAAAAAGTGAATAAAACGACTGATATTTAATGTGAAGGCTTGGAATTTAGAATAATATTGAAATATTTTTTGGAACTGTGAATAAAAAAGTCATAAATATTAGGACTAATTCTGTGAGGCACTTAAACGCAATGTTAGTTATACTGAAGCCTTATATTATTATTGTATCACGAGCAAAAGTAATTGCTGACAAAATGATACGTCCGAAAATGCAACAAAAACTAATTTTTTCCTGTCCGAAGTTATCAGCAAAAAAGGAAGAATATGATTTATGCAGAAGCACAATAAATACGATAAAAGATACCAACAAATTTTCAATTAGGGGCATTTGTTCCATCTTTCTCCATTTTTAATCTTATTAAATGCTAAGTAAAAATAAATTCAATTTAATTTACCAAGTTGTACTGCATTACAAATCCTGTTATATCTCAGGTGATACATTACACATTATTAATGTTAAACTCTTGATCCAGCTATATTGAAACTTCAGAAGCACAAATAAATGTGAGGTGATAAATATTGCAAGATATTTTTAGCAAAATATCTTTATTTATTTTATTAATGTATTAAATTTTTTGGAATCAAAAAATATTTCCTGTCCACTGAAAAGCCCTACAGACAGAACCTGTGTTTAATTTTTGTTCATTATATAAAATAATAGTTGGAGATTCCATCAGAGCAAACGGGATGAAAATTTACAATTTGTACTCACAACCGCAGAGTTGAGTAAATAGATATAGATGAGCAATTATTATTCAACACATTACACCAATCGAGTTTACTTTCACTTTTTCTTTTCCAGTGAAGTAAGTCGCTTTTTAATCGAATCGATTTCCTCTTGTTGTTTTTCAAATCTTTTGAACAAAACTTCGATCAGTTTATTAGTGCAAATAATTGATTCATTGACCAGGTGGTATTTACAAACGAATTCGCGTAGAAAAACTGTTGAGAATTTATCCAATTTTAGGGCAGAAAAAAGTGTGACAAAGTGTTTTTTTCGTTCATCCAAGTCAAATTCAACCCAGCGTTTGACAGCTTCCCATACGACCTCGGAACTTCTGTAATTTTTTTGTGTTTTTAAATATTTTTCCATACTGGGTTCATCGATGTCGCAAAAATCATCCGACTTTGAAACTTCTCGGAAGTTTTGGATCACGTACTCATCTATCTTTGCTTCTGCGTTTCTACATTGACATTTTTCAGAAATATTCTTCATATAAATGCAGTTATCGGTATTCAAAAGCCAATAGTCTACAAAAAAGCCACGAAATCTACTGAAAAAGCTTTGGTCTTTATTTCCCTTTCCAAATTTTTTTAAACTGTGAAGAAATAGTTTATCAGAATCCTGGGGATTCTCAAACAGTTGCGGGAAGACTTCAATATGGCATTCCGGGTGATTCTTCAACCAGGATACCAAACACGAGAAGTGGGATTTCGAGCATTCTTCGTCAATATTTTCAGCCAATTTCAGTAAATCATCTTTTTCTACTTCAATAAAAGCAGGAGATTTAAAAACACCTTTGTGCTGGCGAATTATATACTCATCAATCCAACTTTCTAAACTTCGGCGTTGGAAACTTTTGGATATTTTTTTGAGAAACAAACAATTTTCTAAATTTACGTGTCTAGAAAAAACAGTTCCTAAGCTGTCCATAAACGTATTGCTCACGAAAGATCTGCATTCATGGCATGTTTCTACATGCTTATATTTCCAAATGTGTTCTTGGAATCCAGCGACATCGAAAATATTGACTGGGAAGTTTTTAATAATGTGGCAAGTCGATTCCAGTGATGACGTTGTCTGCTTGTCCATCCAATGAGTTGCAAAATTCCATAAATCAATCGCTGAAACGCATTCGATCCCTCCTAATTTCATTATTTCGATAACATCTACAATTGGTAGATTTTCATTGTATTTCATCGGTTCAGTCATGTTCTTTATTGTATGTTTATGACATTCTCTCCGTACGTCGTTCAGATTGTATTTACTTGCTAAAATATTTACCACAATGCAGTCCTGGCTCAAATTACGTAGAAGATACTTAGTACATTCATTTTTACCCTTTTCCAGAAGCCACAGGTCACAAAGTTTAAAAATCCCCTCTATATTGCTCATGTCAAATTTAAAGTCTTCACCGTACATAAATCCTACGCATTGCTGGACATCATCAAACTCAAATCCCTTGACCACACAAATATTTGTCTTTTTCTCAATCATATCTGTCGCAAACATTCTACGAAAATAATCCGACCAAGAACTCAAGACCAATCGATGAACACGAACCGTTCTGCTTCCCACTTGCAAAGCAAAATCGCACAATTCATCGTTTTGCCTTATCCTATTCATGGCTTGTAAAGTGTTGGAAGCATTGCTTGCCATCTTTGACGGGAAGTTTATAATTTCGAGTTTTGCACGTAGATTAGATTGAATACCAATTGAACAAGCGTAGATATTTGTATTATCTGAATATATAAATATATATTGAATACTCATTCAAAAGTATTTTGAAAATATACTATTGAGCATTTGATAGATGTAAATAAATATAATGCCCTCTGTTCGTTAACAATGGTGGATATTTTTGTTAATGGTAAAATTCCCAGTCTTCGAAAAACAAAATGTCTGCAATTACCCTAACAAATAATTAGATTTCTCCTAACTGAGGTAATAAAAATAATTACATTTTCTCTTAAAAAAGCTACGTCCAACCTTAAGCGGTATGACGAGGCCTACAACTCGCCCTTTTTTTAAAATAGACCATGCCAGATTTTTAGTAGGGCCAATTTCGAAAAGACAATGCCTTTTTGAAGGAGGCATAGATAGTTCCAAATATGAGCATAGCATAGCATACCTTGATACCGTGAACCATATTATCCAATCCTATTTTTTTTCTTGGGGTTTTACTTTTTATTTTATATTAGTTAGAGCATTTATAAACAAAATATCCCTCTTCTGGAAAGAAGGCAGCCTATTAAAAGGGGGAATAGCCCTTTGAGAACTGCTAATGGACTGTTTAGGTGTAGTTCAATAAGCATAACCTTTTGTGGGGAAGAATACCCAACAGTAGCTTTTTACTGTGGACATAAAGTACCTATGTAGAAATAAAAGAAAGGTCCATATATATACATAACTGGGTAAATTACCATTGCTGAAAGTTTGAATGAAAACGGTTCGATATTAAATCCAGAGTCGGGCATGTATCATTTACTTTTAAATTTTGCTACTGATGTAATGTATGCAACTGACTGCTCATTGGCCTATCTGTGCTGTACTACACAATAAAGTTATAAGGCGTAACTGCCTACATACATACTACTTGCGGATGCAATTCAAATATCACTTTGTCGTGTTTCCTATAACGTTTCCCACCTACAGCAGTTCCTCAAACTACGGCAGTGGAAGTATATTTACTGGCGTACGTAACACCAGCTCTCGGTGATAAGGCGACGCGTACGTGCAAATACATTCCCTGTGGTTTGCTGGTTTTCGACGCGAGTCGCAGCGCTCCAAGCCACTGGGTTTAACTAATATGTAACTTCATTTGGAGATTAAAACTGTGTACACAACGCCAAAGAAAGTCAAACCTGTACTGACAACCAATCTTGTGTCAATAAACGTCACAAACGAAGTCAATAAAGCGTAGTATGTCGGAATATTGATGTACATTTAATATTTCTTCAGGACTGTATATACGGTATGCTTATTTGCTGTATATATAACATACTGTATATATAACAATGAGTCTTACTTCTCGGATTGTACAAGTATGTGCTTTTAAGAAATCAGGGATAGGTAGCACCTGCATTAAAGTCGTTTTAGGTGCGTATTCAGGGATCATGTTGTGTACCAAACGTTTTAAAAATATTTCAAATTTTGCCCCAGGTTACAGATAAAATGATTTGCTTTGTCCCAACTACGGATTTGATTTTAAAATTGGTCTTGGTTTACTTATGCAATTGTATCAATCATCTGGTTTTAACCTATTGTGGTGGTTTGATATATCTCTCTGAAAATTTTACAACCTTGTAGTGCAAGAGTGGCAGCAGACTTCAAGGACAAATCATGTAATTTCATGTCTCCTAGTTCACACCAGAACCCATGTAATAATAACTCATTCAGTATTCACAAGCCTGTGTTTCATTACAAGTCTGTACACCCGCTCTCTAAATAATTGAATAAACTCATTCGATTGAATTGTTTGTTCATCTTAAACACAAGAGTAAAGAAATGTAAAATTTGAAAGAATCATTTAGTATGTGTCAGAAAAATTATTGTTATGTTTCAGGTCCTGATGTAGAACAGAACATATGCATCCAATTCTCTTCTTTGCAATATACCATCACCATAAGTATTTGTAACAATATTGTCATCGTAACATTGCCATGTTCTCGAAACATTGTCCCGCAAGACATCGCTTATATAGTGACCTGTAATGAATAAAATATTTAATTCCATTTCCGACATGCAATAATCAAGCAATGGACGCTATGAAATAGATGACCAGAATGTATGTGTCACTCTAAGTAATAGGCAAGCGTTTCATTCAAAAATCTGTTAAGATTCAGGTCAGCAACATATATTTTTGAATTTTAGGAGCAAATGGAGAAAAGAGTATGGAATGTACGAAATAGATTACTGAAATGTCACTATAACAAGCCGGGCACCCCGTATGGATCTCCGCCTATGCTTGAGGCGCACGTCATCTCATGGTTACTAACAGGTATAAGAACTATCAGTACATTTTGAGCGCTGTGCGCCTCGTCGGTATTCTTGCGCAACGATATGATGCGGATAATAATTAAAACAGGTGTTCTCAACCCTTTATGACTCGTGGCCCCCTTTCGGAGGCTTTTAGCACTCATGGCCTCCACTTTAATATTCCAGAGGTATTAATAGGGTTATTTTCATTGCTAGATTCCAAATCCCATTATGTTAAAACAATTTGCACAAAAGAGAGCGAAAACACCCTGCGAAATAACCTTGTTGAGCAGCAAACTAGGAAAAACTGCGAGATTTCTTTTAAAGTGAAAAGTAAATTCAGATTTCAGCCCATCCTTGTGGCCCCCTCCAACTCCTCTGTGGCCCCCTTAGGGGGCCGAGGGCCCCCGGTTGAGAACCGCTGAATTAAAGCATGTTTACTTGAATTCCTAGATTCCGCCGTTCATGAATTATCGACACGAAAGACGGTTTGTTCGAGAGCGTATTTTCGTCCGCGGATTGTAGCGTTCTCGGAATTTTAATATTCCAATTAGTTTAACTAGAAAATGATGAAAAATTATAAGAAAACTGGGCAAATTTTAGGCATCGGTGCGTATTTTTGTGGCTACCATGGAAACGAAACATCAATCCTGAATTTGGGTGAAACGCACAATAAGCTGGACAAACAGAACGACCGATAATAAGGGTCTCCTAGAGCGGAGATTCAATAATGAATAGTGCATTAGAAAACCCAAATAGACAATTAAAGAGAACTCGACGTAAATCAAAAAAACACATTTTCAGCCTTCGCTTTATTGAATTTATACACTGTGGTACCATTTTTTCTAATCTTGAAAATCATGTTTTTCTGTAATCCAGACATCAGATTACATGCTTATTCTGCATAATCTTACCTAAGGACAATATGTAAAGGAGAGGCGGAGGTCCGTCCCTCAAATGGCGACTATTAGTTATATTTATTTCTTTCTTACCTGATGTTGGGGTTTCTCCCAAATGATTCACAATGGAAGTTAATTCATATAATGCCGTAACACTCTCAGGAAGCAGCAAGTTATTGTTGGCGTCAGTTGGACTGTTAAATATATTAAATAACATGTACAATATTTCTGAATCAGAAATTATTTAAAACTTTTACCCTACAATGGTTATAGAACAAACTCTATTTTGCCATTTCTAAATGACTGAGACACTTATTTTTTGAAATTTGTGGTTAATTGATGAAGCAGCTAATCTTCAGGCAATTTAATTAAGCTTTGTTTTTGCAATAATATGATTAGAATGTTTTTTTTTTAGTTTTATCATTCCGATTAATTAATTAATTGATTGATTATTTAAAGGATCAACTCCATCTTGCCATTTCTAAATGATTGAAAATTTTTTTATTTGGAATTTGGTAGTTGATGACGCAACGTCCATATCAATGATAAATCAAGCACAACCGGTGAATAGCAAAACGATTTAATTTGCCGACGTTTCGAATTTCTATTCAGAAAAACCTCCATCAGCGCATGATAGGGAAAGCAACTGGTGGCAATAATGTGCTATTGACGCAACCTCCAGCTAATCTTCAGGCAATTTTAGGCTTTGTTTTTGCATTAATATCAGAAATTAGAATAACATGTAGAAGCATTTTCAAGTTAAGAATAAGATGTTGTACACGCATATACAGTACATGTATATCCACATGTATTTAAAACGGTGACCGTACATTTGAACCCATTTACATTTGAACCCATGCGTATATCCACGGGTTCAATCTATATGCGGGTGCTAAAACCCATGGGTTAGGGTTAGTATGGGTTTAACTATCCGTGAAACAAAAAAAATTCCATAGGTGCAATAGCATACAGGTGCAATTGTCATGGGTTCAAATGTACGTGGGTTCAAATGTAATGGAACCATTTAAAACACAATGGAAAAATTGACAAAGTGTATTGTGGACCTATATACTATTAAAAAATAACCTACTTCAACTGATATTTTGTTAGAGAGAGATTTCTGCTAATTCCAATATTCTGATGAATCTTTCTCACTCTACCGGTCCTATCAACATTATAACGCATCAGGTAAACAGTCAGGATTCTTGAAAAAAATGAATTTAAAATCAGACAAACTAAATACATTATACTCAATTAAATTTTTGGATTGGAGTTTTTTTAGAATCGACTTTGTACTGCTCCAACACCAATGGAAAGAATTGAAACTTTATTCTTTCAAAGCTTGTATTTCACTCAGTGCTTTCAACTAAGCATCTTATTTTAAGCTTGACCTGATTGATTAGTGACAGCTAGAAGAGATTTAATGATTTTATTCAGATTTTTTCATAAATATTTATCTTGGTATGGAAGAAATGACACAAGATGGCTTAGCAAATCGAAAAAACTATTTTAAAGTAACAGCTATTAATCAAATCATTAATTACCCCGAGATTCATTTAAAAAAAAAGTCGAACATAAAAAAGTTAATAAAAATCAAAACGATCTTCAGAAATTGAACAAAAAATGACTGAGTTCAAGTAAAATATAAACCAAACAAGAACAGGCACCAGTACCTAGGTAATTCCACAATACGAATAGTCTTGATTGATCTCCCATTGCTACAACTTCTGCAAGAATTTTCAATTTCCTCTTCCTTTCTTATGGACCGGGACAATAGCTGTTGTATGCTTCGAATTTCTAGACTATAATTATAAAATGTAAAAATTTTAGAACAGAACATAAAAATTCTTATAGTTATTAAATTAGGATATACAGGTTCATATTCTCAGGATGGAGTTTTTTCTAATTTATCATAACAGTAAAAAGCATATCTTATTTTTTACACAAATTATATATATGACTTGCACTCCGAACAAGAGCTGTACAAGCAGACATGGCTGGTTAAGGAAGTACTATGGTTCGAAAAGAAAGTAATATTCCAGGTTCGAAGCATGGCCTACATCAGGGGTGTGCAACCTGGAACAAGGAAAAAATTGTGCGCCCGCAGAAGAGTGACAATTTTAAATGGTGTGCGGTCCGCTAAATAAGTTTTTAATTTGGTTCAATCTATATGTGCTAGTAATTCCAGTCCCTTCGCATTGCAAAGCCAATTTCTTATCTATGACATCACCTCACAAAGGCCAGTCTACACCTTGTGGCATGTGGGATTACTCAGAATTTATCAACAAAATCATTCTCTCCATCCCAGGTTATATAATAAATTGAGTTGGATTCATCATAATAGTATTTCCATTCCAACTTTTCCATGTACATATTTTGGCCCTGGTCAAGATCATAACAACGAGTCTTTCGGAATGATATTTTCTATTTGACATAACCCAACCTAAACCATTTATTGCTTTTTGAAGACAGGTTCAGAATAAGAAAGCAGAACAATATGTTCACAGCACATCACATTATTCCTATTTTAAGAGTAACATTGGACCGTACTTGAGAGAAGTCTGCAACAGTATTTGACTTCTGTATGCGCAGAGAAAGTAGCTTACTATGTGGACCACCCAGTTGGTGAGAAAATCATTCGTAAGTGTAATTCTATGACGTAGTTGAAAATGAAAACCATAATTAGATTACAGAGAGAGAAAAGTAAAATATGGCGGACATTGAGAATAAAAATAATACAGTGGAAACCAAAGTATTTTTGCTTTAACATTAAATAAATAACTGAATGATTTTAGTAGAGGATCAC
Source organism: Styela clava (assembly GCF_013122585.1). Lineage (NCBI taxonomy): Eukaryota > Metazoa > Chordata > Ascidiacea > Stolidobranchia > Styelidae > Styela > Styela clava. The sequence continues at coordinate 7,656,696 of NW_024102829.1, read as the reverse complement.
CATATTCATTTGAAAACTGCTGGTTTTTACAGTTCATTTTCATTCATTACCCTTTTACAATAGGCAATCTTTCTGTGAGAAAGTCACTCTCATTTTGTGATATTTTGTAAAGCAATTCCCAATTAAGTCACTAAAAACACTGATAATACTCCCGACTCAATATAGGTTCATAAATTCAGATATTGGACATTTGAATTGATTTACTCTAATTTTGAATCAGATACACTGTTTGCGGGTTAGTATTCATTTTCAATAAGGTATCCAACACAATTTTGGGTGTGCAAAAGAATCAATTATTCTGTTAGTGTGTGTGTATGTGTGAGACATCTACCATAAATATGCTCAAGAATAAGTCTGAGTGCGCCAATGATACCCATGCCAAAAACTTGAACACAAAAATATGAAACACAAACCAACGAAAACCATTTACCATATAATGCAGTTTTCACCAAATATACTCCAATCTTAATACCTGGAGATGATATCAACAGGGATATCATACCAATCTTCAATAATAGCAAATGTAAAACTACACCTGAATACAGAGAATAGAGAATCAATACAGAATTAAATTATTATTCCAAATTCAAGTACCTCTAGCCAATGCAAATGTTTAGGTATGTAGTGTACACTTTGCTCTGAAATAAGGCTATGTCCTAGGCTTACTATGTTGTTAGAATACTACAATTTTAGAACAGCGATTCTCATATTTTTTAGGCCGCGTCCCCTTTCGCCTTCTTTTTAGAATATGTCAAGTCTAGCGACCTACTTCAATAATAACTAGCTAACAATAAGATACATATAATATAACAGATAATTAGGTAAAGGTATGTTTTATTCAAAAACATGTTGAAAATGAATGTAAATATCCAAAATAAAGAAATGTCAATATCCAAAATAGGCATGCCGGATCAAATCTGACAAATATTTTTTTAATTTTTATTCGCTTCACGCCCTCTCAAAAGTTGTCTACACCCTCTTTTGTGAGGCGAGCCCTAAAAACCACTGATTTAGAATCACTCATGATATGCCTAATGAGATAGTGGACAAAGAGTTGTTAACCAGAATCTATGCAGCCAACATAGGTCCGACGCATGATTACATAAATTATCATACATGGGAAACATCAATATTTAATGCACAGAATGTCAAATACCCAGGCGTTTTTGGGAATAAAGACAAGCTGAGGCAAATTTTTATATAGCGCAGAAAATTTTATGATTTCGTAGGGTATATGAGAAATCAGGACATAATATTATATACATCAGAATGTATGTAGAGAAAGTGCCTAAAACACAGACATGTTAAAGAAATATGTGCCACAAATCCAGCCGATCCTTTATTTATATCCAATTTTAATTGAAGCCACCACGAAACCAAACACTATTCATATTGAATCCAAGAATGTGTAATTTCTGGTTTTGTATGGACAGAATGCCCTGAAGGCAGATGATATCATGTCCCAAACACTTCAGTCTTGGTTTCAAAAGATCATAATAAAATACCTTGTGCACTTGTAGGAATGTTGGACTTTGAAGCCGAAATTTGCTGTGATTGGGCATTCCTGATGTAACACAGAGCCCAAGTTTTGCTCTGTAAGATAAATGTTTAACTCGTGATGACTTATCGGAGTTTATTATAAACTGTGATAAACATAATTTATTTTTTCTGGTAACAAATGCAATGATAAATTGCAACTAGTCTACCAGTAAAAAATTCTGATATGCACAGTGTACACAATCATATTTAAATATACAGGGTGTCCATAAAGTCCCTTTAAAATTTCAATTTTGGTATGATGTCAGTTCTCAATATATCTCAACCAGGTTTGCTGTTTTTTGTAATTGTTTAAGTATTTTTATTTCATTTGATACATCTGTGAGTGCCAAAACAATTCACTTTGCAATTTTAAGACTTCATGGGACACCCTATATTTAATAATGTCCACTGTAAGTCCCATAACAAAGTTTAGTATCTATTTTTGACAATAAACAAAAAAAATTAAAAAAAACTAGGATGAATTGAGAAGTTTGGGCAGTTTAATTAATAATCAATATGTGGCCACACTATTACAGATTTTAGAAAAATTATTAAAAATCATATAATTCAATTTATAGATTTTGTTCTCGAAGTAACACTAGTGCGATGACAAATGGTCAAAGTATACATAATTGAAATCATAAGAAATGTATAAATATGGTAATTCACAAACCTTTTAATAATGCATCATTGATTTCCTGTTTGAGTAATGTAAGAGCAACTCGAACAAATTCATGTGCATCCTGTAAGTTTGAGAAATACAAACCGATACATAATAAAACGAAATCATCTCGATAATATAGTTTTGCAAAAATTATAGATAATACCCAAATAAATTTGTTTCACTGTGACAAGCGACCTCCGTTCCATTTTTCTAGTATCTCCAGTCCACTACATTGATTCAAACCAGGGGTCGGCAACCTACAGCCCGCAGCGCTTCGCTGAATTATAGTACCAAAACAGCTGTTTTGACTTTGTATTCTTTATGTAACAGAATTTATTGTTAGACATGTGTAGACTAAATTGATATAACCTAGCAAGTATATAATTCACACTCACAGTTACTCGTTTAATGAGCCTATAATTTAATTATACATAGACAAATGGCAAAAAACAAAAAAAAGTTGAAAAAAAGTTGCTGAGTGCAAATGAGTTAATGGCGCAGAAAATATTCAAATGGTCAATCTTCGCGCGCTGCCTAAAATTTAACTTCTGGCCTGTGTGAAAAAATGTGATTCATCGGCCATTTGTTCAGTTTTTAACTTTTCAAAAATATGTGCGCCCCGCCAACAATTTTGGCCTGTGAGTGACGAAAGGTTGCCGACCCCTAGTTTAACCCAACAGCTAAAAATGTTTGGATGTGTCGTAAAAGAGAAAAACGGCTTGAAACTACTATTAAGCAATAAGATGCTGAGGACCATTTGCATCATCAGTAACAAATTGTCGGCGCAACATAACAAACAAGCGCCAATACAAGGTGTCACTGTAAAAGCAAACAGCCACAAGTGCTTATATCCAAACCTAGCTTTATTTTAATGAGACTCCATATTATTAGCAACTCATTCTTTGGGTACCCTTTACTCAATAAAAGACCCACTTCAAGAAGTAATATTGAATAATTTAACCCGATTCTATTTCCCATGAAATACTTTTTAGTTTGACACATACAAGTTCCTACGCTACAAGTATCCCTTAGAATCAGAGCAAATTTCTGTAACCTGGCTTAGACCATAATTTTAACTATAGTGTACATATATGGTAACCAATTTAATCAGGAATTCACAAGTTGCTATAAACTACCGGTATGCTGGACTGAACTTGAAGATGAGAGAAGCAGTTAGTGAACCACCATACATTGGAGAGGAGTTTTGCAGTATAATTATCCCCTACAGCAGTGGTTTACAACCACATGGGCCACAGAGAGGCCACGAGTGCTATAAAAGCCCCCAAAAACGGGCCACGAGCTATAAAAAGTTCGGAACAACTGCCATACAGGGTTCAAGCCTAAGAAGGCACCCAGGGTCTACTGAGATGTGATGGCGAGGGTGTTATTAATTCTCATCTCATTCTCAATGCACCATCCACCAAGCCATTTAAAGTTAAGACTAAACAAGCTTCACATTGCAACTTTTACAAACTATTTAACACTTACATGTTGTTCACTGCCATTAAATTGTGGAGCAAATTTGGAAACAGCATTTTTAATGTTTCCAAGCAATTGTCTCTTTTCAATAACAGATGAGTATCTTTTACTTTGCAATTGTACAAGACACCTACAAACAAGAAAAAAAGTTTAAAAAATAAAAACTATATTTCTAATAAATACCCAAATATTCATAAGTCCAGAATAACAAGAATTATTGATTATATAGTGACAATGCACCAATTACTTGAGACCTTACATTTAAGGCTTGCCTAATTCAAGCAGACAATACGACCCATTTTTGGCATTTAAGGGAATCAATCGAACTACCATAATTCTACCTAAACATATTAGATATCATATAGAAGAAAGTTCTCAACTTCTTTAAAAATATATGCAAACTACTCGCTGAATAACCAAACTACTAACTCATTAAGTCATAAAATGGTGAAATTTAGTTAACCACACCAAATCGAAACAAGGCACGTACAAAAACATCCATTCCAAAAGCCAAGGTAATTGGATAAGAAAACATATCAAAATTGTTAGATATGCCATGATTCCAAATGAAAGTGCCAAATTAAAAGACATTTATCATGATATAAGGAAAATTATGATTTGAAAAACGCATAAATATTATAAACTAATGTTTCAAATCCGATAGATGAAACATTTCTGATGTATACCAAACTCTTCATATTAAACCACATTTGAATGTAGTTGAACACGCCTGAGGCAAAATGAAACAATATTATAAACTGTGGTGGAAACTGGAACAATAAAGATATTATTTTCTCAGTGTGATAGGTCTTTCCTTTTCATTAGAATTTACTCGAAATAAGATCATGAGCTCTCACATGAAAAAATAAAAACTCAATTTTTTGCAGGTGACATGATCTACTTTAAAAAATACACAAACAATTTAAAAATGTACCTGAAGAAACAGTTTGATGGTAACAAATGTAGCCTGGAAAAAATAGAAGAAATTGAGCAAATCATTTCGAAAATATTCGAGTCCAAATAAAGATTGCCAGAACTGAATTCATGTAACAAGTATTGCCAATATTTGGAAACCTGAAATTTGAACATAAGAAAAATCATTATTAGTTCATTCGCATCAGAGAAACCCTCTTTACTCTACGAACCAAAAACGCTTGAAAAGCTACAATAAGGTGTAGGGTTTATTCTTATCCTATCTAGTTCTATTAAGAGTTCGGGGACTGTCTATGTTAGCCAAGTGAATATACCCCCTGCCCGTAGGCACAACTTGATGTAAAGTCGGCAAACAAAATTATTTACATCCATATTGGTACACATACTTCTGGAGCGCCTACAGTTTCATAGGCAAAAATTAATACAATCGCTGTTATCAACTATGGTTGAAACTTATATATAACTTATGATACAAACAATGTTCCTGGCAGATATAAACTGTAATATAGTAAACTTTGACCGGTGCCTATTCATGCCTGAAGGTGTACTTATGTGTACGACACTCTGATACAGTGTGATACAAGTGAAATGAATTTTAGTGTTTTCACCTAGAATGTGTTCTATTTGGAATGTGAAGCAAATCTGTAATATAAATTTAGTTGTGTGTGCGGCGCTCCAGAAGTATGTGTACCAATATGAAGGTAACTAGTTTTGTTCGCCTATTTTATATCAAGTTGTGTAAAGGGACTGAAACCTATGGGATATATTCACTTGGCTAACACAGACAGTCCCGTAATAGAACTAAAATAAGGAGAAACGAAATGAAATTATGGCCTAACCCTAACCTGGTACACACACTACGGGACTACTGTGTGTGCATAAACCTCACATAAACATTGTAACCCATACTAAATACACACCCTCCGTTGAAAGCTTCATTCTGAGATGCTATTGAAGAGGTTTCAGTATTGTTTGATGTTATTTTCAGACCACCGTATGCTATTGAAGAGGTTTCAGTATTGTTTGATGTTATTTTCAGACCACCGTATTGGTTAACACTTGATGCCAATTCCACATCGATATCATCAACCTTGTCATTGCTCGACTTTGTTATTAGTGACCCAATTGGTTTAGTTGAACTTACAATTGTGGACCCTGCTTTGCTGATCCTGAAGGTAAAGCGTAAATTTCAGAAAAGTATGGTAGCGATGTAGAAAATGGAATAGCAGGACAAAAAATTTACAAGATGACATGATGAGACAACTAAACGCCTTTTTTATTTAAGAATTTAAATGTCCGCAAAGAAAGCTAGGCAGTAATGTAAGAGATTTCAATTAAAGAAAGATCATAATCACACACTAAGTATGAAAAAGGGCACTCCCGTAGTATCGTATGTGAACCAAGATGGTGGACACCGGAACATAGTATGTGTACCAGGTTAGGCCATATTTTCAGGTACAAACGCTACGAGAGTCACTTGTCTAGTCCCCGAACTCGTAATAAAACTAAAATAAGGGAAATTGGAATTAAATTTTGACCTAACCCTAACCTGGTACACATACTACGTTCCGGTGTCCGCCATCGTGGTTTAAATACTCATGGGTACCTGAAAAAGTACTCATCTCTGAGCAGTTAGCGGTGCCCACAAATTTGGCAGAGAGATACTAAAACTACAAAGTTTCATGAGAAATTTACCAAGCCAACCGAGTATAATAATAAGACTGTTGAATGTTAACATTAGCAAAATTAAAACATTTTAGTAGTGGTGGTATCCCTTCTCTAGACGGATCGAACTCTGTTATCAACAATTGTAGTTGTAAAAAACATACCGTAGTTCTATAGACTTACTTTAGATACGGGTACAAATGAACAGACTCATTCTCTATTGACTAGTATACCAAAAGAAGAAAATAACTGACATTTGTAAGTTTGGAGTTTCTTGAATTGTTTCCAAACCACTAGTGTGAATCATGTTAGATTTCTTCTTCCAGCTCGAATGGAATGACAAAGTTGATGTTAAATCTGTTTTTTGTGTTGTAGATGCTTTCCTTTGTTTCTTTGTTTCTTTTTGAAGCTTTGATTCATCTGAGACATTCACTGAAGTAAACAGACCTTACTATAAAACAAATTTGGCATAAGCATCTAAGTATCAAGAGACTCTACTCACTCTCAGCGACTGCTTTTGGTGTTGACTGAAACAGTCTTTTGTTTGATGGCTTGTCATTGTCACTTGGTACATTATACAGTTTGCTGAAAAAAGTCATAAAATTTAGAATAAAAAGCTATGAAATAGATTATATTTTCTCATTATACCCAGAATTTTTGCAATGAAGACATACCTAAACATTAAATATCAGTATACAAATATACATATTTAGACAATTAAGAATTTAATCGGATAAGTACTTCCTACATACTTTTCTCTAGCAATAGACAAATATCAGCTTAGCCAGACCACTTAGTTACAATTCAAATACATATTTACAAAGTATACAATTTAGGACAAAAATTTTAAGCTATGAGCATGTTACAAATGAAAGCATATTATTATTTCTTTGTGGTTACAGTCTAAATGCTTTTGAACAGCAGACAAAATGCTCACAATCACTCGACTGTATCTACCGTAATTGCATATCTCTTTTAAACAGAAACTGCATTCCAAGAATACCAGACTGTCGACATAACCATATAATCAAATTAACTTAAGCAGGAATACAATTGCCTGATGTTAAACAATGTTAATAAAGAAAAGACATGTACGTTAATATATATTTTCCTTTATAAAGGTTTTGAGAAAAGGCCAAAACATAATGTTTTAAACGAAGCCATATTTTCTCACCTGTTTTTATCGGCAGGCTTACGATGAATACGACTTTTGAATACAAATTCTTCTACATGAATATCAGCAGATTCCTGTATAGGAGATATTCTAGAAATTCTCTTTTTTGATGAAATGTAGGGGACAAAGCCTGAAAGACAAAATAAATATACATTGGCATACTAGCATCCTTATATAAATTTGTGAGAACTGAAAACTGCTAAGACTTGAAAGAGGCATAAATGAATAAATTCATATTTCAAATACATTCTGAAATTCTGGTCCTATAGCAAACTTAAATACAAATATCAGAAATACAAAAATCTTACTCTCAATCAAACTCTTTTCAATTTCATTTATTTTTTGCCCAATTTATGGCCTACTATTCACAGAATTCATTTTCAAATGAATAGTCGAATGGTTCCTAAATTCTAGACTAAATCTTCATGTCACTTAGAATGTTATGTTAAACTATTATTATGTGATTCAGTTTATCTCTCTTGCTTACAAATTTTGATGATTCTTGCTGCAAATATAATCAAGAAACAAAATGCTTACAGGTATATTGATTTGAATGTGATTATAATGTTCTTAGGTTAATTTATTTCATTTTATTATACAAATTTTGATAATTTTTGCTCAGAACAATAATCGACAGATAAAAACTAATAAAGTGAGTGAAAATGAACCTTTTTAAATTTTCCTATTCATAAGCATCTATTTTTAGTCCGAACAATATTTTCGCTGAGCATGTTTTAAAACTGGAAATTTAAAAACCAACTTGAATTTCAAGTATTATTATACTATCAGTAGAGGAAGTAGAATTATTGCAGATTTATCAAACAGGTAATACTATAACTATCAGTAGTGGTGCGCGAGACTAACTCCCAATCCTTTATTAATGCCTTTGTGCTCGTGGATTCATATGCGTATAATGCAAGGATGCTGTAGCAGGAATGGAAATACCATAATATGAAATTCAAGAGTCCTGCTGGCTGCTGCACACTATCACAAATATATTTCAGTAAAGTTTCGTCTGACCAAAATCAGACTTCCTCAGACAAGCAGTTTACAACAATGCCTGTATTAATATACTACCCTATATATTACCCAGATCTTCATATTTCGGCAGCTTGCAAAAGATTCCTCTTTGATCAAATGGTGTCGAGGTTTTCAATGCTGGAGCTTAATTAATCAAGAGTTCATTATTTGGAAAATTGAATAGACAAAATCTAAATGAAAAGCCTTCTATCATTTTACACTCATGTCACAAATGACTACATTTTTACAGCACCCCATTTTTAGAATTTGTGAAGTCTCGCACCCCACATCAAAAACTAGCTTACAATAAGCTACAAATAACAGATAGTAAGGCGAAAGTATGTTTTTAGAACACGTTGAAAATATGTGGATGGAAACTTAATACCCAAAATATAGAAATTTAAATATCCAAAATAAGACAGGCTCGATCAAATCAACAAATATCTTTTTATTTTCATAATTAGCTTTAGCCTTTACGCTCCCTCAAAATATAGTCCCACCCCCCCTTTTGGAGCGCGCCCCACCGTTTGAGAATCACTGGGCTATATGTAACCGGAGTATATAATATTGATCACCGTGGGCATATCAATGCAACAAATCAGAAAAGTATATCAAATGCACATAATTGAATATATAAAAGTGTTTAAATTATGAATCTACATTTTTTGATTGTTGTCACCAAAATATTGTGATTTAGATCTACTCTTAAGTTTATGATAATGGATTCATTTTACCTGCATTACGCGATCTCTCAGAGATGCATGATCATTTGATAACGTTGAATCATGTACAGATTGAGACAATTTTTGTTTCAGTATTACTGCATTTAATAAAACAAAGAAAACAATTAACAACAAGAAATGATGCAACTAATACAGAGAAGAAGGAAGTATTTGATAAGATTTCATCGGTTGTTGCATGAGGAGCTGATAACTGCGAGGATATCAATTCACTTTACATTTATAAAACATATTTGGTTAGTAAAGAAAGTTCGCTTTCTCAGATGCAAAGGATTCAAATTAAAATTCAATCATAGCTACTTTTTACTTTCCTAATAAGAGTGATAAATTTGCCAAGTCCTATGGCGTTAATCAATAAATCAATCAATGTGGCAAACTGAATAAACCATGTCACTACTTTTTTCATTGAAATTTAAAATATATATTAAAACTAAAAGTGTATGGGCATTAACATCATAAATCAGAACACAAAACAAAAACAGGCCTAAAGTATAGTTCATGTCTCTATTATAAATATTAGAAAATTGCTTAGGCTGAATAAGAATACACTCGGGCTATATAAATAATATATGAATACTCGAGACAAATAATGCAAAGAAAAAGATTTAAACGAAACACTTGGTTTGTTTTTACAATGAAGATCCATAAATGAAATACCTTTCCCACTACTCTGCAGGATATATTCAACTTGCAATGTTTTTTTACGCTTCAAAGTTTTTATTTCGAAAGTGAAACTGAATCGCGATGAAATCAAAATGACTCGAGGTCTTGAGTGTGGAGAAACTTGATATTTTTTCAAAGAGTTGAGCTGCAAGTAATTACATGTAATTGAAAATGAAACACTTTTTTAAATTCTAATGTATTTTGTTATAACAAATAGCATCAACTGCAGGACTATGCTTCATTAAGAGTTAAGACCATTAAGTTAAACCCACAATGTGATCATTTTCAGTTTCAGTACAGCCATACTACTGTACTACTTAATAGGATAGAATTCACATATTTATCCCGGAGAGAGGAAAGTATAACCGACTAGAGGATACGTAAACCACCCTATGGCAGCGAGGAGTCCAGCAATCCTCTCACGCATAACCATTCCCACATGGAATTCGAACCTGCCATTCAGCCATTGTACAATGCTTCTGTCAATAGGCCTACCGGTATATGTTCAGATGCAATCTCATTGGTTACTGAATACAGGAATACAGCACAAAGTACCCCAAAAAGCACGAAACAAACGAAATGTCAGAATGTTGCAATAAAGCAATACACATGTGGAAACAGTCGAAAAAGCCAAAAATCACCCAAAACATCTGATATTATACTGTGGCAATATCGGTAGGCCTACCTGAATACATTGATATACTTTTTAATAATATTGTAATCGAAAAAATTAAATGAAATGCCGGCTCATACAGTCATATCCGGGATGGATTGAGTCGGGAGGATTCCGGTAATTCCCCCGACTGCCCAGTGCCCGATACTGCAATATAGGAATTATATATAGGCCTAGTCTATACCGACAAACTGCAGAGGCTAGAGAATATCAACTCACGTCAATGTCAAGTCTTTTTCCGTCGTGATATTTCACAATCAGATCAAAACGAATCGGGCCGCTCTTGGTTTCCGCTTCGCATCTGAAATGAACGTTAGCGTCACTCCAGGGAACTGGCTGCGACACGTGTTTCCGAACAACACGACACTGTACGTTGTAAACCGTTAGAAGAGAAATAGGATGCATTTTCCCTAAACCAGTAATCAAATCAACTGGTTTAATGCATGCAAAAAGACGTAATAAAATCCCAGCTAGTCGCGCCCAGTCCAATATTCTACAGACACGAGAAAAAATTACCAAAATCCGAGTAAAATGGCAAAAAAGGGTACCGGTAGTCACGTGATGGTCAATTACTCAAGCGTATATTTGTAAATATTTATCATTGGTGGGAAAATCCGTCATAATCACGATACGTATATCTCTATCATTTTGTTATGAATCGGATAAAATTACAGTTCAGGAAACAAACGCAAGTGACGGAAACTCAAGATAGTCAACAAAACTTCAAAAGGGGTTCAGAACATGAGACGGTACATTACGCCTTAAGAGTGTAAAATCATTATCATTGAGGCCATACCATATGAAAGAATTTTCACTTTGTGTTAAAGAAAACACCAGCATGCCGTTTGATTACCATATGGGCCTTCTGCTTATAAAATTAATGCCAATCCTACCTACACAGACTACGGCAGCACCGAGTTATTTTATTATGACTTATACGTGGAGCTATACCGGGCCAAAGCTATCTAAGAGCAAGGTATAAATAAATCAGTTAGCACAATAGACAGAAAGTATTAAAATTGAATAGTATTCCTCCTCTGACAATCGGAAATTTGGTTTGCAGATTCACTCCTCTAAACGAGATAAACCAGGATAAACGCCCTCCATTGAGGCATGAACACCCCAGATTCGAATCAAAGTGACTATAACTAAATGGGTTTATAGACACTTTGATTCGAATCAACGCAGGTTTGATGTACTTTTTACGGGGCAATTAGCCTTGTCGTGGGCTATCAAGCGTGACGTTGTTAATTAAGATTTTGGTCCTCTTGATCCTCGCAATGAGCATATATTAGGCCGCGAGCCGAGGCCCTGAAAAACGCCTAGAAAGTGAGTTTCGTAGCGCACATCAGGTAACTACCTGAAAATGATTTTAAAATGTTCCTTAAAAATTTAGTAACAAATATTGCCTTGTTCCCACTTCCAAAAGTTGCACGTTTTACGGAGAAGACGCTTTTACTACAAGAAATATGTGCTACGATCTGTCCTATATTCTCTACATTTTCGGCACTGAACAATGACTTCTGCATGACGTAACAATTGAATTAAACCAGCTGTTAGCGAGCGGATGAATTAGTTATTTCTGCTCGACCTTGCGCTGAGTTGGGCAGGCTTTCCATAGCCCTGTTTAGTTATTATTAGTTAAGTTATGCTAAGACGTTGTTGAAAAATGTATAAGAAATTATTAAACACTTGTAGATCCTTACCACGGATATGGGCCGTATGAGTAGCGCACATCTGGTAACTAAATAAATTCTTCAGTTTTGTGTGAAAACGAACATAATGAACGCATTACAGCTTGTTCCACAATCCTGGTGCAATATAAGAGGTTCCCGGAAATCAATAACCATAAGTTTACAACGCACATAAGAACTATACAATTCGAGAGCCCTACAGCACACTAACACAAATGTATTCCTGTAATGTTTTGCCTGACCAAAATCGGACTTCCTCAGTCAATCATAATTTATTAGGTAGATTACGAAAAATATGGCATACATGTAACCAACAACAAAAAATACTTTAATTGTGTGACAGGAGTCGGGAGTGACCTCGAAAGCAGCGACACCAACAACGCTGATTCACATTTGAGAATAAATTTTATGTAATAACCACAAGCAGTTTACAACAAGAACAGCATAAAAAGCTACATCCATTTTATAGAAGCTATCAAGTATCAAACGTATTTATTTTTAAGCAATGAAGTCACAAATTAACATCGTGAGCACGAAAACACAAATAAATCAGTTATTTCTCACTTAGAAATTTACCGCAAAAGTCAAGAAAATTAAATGAATGTACAATATACATAGTGAACAGAAATATTACAATTTACAATTAATTTTTTTTAGTTTATGTGGTTATGTATTTGAACAAAGGCAATAATATTTCTAGAAACAGGACTACGACACTAACAAATGTCCGAAAAAAAAACAAATGTATGATACTTATTAAATCAACTGTAATATCTAATTCACTTTCTTCTGAATTGTTTTCGAAATCCACTATCTCAAAAATCGACTTTTCCTCTATAGGTGTACTGTGATTTCTGCAGTCAATACAAAAACAAAAATCTGTGCAATTTAAGTTGATTTTGGCACACTTTCATAAATTATTTTGACTATTTTTCTTTGCAGTTTGCCAACTCAAGAACTGATTTGAGGGCCACATGCTTCTTCAGTGAATCATTGTTGGGTGGAGAGTATAATCCTTATGTTTGACAGTGTTAAATAGACGTGCCCTGGTATCATTTACATTCTTCATATCCTCTTCAAATTCCTCAGTTTTATTTATTAATACCTCGTTAACCTCAAAAGATCTTCATAGTCGAGGGAAAAAAATGAATTGAAAGAAGTCTCCAACATGAATTTGATGGGCAGTTCCAATTGCAGAAAAGTGCTAAAGTATTTCAATATGAATAGCTGTTTGCAACTATTATGATTCTCATATACCTTTAAGCTTCAAGACTTCTTGTTTAATCCATTTTATAGCACTGATAGCAGCAGGGATCAGAGCCTGCGTTAGGTCGGATTGGTGGAACATTGCCGTTTTCTTTTGTAGTACAGTATCTAAAATAAGGAAGAAAATAATATTTGGAGCAGCATTTTAAAAATACCCCTAAATACTAACTAATACCTTGAATACATAATGCATTTTATCTGATGTACTAAATGAGCGTATATATGCTCATTGCATGTTCTACAGTCCAGCAGTGTTTGCATACCATTACTAGACTATATCTACACTAAATTTTGATATATCACAGTCTGAAATGTCCTATGACAGTATGAGTATGGACTATAGACTATATTTTGAAACATCAACTGTTTGTCTACAACTTCATTTCTCACCTCTCAATCATTTCCAATGCTACCTTTCTTTCCACTCCGGCATAACTTATCATTGCTTCCCAGGTTCTTGTCGACTCTTGAATTAGATTTAGACCAACCGACATTAGTAAAATTGATTAATTTCTTCTCTTTCACACAACCGTGCATTACAGAAACAGCCATTCATTTCTATTTCCAAATATGCTGTGGCCTATTATAGTAGTATAAGTCTGCTGAATAGTCAGAAGAGTCATTAAATTAATCATAAACATTTCATGCAAGCCAGAAAATATCGTTGTTTGTGACATATTATTCTAGGTCTAGCCTTCCTTGGAGTTACCGCACCGTACCTATTTAAACGTCTTATGAGCTAGTGCTCAACTAAAATTGCTATTTATGGCAAGGATATACAAGTGTTTAATATCTTACCTATACTTTTCAACACCTCCTTAGAATAACTGGACTAATATTACCGGTAACTGAAAACTGTTACGTCGTGCAGAAGTCTGCGTTCATTGGCCCATGATACCGGAAAAGCAGAGAAAATAGGACAGATGGTAACACATATTTATTGTAGTAAAAGCGTCTTTTCTGTAAAACGTGCAACTTTTGGAAGTGGGAACAAGGCAATATTTGTTACTAAATTTCTAAGGAACATTTTAAAATCATTTTCAGGTAGTTACCTGATGTGCGCTACGAAACTGAAAGATAAATGGCCTCGGCTCGCGGCCTATATACAATAGATGGAAACTTCAAAATATTTGCTCAATAATCCAATTGTGCCCTGCAATTTTTACGTCGTCTAGCTAAATGGTTCGTTGCATATGGAGGAAGCGGTTCCATTACATTTGAACCCACGTACATTTGAACCCACGACGATTGCACCGGCATACTATTGCACCTATGGAAATTTTTGTTGTTTTACGGATATTTGAACCCATACTAACCCTAACCCATGGGTTTAGCACCCGCATATAGATTGAACCCGCGAATATACACATGGGTTCAAATGTACGTGGGTTCAAATGTACGGTCACCGGAGGAAGCATATCGCTCGCTGCAAAAATCCTTTGCTTCGGCCGCGCCGGGTGCGAAATTGGCCGTATTAAAGCTTTTAATTTTTCGATTCGTGTTTGGTTTTGGGTTTCGAAGTATGGTACGTTGAATGCATACTAACTATGAGCATATGCTTATTGGGAATGCATATCTATTAGGCAGAAAACGTAGCTATAGCACAGTATATGAAGTCAAGTGCGGTTATTTCTAATTATAGCATGGGATTTAGGTATATATTTATCCAGGGAAAGCAATGGCGATAAGAAGGCCTAAATGTATGGCGAACCACGGCTTCACACAATCATAGTTTATAAAGTGCTACATACGAATCCCCAGGGCTCCCCTATTTTAAATTACTCTGTCAGTCTGGGGTATCTTGACATTTTAAAACGAAGACAAAAATTCGAAGAATAGCAGGGAATCGGATTTCCTCTCCACCTGGGTAAATATGTTAACCCCATCCTATATCAATGAATACAATGCCCCACGTCCCCCTTTTCATGGGTCGCATTCCGTTTGAGAACTTTTTTTTGCGAAACTTCTTCCACAAAAAAGCAGCACCGTCGTTTTACGGTCGCGCATTATGGTTTCGTCAAAACGATATTATTCTGTGTATTATCACTGCAGCGCAATTGACACCGCCAGACTTTTTTATCTTTACGACATGTTATCTTTTTTAGTTGGCGCTATTAATGATAAATAAGAATGCGTGATTGTTATTCAGTAACGCGCATGTAACCGTCGTTTAGGATGTTCAAAATAAAAGAAGGGTTATAAGTTAATTTAAGGACATTCTCTTTTATTTTAATACAAATACAGGGCGCATTAAAAGCAAAATAGAATTCCCTTTGTTTTCCAGACATTTTTAAATTTTGAAACTAATAAACTCAACTTATAACCAACGATGGGACGTCAACTTAAGGTCAAACATTTCAAAGTGCTTGTACGGAAAACTATTTTTAATTTTACGCATTTCAAAACCAGCCAAGTCAGCACCGCAGTTAATACAGGATTTAATGTTAAATATCATTATGAAACGTGTCCTCGAAAATACGAAATTCGACCCCGAGCTGCGCCACAGCTCATCTGTGCGCCAATCTGTGTGTAATGTGCACGTTCGGAAGCACATATTGCCGTGAGTAGCTTTATATAAAATGCATTGCACGAGCCACGAAGAATAAAGTTCGTACTCGCTTGCCAGATCGTCATTTGGACGACATACACTGCGGGGCAACGAAGTGCAATTGATTTTAAGGCTTTTGACTATGACATAGAAACAACATCGTCCTTCACATAGATTGTATTGCTTGGTAGTATATTAAAAAAAAGGCCACATGCTCGTTCAATTTAACACAGCATAAAATGTGCAAGTGCACATGATTTAAAGTTTATGTGGCGATGTTTGCAGACGCAACACACATTTTTTATGTTTGCTTTGATGGAATAATTTGATCTTAGTGGGGAATATTTATTTACACCCAGCTATAGGATGGGATTTACATATTTATCCCGGGGGAGAGGAAAGCCGATAAGATGGCTTAACCGTATGGCGAACCACGGCCTCTCTTCCCGTTACCATTCCATGTCGGGTATGGATTAGTTATATTGTTTTCGGAAGCATGAACTTGATGGTGGAGGAAGCCGTAACCGGCCAGCAACCCCGTGCAACTAACTTGTCCCATTATGGCGTCATATGGACACCATTTTCGATCATTCGGCTTGAGTAGTGTAACGCAAACAAGTCTAATTTTAGTAGTTATAAAAGTCTATTGGGGCAGATTTAAATCGGTAGTTATATTCCGAGGGCACAGAAATCCGATAGGATGTCTCAATCAGTATATATGGGCTTTGCCGGCCAGCGGTTACGTGAACCACCCTACGGCGGGGAGTAGTACAGCAATCCTCTCGTACATAACCATAAAATGTGAGATTTTCTCTAATTTTTTCAGTTTTCTTATAACATGATTAGATTGCGATTGGCAAAATTGTAATAATTTTCATGACTGTGCGTATTACAGTACTGATATTGTTCATTTCAATATAATTTTATTTGCTAATTGATTGTATAGTATATAGATACAATGTGATATTTTTCCAATCTTCTGTTTTCTCATAACATACAATTAGATTAAAATTTCAAACAGTGTGAAATGTTACTTTTATGAATGCATTATTTATCTTTTAATATTGTTTATTTCAATATTATTTATTTTATGAAAATCTAATAAAAATAAAAAATAAAAATAACCATCTCTGCATGGGATGCGGACCCACGCAGAGCAATCAGAGGTGCGATGGCGAGCGTATTCCTAACGCTTAGCACGATGGGCCAGATCGCCGAAATATTGGCAAGCTAGGATAGGATAGTTGCAACCGTGAATAGTTGTTACAAGTTTTTACCAAAGAGAAAAAATCAGTATCATCAGCATACATCATCGACTCGGAGTAGTCCAGACAACTGGGCATGACATCCATGTAGACTGGAAAGAATAATGAGCCAGGTGAAAAACCTTGAAGAACTCCGTGCTTCATGACACAAATATTAGCACAACTTGTTTTCTCTCTTGCAATATGACAACTTTTCTCTCTTGCAATATGACAACTTTCCTGACGATCATGTCCCAATAAACATTCGGTGATTCAAAAATTAATATCAAATTACTAACACGCCGAGAGATAAAATTTGGAATGCACCTCGCCTTGAGTATTCGCGTTTTATCGTTTGCTTATGATAGTCAATTTTTATTTATGAGATATGAGATCAATTATGAGATAGGAGATCGATCTAAATCTCACCAACTAAGAATTGAAATAGTAAGACAAGCGCATAAAAATTTATATTAAATCAAATAAATCAAAGTAAAAATATTCATTCGTGGTTTTCAACAACAGATATGATATATTGCAAAACGAAATATTTTGAAGTTTTCTCAAGTACCAGTAATAATGTCATCATCTAATTCTAAAAGATGGATGTTCTTTGATAGAACTGTTGTAGACGATATTGTACCGTATACATTGTCGTTTGTTTGATTATTTTACGGCAAAATAGCATCTTGTGGTAGAGGTCTACGGTCTTGTAACACTACAGAGGGCTACACACACACTACCTAAACTTGACTTATGACAGCAACCCGCAAAATATTATTGTGATACACCGGGGTCAAAGGTTAGTGTCGCACCAGCATTTGATATTTTTGGTCGTTTGCTAGCTCAAATTCGTTCTCCTTGCAGTATTTTGTTTTCACCTCAAGATTGCGAATCTGGACTCTCCTGGTGATTTTAGTAGCCTATCTTTGAATGAATGCATTAGTGAAAAACTTATAAAGATGTTGTCAAGATGTGGACGCCCTGCCTTGGTGAGAAACTTTAATTTATCTAGGCAATAGTCTTATATCTGTATATTTTTGAAGTTCTTCGCCAGTATTTTGTTTTATTTCTGCCCGATTTTCAAGTCTCTTTATTTCATCCTTTGGTAACACAGTAAGGCTGTAATATAGTAAATATGATTAAAGCTTAATACTGAAAGAATGGGAAATACATTGGCTTTCATCATGGCCATTCATTGAGAAGGATTTTAGGACAGTAAGGATTTACTGATTTACATCGGGTCGAAGTCGGGCAGTACAAGCAGTATTGGACTGATTGCAGGGATTGAGATTTGTACCGTCATAAAATGTAATACTCGCCAAAGTATACCTACGATCGCCCAAAATGGCATCTGCAGCCAGCGATAACGAACTCACTAATTGCTGAATTGTGGTGATCTCTCTCATATCATATCACACTTTTTCCACTAGGCCTACCCTTCAGATTGTCAGATAGGTATAACGGTGAGCAATCGTGAATTTTACGGATTCCATGAATTTTTATTTATTTAACTTGCATCACATTGACGTTTTGACTGAAATGTTGTTAATAATTAACAATCTGAAATACAAGTTTCTGATTGTACCTAAATGAAACCAAATTACTAACCTAAAAGCAGTAAATATTGCACCAAAAGAACGTTTTTTTCAATGAAAGGTGTAGTATTTGATATTTGAGCATTTATTTTTTTCTGTTTTTTTATTTCTAAATGTGTGACTGAGTAAAACAACCAAAGAAAGTCAAATTTCCGCTAGGTGCTTTTTACCTTGTGGAGCCAAATCTTTGGAAAATCAAACGTTCTTTTTGCTAGTGAATTCTGAGATGTGGGTTTTCATTCTATTCAGAGATGCCAAAAATGACGTACAGACGTACAAATGGTACAATCATATATTTTTGCTTAGTCAAGAATGGCTTGTATTGTCAGTATGACACAGTTTTCTGATTTAAAGAATAGCCCCACATCTAAAAACATCGTTCATGAAGTGATTGCAAACCCCTCTTTTACGAGACAGCCTGGGGCTCTATGTCAGGATAATTGCGACAAACATGACGACATAACCCAGGCTCAATCATAAGGCAGTAAGGTGATCCATGGCCTCTCATCTGCTCGATATGGCATATTGGATGTTCTGATACAAAAATAAATGAATAGCTAACCAGTCATTTGTTTTACATAGATTTATGCACTTGGGATAGCAGAAGACCAGGAGTCCCAATTATTTGCAATTTATCGGTACTCATTTTCATCAGTCCATGCCATGGTCAATATAATTTTTCTGATTGTGAAACACTAACTCTTTACCACCCTGGGTTGATATTTACCATGCTGGCAATGCTACTAAATGCTGCACCATATGTTTAACTGTCAATTCACCCAAGCTTCAATATTCAGTGCAATGTTGATTAAAGCTTCTTGCAATCTTTAGCTCAGGGTGGTCCAAGGTGTCGGCCTCGCGGGTCACGCTATTATTTTTGTATTATTTGCGGGCCACAATAATGCCAAGAATAGGTAAACAGTGCAATACAAAACAAACACCGTTGTGTCATAAGGCGAAAATGTCGTCACCAAAACAACTTGCAGACATATTAAGCAAGCACTGTGTGATTTTCTCCACCCTTATCCAGTCAAAAATCTATTTGAATTGGTCAGCTTTCTTTTCAAACTCATGTTTACAAAATAACTTACAAACTAGAATTCGGTTGGAATCTAAATCTCTTGTCAATTTTTGTATATTGAGTAGTTATTGTAAAGATATGGTGATATTGTGTGCATAACATTGACATGAAATATTTGTGAATGAATTTAGTTTACCTAGACAAGATTTGTTGGTTTAACTTATATGAGTAGGAAATCTTGCCAGAATCAGTTATTAATTTCAGATTATTTTTCATTGTCATGTGCACTCTAAATGTAAGAGCACGACAGGTCTTAAAATAATATTGCTCGATTCAAAGAAATTTGAAGATTTTTGTCACGGTTTCAGACATTCAGTTACATACCCGCACTATTACAATGGACGTTTGTGTTATCAAATGTATTCATTTTATCAAAAAGAACCATGACTATGTGCATTTTGATGATAGAAAATTTATGGTTAAAAGTAGAACCATCATTCTTGATTCAGTTTTGTTTAATTTTTAACCGAAATAATTTTTCAATAAATGAAGTTTATAAGCCCCAGCTATGCTATTTATGTTGCTTCCAAGTGTTGTGCATTCAATCACAAAAAAAATCGAACTAAGAAATACATCTAATGCGACGGATTTTTATGAACAAAATTTGATCAAAATATCAATATAAATTTTGTTAGGTTCAAATATTAAAATGGGTTGATGTAGACAATATTGGATTGTTCATAAAAGGAAGTAGCTCAGAATAGAAGGAAATGATAGGTACTTTATTCATATTAACCATCTTTCCATATGCTGTGAACTTCCAAAACATTTTTTGGGGTCAATAAAATTGGGAGTCTTTTTCCAATGCGATATTGCAGGATAAGGGATGTGGTTAGGTCGGGATTTAAAATATCTATTTAGTAATTCAAGAGTGTTGTGGTCTGTGGCACACCACCAGCACAATTGTATTTTATTAACCCTCTGACTGAAGTCAAGACTTTCTCAGAAAAGCAGTTTACAATAATAATCTAGTTAGATTTTCATTTTTCAGAGCCTATAGTTAGGCTTCCCGCTGCTTGTCAGCAGGGAACCTATTGTATTCCTGTGTTTTATTATTATTATTATTTATTTATTATTATTATTTTTTCAAATTGGTCCTACAAACTTGAAATTCACCTCAAATGTGCAGAAGTTCTCAGCTAGCAATAAAATGCAAATTTTTTTTTACGCGGGAAGCCTGTTAAAGCTGCACGCAGCTCTAGTTACTAATGAATTTCAATGGTCATAACGTTAAGCATTGGCTTCTGGTGTATGACAGATTTTATTCATGTTATTTAAAGTTTTGTTAAGTCAGCATATTAAGGAAGGTTCATCACTTGCAAAAATGTGATGTTTGTGAATATCAGCTTGCAGGATGGCTATTGATCTTTATTGGCTTTTAGTCAATTCCACAAAATTAAGTGTTGTTCTTAGACTCAACCCAATCACATTGTGGTTTGAAATAGCAAAGCTTGCTTATCAGTTGTAATTGAGATTTATTACATGAGAATATTTCTTTTGATAATGATTCCAACTCCTTTATTGAATTGTTTTCAAGTTTGTGTGCAACAATAATGATTGATGAATTCTGATTGCTTCAAGATAAATTTTTGGTAAGAATTTGATAACAAGCAATAAGCATACTAATTATTAAGGACTATATTATCACAAATTCTATATTGCCGTAATGTAGTCTTTATTTGTTATAAGACGACGCACTATCAACGGTTGTTGAAATTTATATTTCATTTTGAAAATACATACAATATGTTCATGAAGTCTTCAAATTTTCCAAAGATGGATTCTCAATTCCATTATAGTTTGTTGACCATTGCGGGTTCATTAGATGAAGAAAAAACTTATTAAATAAACGCTGTTTAAAAACGAACCTGGTTGAGATACATTGGGAACTCACTTCCTATCAAAATTGTTTATAACAGGATTATATGAACACACCGTACATTAGTGCTATGATAACATGTGGTAAAGAGTTGGGTGAATTAAACCCTAAATGTATCCTCATCGATTATAAATGATGCAATCCACACCTTGAAATGGCTGCAGAGTGGTACAATGAGTCATTCACCTTTTCATGGGGTCAGCCTCAGCAGGGTAACTGGGTTATTTATTAGTTAATGTTTTACGAGAAATCACTTTATATTGCTTCATAATTTGGTACAGGTGGCACGCAATTTTTTATAATAAATTTTAACGGCAAATTTTTTACGGCCTAATAAAATTCAAGCATGTAAGGTTTGATTCATGATTGTGCATTGCTTGGCTCGTATAAACTAAATAAATTTCCATTTCTAATCCGGTTGTTTGATACATGTAAGCCGTCTGCAACAAAGTAAATAATTGTCCTTGTACAGTGCATGTTAGGTATATATGCTTAGGTCACACTACATTGATACGATTTAAAGAGATTTTAGAAATTTATCATCAAGGCTTTTGTGCGTTCTTCTGTGCACTTTGGACTTTTCGAGGACAACTGTTTTTTCTGTAAGTATAGATCATATTTCTCTTTCATATCTAATATCACCTTCTTATCTATCACTTGTTCTCTTTGTTTTTTATGGTCGACTTGCTATTCTTAGTTTAAAAGGTTCAGTTCTCAGAGAATTATTTCACATTTCAGGCATTGAGCTCAGGCTATAAATATCTCCCAAAAACAATCTTTTATTTTGAGAACGGGAGAAAAGTTCACATAAACTTAGGAAAAGTGGTAAACAACTTGAAAATAAAATTGTGTGAGAGCTTAATGCTCAGGTTTATATGGCGGTTGCTGATAAAGAATGGGGTGTACGTGTACTGTTAATATGAAATAGTCTAATTTAATTATTTTAGCTAAAATTTTAGTTTTTGAAAAATGTGAAGACTTATTTAAAATTCTTACTTCAATAATCTAGTTTACTATTAAGAAATTGCTTAAATTTGATATGCAACAAAAACAAGTAGCTTCGTTATTCAATGCAAAAACAAAGTTTTTCATATATTTTATTGACTCATTTTTGTTCAATGGTGACATCAATTATTAGTTTAATTCATCAGTCAATGAAGAAATAGTATGATGTCATATGAGTGTTCAAATGATATATAGTATGGTAATGCAGTATCAATCACTATGCGCTGATTTTAATTGACTGGTTATAAGTCAGAATTTTTATAGGCTATTTGAAGATGTTGCATATGGCTCACTTATGCCCATGGTAGTAAATCTGAATCATGCTTGTATGTAATAACCATGTCATGAATAAGAGTATTTTTAGCATGGTGGTCATCATATTGGAAGGACTTATTTTAGATAACACCTCACGAGGTATGATGATACCTTTACATTTAGTCAATTCGACAGGCTTGATACAATTTTTTTTTATCCCAGCAATGTGACAAGTAGTTTCTATCGACCTTTGGAATAGCATGGTGTGATTTTAGATTTAGATAGACATTACACTAGCCTGATTGATTATGAGTGTTATTATAGTTCATTAATACGCTTGTAGTAAATTTAACAGACAATTGCAGCGTAGAGAAATTATAATGTATAAAGAAGTGGTATTTGTATTTTGAGTTAGTCATAATTCTAATGCCTATGGATGGTTATGTTTTGTTCATCTTATTTTAGCATTGTATTTTAAATTAGTTCTATTATTATATCTTGCAGATATTTCTCTTTGGGGCAGCGTTTACTGACACTTATTTTCTCTGTTCATAACCATGTCTAAGTGGGATCACATGCCATTAATGAAACAGTTTATTTCATGTCTATATAATTGTATGATATAGCCTTAATATATCATATCCATTACTATCAATTATGCAATAAAGCCCGTCCTTGAGATTTGTTTGTAGTAACATCTAATTGTTTTGGAATTATATAGTATTGATCTGAGAGCCTGCGTTAAAGATATTATGTCTATCGTACATTGATTACAAAATTATCACAGCACATTAACAAGCATTAGACAGTTGCTTGCTCACTGTTTTAGCATGTGAGACTAGGACTGGTATTTTGAAGAGACAATTGAATAGACATATGAATATTGAATTTGAGACTGTTGATTGTTGAAATAAGATTTCTATGTCAGTTCTGATTCATGTACCAAAAGTAAGTGTTGATGCGTTGCACAATTACAGAGAATTAATGTGTATTGAGGTTTGATTGATTGACAACCTTTTTTGTTTGTAATTTCCTATCCGTAAATACGTAGCAGCCTAGTCATGATTTTTCTGCCTTGAATAATTTAGCCTATAAATACTTTAATTCAACTAAACGTATAGTCATACATAATAATTTGACGTCTTGTGTCTTGTATGTTAATTGTGATGTTATGTATGGTATGTCTTATCACATTTTTCTATTTTAAAACCATGTTAATATAGTACATATGGATATGTTGCTGCCTAGAGATGGGCAATATAGAATACCGAATCCGGAGGATTCGAATCCCAAAGTATTCGAATCCAACAGGATCCGATAACAGGATTCGGTTTCCGCCTCTTCGGCGCCATGCGTAGATTTTTGCATTTCGGGTTTCTAAATATCAATTAAAGACGAGCGTTTTTCTCGCGTGGAAATCTCTCTCGTTTAACTAGACTTGCGTCTGCTCGGAACGAACCCGTAAAATCGGTAAACTTCAAACACTGTAATCTCAATCGGCGTATTCTGGACAGGAAGTCGGCGAAGTACATCTCAAGACTCGTTATTGCACCATTTTTGCGTTTTCGCCGGGCGTCAATTTTTGTATTTCGGATTTCTAATTCATCAATTAAAGACGAGCGTTCTTTCTCGCGTGGAAATTTCTCTCGTTTAATTAAACTTGCCTAATCGCAAAGAACCCGTAAAATCGGTAAACATCAAACACAGTAATCTCAATCGGCGTATTCTGGACAAGAAGTCGTGAAGTACACCTTACGACGAAGACTCGTTATTGCACCATTTTTTGCGTTTTCCTGCTTTGCTATCTAGCGAGGGTTTAATAATAATAATTATTTGTGCCGACTTACTGGCGATATTACGATAATCTGATTGCAACAATCTTCAATTGTTTACAGGCGTGCCTGCTTCATTTTACTTTACTGTAAATGATTTTCCGCGACCGGCGAGTTTTCCCCAGAAAATGATGCATGTAAATCAAAAGCCAGGCGTAAAATGTTATGATATTACTTGCGATTAATTTAAATCAAATATTATTTTGGAATAATTTTATTACTTTTATTACACCAGTTTCCGAAATACAAAGTTATATCGCATAACACGACGATCTGTCGCATTTAAATTTCACTCCCAAAAGATTACATATCTTTCGGTCCGTTTCTATCGTTCAAGATAGACGCACGTTTGATCGAGTATCTGTAGTAATTTTATTCGCCGATAAACTTAAAAAAAAGATGCCGCAACTGGCGAAAATAGTTACGTATTGAGTTTGAGTAGAGCCAAGTCTGGGTAGATAATGATATGTAACAATAATAAAAGAAATTGAATTCGTCTTTAGATGATGTTAATTGTTAACTAATACCTAACTACGAAATCGCGTTTACGGGAACCTTGTTTTGCAGTTCTTGATCGCACAGAATAATAAGTTGATTTTAATTGATAGTGGTTAAATTTAATATTTTACACCGTGCATAGGTTGCAGTGGCCACACGCTGGTCCTGCATCTAATTAATTCTCAGCGGGTGTGTTTTAGTACACTCGACACTCTATAACATTAATAATGATTTAATGCCGTTTCATATCTATTTTTGTATTTAACCGCTTACTATTAAAGTGTTTGAAGCGTAATTTAGCATATAAGTATTTAGAGATTACATACATTTGGAACAATTGAAAGCAAAAATATTGTAATATTCTTAGATTTCATTGTCCTGGGAAATGCCTGTTTAGTATCAAATCAAATCCAATGTTAAGGACATTTCCAAATAAATAATACATTTATAATTTTTTGACATCTAAATCCAGCAATCAGGAAAATTCCCTCTATTTGAATAAGTATGAAAATAGAATAGGATTCGGTATTCTGGATTCGATTTAACTATTCTAGAATATTCTAGAATAGTAAATTATTCTACATTGCCCATCCCTATTGCTGCCTAAGCATTATACCATCTACCATCATGGAAAGCCCAACCAGTGAAGTCTTTATTACATAACAATAGTGAAAATTTCAAAATGGGTTGCCGAGTCAGCTCATGCTTAAAAAGGGGTGACTCAGCGAACAATGATTCAGAATTAACAAAACCTGATAATGTTGGCCAAGTTGACACAAATCGAACTATTCCTGTCAGATCTAGAGTGAAGTCACAGGTATATTGTTCAAATGAAAGTTTTTCTATGTATTGTGTATCTACGCTATTTGTGTATCTGTTTGTAAATCTTATTTAATTTTAATTAATAACTATCAGTAATCGATACAGAATTCTTGTTAAGCTTAACATCATTACAGGTTTTTGGTAGAAATTAAATTTTCTATTTTTTTATTTAGATACTGTACATCCAGCATTGTTTTGTTTAGTATTTTCAAATTTAAATATTGAATATGGCTTTGGTAATCATTTTGCGCTAAAGGAAAGCCAAATAGGAGACTACCATTGACCTAATCCACTACTGCTACTGTGTAGCAACTAGCAACCAATCTAGTCTAATACCACAATGGAAACAGCTAGCAATTCTTTTTTTTCGTAAGCTCTTATTGATGGTGAAGTTTCTAGTAATCCTTTACACATAATCATCTTAAATCAAGAATACTCGTTTTTCATCAGGGACTCAAAACCTTAATTTTATAGATAGCAAAGTATTGTAGGCAAGGTACAGTAATGAATGATATGATGATTTATGTTGATTTTATGGTTCCTTTTGTAGGCCTACTAACTGTTGAACTAGGGAACAGCGAATTCAAGTGATATCTTTTTTTTTATAATTTCATACATGTTTATACTTTATTATATTACACAACAGAATATTAAGATTTTTTATTTCAGGTATATCCTCTCTTGTTACATCCTCAATATTTACGATTAATTTTCTAGATTCGTCAAGTTGTCAACGGATCACTGGGACCTTGGAAAAGTATGCCGAATCATCTTCCTCCTGCACCGAATAGATTTCTCAGACATCAAGAAACTCTTCCCAATTTACCTGTTCCTCCTCTACAACAGACTTTACAGAAGTAAGGTTTATTTATTTGAATTAAGCTTGCTGGTAACAATAGTTTTGACCCAGAAAATGCACTTGTAATGTGTTGTGTTCAATAATTGATAAGCATAAGATTCATTACTCAATTTCGAAATATTACTTTTAAGGCATTTTCACGTCCTTGCTCTGAAAAAGACATTGATAGATAAGATCTATTATTTTTGTGAAGACTAAAATCTAGTTCCTCATTAGCTACACAACTTAAAATAATTTAAATGGTTAATAGCAATATTAGCAATTGAACTTGGTAGCATAAAACAAAGTTATCAGGGTTGGCTAATTTAATATTTGATCACACCTACATTTCCTAGCTGTTTATATTAATATATCAAACCAGAATCACATTCTAACTTTTAATAAAGTTAAACTATTTCTCAGGTACTTGCAAGCTATACAACCTCTTGTTGATGAAAATCAATTCAAAGCCACGGAATCAATTGTACAAGAATTTGGAAGGAAAGGGGGATCGGGTGAAAAATTACAAGAAAAGTTGGAACACAGAGCGAAAAAATTTGAAAATTGGGTAGGTTATTTATGAGTTTAATACTTTCACGCAAGCCTTTTCTAATCAAGGTCTTGAACCACTAATTGACGGTGATGACTAATAGCAACCACTGATTCACATATTAATCGTTTTTTATGATGTCGTGAGACTCGTGACAGAGATGACCAAAATATTAACCTGTAAGTGAATTTCAAACCAAAACCGTGAATGTTGGTATTTTGCAAAATATTTTCATTGAAACAATTACAAAGAAAAAAATGATTTTGAGCTGGTTTCCTAATCAAAGTTTAAAGCCATATTCATTGAAGTATTTGAATGAAATGTTAATAAGAAAAGATTTATTTTCCCTTTTTTTTTTAAAACAGTATTGTCCACTAGGGTTAAGGACCTGAATTTTCATAATTTAAGAGATGAATTTGGTTTTAATCAATGTTAGGGTTCGGTTCACGTTTTCTCAACTTCTTAGCGGCATTTTCTTTTTCCCAGCTTTCTGATTGGTGGTTGGATGCGGCATATCTTGACTTCCGAACTCCAGTCGTCGTCAATGTCAGTCCTTCTGTGACCTTTCCACGAGATGAGTTCAGAGGTCACAAAGGTCAGGTTGAGCACGCAGCTAAACTTATCTCTGGTGTGTTGGACTATAAGATAGACATTGATAAGTAAGTGGGTTATTCGGGATGAATGTTATATAGTTCATTTTATTGAAGCTATTTCATATCTACTCCTTTTTAGTTCTTTGACTAATTCCATTTGATCTTTTTCGAACCTAGTATGAATTTTTGTTCTAAATTATTCGTATGGCCAGATAAGACGTTTGATAAAGTTCTTCCTATGCTTTCTCATAGAAATGTATAGTATGTACCTATTTAGCTACCTTTAAGTAAAAGCACCAACAAATTTAAGTGCGAAACAAGATGTTTGGTTACTACTTATTCCACCATCAAGTTCCTACATCTGAAGTAAGTAACTGGTAAACTATTACTGTACCTGACATGGACTAAGAACTGGACAATAGGTCAGGGTTCGGCATATGAGGAGGGCATCCTATCGCCTTTCCTCTCCTCCATGATTAATATTAAAATGCTATTTTATAGGAATTTTAACTTTTTTCAGTGAAACACTTGCTGTTGAAAAACTTGGAAACCATCCATTGTGTATGGATCAATATTATAAAATCTTATCATCGTGCCGAATACCTGGAATTAAAAGTGATTTAGTTGAAAATTATGCAAGATCTTGGCTTCCTCCTCAACATATTGTTGTCGCAAAGAATAATCATGTGAGTATGTTCATTCAACTAACTTCCATATTGCTTTAAGGGTACTCCTGAAGTATGCGCACCAAGATATCGCACAACCTGAACCCTGACCTGGTACACAACCTGAGTTCAGGCTGTGCGACATCTTGGTGTGCATACTTCAGGAGGTCCTCTTTGAGTTTTTTAAGATTATTAAAGTTATCCATGTCGTGTAATCGTGGCTTGGGTTTACATATCGAATCACATGCAGGGTGGTTATGTAATGAAAATGTTAGATCTGGTTGTTAGTTCATGTTGGGCTATTACAGTATCCCCAGTGTCCAAGTCTATGCAAGTGGTCAAACTGAAAAGATAGTTCCTTTCTGATTTGAACTAGTAACCAAATGTCTAAATTAGAGGACGTTTTGCAATGTTATTAAACTTTATTCTCTGACTTTCCGATCTCTAGAGATAGAGATCAAATATTGCCAATCATCAGTTTAAAACATTGCTTCCTAAATGGTGGGGCTTGTCCCACAAGAGGGCGTAGAGAATTTTTTGAGGGGCCGTGAAGCTAATTAGAAATAAAAATATTTGTTAGTTTCAATCTTGCCAACCTCATTTTGGATGTTTACATTTTTTCATTGTTTCAGAGATTGCAGAGAGCTGTTGTGACAAACTTTGCTTGTTTTTAAAACTTTTCATTTATTTCACGTTCCATCCTATGTATTTTCAACGTGTTTTTGTATGAAACATACTTTCGCCTTACTATCTGTGATTTGTAGCATATTATTGTTCGCTAGGTATTTTTGATGTGGTGTGCGGGATTCTGCAAAGGGTGCGCGGCTTGAAAATTTAAAAACCACTGGTTTAAAAGTTTGAGAAACTTGGTTTTCATCCAATTCTTATCTTACTTGAAATTTTGATGCAGCTCAGCGGTTTCTAGTTATCATTTCTCTGTCATATCTAGTAGACTAGTATCTTCAACTTTCATATAAATTTTAAACTTTTTTCAGTTTTTCAAGCTGTCAGTGTACAATAGTGATGGATCCCCTCTTACTATTGATCAATTAGAAGAACAATTGAATACAATAGTAGCTGCAGCATCTAAGAAAGATATCGGTGTTGGAATACTGACTTCTGATGGAAGAAATAATTGGGCAAAAGCATCAAAAATATTACTGAAAGGTTAGTGATTAATATATTGTATATTACGGTAAATAAAAAATTGAGAGGCTTATGGAAACATGACACTGATATGACACTAAACTTGGAAAAGTTTATAACCTGAATTTTCCAAGCATATATTCACAGGTGTATATTTCTGTGTTTGTCATACTAATGTAAAGTTTTATCCGTATTCAAAATCAAATATCTTTTTATGATTATGGCATTACATAGGTACATTACATTATAGGTATTAGCTTTAAATTTATGTATTGAATTCATAACTATACCCCCAGCAAGACTGTAAAGTCTGATATTATTTACAACTCCAAACAAGTCATTTGAAAACAACCTTAACTCCCGACTTTACGTTGATGAAATGTTTACATTGGTCCCCTTCTCCAGGTCGAAGAATACCTTGACTCAGACTTCAGCTCGTATTAGCTCAGATTTTAAAAATGACGACTTAGACTTATGCAAACATTCTAGTAATTGACTTTTAAGAATGCTTCGAGTTTCTGGCAGAAATTCTGACTTCGATTATCAATATCAAAATTTTTAAATTTACGTGATTCTGAAAAATCCAAAATTATATCTCCAAATTTGGGTAATTTAGAATATGAGGAACTCCAACCCCAAATTCGCAGCCCCGATAGCAAGTATCAAGTGTTGCAATTTTTCCAATATTGTTAGATAAAGTTGTTTGTTTTGTCAAAACTGCCATGCTGTATATTAATTTAAGATTCAACAAACAAGCATTCGATACGAACCATCCAACGTTCAATATTCATGGTATGTTTGGACGAAGCAGTTCCAGCAGTTACTGAAGAGAAATGGACGACTGACATGGCACTCCGAGCACTGCATGGTGGTGGAAGCGAAATTAATTCAGCAAACAGATGGTTCGATAAAACACTGCAGTTTGTTATTTGTAAGTTCAATTGTACATATTTTACTAATGTTATAATAGGATGTCCACGAAGTCTTGAAATTTTTTAAAATTGGGAAATTAACGGGTATTTATCGATACCATAAATTGTCTT
Organism: Styela clava; assembly: GCF_013122585.1. NCBI lineage: Eukaryota > Metazoa > Chordata > Ascidiacea > Stolidobranchia > Styelidae > Styela > Styela clava. The sequence goes on along the minus strand of NW_024102829.1, from coordinate 7,625,589 downwards.
GGCCTTCACAGATGAAGAACATATACTTAAACAATTACTGAATAAAAAACAAACCTGGTTAATTAGGATATATTGAGAACTAAATTCATAACAAAATTGAAGTGGTAAAGAGACTTTATGGACACCCTGTATTTAATGGACTCCAAACTGCAATCTTGTAGGCAAAAAATGAATAATCGGACAAAAAAGGTATATAGGTTGTATGCTAACGTCTTATTTCCTATTTTCGTTATATTTTGAAAACAACTTTTAATTATAAATAATTTGAACATTATTATCACCCTTTTAAAAGTTTTAATATATCAATGTAGATTGAAACCAGGGCTGTAGAGGTAGGGCAAAATTTACTTCTGAGTGGATTCTGAGCCCTTATTACTTCAATTACATTTCCGACTTCGGGTTGAAGGAAATATTGATGTAATCCTTTTTTTATCATCTTCCGAAAATGCTAAGACAATTTAATTTTTTTTTTTTGAGTTTTCCTGACAATTTTACTTGACCATTAAAAATACTGAAATTCCGAATCCACAGCCTCGATTGAATTCTATAATTATAAAATGCTGCGAATAAATTGTTTTACCTAGTTTTGCTCAGTTAACACAGATACTTTCTACTGCATTACAGGCCCTGATGGAGGTGTGGGACTGACATATGAACATTCACCTGCAGAGGGGCCGCCCATTATGGCCCTTCTTGACCATGTTCATAAATATTGGTAAGGAATTTATTCAGTGTTTCATTCATTTAAGCTAGTGGTTCCCGAACCATGGTCAATTATGATTTAATATGGCCCGCCGAACTTGAAAGGAAATAGTTTAACACTTATTTTTTTGCATTATAGATACTGTCAATTGTTACACTATTATCGTTATATAAGTTTCAAATAATTATTTTAGTTTTGTGTAAAAAATAATTACTCTGGCTATTTATTCTCTCACACTTAGCATAAAAATTTTGTTCATCCAAATCAGAAATTTTTCTTTTTATAAACAGTAAACTCCCAATTCCTCATTAGCACTCGTATCATTTTCACTTCTTTCTCCACAGTGATTGACGAAACAAATAATTGTTGGCCATGAACCAAGCGGTTAGATCAGTGGGTGACTCGTGCCTAAATAATTTGCCATCCCAGGCTAAAAATCTTGCTTTCAAGCTGCGTTTTTTCACCTCGTAAAATATTTAGTTTTGGCCATCCCCGCTTGTCAGATATTGTTAGATGTCAGCCTTACATGACCTGGTAATATAGAGTCTCCTCCTGAGGGAAGGTGCGAAAACTATGCTTTTGCTTTGTTCAATATTTGATTTATTTTTATATCTTCACAGTAAGGATCCACCTGAACAACCCAAGATGCCTTTACTTGCTCTTGCTCGACCAATGAAACTTGAATTCAATGTTTCTTCCGATGTCAAGAGATCTATCGATACAGCAAGTGAAAATATTGATGCGTAAGTGACAATCTCATGGATAACTTAATAGCCTCTGTGTAAAATTAAAGTAATTCTAAATCATTTCTAATTTCTATTTAGTTTGGCTTTTTACTTAGCGATTTTAATCGGTAAGTATGTTGATAGGTATTTGTCTGTATGTCTGTTAGATGCACGCGATATCTCACGAAAACGAGATTGAATCCGCTCAAGATTTTGCATGTGCATTCATTTTATCTCGGACCAGAAGCCCATTGATTTTGGGCGAATTATGTCGTATAATTAGCGAGGTATTAATTAATTAGTGATGGGACACAAGGTGTCACTATGGAGTACGAGCGCTGTTTTGGGGATCCCCTAACTTCTCGATCGATAAGTCTTCGGTCTCTGACCGATATTCTCGTTTAAAACTTTAAAACCAACCCTGGAAAGAAATACTGGACATGGACGAGGTGTGCTCTATAATCCTAGTTACCAATTTGTCAACCACTAAGCTAATGCACTCTCAGAATTGCTGCTATGTTAAACTTTTCCTTTTTTATTCTGAAGTGTTGTTCGTGATGTACAGATGAATTGTATCAAGTTTGCAGATTTTGGAAAGAATTTCCCCAAGTCTTGCAAGATAAGTCCGGATGCATTTATTCAGGTAGTTTTCACTTTTTCTATACTTTTGCTTTCTTTTCACTAGAGTTGATTTTTAGTCATTTTAACCTGATTATTGATTGTCACTTTTGTCATACAATTTTGACCCTCAGTCAATCAACTTTGGGAAACACTGTTCTATACAGTGTTTTTCACATCTTCACTATAGACAAGGCTCTGGACCAGTGGCCAATAATGCATTTTGAACAAACTGACAACTTTCCTGTTCAACATACTATTGTTAGGTAATACCTTGGTACATTTAAACCGGCGCTACAGAAGTATGTGTACCAACAATATGGAGGTAACTAATTTTGCTCGCCTATTTTACATCAAGTTGTGTAAAGGGACGGAAACCTATGGGCAGGGGGTATATCCACTTGGCTAACACAGACAGTCCCTGAACTCGTATTAGAACTAAAATATGGGATGGAAGCCTATGGCCCTATGGGCCAAGTATATTCACTTGGCTAACACAGACAGTCTCCGAATCTGTAATGGAACTAAAAAAAGGAAAATTGGAATAAAATTATGGCCTAACCCTGACCTGGTATGCATACTACGGGATTACGGTACTTTTTAACCACCAGGAAATGATTTCATGAGCTGTAATGCGCTGGAAATTTAAAACTGCCAGTATAAATTGAATGCTTGAAGCAAGTTTGCAGTATCTGACTCAATCTTGATCATGTCGTGGGCTCGTGGCTGTTGCATCTAAATGAATAGATGCAGTGCAATCTGAACTAGAGCTAGTCAAAAAACATTCATGTGTATAATATTATTTGTGATCATTTTTAACTCATTCATTAAATATTAATCATTCCATATACACTGTTTACTATTTTACCTTAATATATTGGGCTATTGGAAAAGAAGGTTTAAAAGGCTGATTGTTTCACTGGCAGTTTATTAGATTGAATGTTTGATCACAGAAGTAGACTTCATTTTGATCATACCATGTTCACTGTGGATTTGCCTCCCAATCTGAAATAAAGGTTGTTGCGAGCACAACACTGTCGACGAAAAAGTTATTTTATGCTTTGTCATTGACTACATCATTAATGTCAAATATTAGTGACACTATTTGGTCTTCACAACAATTTGAGTACATGATTTCCAATTACTATTTACCTTAAGGTTGCTCTTCAACTTGCATACATGAAGATGTATCACCAGACTTGTGCAACATATGAAAGTGCTTCATTGCGTAGATTCCGACTTGGAAGAACAGACACGATAAGATCTTGCACTAATGCTTTGAAAGCATTTTCAGAAGCCATGTTAAATGACAATATGAATGTGAGTGCAGATTCATTTCATTTATTAAGTAACAAAGTGAATAAAAGACTCAAAGATTTATGATGAAACAGAAAATAGCACTTTGATCTAAATTAAATACTCTCTGACTCTGTGCAACAAGCACATTGGAATTCATTCATCCAAAGGAATATTTTTTGTGCTCCAGAAGTGTGTGTACCAATATGTAGCCTACTTTATATCAACTTGTATAAAGGGACTGAAGCCTATGGGCAGGGTGTATATTCACTTGGCTAAGACGGACAGTTCCCGTATTCCTAATAAAACTAAAATATTCCCAGTTCAACCGGAACGCTTGCGGAAAAATTTGAATAAAATTATGGCCTAACCCTAACCTGGTACATATACTACGGGAGTACCGCATTTTTTTATTTCAATTGTGAAAGAAACAGACTATTGTATTATTTATATGATGGCTATATTCCTGCGCTCCTGACAAGGCTTGATGCAAGCAGATGCTTACACCTATAAAAATGATGGAGGTCGTGAAATTTTGTATGAACAACTTGCTTCCACATGTATATGGGAATGAAAAGAAAGTAGCACAAAAGTTAGGCTTTTCCAATGAGCAGCGACTTATTTGACTCTAGGGAACAAAGAAAACTTTCGGTTTTGAATTTGACACTGGAGTCCAGTTAACAAAAAATCATATTTGATTGGCAGAATATAATATCATGCCTATAAATGTGTAATATTCTGCTATTAATTACCAATTCTCTCTTATTAACAGTCCACCAAAAAATCAGAACTTCTTCGTGAAGCTATTGCTTCCCACAGGAAATATACTTCAGATGCAATTGCTGGGGAAGCCATTGACAGACATTTGCTTGGGTTGAAACTCACTGCAATTGAAGCAAAGGAAAATGTTCCTGAGATATTTATGGATCCTACTTATGAAACTGCTATGCATTATAAACTTTCTACTAGTCAGGTAAAGAACACTTTTTGTCATAGTTATGTTGGCGGGAGAGGAGTCTCCAATTTTGCAAATACTCTGACATCAAGGGTTCAATCAAAGATAGATTGTTGTGGAACAAGTTTTCAAAGTATCTGGTTCTTTAGAACTACCTAGAGGTGATCGTGTTGACTAGGTATTGTAGAATTCTGTTTGGCTCACTAGTTTAGATTCCAAATAATCTGACTGAATTATTGGAAAAAAAATTTCAATTCTTAAGAAGCTCCCTTTTTGAGTAGTATTAGAATCTCGTTAGAGTAAAAACTTTTAACCTCTGATAAGTTGAATGCTTTGAAACGAATAATCATCTCTACAAAAGAAGTTACTAATTAGCCATATAATAGATGCCAGCTGTTCTGACACCTTCATCTAGATCTTGGGGTTCCCTGGCTGTTCTAGAAGGAATGGCACCAAATATACGGAGTGGTATAAATGTTAACAGTTAATAAATCAGTCAAATTACTTTGATTGAAGCAGGTACCACTTTTATTTCCGATTATAATTTGACATAAAACAAACTTTTCAATTTGAAATTGTTCATTTTCAGGTACCTTGTAAAGCAGATCTATGCATGGGGTTTGGTCCTGTGGTGCCAAATGGATATGGAGTCTGTTATAATCCAAAGGAAGAATATTTTCTATTTTCAATATCAGCATACAACAGTAGCCCTGAGACTGATGCATATAAATTCGGTGACCAATTATCTGAAGCATTAAACGATATGAAGAAGGTTCTACAAGAAGCTGATGCCCTGTCATCTAAATTGTAATCTTTTTTGTGGATTTGGTAAAAATATTCTTCACAACTGTTGTGGTCATCACTATCCCTTCAAAACATAATTTTAAAATAAAAGACAACATACATCCATTGTGACAAATTTACATATCTCTTTACAAATGACCTATTGGCCCTCAACTTCATTCGAGGGTATTATTACTCATTGATCTCGATCGGTAGGTATGTTGATAGGTATTTGTCTGTATTTGCGAGGTTGAATCTGCTCCAAATTTTGCATGTGCATTAATATCTCGGACCAGAAGTCTATTGATTTTAGATGAATTATGTCGTATAATTAGCGAGTCATTAATTAATTAGTGATGGGGACATGCGGTTCCGCTAGCGAAGGAATCGAAACGGTGAGATCGATAAGGCGGCGGCCTCTGATCGCCATCTAGTATTATTAAGTTACTGGGATTGATACTATCCAACATTTGGTCAACTTGATGCAAATAGACTAATCGACCCTAGAATTCGCCCAGAGTTGGTTTCCAGGTTCATTGTACAATTAATTTAGAATTGCTTAGGCCTACTTTCCTCGGACTCGTATTTGTCAAAATTTATGTTTCACCTTCATTGTGATTTAATATAGTGGGGGTTGGTCATTGGAAATGCTGAATAATACTTATTGTTTATTAGAAGTTTCAATTTATAATTGTCTAACAAGTAAAAGCAAGTATATTTTTCAATCTTGGTGTTTTTGTTCTCTTTTTTTAATTGATTAATTGCATCAGCCTGGGTGAAAATTTGTTTTGATTGATGTTACTTGGGTTTCTTAACTATGGTTCACCACAATTCATGTTTCTATCAAAGTACATTGGAGTTACACTCCTATAATCACTTATATGCAACAAAAGTATTTATATCTCTCTTCAAATGAGATTCGCTAAATTTAAAGTACAGTCAAATGTGTATATATGCTGTTGGATATCGCATTTCCCTGTAAGAAACAAGAGGTTTATTATGTCATTATTTATTGTAAGTTGTCTCCTCTATAGGCAGGAATTAAGATATTTTTCAAGTACAAAATGAAGTACATTTATCATATCGTTGCAGATTCCTCGTCAAATTATTTTTGTGCAATTAATTATGTATTTAATTATTTTTCAGTGTTCTGTTCAATTTTTGTTCTCTCACATGAAATAAATGAATCTTTTACAAAACCACTGCTCTTTCTAGCATTTCTCGGACAGAGATGGGGCCACAGAGCGATACTGTCTTGAGAGCCACTTGGCCTCCATTAGGTATCAGCCATTTGTCCACATTAATTTAAAATAAATTGTACTCTATTTAGATAGTTTTTCAATAATAAAATGTGGGAGTGAACTCTGTATAACGCAAAATTAGGCCATTTTATTGAAACAGGCACTAGCTAAAGTGACGTTCAAGAAAAAACCATATTTTATCAAATCTTCAACAAAGTGATAAAGTAGAATTTAGACTAGAGGACGCATTGGAGTTTTGTGCAGGAAATCCCCATGGACCACCAAAGGCGTTTGTCCCTGCTCCAGGCCAGGCAACTGATTTCTATCATGTTCCTTAATGTATCCTGAAGAAATCTGGCCAAATGGCCCAACCATATGGTTAGTTACACAATTTCATAGATATGTGTCCGGCAATAGGTGTCATGGCAAAACCTATTTGCATGATGATTATGCGATAAGTATTGGGATAAAGTTGACGCAAATACTAGCCGGAAATTAAACTTGTCTCGGGAAGTATGAACTGCCACAGATTAGAACATTCCTGTATCATTTACAAACACTTTTCATCACCTACAGTCCTACAACATCAGTGTAGACTATCTGAAAAAAAAAAACGAATATCTTGTCAGAAACTGCCCTCGACTTGACCCATCCACAGCGGACATTAATACAAACAGTTCACAATCAAGTATACGTTGATATAATTTGACATCAAAAATGGTACCCTGAAAAAATGTTGACAAATAATGCAGGAAAAACAAGCAACAAAGAAGACTGGTGAAATACAATTTTCTACTTTCCGTGCTCCCAATAAATTTTAATTATGGCAGTGATATACAAAAAAGTTCCATAATCCAACATTACATATAAATTTTTTCTTATATGGTTTTTGTTCATATATCAAACGATCATACATTACGTTCCTTTGAACCATAATACTGGCATTGCAACTATTCTGGCATGTTCATTCTTGCGTATCTGGTTTTCGTATCGTAACATTTAAATTGCACAAGCTAACGACGTGCATCGCTACGTTCGCTTGTTCAATCTTTGTACTGCCCACTTGTACCGTTAAGTTCACACTAGTTTCAATTACAAATTAAATAAGTTGATTATGATGTTAAATTCGAAATTTTTAACGTTTTGAGCCTCACTTAAAAATCTTTCCAGACCACTGCTCTAAAACAATGCACAGTGATTTGAAAGAGCTTTTACTTGAGGTGCGACATAATACTATTTTTGAGAGTTAAAAACCAACATGTGTTTTAACTTAAGAGTGAGTGCAAGCATTATAGTACTGCATGTTGAGTATATAGGTAAGAAATAATTAACAACTACACTTGTGTCATGGACATTCAAACACCTTACGTACATAAAGAAAAGGAGTAAGTATTCGCAAATGCTGTTTAATATTATATGAGGAAGTATAGTTATAAAATAATAAAAAAGAAATATGATTGAATTGTATGAAAAACAATGTTAAAAACAGCAAGTAAACTTCATATGATTAGAAAAATAACGATAGTGCCTAAATTACAATCAGAATACGAATACATGTTCAATGGGAAGGAAAGCCGAGGCTGTTTATCAAGCAAGGTAGAAATATAAAACCATCAGCCAGGCCGTCAAAACACCAGGGTATTCCCCAATTCAAGTCTACTACTTGAAGCAAAATGCCCCTTCTGAAGAAGTTAAGGTTGTATTGATGGTGACATAATCTTTCATCTGTTTATTTTGAAATTTAATTTTTGTCAAATGAATGAAATGTGTCAGGTGTATGAAAAATCATAAAGTGAAAATTGGCAAGAGGTTGGGGCTATTATCAACAACTGTGAAATGGAACCACTTGGACATTCCTTCACTCCTGAGGTAATTTGATAGGTTTTAATATACGTTGAGCATTATCTAAAATGGTTACATTAGTCAACCTGCCTCTGACACAGGGGCCACCCCTATGGGTCGCGTCTGGTTCACTGTTGGATGCTGTTTTTATTCGTATGGTTGTGGTTGTTAGATTGTAGAGATGTTATTAGAACATTGGCCGTTTTTTGTGTCACTTTTCTGCGGACTGGTAGTTACCACTTAGCACGATCGTGCTATCACTTGAAATCACCAACTCGTTTCCTTTATTAAATTCTTAGACATCCATAGTAGAGATTCAAAACAGGAAAGATGTCTGACGCTCCGCTTATCATAAGAAAACTTTAAGCTCAATTGTCTCAACCTGGCAGATGGTCGTCCAATATCAACAGTTATATTGGTGTAGATTGAAGTCTTGTTGTTTGAAAGTACAGAATACCTGATAGGTAGGATAATAATTCGGTTAAACAAGCAAAAGTGAGAACTGCCAAGGTTCTTGACAGTGGTTTGACCAACAGCAGATTATGTAGCTCTAATAACGCTTTGAAAGACCATTAAATGAAGCTTATATTTGAGATAATTTGTGTTAGGAAATGCTTTTTTGATAAATTGAATAAATTATTCAATATTTATTTTATCGTTATACACTTCAACACACAGCCTCATTGGTGTGAAATATATCAGATGTTGCAAAAACACAGCGTCTCATACATTATTATTCAAACAAACTTGGCACAGGTGATAAACTTATTACAATTTTTGGCACAGCCATTATTTTATAAATAGAAATCATATATGCATAAAAACTGATCACTATATTATAATTTAATTTTTCTTTTTTAAAAACTTTGCTCAAAGCTAATTCACATTGACTACTGTCTCTATGAGCAAGTTATAAGTGAAATTATACAGAACTATGATTATACTGGCGAATTAGGTAGTGGCTATGAGGTGACAGAACTCGAGGTTTGGGGGAAAAAATATTATAGTAAAGCAGTGGTTCTCAAACTTTTTATTAGGTTGTGCCACCTTTTTATAATTTGTCAACAAGACTCCCCAACACAAAAATACCTACGGTAGTTAACACTAAGCTACAAATAACAGATAGTAGGACGAGCACAAGCACAATAGCTTCCTGCAATCTCTGAACAATGAAGAAACCAAAATAAAGCGGGAAAGATCAAATCTAACAAATATTTTTGGCTATAAACAGTACATGCAACCCCTCGTCAACTAAGACATCTTGGCCATACATACTGTAATTCTTACCATTCACACAATTTGATAGGGTAATATTTATGTTCAATGCAGAAATGTAGTCTACCTTAAGCTGTTCAATCCTTCATTATTCTGCCTATCCAATGCATGTTTTATCAGTAACCGACGGAGTATATTTTTTTCATTTCTTCTCTCTCTGTCATGTTGCATCATTTGAAATGAACAAGATCTGCTGGAGTCATCATAGACTCTGTAACCTGCAAATATAAATTATATCAGAATATCGAGATTTGAGAATAAACATAAAATTAGATACTAGAAAAACTAGCTCCTGCCACGAACGTACCGCGACGTCTCTTGCCGTGGTTTTATGGCGCTATTACCAGTATATTTACAAAGTCATATACAATATTTTAGTTTATCATGCGGAATTATATCTACTTAAACCTAAACCTAACCCCAAATACATCAAAACTGTATTCATAAGAAAAGTGTTCCAACTTACCAAATATTTATTACTATCAGGGGCAGCTCTGCTATTTCAGCCGACATGCCGTGGTTACGGCAGCAAAGTTGGTGGTATTCGATTTGCTGCCGTAACGACGGCAGCTTGCTATTGGTTTGTGGCAGCTAAAAAGTCAGTCGCCGTGGGTTTGGTCATAGCGGCCATGGTTTGGAAATCTCACCATGGTTTTGCGACAGCTCTAGACGCCACAAAATACTTGAAACTGCACTTGTAACGGTAATTGTGCTATTTTTGTAAATTCACGTCATGACTAGCTAATCAATAATGACTCTCGATACTCTATACAACGTCACATTTCCTGGCAAACATGGCATTGATTCGAAACAAAAAAACAACTTCTATCTTAATCTAAGAGAACCCTTTTTCCAAGTTCTCAACAATAAATCATCATCTTCAGAACCCCAACCCCAATACAAATTTGAAAATCCATTCACAGATGTAAATTGTTTTTCGGTGAACATTGAGATGCCTCCAAATACTTTCACTGACATGTTTTTATCTGAAATCATACAATATTATATATCAACATGAGCTCAGATTAGAACACAAAAGAATATACATGTTTCCCATTCTGAAAATCCTCAAGTTCACAATAAAGTAAATTGTAAAGCTAGGATAGGATTTACATATTTATCCTGGGGGAGAGGGGATGGCTCAATCATATGGCGAACCATGGCCCCTGGTACTGTTACCAGTCCGTCGAGTCGAGTATGGAATTTGTTAGCCATTGATTTTGTTTTCAGATACATGGACTTGGTGGAGAAAGCCGAATAAACCAGCGGATACGGAACCATCCTACAGCAACGAGGAGTCCAGCAATCCTCTCGACCACAATTATCCCCAGATGGGATTCATAACCACGCAGGATAATCAGAGGTGCGGTGGCGAGTGCATTCCTCACGCTTAGCACGACTAGATTATAACATTTTTCTATACGACACTTATTCACACTTTTAGACCTGAACAAGGCCATCTATAATCCATGACACTCTGGGTGAGGTGATGGTCAAAAAAAATTGAATTGAATTTTAATCAACTAAGGGTTGAAAATCGGTGAGTAAACCTGTGATTTCAGATTACGTTGATGGATTAATTATCTATTAGGTTTTTTGGAGACTGACTGCCGGTTTCACACCACAAAATCTAATGAGTCAGTCTCCAAACAAAGCTCCCATCAATTTTCAACTTTATTTATCAATGAAAACAATTACTTACGCGCATTTGATACACAGAATTCAAGATTGTAAGAATGGATCTCGTAATCACGTTTGTCAAGATATGTTGATAAATGTCTCGGTCCATCTTCATCATTTGGACACCAGTATAAACATTTATCATTCTCAAGTAAGAGGTCAACATCATGAAATACAAAACAATCATATTTTCTCTCTGAAAAAGTTTGATTACAATTGCTCAGTTAGAATCTTGTCTTGTTTCTAAACTAAGTTATAATCTAGCTGCCGTTAATTATTCAACCTTTCCATTTCGATATAAGGACTTTTGTTGGCCCGATATTTATCGATAGAAAAAAATGATCCCAAGTAGGGATTAAAGCACTTTTCTTTATTATGATTATCAGTAAATCTCTAAAATTAAAATCTCATACACCAGTCTCATATACAGCTAGCTGAATTATTAAAACATTTCAAATTCACTCAGATGTCTGGATAGCAAAGAAATAGGATCATTAATATTGATACAAGGGAGATGGATATAAGATGATTAATTATGCTATAAACTACAGCCCATCATATGGTCACGTCAGATATGGTGATGTCTACCAAGGTAATCCTTGCATGGATAGTGAAGTAAGCCATGATTAGGATGTGCAATGGCTTACAAATGAATGTATTGGCGTAAATGGTAGCTAATTTGCTACTATGGAAGGGGGAAATTTTTTATCAACATGAGAATAATCAAAGAAAAGAAGAGATAATCAAACAAGAATTTTGACAAACCATTAACTGCTTCTGAAAATCCAATATTCATCAGCTTAGCTCTATTAAATAGTTGATTACCCGCCTGGGTGATTGTATATATTGTATAATCCAATTGTTGCCTTTGCAATATTGGATGCATATGAGCTAGAAGACTTCTGAGCTGTAGAACTCTTCCACGCAGAGGTATAATAATTGCCACTTTGTGTCGAGCTTTGCAGTTGTTCGCCATATTTCTAGATGCATAATAGACATTACAATTATAACAGTCAACTAGGCAAATATAATATTGATCCTTAGACCAGTGGTTCCCAACCGCCGGTCCGTGGACCGGTGCCGGTCCGCGAAGCTCTTTTGGCAGTCCGCGAGAAATTTTGTTGTTTTGATTTTTTTATGACGTCTCAATCGCTTTACCGTAGACAAAGTTGCGTTGGCTCATTACGCAATTCTCATCCGCCGTCATATTGCGACGTCTCTCGCGACATCTTGACGCCGTCTTTCGCGACATCTTGCAGCAAAATTCTCAGAAGAGTTAATTGTGTTTGTACATGATTTGGCATGTACCTGGTTTAATGTGAGATATTTTATGCGGGCCTTCCTTACGCATAATGGGTGCCCAGCACTGCATTTCATTATGTAAATATATGGTATTATTTTATGTTTCACCCATTTTTAATTTTTGGTCGGCACATTATTTGATAGTTTTCCTCCGTGTAAAATGTTTTTAAGTGTGCTTTTTTTGTCTAGAAGCATATTGAGTACCCGACATTGCATTATATTACGCAAATATATGTTATTCTTTTCTGTTCCATTTTAATTTTTTTGCCGGTCCGCGAGTACATTTAATCTAATTTTACCGGTCCGCCAGGGTAGAAAGGTTGGGAACCACTGCCTTAGACAACTGAGAATTTGCTAGTGGTACAAGCAGTTTACAACACAACCTAAGACTTGAAGTTGAAAAACAATTACAGTAGACTTCGACTATAAAAGCTCCAACTAAAAAATTTTGATAAAAGTTTGGCATATATGAATAACTCTTTGATAAACAGTTGGAATGCTTAGTCAACTTAACATTTTAAGTTTCTGCAGAAACTTTTGACTTCAATTGTCACCATTGAAATTCTGGCTGAGGGGGTAATCAAAATTGGGACTCCCAACTCCTGTGATTATGAAAATACTATTTCAAATCCAATGAAAACATGCCAAAATCAGAGCCCACATCCCAGAGTGTGCATAATATTGTGGGGAAATGATCCTAAATCTTTCACAAGAAACAAAAGCAAAAATTTCAGACAAGCAGAATCAGTTATAAAAATGATTTACCTCTTCATTTGGTATTTTGTCTCCAATTCTTTCAATGATGGAGGCAATTCTCGGACGTAATCAGGCATTTCAAGATTCCCTTGTAGATCTGGAGGGTAATTTGGACAAGTTTCTATTAATATTGATTGATTTGAGACAACATGACTACAGTTCATGCATTTGACTGATTGTTCATTGTTTTTCAATGCCAATCGTGAATTCTTCATGTCGTGATAAATCGATGTTTCTATTGAGAGGTCCATTGTTTCCTGATCATAATTCCATGTAAAATGTATAGAAAATATTACAAAAATAATTGATGCTGATACAGTCACTTCAATTAGCACCAATCGATATCGAAATAGTTTCATTATTTACAAATTTAACGCTAAAATACAAATATAACGTATGCCAAGTAAGTAAATGAAGATACTGCAGTACTGTGTATTCAAACAGTCAAAGCTATGAACTTGAGCTCGGCTACAGACAGACAATCCTATCTCAGTATCCACAGATCTACTAGCAGACTAGTGCAGTCAGCCAGTGTCTATAGCGATGTTCTTGAACTTTTTTTATCGTGGTATACCTTCCCCAAATTTTCAAGAATTTTGTATACCTTATAAAATACTAATGTTTATTTATGGCTTGAATAAACAATAAATTTTAAGACCATATTGTACTGCAATATCACCATGCAATCTAATAAGCTAGTGTCTGCAAGTTATAAATTTGACTGACGGGCTTAGCGTTAATGGGAAAATTGTTCAACGTAGATTAAAGTGATCAAACAAAGTGCATAGCAGCCGAAATCACACATGTGACCACATTATTTATATAGACTAATTTGTTATGTAACAATGTGCACCATTTCTGCCTATCAGCATATGATTGCATTTTACAGTTTTAGGATATACGGTAGCCTAATAATGTATTACCAGACTACACGGATAGCATACCGTACAAAGTTACAAAAGAGGACTTGCACGGGTCACGTGACTTTGTTCACTCGACGGCAAAAAAAACAAAAACGTCCAGCTGGCTCCTGTCAGTTGCAAGTCGGATTATACGTCATGCTTCGCTCGAGTCGAAGTCGTTTCTGTTTTTCTTGTATCTATTCGTCTTTCTCGAACACCTCTCTCTTATCTTGTACCGCACATTCGACTACGTTTGCGTTATTTTATCGAAAGAAGATGATCGATAAAAGTGGGACAGGATTATAACTCGCAATTACAGTAAAAACGTAGCGACCCTCACCAAGAATAAGGGCTACTTAAAATTTGTAATCCGTCTTCATTTCGAATATATATTTATAGTTGGTAATTAATGGTCGTCTGAAACACGGTTATTCGCGAACATGACTATGTGTGCGTTTATGAGGCGCATGCATATGCGTGAGAATGTTATGGGTAAAAATGTCCGTGAATGCAGATGTGCATGGTTGCAAATGTCCATTAATGGAAATGAACATGGCAGCAAATGTACGTGTGTGCGCATGCATATACGTGAGAATGTAATGGGTAAAAATGTCCGTGAATGCAGATGTGCATGGTTGCAAATGTCCATTAATGGAAATGAACATGGCAGCAAATGTACGTGTGTGCAAATGTACATGGATGCAAATGTCTGTGTGTGCAACGTGCAAATGTACGTGGGTGCAAATGTCTGTAGGTGCAAATGTCCAGGGTGCAAATGTCCGTGGGTGCAAATGTACCTGTGTGCAAAAAACGTCCCTGAGTGCAAATGTTCGTGGGTGCAAATGTACATGGGTGCAGACGTCCGCGGTTTCAATCTATATACGGGTGCAAAAATCGACGGGTGCAAATCTATGGGGACAATTGTTCATGGGTTTAAATGTTCGTGGGTGCAAAAGTACGCAGGTGCAATTATCCTGAGTGCAAATTACGGGTTCAAAGATAATGGAACCCGCCATGGCACATTTAATTACAAAACAAACACAATAACCAAAATTTAGTAAAGCTGCCAAAACTTCAAATGAGGTATGGGACATAAATGGGTACTCCCTTAGTATGTGTGTGTACCAGGTTAGGATTGGCCATTATTTCATTCCGATTTTTCTTATTTTAATTCTATTACAAGTTCAGCGACTGTTTGTGTTAGCCAATGAGCATATATACATATGCTCATTGTGTTAGCAAAGTGAATATACATACCCCTGCCTATATGTTTCAGTCCCCTTGCACAACTTATGTAAAGCCTGAAACGCCGTCATTCTCAGAAAAAATGAGTCTAATTAAAAGTTACGTAACTTCTGTTTCGTTTCAATTATTATTTTAGCGTCAAATTAAAAAATAATGTCCGAACAACGTCTATCGGTTCGATAATCGTATCATTAACTAAATTTGGTAACATAGCTGTAATTGGCTATATGACGTTAGTATATTTTCGCCATGTGTGTTTGTTTCAATTTAAAAGTATTTGATATATATACTATGGCGTTATTTATTGTAGGGAACAAAAATAGTATAACAATAGATAAATGTGTATTACGAGGTATTATATGAGTATTAATTATAATTACCTATTCTTACAAATAAATTTATGTACGTTTTTTGACCCAGAAATTACCAATATCAGATTTATAAATAAAACATAACAGGTACTTGGCCTTTCGGCTTATGTACATGCATTATTACAACGCTACCAAATTTGATCACGGATTACCGCAAGAGACGACGATCGATATGTATTCATTTGGATCAGTGCTCGTCTTGTCAATACAATCGGACAACTCCACACTAACGTCAAATACCCCCCAAACATTGTTCTTCTATCAGCATTGAATAAACAATCAGAAGTCTAGAGCAGCGTTTCCCAAAATTTTTCGGCCACGGAACACTTGCGCTTTTTATCTCGTCTCGCGGAACACAAAAAAATTAAAGGTTACAATTGATAAAGAAAAACGGTGTAATGTAGCGGTTCCGAATGGGTTCGCCGTGGCGAGTTGACACATGCGCCGCGCAAATTAACAGATTTGTGTTAAACATACCTAAAATATGATAAACTATTTTACATCACGCATTTATTATATAAATAGTTCTTATATTATTATAAATGTTTCCTAATTTAATGTGTGTATATCAATCAATAAATTCATTTTACCTTTCTATGTCGTTTACTTTCCATTACTCGGTGTTTGCCTCTAATGTTATTTCTAATGGAAATAGAAGTAGGCTACTTGCTGCAATTTCGCGAACAGCAGACCTGCAGTTTATGCATCTGCTGAGTTTAGCAAACATGAGTAATTTTTTAGCATTTTAAAGTAAAACCAGGCAGAGATGGGGGACGAAGTGTTGACCGTTTGTCTTTATTCTTCATCCCTACTTGTTTGCCTCTAGCAAAACTAAAACGATTACTGTAAATTTGATAATGAACTTAACAGTAAAAAAGCTAGACGGGCGGTTGACGAAAATGCCGTTATCCTGCCTTAGTCCGCTTTAGGACGACGGTGACAAGATATTGAACGGTCAGTTGGGCGACAACTTCGCGATTCCCAGGGCGGCCAATTTAAACGCATGTTTGACTTCTTCGCCACAGAACACTCGAAAACGCTCGCGGAACACTAGTGTTTTGCGGAACACAGTTTGGGAAATGCTGGTCTACTCTAGAGTAATGGAACCTCAGCAAGATGTTTATTAAACTCAAGAAATTTGAAATGTCGGCCCTCTCTAACATGCCTACAGATAACAGCATTGATTGCAAAAACAGCTAGATATTAGAAATTATATAAAATATTATTTATCAAACGTTACCACATAAGCAAAGAGAAGAATTCGATAAATGATAACGAACCTACACGCCTTATAGAAATCGTTGTTCAGGTAGTCTCCATGTCTGTCGGAACTTGCGCTTATTCACTTACATCTATTATCATGTTATTGTGTTTTTAGATTAGATTTTCACGCCTTGACAATTTGTTCCCCTCTCTCTGCCTTATATATATATATGCCAGTGTCTTTCCATGTCATGCTATACCAGAGTTTTTCTGAACAGAAATTCGATACGTCGACAAGTTATATACCCTTTTGCTAATATCAGTTGTGCTTTATTTATGCTCGTGATGAATATACTTGGTGGCAATCATGCGCTATATTAGATATATGAAGTCGCATAACATGTTCCCAGAGTCCGCGTTATTACTTATCGATTTTTTTTAAGGTATTTGTCTGTCTGTATGTATGTCTGTTAGATGCACGCGATATCTCAGGAAAGTGAGATTGAATCTGCTCCAGATTTTGCATGTGCATTGATCTTATCTCGGACCAGAAGCCTATTGGGCGAATTATGTCGTATAATTAGCGAGTTCTTCATTAATTAGTGATGGGACACAATGTGTCACTATGGAGTAAAAGCGCTGTTTTGGGGGAGTCCCCTAACTTTCGATCAATAAGTCTTCGATCTCTGACCGATATTCTCGTAATATAAGATTGGTAATATTGAGGTTGTAAAATTAGTAGAATAAATAGAATAAGAAAACCGGAAAGAAGTGACTGGAAGCATCTAGCGCCTATCAACAGCCTAAACTTAAAATAAATTAAATGTTATCAAATACTCGACATCAAGCAACGGCTGTTAATGTTTTTAGACAAGTATTCTTTGGCTAATTAAAACGGCGAGTGCCCCTCTACTTTATCTTTTGTTTTCTCATTTTTATCACTACATCAAAACCAATTGCATCTTATTGAAATGCGTGTCGACGATCCATAACTTGCAAGAGAAAGATGAAAATGTTTTAGTGCTATAAACTTAACACAACAATATTTATGCCTTTCATGTTATGGCAATGGCCAACGTTGCAAAATGCTAAAATTTCATTTAATATTTAGATATCCTGCATTATGGAGCATTCTATAGAAATAATAGGAACCATCAAAGGCGTATCTTCTTGCTTCATCTGTAATGAAAATTATTCATCGGGGCCAAGTTTGGAAAAGCACATGTTTTCGCACATTCACGCTGGGAATTCTTGTAGAAATGGAGATTTAAATTATTGTCCAACTATAAACATTGTGGAAACAAGTCAGCACACCAACTCTAATGAGCATTGTGGAAAAGTTATTACAAATAAAACTTCTTTACACAGGGCTGGCGAATGGAAAACTGATGTCCATGCAAAATGTACAAAAAGTTGGTTGATTGATCAAAATGACCCAGTACATAAATGCGAGCAACTTAACATAACCTCTGTACCAGACGGGCAATCACAAACCAAGTCACTCGTTCATATCGACTATGGTAATAAACCATATGTTTGCAAACAATGTGGGAAAAAATTGAAAAACAAGCAAAATATGACTATACACATGAGAATTCACACCGGAGAAAAACCTTATGTTTGTAAACATTGCGGTAAGGGTTTTTCGCAATCATCTCATTTACATAAACATGAGCGAACTCACACCGGAGAGGAAACCTTATGTTTGTGAACATTGTGGTGAGGGATTTTTGCAATCATCTCATTTACATACACATGAGCGAACTCATACTGGAGAGAAACCTTGTGTTTGTGAACGTTGCGGTAAGAGTTTTCCGCAATCATCTTCTCTACGGGTGCATAAACGAGTTCATACCGGAGAGAAACCTTATGTTTGCAAACAATGTGGCAAGGGTTTCACGAATTCATCCGGTTTACGTGCGCATGAACGTGTTCATTCTAGAGAGAAACCTTATAATTGTGAAGAATGCGGAAAAGCCTTTTCGAACACATCTCATTTACACAGGCATGAGCGAACTCATACCGGGAAGAAACCTTAGTGTGGCAAGGGTTGTTTGTAAATATCTAATTTACATAGACGTGATCAAACTCATACCATGGTGAAACCTTATGTTTGTAAACATTGGAGTAAGGGTTTTATGCGACTATTTCATTCACATAGACATGATCAAAGTTATACCAGGAAGAATCCTTATGTTTGTAAACCGTGTGGAAAAAGTTATAAGTGCGCAATTATACGGATACCTTAGCCATGCCCAAGCTCATTCCGGAAAAAATCTAATACGTGCAAACAATGAGGATTAGGATTTGCAAGAAAAAATAATTTACAAAAGCATTTTTTAATTTGCACTGGAAAATTTACACATGAACGATGTGGGTAAGACTTAGACCGAGAAGCCATTAATCACCCAAACTCACACGTAAGAACTGCATGTATTTGGTAAATATGGAAATTTTCACCTGAAATAGTTGAAGAGACTCCCAATAATGTTCAAAAAAGCGCATTTGAAACATTATTCTCTAACTCACGCTCACGGGAAACCTCATCTTTACAAGTAATGTTGAGGAATCTTTATTCGTTACAAAAATTGTCAATGCAAGAATAATGGACCTGTTGTTGAATGGACATAAAATGCAAATAGTTTCTATAATCAAATTTTGTTTTAGTGTCATTTTGTACATGATATCACCACTCTGAATTGTTTTCCTGGATCCAAATACCTGAACCTGCCTATTATTTGCATGATTTGTTGTTGGATTTTAATTTGGTATAATGAAGCTGTATTCCTATATTTGAATTTATATTAGGAAAATAATAAATAACAGTTATCGATTATTTTGGCGCATTATTTTATTATCTGTCCAGATCAGAAAGATTTTGTTTAAGCCCAACTGGTTAACCATTGTAACAGCATTGTTGCCAGTAGCTGAAAAACGATTCATTGAAGTTACTCTTGTAGTAGGCTACTTTCATTTTTTGATTGAATTGAAGCGTTATAACATAAGTTTTATCATTTTCAAGCAAATCTTTAGCCTTTGTTACTACATTCGCTGGTGCTCATACTTCGGGAGCACCAGCGAATGCATTAAGATGGCGCACAACCTGAACAACGTATGTTTTATTGACCAAAACTGGCATGACAGGAACACTTTAGTTAGTATTATTTATCAGGCTTTTGAAATGTTAACCAGGTTCTGAAAATACATATGAAGCCATGAGCTTTTGCCTGAGAAGCTCGTATTTATAAATAATTCGTAACCCTCCATAGCGCTTTTAAGCTAACGAAGCCAAAAAATTTCATCGGTAGCAATTGAAACTCCCATTTCATTAATTCAGTCTGGAAGATTTGATGGTATTACTAGAGTTATGGTCCCACTTACGGGAGGTTGAGAATGGAGTTTATCAACTTATGAACGAGTTTATTCAATGCCATGGTATGCCATCCATTGGTCACAGTCATAGAAAAGTCGATCTTGACAGCGGGTGTCGACATTTGACGAGGAGAAACTAATCTAGTAACATAGCAGAGTATAACATTTTTAAGCTAACATTCATGACTACATTAAATAGCTTGGAAAATGATATAATTAAATAAGACAACATTCCTCGACGTACGCATCATTCATCTAATTGGCATAGTTGCGTCGTATAAGGTTGGTCGTATTGGTCTGTCATAGAAAGTTTGTGAGAGAGCAGTGAGCTAACAATACTGAATGGGGCTGTGGTTCGAGAAGAGGAAAGTTGAGAACAGTACAGCAGTGGGTTGGGGTAGGGGTGTGAAGCAGTGGGTATTATAGAAGCCGAGGAAGTAAGGTAGTCTGTGGTGAATCGGAGAGCGGAACATGGCAGTGTGTTGAGGATAGATAGACTGAGGATGAGGGGGCAGGGCTGTGAGTTAAAGTTAGAGAGGCCGAGGAGGATACGGCAGTGGTCGAGGGTAAAAGGGAAAGGTAGTGAGTCGAGGGTAGGTAGGCTGAGGGGCATAAAGCAGTGGGTCGAGGATGATGAGGAGGAAGGGTAGTGAGTAGAGGGTAGACAGGCCGAGGAGGCTAAAGCAGTGGGTCGAGGGTGTGTAGGAAGGGTAGTGAGTCGAGAATACGTAGGATGAGGGGGATAAAGCAGTGGGTCGAGGATGAAATTTTATCTAACGCACGCCGGGTGACGCCGTGAACATTCTTGGCATCTGTTTATTTACATTCTCTGGATTAAATTTACTATGTCGCCTGATGCTTAGTTCCCAAGGCTTGTTCAATGAAAGTAGCAATCGTTATCATATTTTAGCATGAGGCGGTAGTAGATGTGTGTGCAGCACTTGGGGAGTGTTTGTGACCGTGTATAATATGGAATTTTTTTAAATTCCATAAGGGGGTGGATTCCGACCTCTATCCCCCCCCCCCCTCCGGCTACGACCCTGTTCCAAAATTTTATCTTACAAGTCCCCTTATTTTATGTTTTTTTTGGCAACAACACAAGTATCTATTTTGACGAGATCATCATACCGTAAATATATACTACTACGATCATACACACAAAATTTACCGCTCTAGAAAAGTCTTTGTGATATCAAATTCACAATATATTTTGAATATTTCAAGTTTTGTTTAAAAGTTTGTGAGTGTAAATAGAATACGCACGCCATAACAAATTCAAAACTCGTAGGTTCATCGAAGTGCAGAGGCTGGTAAAGCGCTGTGCTCTAGATATAATCTTCGTGTAAAAGCATCATATGCGCGGCGGTGCTTTGTAAGGATATTCTCGAATGAGTTTTTGAAAAATGACAAAAATTGTTATATTGTAGGTCTTCCTTTAATCTGTATTCTGTAAAACACAATAAAAACAAATTAGAATTTAATATAGAATCTAAGATGCAGAGAGTCGGATGCCTTTAAGGCAATGCACCTTGATGCACACCAGCATTCATATTCCGACTGCCGACGCTAAGCACCAGCTTTTATATACCTTGAACTATAATTATCTAACTAACTTTAGAAAATTACAAAACAAAATCTCAAAAACCCGAATCCGCCTCCTTTTATACCTTCCACGGGGAAATGTAATTGTGACGTCACATTGAATAATCAGCCAGTTTTTTGTTCTCAGAAGCATGGAATTGGATGGTGGGGAATGGTCGTAACCAATCAGCGGTCATGTGAACCACCCTCGGTGGGAGTAGAGCTGCAATCCTCTCTGGGATTGAAACCTGTGAAACTCCCAAGGTGATCAGAGATGCCGTGGCGAGCGTATTCCTAGATGGCGAATACAATTGAATTCTGGTTATTTTTTGCATGACCACTGGTGTTAAACCTTAGTTATCTATTCAACCTTTCACACTTAGTAATAGATTACCTGCTATTTAGTGAAACAATACCTTATAGCAATTGTTTATTAATTCCTTACTGTCTTACACAAGTCAAGTCTGCAACTGCAAGTAGGCATACTAATAACAGTAGTTTGCCATCTGCTTTCCAGTGAAATGAGGGAGCTTGTGAATATTTAAAGAAATTGATAACGGCACACTATCACCACATTATCACTCACCATCAACGAAGTGCTGTCAGCAACCAGTGAAACAAATGTAAGATGGCTTCTGGACTTGACACCAAGCAGTTCTGCCAATGCAATAGGCAATAGATGATATCCACATTGCGCGACGTTCCGGATCTTTTGAAATCAGTGGAATATAACTGAAGATCCATTTCGTTGTCCATACTATACGTACAGCCAACGGAACAAAACGAAATAACCATTTTCAACAGCCAAACAAAACGGAAACGTATAATCCTACTTGCAACTGACATGAGCCAAATGGACGTTTTTGTTTTATTGCCGTCCAGTAACAAAGTCACGTGACCCGTGCAAGTCCTCTATAGTTTATATTACATTGTTATATCAGGCATAGCCAACCTAGGCTTATAGAATCCGCATTCGATTTTTAGTTTTCTATGATTCCTTTATTGTTATTCTCAAACAAAAAGATAGAAAGCCAGTTTATAATTTAGACTCACATCATTCAACGTCGCTAGTAGCCAGTAGTAACACTAGTCAATTCATTGACATTTGTCATGTAACTACATGTCAAACAATTTTTCTTTTTGTTATTATACTCCGAAACCCCACGGGCCTGGGTTTGGACCACACTGGATGCTATCTATAACTGCCGCCCCTGAAACTCCCGTTTCATCAATTCAATTTCGGGATTTGACGAAAGACGTATGCTCCCACTTATTGGATGTGGAGAAGGGAGTTTGTCAACTTTTACACGAATTTGTTAAACTCCACGGTATGAAATCCATTGTTGCCTCGGTCATAGAAAATCGGTCTCGACAGCCGGTGTCGACGTTCGACAAGGAAATACCAACCTAGTAACATAGCAAAGTATAACATTTTTAAGCTAACATTTATGGCTACATTAAATAGCTTGGCAAACGATATAAATAAGATGACATTCCTCGACGTACGCTTCATTCATCTAATTGGCATAGTTGCGTCGTATAAAGTTGCTCGGTCATAGGAAGTTTGTGGGTGAGCTAACAGTAATGAATAGGACTGTGGTTCAAGAAGAGGAGAGATGGCAACAGTAAATCAGCGGGTTAGGGTAGGGAGACAGAGAGGGATGCAGCAGTGGTACTAGAGCAGCCGAGGAAGTAAGGCGGTGGGTTGAGGGTAGTTAGCTTGAGGGGGGTAAAGCAGTGAGTCGAAGGTAGGCAGACCGAGGGGGGTACGGAGGTGAGTCGAGGATGATCGGGAAGGGTAGGCAGGTCGAGCGGGCTACGGCAGTGGGTCGAGGATGAGTGGGGAAGGGTATTATTGATTAAGGATAGGCGTCTTGCCCGCGCGCACAAACACTCCCCAAGTGCAGTACACACATCTACTACCGCCTCATGCTAAAATATGATAACGAATGATGATTCTTTCATTGAACAAGCATCAAGCGACTTAGTGAAGTTAATACATAGAATAAACAGATGCCGAGAAGGTTCACGGCGTCACCCGTCGTGAAAAAGAGTTTTCAGTGTGCCTAAATACTTAAGCAGCTTTGTTTACTCTCATCTTCTTTCAAAGTTTTAATTAAAATGCCCGTCTGTAAGTCGATGTTCTAACTTTTACCAGTCTGTTGGAATCACTGGAAATAAATCCATAAATGAAATCTCTTCGCGGCACACCAATATGATCATTCCGCGGCACACTGATGTGCCTCGGCACGGTGGTTTTATTCCGCGAAACGAAATGATTGGTATCGTCCTCACTCTCCTACTGCAGTCCATGTAACCAAGTGACAAAGACCATCAATCCATTAACCGTTCATTCCGCTTTGGATGGATTGTGGATTGGATGTGGATTCCTACCTCTATCCCCCCAAACAACGCCCCTGTTGCAAAATTTTATCTTACAAGTCGAGTTATTTTATAATTATGATATAATATTTATAACATAAGAATTGCTGGAGACCTCGCCGTCATCATTCATTTGCGTATTATATTTATATTCGTGATGTAGATGTGAAATATATGTCTAATTTCTGTATATACTTTAATTATTTCAAATGTTGTTTAAAAGTTTGTGAGCGTGAATAGGTACGCCCGACATAACAAATTCAAAACTCGTAGGTTCATCGAAGTGCAGAGGCTGGTAAAGCGCTGTGCTCTAGATATATTCTTCGTGTAGAAGCTTCATTTGCGCGGTGGTGCCTTATAGGGTTATTCTTGGATGAGTTTTGAAAAATGGGCCGCAGCCGTGTATAATTACACCATAGTTATATTGTAGGTCTTCCTTTAATATTTATTCTGTAAAACACAATAAAAACAAATTAGAATTTAATATAGAATCTAAGATGCAGAGAGTCGGATGCCTTTCAGGTTGCCCTTAAGGCAATGCACCTTGATGCACACCAGCATCCATACTCCGGCTGCCGACGCTAAGCATACTTTCCACGAGTAAATGTAAGACAGTGGGTCGAGGGTAAGTAGGCTGAGGGGATTAAGGCAGTGAGTCGAGGGTGAGGGGAAGGGTAGTGAGTCGAGGGTAGGTAGGCTGAGGGGGATAAAGCAGTGGTTCGAGGGTAGGTAGGCTGAAGAGAATAGAGCAGTGGTTCGAGGATGAGGTGGCAGGGCGGTAAGTGAGGGTAGGTGAACTTAGAGGATAAGGCACTGTGTCGAGGAAGAGGGGGAAGGCAGTGAGTCGAGGGTAGGTAGGCTGAGGGCGATAAAGCAGTGGTTCGAGGAGGAGGTGGCAGGGTAGTGAGTGAGGGTAGGTGAATTGAGGGGATAAAGCAGTGGGTCGAGGATGAGGGGGGAGGGTAGATAGGCTGAGGGGGATAAAGTAGTGGGCACTAGAGAAACCGAGGAAGTGAGGTGGTCTGCAGTGAAGCGGAGAGGGGAACGGGCAGCGCCGGTTTAACCATTAAACAATATAGGCACGTGCTTCAGCATCAAGCAAAGAGGGGCACCACAGAAATTTATAGCAGACTTTTATATAGTGAGTTCACCAGACGACTCGAAGTCCAAAATGTTCGGTTTTTTCGTCTTCAATTATAATATTAACCTTCTTTATTGAAAATAAACACTGAAACTTGTTTATTGGACACGAAATGGGTCTATGAGTCGTTTTTTTATTATACTCCGAATCCCCGCGGGCCTGGGTTTGGACCACACTGGATGTTATCTATAACTGCCGCCCCCGAAACTCCCGTGTCATCAATTCAATTTGTGAGATTTGACGGAAGAGTTATGCTCCCACTTATGGGATGTGCGGAAGGGATTTGTCAACTTTTACACGAATTTGTTCAACGCCATGGTATGAAACCTATTGGTGCTTCGGCCATAGAAAAATCGGTCTTGACAGCCGGTGTCGACGTTCGACAGAGGAAAATCGGCCAATGTACTAACATAGAGTAGTATAACCTTTTAAGCTAACATTTATGGCTACATTAAATATCTTGACGAATGATATAAATAAGACGACATTCCTCGACGTACGCTTCACTCATCTAATTGGCAAATTTGCGTCGTATAAAGTTAATCGTATTGGTCGGTCCTAGGAAGTTTGTGGGAGAGCGGTGAGCTAACAATACTGAATAGGGCTGTGGTTCGAGAGGAGGAAAAGTGAGAATAGTGAAGCCGCGGGTTGGAGTAGGGAGACTGAAGGGAGCGGAGCAGTGGTACTAGTGTAGCTGAGGAAGTAAGGTAGTCTGTAGTGAATCGGAGAGGGAAACATGGCAGTGTGTCGAGGATAGGTAGCCTGGGCGGGTTAAGACAGTGGGTCGAGGATTAGGGGGAAGGGTAGTGAGTCAGAGGGTAGGTAGGCTGAGGGGGGATGGAGCAGTGGTTCGAGGGTAGGTAGGCTGAAGGGGATAGGGCAGTGGTTCGAGGATGAGGTGACAGGGCGGTAAGTGAGGGTAGGTGGACTTAGAGGATAAGGCACTGTGTCGAGGAGAGGGGGGGGGGGGGGCAGTGAGTCGAGGGTAGGTAGACTGAGGGCGATAAAGCAGTGGTTCGAGGATGGGGTGGCAGGGTAGTGAGTGAGGGTAGGTGAATTGAGGGGATAAAGCAGTGGGTCGAGGATGAGGGGAAAGGGTAGTGAGTCGAGGGTAGGTAGGCTGAGGGGAATAAAGCAGTGGGTACTAGAGGAAGTAAGGTAGTCTGTAGTGAAGCGGAGTGGGGAACGGGCAGCGCCAGTTTAACCAGTAAACAATATAAGCACGTACTTAAGCACCAAGCAAAGAGGGGCTCCACAGAAATTTATACCAGAATTTTATATAGTGAGTTCACCAGACGACTCGAAGTTCAAAATGTTTGGTTTTTTTCGTCTTCAATTATATTATTAACCTTCTTCATTGAAAATAAACACTGAAACTTGTTTATTGGACACGAAATGGGTCTATGAGTCGTTTTCTTAACTTGTTGTTATCTTTTCTTCCTAGTATGCTCCTTGTTGCTGCATTTTTGGTTTTAAAAAATTTCTTTTCTCTTCAACTATTGGACCAATGAATTTGCACTATGTGACGGCCGTCACGCTGATACATTGCGTGCGGCCCGCAGAAAAAATTTAGCGTATATTTGTTCCTGATTGCAGAACAATCTTGAGTTTTTTTTAGCTTTTTTAACTGGGGTTGAGATCCCTAGATGTAAACCCTTTTTTTAGGGTTTTGTGCCTTTATTTTAGTAAAAACACTCCTCTGTTTTCGAGGGTGGGCCATGTGACAGTAGTGACGAGACGCAAAGCCGACTTAACGCCGCGCAATCCAGTATTTTTTTAGCACTCTTGTACCACGTGTCTCTGTCCCACTTCTCCGGAAGACATGGGACACGACATTTTGGAGACACCGGCGTCTGAGGACAAGTGAGACACTATATTTTGGTTTTATTGCCAACCAGTAACAAAGTCACGTGACCCGTGCGAGTCCTCTATATTACATTGTTATATCAGGCATAGCCAACCTAGGCTTATAGAATCCGCATTCGATTTTTAGTTTTCTATGATTCCTATATTGTTATTCCCAAACAAAAAGATGGAAAGCCAGTTTATAATTTAGACTAGCCAAGCACATCATTCAACGTCGCTAGTAGCCAGTAGTAACACTAGTCAATAATGTAACAACATGTCAAACAATTTTGCTAGTTAATTTATGACGCAGAGACACTAAATGCGACTTTTTTTTATTATACTCCGAAACCCCACGGCCTGGGTTTGGACCACACTGGATGCTATCTATAACTGTCGCCCCTGAAACTCCCGTTTCATCAATTCAATTTCGGGGATTTGACGGAAGACGTATGCTCCCACTTATGGGATGTGCGGAAGGGAGTTTGTCAACTTTCACACGAATTTATTCAACGCCATGGTATGAAACCCATTGGTGCTTCGGTTATAGAAAAATCAATCTTGACAGCCGGTGTCGACGTTCGACAGGGAAAATTCAATCTACTGTACTAACATAGAGTAGTATAACCTTTTTAAGCTAACATTTATGGCTACATTAAATATCTTGGTAAATGATATAAATAAGACGACATTCTTCGACGTACGCTTCACTCATCTAATTGGCAAAGTTGCGTCGTATAAAGTTGATCGTATTGGTCGGTCATAGGAGGTCTGTGGGAGAGCAATGGGCTAACAATACTGAATAGGGCTGTGGTTCGAGAGGAGGAAAGGCGAGAATAGTATAGCAGCGGGTGGGAGTAGGAAGACTGAAGGGAGTGGAGCAGTGGTACTAGAGTAGCCGAGGAAGTAAGGTAGTCTGTAGTGATCGGAGAGGGAAACATGGCAGTGTGTCGAGGATAGGTAGGCTGGGGGGTTAAGACAGTGGGTCGAGGATGAGGGGGAAGGGTAGTGAGTCGAGGGTAGGTAGGCTGAGGGGGGATAGAGCAGTGGTTCGAGGATGAGGTGGCAGGGTAGTGAGTGAGAGTAGGTGAATCGAGGGGGTAAAGCAGTGGGTCGAGGATGGGGGGGAAGGGTAGTGAGTGTAGGTAGGCTGAGGGGGATAAAGCAGTGGGTACCAGAAAAACCGAGGAAGTAAGGTAGTCTGTAGTGAAGCGGTGAGGGGAACGGGCAGCGCCGGTTTAACTATTAAACAATATAAGCACGTGCTTAAGCACCAAGCAAAGAGGGGCACCACAGAATTTTATATAGTGAGTACACCAGACGACTCGAAGTTCAAAATGTTTGTTTTTTCGTCTTCAATTATAATATTAACCTTCTTTATTGAAAATAAACACTGAAACTTGTTTATTGGACACGAAATGGGTCTATGAGTCGTTTTCTTAACTTGTTGTTATCTTTTCTTCCTAGTATTCTCCTTGTTGCTGCATTTTTGTTTCAAAAAAATTCTTTTCTCTCCAACTATTGGACCAATGAATTTGCACTATGTGACGGCCGTCACGCTGATACATTGCGTGCGGCCCGCCGAAAAAATTTAGCGTATATTTGTACCTGATTGCAGAACGTTCTCGAGTTTTTTTTTAGCTATTTCAACTGGGGTTGAGATCCCTATATTTAAACCCTTTTTTAAGGTTTTGTGCCTTTATTTTAGTAAAAACACTCCTCTGTTTTCGAGGGTGGGCCATGTGACAGTAGTGACGAGACGCAAAGCCGACTTAACGCCGCCCAAATTCAGTATTTTTTTAGCACTCTTGTACCACGTGTCTCTGTCCCACTTCTCCGGAAGACATGGGACACGACATTTTGGAGACACCGGCGTCTGAGGACAAGTTATACACTACATTTTGGAGACACCGGCGTCTGGGGACACCTGAGACAAGTGGGACACGACATTTTGGAGACATCGGGTGGAAACGTATTTCCTTGCCCACCACTCAGTGTCTGGTTTGCTTTCAGTAAAATCTGTCACGAAAGAATATAATTTGAAGCAACATTAAACGCGAGATGCGGAAAATACGACGGTGATTCTAGGGGATTAAAATGACTGAAAGCTTTATATATCTTCTTTAAAAGAACGCAACTCATGCAATATAATATTAGTCTGATTAGAACGGTAAACTCTCGTTGTTTATTAAATTCAAAGTATGTAATCTCGATCACTTTTGGGTTTTCTCCGACTTCCGACCCGCGAGATCTCCTCAAAAGTTTTTGCGGTCCTTCAACCTAGCAACCTTGAACTACCCTGAGGAGGCTGAAGTAGACAACCAGGTAGCGGTAAAATTTCAAACTACAGTTGTGACTTGTATTCTTTGGTATTTCGATTTATATTGAGACTGGACGCATGAATCTCCCTTGTCGCACTCCCTCAGTGTGGTGCCCAAGGGGGCACCAAAGTCTTCAGTGCTTGAGCACCAATGGGGCATAATCCGCCCCTGGGAACGAGGCATGGTGTCGAAGATAGGTAGGCTAAGGAAGTGGGCCGAGGATGAGGTGGCAGGGTAGTGAGCCGAAGGTAGGTAGGCTGAGGGGGATAATTTAGTGAGTCGACGGTGAGAGGGGCAGGGTATTGATTGAGGATAGGCGTCTTGCGCGCGCGCACAAACACTCCCCACACACATCTACTACCGCCTCATGCTAAAGTTTGATAACGATTGCAACTTTCATTGAACAAGCCTTGGAAACTAAGCATCAAGCGACATAGTAAAGTTAATCCAGAGAATGTAAATAAACAGATGCCGAGAAGGTTCACGGCGTCAGCCGGCGTGAAAAAGAGTTGGACAATGCTTGGCTTTCAGTGTGACGAAATACCTAAGCAGCCTTGATTACTCTCAACTTCTTTCCAAGTTTTAATTAAAATGCACGTCTGTAAGTCGATATGCTAACTTTCAACTGTCTGTTGGAATCACTTGAAATAAATCCAAAAATGAAAATCACGGCACATCAATATAATCATCATTCCGCGGTACACTGATGTGCCTCGGCACGGTGGTTGGGAACCCCTCACCTAAGCCAAGTTTTATTCCGCGAAACGAAAAGATTGGTAACGTCCTCACTCACCTACTGCAGTTCATGTAACCAAGTGATGAGGACCACACGATTCAATCGCATCCGCAGACGAGACCATACATCAATCTATTAACCGTTAATTCCGCACGGGGTAACCAGGAACAGCCAAATGCGGGGGTTCTGAAATTTCTAATTCCCAAGCCATACTGTGACAGCTAGCGGGTCCGCCAAGAGGCCAGAAAAGATGTGTTTTCAAGCTACGAAAAATCGCTGTTTATGATATGGAATTTTTTAAAATTTCATAAGGGGGTGTATTCCGACTCTCTATGTTCCCCGCCCCCCTCCGGCAATGACCTTGTTCCCAAATATTATCTTACAAGGCGCCTTATTTTACCATTTTTTTTTGTCAACAACTCAAGTATCTATTTTGACGAGATCATCATACACACAAATTTTACCGCTCTAGAAAAGTCTTTGTGATATCACAATGGCCAGAAGCAAAATTGTAATTGAGATATCTTAATTTTGTTCGCTACTGGAAATATTCGGTAAAAAGCCATATCAATATACTGATAATAATCGTGGGGTTGAAATCATAATTCCTGAAAATGATGTCGGTTGCATCTAGCCAGGTCTTGGACAAAAACACGCATGCCATCGCACCTCTGATTACCCATCGCAAATTGCTGGGTTCGCCGTCATCATTCAATCGCTTTTCAAATTATATTTCAATTTGTGTTTGCATTCGTATGTCTCATTTCGATTATCCATCGCGAATAGGGGGATACTTCAGCTTATATGTGTGAGAGGATTGCTGGAGACCTCGCCGTCATCATTCAATTTCGTATTATATTTATATTCGTGTTTGTAGATGTGAAATATATGTCTAACTTCTATATATATCCTAATTATTTCAAATTTTGTTTAAAAGTTTGTGAGCTCAAATAGAATACGCACGTTTATTAATAATAATAGATGGGGTGAAACTAAAATTCTTTAAAATAATGCATATAGCCAGGTCTTAGACAAGGACACGCATGCCATATTCCCCATCGCGAATAGGATGATACTTGGGCCTATGCGTGACAGGATTAATGGATTCCTCGCCGTCATGATTAAATTTCTTATTATATATTTATTCGTGTTTGCAGATGTGAAATAAATACCATGTCTCATTTCTGTTTATATGCTAATTTGTAAATTAAAAAAATTGTGAGATTGAATAGAACACGATTGTCGAGGCAAATTTGAAACGCATTTGTTCATCGAAGCACAGAGGTTGCTAAGGCGCTGATATGCTAGTTACAAACGTCGTATAAAAGCCCCGTTAGCGTGGCGGTGCCTCGCAAGATTCTTTTTGAATGAGTTTTTGAAAAATGGGCCGCAGCCCTGTATACTTACACCATAGTTATATTGTTGGTCTTCCTTTAATCTTCATTCTGTAAAACATAGGGGAAAAAAATTAGAATTTAATATAGAATCTAAGATGCAGAGAGTCGGATGCCTTTCAGGTTGCCTTAAAGGTAATGCACCTTGATGCACACCAGCATCCATACTCCGGCTGCTGACGCTAAGCACCAGATTGAAAAAAAAAACTATAATTAGCTAAATTAAACTAACTTTAGAAAAATTACAAAAAATATCTCGAAAACCCGAATTCGCCTCCTTTTATACTTTCCACGCGTAAATGTAATTGTGACGTCACATTGAATAATTAGCTGATTAATTGCCAATTCGTAGAGACCAGAAGCATGTTCGTGATATTTATTCTAAATTTTGTTGATTCTGCAAAACTCGTACATTGTACTATTTAACTACATTTCTTCCACAATTACAACGGTTTTGAACTTTTTAAAAAGCTTTTCAAAATCGTATAAACTGCTTTTTATTCATAAATAACAGGGTATTTAAGATCAAATGGGCAATATCCCTACACTGCGATTTTAAACGGTATTTGTGTTGTAATACCGAATGAAAAATGTTTTCATTTTTTTTCACTCCCTAAACTCGACAATTTCTCTCCTCTAATTATCATTAAACGATTATGATAATATTTTGATTCCACAAGCTAGATAGTATTTGTAGTTCACAAGCTAGTCTTGGTGTATGTTTCTATAGATCACAATAGCACATGGAATACATATAAACTGGCAACTATAATTTAGTTATTCACGTTGACAATGAAATTGTCCGACAAGAGGCCAGAAAAGGTGGGTTTTTAAGAGTCTCGACTCTCAACGATCCGAAAAGTGTTTGAATATACGAAAAATCGCTGTGTATTATACGGAAAATTGTATTTTTTTAATATTAAAATGGGGGTGGGTTCCGACCCCTAATCTCTCCCCCCTTCCTCCGGCAACGCACCTGTTCCCAAATTTAATCTTACAAGGCGCCATATTTTACGATTCTTTGTCAACAACTCAAGCTTCTATTTTGCCACGATCATCACCTACAAACAAAAACTAACAGTTCTAGAAAAGTCTTTGTGACATCACAATAGACATAAGCAGAATTGTAATTCAGAAAGTTCTAATTCTCGCTACTGGAAATATTCTGTTAAAAGCCATTCCAATTTATTAATAATAATAGATGGAGTGAATCTAAAATTCCTCAAAATAATGCATCTAGCCAGGTCTTAGACAAGAACACGAATGCCATATTTCCCATCGCGAATAGAATGATACTTGGGCCTATGCGTGAGAGGATTAATGGAATCCTTGCCGTCATGATTCAATTTCTTATTATATATTTATTCGTGTTTGCAGATGTGAAATAAAATACATGTCTCATTTCTGTTTATATGTTAATTTGTGAATTTAAGAATTTGTGAGCGTGAATAGAACACGCTTGTCGCGGCAAATTTGAAACGCAATTGTTCTTCGAAGCTAGTTTTTTTTTTAAAAAAAATAAAAAACAGCTTGTTTTAAAACAAGGGCTTGTTAAAAAACAATCTTTTTTTGTTTGTTTTTTGCATTTTTTATTGAAATTTCATATTTATATTTATCTAGATATAGGGTGGGATAAAACAGATGGACCAGTACAAACTTTTTGGCCCATAGAATTTCCAACGTACGTAAATACTCACCTCCCGGTACCAGGGTACTGTGAATTATATTATAATTGGATTAAAAAGAAGCTGGGCATAGCCTAGCTAGAAATAGGTGGTTACTCTACAGAGTTAGAGTTGCACCAGTGCGGCACCGAGTTAACATCACAGTGGTTCTGACCTGGTATGAATCAAGGGTACCACAGCGGGCGTGTTCGTAAAGCAAGGTATTCCTGTATGGCCATAAATACTGGAACTATACCTGTATTCAGTACCGGTACTTAGACTCTTGGGGTAACCAAATTTAGCATCAAAAATACTAAAATAACAATGTAAACACAAATAGACTCACGTATGATTCACCAATCATGCAATCCACTATTCTTACTATGTTTTTGTCGCAATACTTGCAAACAGCCCTCCTGCAGTGAGTTTTACCTTCCGTTGTGTTAGGTGGAATTTCCCGGTAAAGAGACCATATCCAACTTCTCTTTCTACCATACATTTAACAAACACTTCGTTACGGTATCGGTAGCGTTCCAATAATCGGTGCACAACCGTTGGTGAAAGACGCAGCGACGACGTTCGACACCAGAATGCTTACTGAAAACCGAAAACTTCGCCGCCTTTGTGACTCTGGCGGGTCGCAATTCCAACACGTGGTGGCGTAGTTGGACATGAGCGTTGTGCTACAGCCTGAGAGAAAGCATGTTCGGGCAAGTCACCGACCTGTCCGTGACGTCCTGCGGCCTTTCCAATAGTTTATTGACTATAAGAATTGATAAGGGGAGTTTTGCCTAAATTTTTCTTGTTTTAACCTATTTAATACAAAAAACAAGTACAACCACCATTTTGAACAAACCAGGCAAAAAAAACATGATTTTAAACAACTGTTTTAAAACAAATGTTTTTGGACAAATCCCTAATTGAAGCACAGAAGTTGGTAAGGCGCTGATATGCTGATTAAAAACGTCGAATAAAAGCCCCGTTAGCGTGGCGGTGCCTCGCAAGATTCTTCTTGAATGAGTTTTTAAAAAATGGGCCGCAGCCCTGTATACTTACACCATAGTTATATTGAAGGTCTTCCTTTAATCTTCATTCTGTAAAACACAATAAAAACAAGTTAGAATTTGATATAGAATCTAAGATGCAGAGAGTCGGATGCCTTTCAAGCTGCCTTAAAGGCAATGCACCTTGATGCACACCAGCATCCATACTCCGGCTGCCGACGCTAAGCACCAGCTTAAAAAGATTAAAAAAAAACTAACTATATTTAACTATCTAACTAACTTTTAGAAAAATTACAAAAAGTAATTCGAAAACTCGAATTCGCCTTCTTTTATACTTTTCACGAGTAAATGTTATTGTGACGTCACATTGAATGATCAACTAATTAATTGCCAATTCTTAGAGCTCCAGCAGCATATTCGTGATATTTATTCTGATTATTTTTGATTATTCGTAACTCGGACATTGTACTATTTTAACTGCATATTTTTCACAATTGCAACGGTTTTAGGCTTTATGCTTTACAAAATCGTATAAAATGCTTTTTATTCATAAACTACAGGGCATTTAAGATCAAATGAGCAATATCTCTACACTGCGATTTTAAACGGTATTCATTGTAACATCGTGTTTATCCCTAAATAAGACAAGGTCCTATTTCATTTTTTTTTTTGGAAAAGTAACACTAGGGCTTATTTTGAGAGATGTCTTTTATTTTCATTTATCAAAAACAAAATTACAAATTAGGGAGTTACGAAATGTTCAAATACATAAAATATGAAAAATGATATTCATTTACTTAAATATAACACGTTTTCATTTCCGGCAAGTAGGCTTGCACGTAATTGACAAAAATCAATTCCGTAATTACGGCCAAATCGATTACGTAATGACCCCGTAATTGCGATATTTTTTTCACACTTTTAAACCTATCATAACAACCAATTTAATCCACTTCTATTCCGAATGGGACATCGACAGTTGGGACAGTTTGGTTTTCATATTTCCGCCAGTACTGCACGCCGGCGACAGATGCTAAAGACAAATATCAAGGAGTGAATTCAAATTAATTTTATTCTGATTTTTATCTTTTGTGTTAGCTTTGATTTTTCTTTATCAACTTTATCACCCAATTTTATCATTACCAACACTGGTAAGTGGTAACATATTTATGAAACGATAGTTGACTTTTTTAAAATCGTATTAACGTATTAATAAGAGTTTCGTATTAAATAAAAATTCCGGGTTTCTAATTTATAAATCAACGACGAGCGTATTCTCTCGTTTGATTATACTTGCGCTTGCCTCGCGACGAAGACTTGTTATTGTACCGTTTTTTTACATTATCCGACTTTACTACCTAGTTAGCATTTTATAATAATTATTGATGCCGACTTATTGACGATATTCCGATTACCATGCTTCATTTTACATTAAATCATTTCGCGGCCTAAATGTTATAACATTATTTGCGATAAATTTAGATCAGATATTAATTATTTGCGCATAATTTAAATACCGTACTTATATGACATGCCTTCTCCAAAAATACAAAGTTATATCGCAAAACAATTCATTTTGTGACATTTATTTTGCACTCAGGAAAATATTAATTTACTTTTCTAACTCAAGTCGACAATCCTATCGGCTAAGATTGACACAAGTTTGGTCGAGTGCCGGTGGTATTTGAGTCGACGATAAATCAAAATAAGTTGCCGCATTTGGTAAAGACTTAAAGATTTTGTAAAGACATATTTGGCCGAAATAGTGCGAGGCATTGTGAAAACAAGGCCAAGTCCGGACAGATATATAACGATAAAACCGGTAACAGAACATCAAGATTTTGTAATAGAAAATGGATCTCGCGCAGAATAAACATGGGAAATCCCGTCTTTTTGTTGTTTCTCTGCCGTCTGAGTCGCTTTACCGATGCCGAAAAGACTAAGTTGCGTTGGTTCATTACGCAATTTCTCTTCCGTCGTCATATTGCTGTTTGATAAGCGCAACATTAATTATCACGGCATTTACAAATAGACCATGTTTGGTAAGTTGATCTCTTACATTCTTTAGTCATTTCACCCGGAGAAGTTGAAACCAGGTGTGTTGGCGTCCATCGGTCTCAACACAATTCTATCCCATATCTACGCTTAATATGTACATTTGCCATGCTAGATAAGTTGATAATAGGTTAGTAAATGGCAACGCGTTATGCCTTCTCCATCTGCGTAACAAGAGAGAGAAAAACGGCTGCGAATACCGGAACTCTAACTTCTTCTACTCATTAAACTTTAATTTTTTTACAATCGACGGAATTGACTGCTCTGAAGAGAGCTCGTTTCAATCGCGAAAGCGCTCGACCAATAATTACGAATTTACGTAATTCGTAACTTCGCTTCCGTAACTCGAAATAATTCCGTAATTCCGTAAATTACGTGCAAGCCTACCGGCAAGGTCTATTTTTGAGGAAACATGGTACTCAAGAAAAAATGTTTTCGTTTCTTTCATTTCCTAAAATCTCCAATTTTACTCCTATAGTTATGATTGCACTTTATGATAATATTTTAATTGTAGTTCTAGTGTAAGTTTCTCTAGATCACAATTTATTTTTTCAATGTGAGGGGGGTTTGAAATTTAAGGGTTAGTAATTTCTCCATTAGCGATAAAACTTTGTGAAATGTGTTGTGTATTTGACAGATTATCTGTACTGATAAATAATAAATATGCCACTTTCTGAATATTCAAATACATATATATACACCTAAATTAGAGTGGTATTACTTCTCAAAATTAGTGTGGGTGTTCACCTCCTATAGGGGTGTAGGGAAATTACTGCAGTCGCCACATCTAAGAACTTTTTCACAACGTTTGATATGCCTTCAACTACAAAAAATATTTTGGAAAGCGGTCACTTCCATAGAGAATGAGCTACTATCGTTTGAAACGATTGGGATCATTCCGGAACGTCATTTCCTGCTTAATTTATTACACCCTGAATGTATTTGACTCGCGAATGCATACTTCACTTGCGCAAATCACTGGACACAACGTTGCGTGAAGTCTTGCTTTCTTATTTCGGTTGATACTCTTATGAGTGCTATTGTACTAAAACTTTCTAACGAAATAAAACGATCCAGTTAGGTAGCAGTAATTGCAGTCGTCGCCCAGGAGCTCATATTTAAACTAATGTGCTTAGAATGCCTATATTATTGGTGACGTAAACTAATATTCTACACTTACTTTCACCAAACTCGAGCGCCTGTCCCAGACCCCATTTATTGGAAATTCTGCTTAGCAGTAATAGTTTTGGCGCATAGTGTTAGTCGTTTGGAATACGCTTGCCCCTACACCGTTGATTACCCTGCGTAGGTTCGAATACCGTGGAGATAATTATGTGCGAAAGAATTGCTGGACTCGCCATTGCAGGGCAGGTTCACGTAACCGCTGGTCGGTTACGGCTTCCTCAACCACCATCAATTCCATGCATCTGAAACAAGTAACTAACTAATCCCGCACCCGACATGGACTGGTAACCGGACTAGAAGCAGTTGTTCGCCATATAATTAAGTCGTCTCATCGGCTTTCCACTCTCATGGATAAATATGTCAACCCCGCTCATCCATTATCACCTCAATTATTATCACCTTCCAGTTCTTATCTCTGCTAATCCCCAATGTGAAAACTAGCAATCAATGAGTGACGATTAGGCCTTCAAGTATTTATTTTAAAAATAATATTGAAAATTGAAGAATTTGGCAAAATAGGCATGAAGAACGAAAAGAAAATTGAAAAAATATATATGAAACGGAGAAAGAAGATACGCAAGCAACAAGTTTCAGTAACTCTCGCTGAATTTTTGAATAGAATACTAACCAGAAATGTTACAGAATTCACATTTCGGAAAATAGATCCGGCTTGAACCGCGGGGGCTTACATTTCTCTCGTATTTGGTGTTTTATTCTTTTATTTCGTTGAAAAATTTTACCCAAGTAAAAATTCCAACCAATTCATTCGAAGGTTTCGTTATCGAAATATGCCATATTGCGAGCCTTACTTCTGAGTGATTGTGCGTCACCTTACTTCTTAAAAATTCCATTAAAAATATACAGAATGTTTAACATATTTTTATGTTTGAAAGCGAAATATGGCAGAGAGCGAGGAAGCCGTCGACTAGGTCAGGGCTACTCAACTATTTTTACCGAAGATCCACATTCAAAACTTCAAAAATATTTGGGTCCGGTCTTTCCTGAAATTATATATCGGCATTTCTAAACATGTACTTCCTCGGCCGACTAATGATTATTAGCTAATCAAGATTGTTTATTATGGCGTTTTAGTTCTTTTCAGATATATTTAAATCTATAAAAATGATTTTATAAAAAAAAATTCAAAAAGTGGCTAATGATCCAAAATAAAGAATTAGACGCGGTCCGAATCGAATACCCAAAAGGTCCGGCCGGATTCGGACCGCGGTCCGCCAGTTGAGTAAGCCTGGACTAGGTCATGAGTTCTCAAAGTGCTCTATACGGAGCCCCAGGGATCCGTGAAAAACCCCAAGGGCTCCGCGAACTATACGTTTACTTATCAAAATACTGACTTGGCTAATTTTGCAACTGTTAAAATCAGCAATGACGGCATTAAAGAAATTTGACAACGGTAGCGTCGAAATATTGCAGCGAGACGGTAATTAAACTATAACATTATCTATAAGTTTAAATAGATAATGGAAGATTTCAATTACCGCCTTGTTGCCACATTTCAATAATACCTTTTTGATGTTTGTTCTAGTGTCAAATTTGCGGGTCTCCGTAAATAATAGTTAACCTGTTTACAGGCTCCATATCCCTAAAAGCCCACATCCCTGGACTAGGGTTCCACAAACAATAGCATCTAATGCAATAATATTAATTAGGTAATGTGTGGTAGTTTTCAACAGGGTGTAGCGTAGCTAGTTGTAGTACAGGTAATGACTGACTCCAAAGTTTGGGCCGTTAGTCGAAGCGTTTAATAAAGATAATATTATGAGCAGTATTATTCCTGACATAAAAATTCGTGTTTTTGCAGCTCCAATAATTTTGGTATTTTTGACAAGTTTGTATGGGATGAACAGCCAGAAAAACTAGAAGACTCTTGGCCGCACTAGCGAAAACAATTTACAAACAAATACAACTGGTATTTAGCCTTTGCGTGTACACATAGGTGCAGTATGGTTTAAAATACGTTTCGCTGAAAACAATATTATTTAGGTTTCTTTAACAAATTATGATACATCCAAACAAGGGATTCGAAACAAGATAAGTCGTCTATATCTGCCATTCCGTGGTCAATTTTTCTTGTGAGATCCCTCAGCTTAGAAGAAGGTCCTCCGATATCGACCGTAATATTTGTGTATATTGAATGTTTTTCATGGGATAGGACTTTATACCTGAAATAAAAACATTAATAAATTTTAATAAAAGTTAAATTAATAAAAGGAGGTTACTCCCGAAGTATGTGAACCAAGATGGCGGACACCGGAACGTAGTCTGTGTACCTGGTTGGGGTTAGACCATAATTTCAGGTAGAAATACTACATGAGTCACTTGGCTAATCCCCAAACTCATAATAGAACTGAAACAAGGCAAATTGGAATAAAATTTTAGCTGAACCCTAACCTGTTAAACATACTACGTTTCGGTGTTTGCCATTTTGATTCACGTACTTCGGAAGTACCATGGGTAGTCAAAGACTTACTGTTACCATTTGGGAATATGGTAGATAGTGAAAGTACGATAAAATAGAAATGGCTTTAGAACAATTGGAAACATCTCTGCCAGCGTATTCGTACAAACAAACAGTACAATATGTAGACATTACATATATTGAGTCAACAAAAATTCCAACAACGTATGGTCATAAAAATATTTATACCAGTCACGCTCCGTGGCCTGCCAGAAGACGGTACCCGATTCTGTGTAACATTAATCTGGCTAAATGGGAATAAATTTAATCGCACATTGGTTCGTCGAAAACCCCGGATGTTTGGTTAGGTATATATATGTCTTACGAGCGGTGATATGAATAAGATAAAAAATAAACAAGTTAATAGTGGGGATGAATATATGGTCCTAGTCGATATTTCAATGGTCTCCGCCATTGAGCACTCGTTGTGCTGTCATAAAGTCGGCGGGTTTAATTTTGTGACAGCAGCTAAGCAGTATGTGTACTAGCAGTCAAGTTCAAGGCTATATATAAAGATTTTTTTGTATATTCAATGTAGCTTGACTGTAGCTTTTTTATTGAATGTAGCTTGCCTGAATGGAAAATGACGATAATTGTCATTACACAATGGGCCATGTCAATCGATGTCGCAAACTAACACATCAGATTTATATCGAATATGTGATTTAGACTCGGTGGAAGGCGCATCATGCTAAGCGTTAGGGATCGCCTCCCATTACCTTGTGTGGATTTTCAAATTTCGAATCACGTGATGGGTAATTATGTGCGAGAGGATAGCTGGTCGTGATTGATTCTTTCGCCATCAAGTTCATGCACCTGGTACAAACAAAGGTTAACTATATTTTCCCTCATCCGACATGGATTGGTAACCTGATGTGAGGACGTGGTTTGCCATTATCGGCTTTCCTATCCTGCAGTGGTGGAATTAAAACCATATCCTATCAAATTAGGATATGATTTACATATTTATCCCTGGGGAGAGGAAAACCGATAAGACGACCTAATCATATGGTAAACTAGGGCCTCTCGTCTGGTTACCAGTTCATGTCGGTTATGGGATTAGTCAGCCAGTTATTTGTTTTCGGGTGCATGGACTTGATGGTAAAAGAAACCGTAACCGACCAGCGGTTACGTGAACCACCCTACAGCGGCGATGAGTACAGCAATCCTCTCACACATACCTATTCTTTCGCGGGATTCGAACCGTCGAGCCAATTGATGGGTTATATTCTTCACTAACCTTAGATTGCTCAGTCCATCCTCATTTTGTCTCGATAAAGCATGTTTTAATAGCAGATATCTGATCGCATTCTTCCGATTCTTTCTTTCTCTTCTGTGATAAATCATATGGAATGAACATGCGCCGCTCGAATCATGATTGACTTTGTAACCTGGTGAAAAATTTAATACACTTCGTGCTGATTATACAGAGAAGCATGAACTGAAATTTCATATTGATCTTTGTAGCTTTATAGCGGTAACAATAGACTGCAGATCGGGTTTCTGCGGAATCGACTACTTATTCGTCTTCTAAGCCTACGTTTTCCAGCCGGGGCGGAATAGTTCCCAGAGAGAAATGTTATCGTTGTCGTGGCGGTATTTTGCTCAGTATTTGCTGTATTATTACTTATTTTTCATTATTAATATAATATGTGTTTGTTCATGCATACATTATAAACTATTTCAACCGGACAAAAGCGGGAGTGCGACATGCTCATAACACTAGCTAAGATCCATAAAATATTGGGTAAATCAAGTTCTTTTTATGCATATTGAGAGAGGCATAAAAAGATTCAACATAAAGTGAAGATAACTACTCTGACACGAGAATGAGTGGGCG
Source organism: Styela clava (assembly GCF_013122585.1). Lineage (NCBI taxonomy): Eukaryota > Metazoa > Chordata > Ascidiacea > Stolidobranchia > Styelidae > Styela > Styela clava. The sequence goes on along the minus strand of NW_024102829.1, from coordinate 7,583,696 downwards.
ATGCAAGAGTCGAAATTAGGAGCTTCAGATCTGCCTTGCGCTTATGGAAAACTAATCTCCGTATTGTGTAATTATTTTCCCTGTAAACTTTTTAAGGTACATCGTGATGGGAAGGGACAAGTGAATACAATATTGATTTATTATTATTATAAATTATTATTAATATCAAAATTAATGCTAATAGTCATCGACAAAAAACGATTATCATGTGAATGTATACTCGTTCATATAATCAGCCGTTACAACATAAAAACCCGCCCTCGTAAATGCACAACTTTGCTAAATTGCTTCCACGCAAGATTTAACAAAGGTCATCACTAGAACGTTGTTTTTTTCCATAATACATCGGTATTACTAGTCTATGTCCATCAGCATACTAGAACTTGATGTTATCTGATGTTCATTGAAGCGAAAAAATCTGACCCCCTTCCGAGTTCACACATGTATCTTCAGAAATGGGACCGCGAAATTCGTAACATCCTGGCGCTTTAAAAATTTTACATATTTTGAAGTGCTGTAGGTGAGATAATTGGGATTTCAGCCAATTTATCTTTAGTTTAGCATTACCACTTATTTGTTTGAACAGGAGGTCAGAGAAATCGTCTATCATATAGCTGTAACGGAGAACAAACATACATACTCTCGCCGAGAATAAACAATTGGCAAATGTAAACTAACGACTGAAGCGTAAAGTTACGAGTACGTTTGTATCGCTATGTTTAACAGGATTGTGAAGTTGGACTGAGGAGTCCTCGTTTGCCGAGTTTTTACCGGAGCCGAGCTCGTATTTTAAACTTTCCAGAGTTGGACTTTTAAACTTTCAAAGGCAATGGAATAAGTCGAATTTTTCCACATAAACTATAAAGGTCTTAACAGTCTATCAAGAACGGCTTGCATACGTCAGAGCTTTTGCCATCGAAATTTCAATTTTCGGATCTGGAATTGGAGTCAAAGCCCGGATTCTTTAAATTATAATTTTTTCTCGACTCCACAACCTTCGATATTTGAGCGGATATTTTAACACAAATAGACAAATAAAAGTTACAGGAAAATGACTATAACAATGATAGTTCCCAATAACGCACCTTTTCGGCGCTGCCGAAGTATGTGTACCAAGATGGCGCACAACCTGAACCCTAGCCGGGTACACATACTATGTGCAGGTTGTGCGCCATCTTGATGCACATACTTCTGGGTAGGCAATGCCGAATCAGAAATACTCTCCATAGATACATACGATCAGTGTTCTTCTACCGGATATACGGTATACCCAAGTGTATACCGGACCATAAGTTGGGTATACAACTGATAAAGAGTACGAGAAGGGTGTACACTGTACAGCCCAAGTCAAGGACTCTAAACTCTAATATAATAAATTATAAAATATTCAAGCGGAGACAACAATGCAAACGCGGTTCACATGAAATACAAAATATCATTTACGCAAAGAATCGACGTGAGCACAATGTTACATCACAAATTATATAGATAATGCGGTCACGTGTCTGGGTTGGTGATTTCGGCGGCCATGCACTTCGTTTGATTTACGTTGAACATTATTCACGTTGGCGTTGAGGCCGTCAGTCAAATTTATAACTTGGGACACTAGCCTATTAGATTGCATTAAAAAGGAATAACATGTTAAAAAAAAAAGATTGCATTAGATACATAACTAACAGTGGCTGCAGGGCCTCGTTTTGAGAAAGGGCGTATAAATATGTCATTAAAAAATAACTCACCTTTCTTCCAAGTTCTCATGAACAGATCGTCATCCTCGGCTCCCCATCCCCAATATAAGTTTGAAAATCCATTCACCGATACAAATTGTTCTTCCGTGAACATCGAAACCCCACCAAACACTTCAACTTCCATATTTTTGTCTACAAATACAAAAAAAAAAAAATTTGAAACGTCTAATGACGAAAAAGAAGAAGTTGAATGGCAACATAATACTAAATAGGTCAGAATCCATTGGTGAACTACAGGGGGGTCGCTAGAAAAACAGGAAATTTGTCAAACAGCTATTTATTTTTTCGAAAAATAATTTTTACCAAGTTTTTGTGAAGGCATTTGTTATACAGTATTACACTTCTAGACGCTCAAAATGTCGTCCACGCACTCGAGAGCAGTGTCTTAACCTAGAAGTCCAATCTCGTGTAGCGTTTATAACGGCTACTGGAGGTAAATACACAATACGTGAATGTGTGATAAATATCAGCTAGTCATTTAAGAAGAAATTTACTGTTTAAAGTTGTGTACTTTGACAAACATCTGACACCAGTTAAATGAAACAGTGTCGCGTCTAGTTGTTTAAATTTATTCATAGGACGGGTTGCGAAATGCGTGTATATAACCAAGTGCGTAACCCAGAGAATGGATTCTCGACAAAAACACGAGACAAGAACGATTAATAAAAACGTTTATTACTATAGAAGCTTTTTTTTCGATATTTTGAACGAAAAATTATGGAATTTGATATTAAGAATTTTATTATTGCAAAGCCGTTTATAAACTTGAGCCGAACTTCTTCAACCTACAGATTAAGTATTTCAAACATTATGCAAATTGCAGGGACAAAATTAGCATCTTCAATTACTCAGTCTTGTCACGAATGTCAACAACCTAAAATTTTCTAGAGTACGTCCTCTTAAGCCGTCCATAATCTTTTGAAAACTTTAAACTCTGTCCGCTTAAATAGGAATAGAAAAGCTCTTTGAAACGAAAATAGAAAGACATTAATTATTTATACTGTCTCTGACACTATAAAAGACGCTTTACTATCAAGGTATAAAGGATTCATTGTTAATTTTCGAATTAACATGACCTTTGAGTATACGGTATAAACATTTCACTATAGATGTATGTACGCCTTTTTCTGAAAGCCCATTATACCAACAGGATGCAAAAGTCCAACAAACAGCGTATATGGATGGTTGATGTATTTTCTTTGCACTCTCTTCAACACTATTGTTTTGATCATGAGCGCTATTCGATTTTAGCTTCCATCCACCGAGCAATCGCATTTAATTACATCACTATTTCCAGGTTGGCTCTCAGGGACTCGGGGTCATGGTTAATTTACATAAAAGGCAACAATTACACAAAAGCATTTAAAATCCAACAAAACTAAATTTTAGAAGTAAAAAAATAAATAGCCTAATACGCTATAGCTTTGTACCAATTATGTGGTAGATGAAATTACGTAACTGGCAGGCTTGTCCATGGGATGGGACAGCACACATTTGTATTCCTCATGGGACACGACTTTTTCTTCTTATCGTTATAAAAAATCGCTTTTCTTCTAAACTATTACTTTTATTTATTACTAATTTTTTTTGGAATGCTATGAGATCTGATATTTGATCCAAAACTTCGCTTTATTATTTTTCACTCATGGAAGCACGATTTCAAAATCTAAATCATGTAGCATAAATAGATCACCTTTACAGAACGTGGAAAAGCTAAGAAAGTCCGCACATCGTTAGCGGTATCTTGATACAGGTAACTAGTAAATTACCGTGGCTGTTCAGGTTCGTTCATACCTTATGATTTTGGGGGAATTGATGGCAAAACATTCAAACACGTTATGGACTCCGTGTCCACATATTTGAGCATAGCTCTCTTGTTAATTATATAATAGTTCTAAATGTTTAAAGCTAACAAAGTCAATAAATTCTGTCGTTTTGCATGTCTCCTTGCACATGCAGTCCCGTTTAGTAGACGCTAAACCTAAATATAGCATTTTTATTGAAAATTATATTAAATTTAAATCCCATGGGATGGGATGAGACAGAAAAATATTGTTTTTGTGGTTAGCACTCTCCCCAATTTCAACTTGCGGGCGCGTATATTTCATTGTGTCCATATCATAATAAAACACTAAAAGCTTGAGTCATGCCTGTACAGAGATAGTTCCAGTTCATTAAGGGGAACGAAACATTTTTGGACACGAATTGTTTTGTTATTATGTTATTCGTTTGGTTCTTATGTTGTTTTTGGAATCCTCTTTCTCATTTTCATTCTTGTTTATTACTTTCAATCGTAAGTATTTGAAATTACGTTTTGATAATATAAGGTGTCCATGGAGTCTTTTTTAATATCAATTTTGATAAATTTTTTAGAATTACAAAGGCAATTTATCGATACCATATATTGTTTTGGCCTTCACATATGTATCAAATGAACTAAAATACTTGAACAATTACTGATTGAAAAACAACAAACCTGGTTAAGATATATTGAGAACTGTTTGCAATTCAAAAGAGATGTACCGATGTATCGGTATCGGCAATATCGGCCAATTTTTCGGTATCGGTAGTGTATCTAAGTTTAGACCGATATTTCCGATATATTTAGCTTCTCAATATGATTCAGAATGTTTCAAAAAATAGGTTAGAATACTAATCTTGAAATTATTTTTATTTGGATAGATCGTGACCTATGAGCCATTGCACGTTCCCACACCCGTTGACCTATTTTAAGGCATTTATCAATCAAACTGGGTCAATCAATTTGAGTATTTTCGCTGCCAAATTTTTATAATAAAATTTTTAATATTACATGGTAATTATGAAGAATTATATCGGAATATCGGTCGTTTTAGAATATCGGCGTATCGGTATCGGCGACAAAAGTGGTATCGGTACATCTCTAACAAACCAAGGCTTCATTGCATATTCAAAAAATGAAAAACGGTAAACCATTTTATACACTTACATGCCATTGGAGAACATAGTCCCAAGTCGTATGTATGAACGTTGTATCCAAATTTATCTATATAAGTCGAGATATGTCGTGGATTATCGAACTTTTCATCTCGACTTTGCGGACACCAGTATAAACATTTGTCGTTCTCAAGTAGAAGATCGACGTCATGGAATACAAAGCAATCGTATTTTCGCTCTGAAAATAAAGAATTGATATAAAGTAAATTATTTACAGATAAATCGATTTTTACATCAAGCAAAGTGATATAATAGGTCCTCATTTCACTCACAGGGCAATGTACATAAGGCCTCTTTAACTACAAAATGGAATGAGTTAGAATTAATAGCACGACCCATAATTTTAGCTCTATTGTACGTGAAACCTTCGATTTCGTGAAATCTTTGACAATAGATAAATGTGCTTGACCAAGAGCTTATGAATCTTTTGTAGAAAACCCCACCAAAAAACACCCCCGCCACTGCCAAAACTGGGCGAACGCGCGGGGTGTTTTTTCCAAATATCACATTTTTGCATTAGTGGCGGAGACATTCTACAGAGAAGGTCCAAGCGTTTGTGGATATTTCAGTCTCCAGGAAAACCAAGTAAAGTAAAGTTTTGTTAATAAAGCTCAATTCATAACAGACAAAAATGAAATGAATATCATTTATGATTTTCAAAAATAAAATAGATTTGAATTCTGATAACGATCGTTATTGATAACAATATTATATGCTTCATTAAACCAGGATATACATCATTACGATGATTCAATACTATGTTCACAAAAATTGAGATAGCTACAAATCTCATCGTGGGAATCACTTAAATGCTATTACCGGTAATCAAAAATCGAAGCGGATTTATCCTATTGTACTATTAATAAAAAGCCAATACATCGAAGAATGCATTCTGACTACTAGAGAATTATAAATGCAAAATAGGGTGAAACGCAGCAAAAATATTTAAGTCGTTTTGGTTCACCAACTACTCGGATTTACCTTTTAGGCGCCTTTCTGATTTTGGCACAAAAAATGAAAAAAATTGTGAAGTTGGATGAGGGGCAACGATAGTTGTTACCGCCAAGGCATGTTTCGCTGTAAATTGTAAGCTGGCCGTATTTAGGGTTAAAAATGAACGCCCGTTTCAAACGAATACGTATCTATCCTTTAGAATTAGTGACAAGCTAATTTTTTTAGAGTTTGTGCTTGTTTTTCCGTGTCCGTGGATGATAATGAGCGAGAGCTCACAATTCAATTTGGCGCAGCTTCGTTTGAACAAAATATTCATCGCTGTATGTCCAATATTACCAAATTGAAAAAGCAGGTCTGAAAGTATAGCCAAAGAAAATACGTCCTTTATTACAACAATACCAAAGCATATTTATTGCGTCACCGCAAAGACGTCTTGAAAATTACCGGCTCGCTGAATATGGGAAACCAGTTGGTACTTTTATAGTGTTTTAACTATCAAATAGTTAAGGGAAGCGTGTAAAATGGAGAAATACCTCAGAACAAACATATTTGAAACTTCAATTTGCACTGTTTACTTTTCTGGCATCATTTACTATAGTTTTGTCTTTATGTCATAAATCGTTCGTCGTTTTATCTATAATTTACTCATTGAAGTTTATTCCTTAAGCTATTTCGACATTCGTTGCTGTAATTCGTTGCAAAATTTTAAGTTTCAGTATAAACTGTTCTAGTGCCATAACCCTGAAGCTGTTTTCTGTACGTAAAAGTTTTCGTAAAATCATCTAAGACATTGTCCTACTCAAAAATCATTTCATTATCATCACTTGTAAAAAAACTGCCATATGAAAAAAATTTGAATGTGGTTCCACTAAAGTTATATTATTTTTTTATTCAAAGTGAACAAAGCCCGAAATCTGTTTTTCAACATGCATGCATCAGCATGCATGAAACTTACCTCAATGTAAACCTCAGCCATTTAAATCATTGGAATTTATTCAAAAATGTCTATTGAGTGTTGCTAAATTCGTTGCTTCCTTTTGGAATAAAAAATCGATATTTACTGTTTAGTATTCAAGTGGTGGGGTTTGGTCTTTTACACCAAGGACTTGCTTCAAATAGTTATATTTCTCAAAGTGCCCCAATACAGCGGTAAGATTCAGGTGGTTCGCGCGAACTCATCCTTGGAATGACGTGAGTAATCAGCGAATCCGTTTTTGGTATATCTTGATTTAGAAGTTGGCCCAGAGGTTCTCACATTTTTTGTGTTATGGAGCCCGTGATGAGGTTGGCTATTATCTACGGATCCCCACAATGAATATATAAAATAAAATTATCTATTCGAACTAATAAATAATGTCATATTTGAATTACCGCTTTTTGCCACATTTCGACGCTTCTGATGACAAATTTTATTAATACAGTTAATGCTTCTTTGAACAATTACAAAATTAGTCAAGTCAGAAATAATAGGTTTGAATAGGTCAGGTTTAAACACAGAATAGCTAATAGTAAATAACTAATATCTCGCCAAGTCCGGGTTTTTTTTTCACGGCCGCCAGAGCTGACGAGTGACGACTAATGTTTTATTTGGCATACCGATTGCTATATAATTAGATTTATGTAAATGTCAGTCGTTACGTAGTGACATACACAAATTTTCTGAAATAAGTTGTTGGTGAGTTATACAAAAGAGATCCTGTCCCACCACTCCTTCCGCACCCAAACAAACACAAAAAATAGCGATCAGCACTCAAGGTCCTAAATGTTAAAATCATATTTTTTAGAAACACAAATGTAATAATGAGTGATATGATTCAGATCTCACCTTTAATAGCTTCTGAAAATCCCACATTCATCAATTTTGCTCGATTGAAAAGTTGATTTCCCGCTTGTGTTATTGTGTAAACCGTATAATCTAATTGTTGTCGCTTCCAAACAGGAAGCATATGTGACAATAAACCCCGAAGTTGTATTTCTCTACCTCTTAGAGGTATTATAATTGCCACTCTATATCGAGCTTTACAATCAAAAGGCTTGTTTGTGGCGTCCCTGACAAATACAAAAAAAAACAGATAGAGTCAAAACAACAATTTTGATTCTAGTATAAATTGTGGGATAATTCAAGAAATAAAAATGCTTGTATGGTGGAAATGAAACAGACATTTTTCCATGTCACATTATGCGAGTAGTACCTCGATGTTTATTCAAATTAGTGGCTCGCTGTATTACGATACATTCCTGCTTTTGCCTATGCCTCTGGCTTTTGTACATTTTGAATAATTTATTTGTGCATAAATGTATCACAAATAAATAAATAGGTGAAGAACAATATTATTATTAATATTACTATGAGCAAATGATGAATTTCCCCCTATAAAATATAAACAGGGCAACAAACAAATATAAACCTCTCTCAAAAAAAAACAAAATTCCTACCCATAGGCATAGACGAATCACCCCGTGTGAGAGATACATATTTAAATTTTTTCCTGATTAAACAAAGTGAATAATAACGAATAATACTTATGATTAGGATATTTCTTTGCCATTTCCCTCAATGTCGGAGGATCTTTTCTCCAATAATCTGGCATCCCAAGTTCTCCTTGAAGATAAGGTGGATATTCCGGGCAATATTCCAACGGAAATTCATCAGGTTCTATATAACCAGGTCCTATAGCTTTGGTAGGATTCGTGTTTTTTTCCTCCAATTTACTCCTTAATAAAGTCCGCGATTTTTTCAATAAAACGTTGCTATGAACAAATTTATCGGACAAATTACGTCCATTTTTGAGAGTTTCTTGCAAAGATAATTCGTCCATTTCAATAATGGACCAAAAAAAATTGTCAACGTCTTGAACTAGAGTCCCCAACCTTGGATACCATGAAATGGACTTTTTCCAATTTATTCCACGGGTTTTGGTCCACGCTATGTAGGTTGAAAAAGATGCAAATATGACCAGAAGTACCATAATGCACTGTATTAGCAGCAGTCTGAAACTCAAGCGAAAGTACTTCATGTTGGCCTGATATTGTAGTTTATTTGAAGTAAACGATCAAGTCAAAATCTACATAGTTTATAAACTAGCAGTTTTACATAAGTTCACGGGCTACAAAAAATAGAGTTCATAAAATATTTATTATGCAAAAACATAACCCTAGACAAGACTAGTTCGAAATCAAGGCATATCAATAATTAACGACATAAACAAGGTCATTGTGAATGGCCGTCAAATAAATACGTCGATCCATTACAATTAAACAAAACCGGAATTTCCACCGCAGGTCATAAAAGTTCACTATCTAAGTGTACACTGATACGATGTATTCTAATCCCGAATCGGGGAGTAATGGATCACGCATGACCAATAAGCACTTGCCGCTACCGTTAGATCAGAATAACTGGTCTAATGACATCAATTGGGTTTGTGTGGGGCTGAATATTCGTTTTTGGGAAGGTGGATTCGTATGTCTATAATGCACGGATTCTGTAGCAAAAGTGAGGAATGCACACTCACACGAACGCATTTTTTTTTATGTTTTGTCTTGCCAAAATCAGAATTCATTGATGGTTCTGGACATTAGTTGACGGTGTATATAAGAATACTCCATACCAAATTCGGTAATTCACGCGATCAGGATTTTACTAATTCTACGTCGAAATAGAAAATTTGCGCGAAACTGAATCCCAAAACCTTCATTTAATTCGAACCCAGATATTATCTACTTTAATGCATCATAATCATATATAATAGACCTACACCGATACATACAGAACCATTTGGTCTAGTTTTTACCAATTCACAGCACTGCCATTTTCACTGATAGTTCCGGCGTATAGGTGAAGTATATTATATTTAGGCAAACCCCCTGTTTCCTACATAAAATATAAAACAACATCTACACTATCCATTGGGCTATTTACCCTCGTTCTACTCATTCACGACTCTTTGCCCTGATCCGCCACCTCATCTTATAGTTGAGACTCAGACTGTATTGTGACGTTTTATATTGCTGATAATCAATACTCGCCAGGTGTTGCCAGCTTTGAAGCTGGATGCATTAGGCAGGCATTTCACATACTGTTTTGACTGTCGTAGAATTCCCATTGGGATTTCAAGCATTAATTATGTTTGATGCGATTGAATTTACTATCAATTACAGTGCACTTTGAATTAGCAAATCAATGCGGGGAATTGAATGACGAATTCTTGCTGTATGTTTAATCACACATAAGTTGTTCTCTTCGGGGGCCTCGCTAATATTCCGGTCACAAAACGAAACTCTGACAAACATCTTCGAAATGCCCAAGCATACCATAAAATTCAAGTGCTGTGAAAAAATCAAAATTCAGGTGTATACGAGAGCCAAGTGTACTGTAAATAAATATCGTATTCTGAACTATATATCTGGATAACCTGATACGGTAACGGTACTCTGGACTATGATTTGGTTTCTAAAACAAACACTATTGGGACAGGTTTACATATGTTCGCACTATTGCGTTAACGCACCTTCGAACCTTGTTTGTTCAACCTAATCGTGCGTTGCATAAGCGTCAACGCAATGCGTCGTTGGGAGAAAATTCTGTTTGCGTTGACCGTATTTTTTTAAATTATGCTATGATGCTTTCGTCGTGGTCGGGAATGGTGTTGGGTTGGCAGTACTCCAAGGATGTGTACAAAGTTGCCAGTTTGCCCGTAAAGCACATTTGCAGTGAGTGGCGCCCCTATTGAGAACCCTAAACACAGAAACCCGAATTTAGAAACCTCACAAGTGATTGTGGTTTTTGGTGAACGAGAAAGAGCTGAATTTTAGACTTCCGATTTTTGGAGGAAGCTATTATTCATCCATGTTATGAAACTAAACACAACTAGACAACATACATCGACTTTGTTGACTGTTTGTTTGCGGTATGTTGTATGTTTTTACAGTATAAATAAATGTATATATAACAAGCGAGATTGCTTTTGTGAGTACGTCATTCGCTTGTTTATGAAAACAATTCTATTGAATATTAGAGATGTACCGATGTATCGGTATCGGGTATCGGCAATATCGGCCATTTTTTCGGTATCGGCCATGTATCGGTATCGGTTAGATTAAGGCCGATATTTCCGATATATTTACCTTTTTGATATGGTCCAGAATGTTTTAAAAGATAAGTTGGAATACTACTTTTTAATTTATTTTTTGTCTGGAGAGATCGTGAGCTATGAGCCATACATGTCCCTACCACCGCGAGAGAATAGGATTCACGTATTTTTAGCTATTTTCGCTGTCAAATTTTTATATTGACATTTTTAATATTACATGGTAATTATGAAGATATATATCAACACGGCACATAACAAAAAGCAATTAGGCGCCCAGTTTTAAATCATACAGTGGAATTGGGGTCCTTATTAAGAAACCTGGCAATTGAGTCTATTTATGTCGCAACCGTTATATTCCACGTGTAATGCCAAGAATTGCATCATTGCAAGAACAATAACAAGGTCGCTGATGTCAAAAAAATATTATCTTTAAATATTCTGCATACATCGCTCGAGTACACAACTTGTGAGATGATTTTGCGATCGTCAAACACAGCGATGCATAATTAAGTGAAACAATGTTATCTGTAGATTAACAAGTGGAATTTTCATTCTATTTTCTTTCAAGATTGATTTTGTTCAACGTTTCTGACTGAAGATCGATAAAACACATAGTTAGTATAGAAATTCAGCTAATATTTAATAAGTAATGACGTTGCACGGAGTGACTGTTCACTTGCTGTTTATCTTCGGGATATAAAGCAAAGTTTATGAGCAAAACTGCTTTCGTATTTGGCTGATTTATAAAAGACAAGTAAATAGGGTACGATATCGTGCATGAACGAAAGCAGTCCATTCAAGAAATTTGAATATTTATAATAAATAAATGCGCAGATTAAGGGCACAAAGCACGTGGTGGAATAAAACCCCTTGTTGCCAGCTCTTTCAGAAATGTCAGAACCGCCAAGAATTTTTGAAAATTAGCAACTGCATTTTACCCGAGACCGCATTTTCAAATTGCGTTGGTGCCTCGGACTAAAATAATTGACCTATTCAATTCCTGTGGATTGCCTTATTTTCACCGACACCAGTTATCGTATATATTCGTTTCTATCTAATACAAATATTATCTGCCCCGTGATCCTGGAATTGTAACTTGTTTTGCTGTCGACAGTTAGCACTACATGGCATTTTATTGACATATTTCTGATTTTGATGGCCCCATATCCTATTGTCATCTAACAACTACATAACTGAGATACGACATAAAGCAGACAATCTACTTCTGGCTATCGTAACGTGCCTATATATTTCATTCATTTACCTAACCTTAAAAAAAGTAATAAATTAATGACGGGATTTTATCGCGACAATGCAATGCATGAAAGCCTAAAGTATAAAAATTAACAGCTCTCTGACGTATATTCTCCTACCCACAATCTGCAAGCCAATACTTATTGTTCGGTTGGTTGGGTTTATTGTCCTCCATAGCTACAATACTATAATACTTTAGATTACTCAATCGTGTAGGTAAACAGAACAACTACGAATTAATAAAATCTTGTCGCCGCTGTCTGAGCTCGTAGATCTGGCAGCTACATCGAGCACTAAGATTAGGCTAACAAATGGGTTAGCGAGATTTTCTTAACGCTTGAGATTCTATTCAAAATCACCCATGCAAGGCGGGAATCGCGCGGGTTTTGCTATTCTCGAAAACACATGATATTAATTTCAAAACGAGCATATTTAGTCGCCCAGTTCGGAATGCATGCAGCTTATTAAAATTCAACTGGCGTAAGTACCTACACCGTTATTCAATCGTGCATCTATCATATATATCAAGCGACCGTATTTTGATCGCTTCAGATATTGTTTCTATATGGATGTATATTTGGCCATTTATACATTAATTAATCATATGAAACCCATGTCTTGAATTGTACAAATATAATTCAACACATTCAAATCCCGATCGGAAAAATACGAATTTCTGTATCCTGGGTCTCATATTCAAATTCGACGTAAATAAGTTGAATTGTCTATATGTGCACTTGACCAATATTGAGGTGTTTAAAATATGGTTTTCACCCAAGTAATCACAACTAATTATATTGACGTGAATATACCAGCTCGACGTGAAGGCATCATACTCTATCAATGTTATTCATAAAAATTTAGACCGCCATCGACCTGTCACTGTCATTAGATTAGAGCTTTCTAAATGAAAAATAAAAGAAAATTATAAAATTAGAACAAAAATTTGTTGACCCATCTCTATACAGTATATTACTGAAAATAATTTTTTGGTACCTGTTGGTCTTGTCAATTGTGACATCGGTAGCTAGGTAATATGCACGACAAGCTCTAAAATGGCCTTCTAAAGCTGATTTTTAAATGAACTGCCCTTCATTGCGTAAACGCAATCTCGATAATTGAACACATTCGTGAAGGCGAACGGCCCGCTTTCATTCAGTCTAAGTAACCTCAATCACGGTGAAAGCGTTTTTGCGGTTTTACGCAGAGTTGAAATAATTGATTCGCCGTTCCCAACATGACTTGTGGCTTATCACTGAGAATCGACTGAATACACAGCGATATGTTTGAATGAGGGGTTTGTTTCAAATGCCAGGTTAACGTTTGGTTGAATACAATGGCCATGTTTTTATGTGTATTGTTAACGTTATAAAAGCGGCTGCGGTTTCTCCGATAGTAGTATATAATATATATATTTGAAAAAACCACGCCCTGTCCGCGTAAACCATAAACATTACTGACAATGAAATACAATTTGCAATGCGCGTTCACTGTTCTAAATTTTTCATCTGAAATGTAAACCTATTCAATTTTTGTTCGTATGATGTCAGTAAAGAGTCATCGACTTTGTTTTCTCAACGTTACAACCAAGTGATGAAAGTTCAGCTTTTCTGCGCCTCCATTGTTCAAGTAAAGCAACGTTATAATACATTAGTTTATGAAAGAACTAGAACTGATTTTGAATAAGACCATCAAAATAGTCACAGTGTTTAATGCATCACAAATACACGGCTAGGGATAGACCACGTGCGCTTACACCGAAGTGAAACGCGACAAACCTCTGAGCAAAGTCGCGACAAACACTGATATCTGCCGAAACCAAAATTATGACGGTGCATCATGCGCCAATAAATGCCGGTTGGCCAAAGATTTGAAGAAGTCCAAATCAATCTGAGGTTAATCTGTAAGTGGTTGGTTTCACATAACTAAAGCTTTTGGGTGGAAAACTCTTAGCACACAAATGTCTTCGACTATGTGTTACGTTGACACTAAATGGAATGGTGAGGCCTTTGAAATAATGATTAAAAAATAAAAATAAAATTGGTTTTGAATTTCATTAATTAACTAAACAGTTGACCATATATGAAATTTTATTCACAAAATTTCAATTCTGGATGTTATCGAGGGCACGTGGTCTTCCAGGTTATGGCCATGAGGAAAGAAGTCATTTCACTTGCCTAATATTGGTTAAAATTGAATCAACATAGATTCGAATATATTCCATGAAATCAGAGGCGATTTATATCCTGTACACTCACATATTTTTTTTATTGGCATTGGCGTTTCCTAATAAAATTGATTATTTATTTTTAAAACGAAGGGTATAGATCAAAATATATTTCAAATGATAATGAGACAAAACTTCTCTTAAAGCTTGGCCAAATATGAATAGTAAAATATCATCTTCTGTAGATATTTTTCATTCGTAAATTGCTCAAAGCAATGTTTCACGATTCCTCCATTTTGGTAAGAACGCCTTATCCTGTTCAAGGCAAACTACAATACGTGCCGACCACCGGGACAAATAAAATCTCGATTCTTTTCGGAGAACAATTACCTTCAAATTTTATAAAAAGTTGATGAATATTTTTAATAGCATACTCACTGCGCTAGCAACAGTGTTTGTTTATCTCAGCAAACAATCCTTTGTTTTATAATCGGTTACATATTATTGATAATATCAGGTTGAAACTGGTCTAGAGAGTGCGAACGATTCGCGCCAAAATAGGAACTGGGGCAATGATTGAAGTGCAATCGCGAACCCATTGATTGCACAGAATATCTTAATATTTAACCATTGCCATTAATAATCCAAGGGCAAAAGACAAATTTTTAGATTCAACTTTAAACAGAAAGTCTAATTACAGTGAGCCCTAAAACAAGTTTATTTTATTATACCATATTTTACCATTGTCAATAATAATTGAACCCTTAAGTGCAATTTTGTCGGTTTCAGGCTGAATACCAAGTCATTAAATATTGTCCTTGGTTACAAATAAATCTTTATTTCTGCCTTCTGAGCGACAAGCGCATATGCCACAAAAACTTGAATCTTAATGTTTATTATATTAGTCTCACTATAATCCATCTTTAATGACAAAAAATCAATCAGAATTTGTACTTTTATTATATTTATAATAAATTGTAAGATTTCTAATAATTTTACAACTTAAATGAATGTAGAAATTGCAAATATATAATAAATTAAAATTCAACAACGCAAAATGCTGCAGAAAAAAAAAATTAATCATGAATTGTGTGTGCCCACTTTTAAAAATATTGAATATTTGTACGTATATTATATTTATCATATCCGTGAAATATGGACATCTAACTACAGTCACACACACATCTATAATACACGTTGTGTATTATCAATATGGCGATGCCGAACGCCAAATTTGGGAAGATGAAGACAGACACTTCGTGCCGTGAGCGTTCATCGTCCATACAGATGCCCCTCTTTAAACATCGCCTTTTCTGTCTACCACCTTACATCCTGGAAGGGAAAAAATAATATATGATAAATAATATATATTAACGTAGGAAAGCGTTGAAAGTAGTATCTCAATAAATAAAATTTGGACCTCCAGAAGTATGCGCACCAAGATGGCGCACAGCCTGAACATAGTATGTGTGTACCGGTTAGGATTCAGGTTGTGCGACATCTTGGTACACATACTTCTGGAGCACCTAGAATTTTAACCCAGGTTGGCGTGTGCTTGTTAAACTATATTTCCATGGGCGCACTGGGCAAACGTAGGGTTCATTCTACATATATTCAAGTGCGTGATCGTAATTTTTACCCGCTAACTTGATTCTAAAACCGGTACGTTCATTCATGACATAGCAAGAGTGAATAAGTTTTGAACATATATCTCATATATAACTTGTGTTTTTTATAAATTGACCAACAAATGCGCTGCGAAATATTTGGAAATAATGCCTACGTTTAACTGGAGACATTTACAGTCACAGCTTTGATCATTAAAGATACGTTTCTAGACTGGTAAAAACCTTATTATTTGACAAAGATGTTCGCATGTTCCTCTCTGTGCTTTATATCGATTTTTGATGAATGAGCATGACATTGAATATCAAGGCTTCAAACGTATTTCAAGCGATTAGAATATTTCTATGTCTGCCTTACATAGTTACTAAGTCATGCGCAAAAGTAAATACATGTTTCATGGCTCGGAAAGCAAATAATAAAACATTAAATGAATAGGTAAGCAAACTTTAACATTTTACACAAAATTACAATCTTATCATTACGACATTATTTGAGTATTTTGGAGGTTTCGTATCTTTGTCAGTTATTGCGACGATTCCCGTTGGTCTGTTAGAAAAATTGCCGTACGGGATGGCGTCACATATTCGTCCCATATCACTAATATAAAATTAATTGGGTGATCTCTTAGCAAAAGTTTTGTTTTCCCACCTAGGAACTGGACTTTAGGGTAAATAAATTCGTTGAAAATAATTCAAAGTTATTGAAAAAAATTGATCAAAATATCTGCTTCTGAGTATCATTATGACTTCAACGCAGTCTGCATATGTCGCAACAAGAAAATTCGCTAATATATTGCATATTACCTATTCATTCGCTTATCTTCTTCGAGTATCATATGTTGGACGACGGTTCAATTCACATAATGTAACGTTACATGTTGAAGTTCATTTTCAGTCACGTGATGTTCAGGTTGAATAACCGCGATTCGCCGAACAGTGTTCACTTTTGCAACGAGGTTTTATTTTTATATGAAACAACTGAAATACAGAAAGAAATTATTTGCATTGTAAACACGTGGTATTGGAGTATAAATTTGCTGTATTTGCCTTTCTAAAAACTGTACAGTCCATGTGAGTTGGCGGGATACAAAATTTCATTTCAGTGTTAAGACTGTATCGTTTTTAGATTTCATTTCATTTTTGCGACTCTAAAATCACCAAGGCTGCTTGTTTGGCAAAACGCTCGAGGATGGAAGTGAATATATAGTGTGACACGGGCACCGGTTTATCAATACTTATTATTAATAATCCCACCCCAAAACGTAGGAACGGATAAACAGAGTTAGTTATAAAATTATATTAGACACTCCATTTCCAACTAATGATTATAAATCTTGGATTCTTGTTATCAATAGATGTTACTAAACAATTTTAGGGTATAATTCCTTTTCGATTACCAAACAATAGAACACGGTGAAAACGCGCACTGAACTTGTACAATTCAGGATGACTGTCAAGTATTCCTATGGACGTAACAGCACATCCTGATATTGCTCCAGTTCAGTGGCAGTCGTCAAATGGATCGATGTGGGTGTTATGAGGCTATAAATGAGCTTGTTATTTCTTCTCTTTAACCAACGTTTTTCAGCTACCACGCCCTTTCGATAATGACGACGCTCACATGTTAAGATATTACGTGACTTGGTTTATTTAACTCTTTCCCTTTAGATGTCATCGACCGCTGATACACTTTTAACCTATATTTATTCAAGAGTGGGCCTTCGATAACGGTCGTTTTTAGCTGCAATCAATCTAAGGCCGATATTTATATCCTAGTCATTGTCTTAGTAAACCGGCGAACCTATATTAATTAAAACGCGATGCCTCCCGCGCGCAGGTAAACACTAAACTAATGAGCATTTGGTTAATGTTCGACGAAATTTTGCGCGGGTTGTCAAGTAGGCAAACGACGATTTTGATTTTATAAAAAGGATACCAGGATAGTTGCGTAAATAAAGATACATTCTGGTAAACTAACTGAAGAGCAGTGTTTGGCATTCTTGATAATTTATTGGGTTTAGGACGGTTGCCGCGCACTAACAAATGTTTGCGAATGATAACGCGACCCCTTTATGTAGACCGCTTGCTCATTTTGGCCCATGTTGCAGGTGGACGTAAATTCAATGAAATACCACCAAACAAGACGGGTCATAAGATGTTACATGTATGTTCAATCTTTGCATGGATCTACAGTATACAGATTGACAGATTGGCAACATGGGTACCACGCCTTGACATGCTTTACGTCGAAATCTCATGATTATGATGACTGCGGCCATGTTTCAACACGTCAGGTTTCAAAATAAATGGATTACGTTTTGAATCCTGAACCTAACTTGTAGGCAATTTTATTCGTGAATGAAAACGACGGAGAAAGTGAAACTAAAAAATACGCTAATTCTAATCTTTTATACGTAATCAAAATAGCCATGCATCCATCCCACCCTAATTAAAATCCTAACACTATTTATATTCTGCAATAGTCATCAAAACGCATACATCATAATCTATAGCTGACATGAGCAATCTGCGGGCCAAATTCGGCCCGTTGGGTAATTTAATCAGGCCCACCTGATGCTGCCACAACCAAATTATAACCAAATTTTGATGTTTTAGCACGTTTGTAACACTTCATAATAATAAAATAACTTTTTACGTCATACTTACATGGCCCGCCAGCCTAGGTGGGCAAGATTTTTGGCCCCTGGCCCGAAAACCTTGCCGACCTCTGATCTAAGCAAACTGTATAAAGTTACCTCTAACCAACAATTCGTCAATAGATTTCAATCTGAAGGGATATATACATTGTCAAAATTCTTAGATGAGCCCCTTATTGGTATTTTATTCGAGCTTGTAACGTAGGAATGCGAGTCAACAGAATTTTTTTTTTTAAATTCAAACAAACAAAATTTTATGGTTGGATCTCGTTATCCTGAATGTACCTCGTACGCACCAAACAGTCGAAAATATAAAGGTGTCTAATTTTACTTATAGTTGATTGTTCTGGAAAGCGAACAAAGTATATAATGTAAAATCATATCTACTATTTATTTTATCAAAGCACACTTTGATCAGACTGATATACTCAATGCGCAAGGTGGTGTTATCCAATGGTTTATTAATTAAAAAATAGTGTATTCCGTTTGTTTTCCGTGGGTTTTTGAAATCCCCCCCCCCAAAAAACCTGGCGATCCAGAAGTGCGTGTACCAATATGGAGGTAACTAATTTTGTTTGCTTGTTTTACATCAATTGTGTGAAGGGACTGACACCTTTGGGCGGCGGATATATTCACTTGGCTAACACAGAACTCGCAATAAAACTTAAATAAGGAAAATCGAAATAAAATTATGGTCTAACCTGGTACACACACTACGGGAGGACCAAAAACTTTTGGAAAAATCTACGCGCGACTAAATTAAATGACTGAATTGCTTTCGCGTGCGTAAAACCAACGTTTAGTACTACGATCACGTACAATAATAATCACATTAACTTTTTTGACTTTATCTTTGACGACGCGAAGTGAGAAATCAATTTTTCAAACCTTATTTGTTACACCAAGTCCAGATTGCCAGGCTAAATTGCAAACCTTCGCGCGAAGCACAACATACAAGTTCCAACTCTGGTTTATTCTAAAATACCGATCATTTTTATAGCAAAATATCATCCCATCTTTATTTACTCTATTATTTCAGCGTTTTTAATAAAACACGAGCGGTCGACGTCCTTGCGTTTCATTACTAAACCATGTAATCATACATTTCTCCATAACCGATGCCTTTGTCCGAATACTTTCAATAAATATGGAAAATTGCAAGTAATTTAGTCCATTGATTTTGAAATTCATTTGAACTAGCATAGTTAGTGAAAGCTAACTAGTTTTAGCTTAAAATAATTTAATCAGTTTCACAGACTAATGGTTTCGTTTAGGAAAAATGTGAATAAATTTACTCAATAAAATCAATAGAATTTCAAGAGAATTTTCAAAAACTAAATCTCACAATTTTGGCAAATAATATAAAGTAAACTCTGGGGAAAATAAATTTGCTCTAAACATATTTATGAGAAACGTCCACAATCGTCATTGTTTTCAGCTCACAAGGCCCATTCTACAATTTGGGTCAATAGTCGTTAAACCATCGCAAAGTTATTCAAATTTCTCCCAACCCACACTTCCACAGAATGAAAATGGATATCGTTTATATGATTATTGAATCCATCATTTTTTTTAAGTAAAGGCGATGGAATATTTTTTGAGGCGATTTAGTTAGATTTGTTCAGTTCAATAGAGTAAAATTTGTCATTATGTTAATTCTATTCTTGCATATTAATAAACAATTATTAAATATAAATATTGGAAAAATACGGAAACGCTGTATGAACTTTATACTCCTGTACAGATACTGATTATAAGGCCTGCCTTGTTTGATTCGCTTGAAATTGTATAAAATTTCGGGATAATTTCAGATTTATTTTTTCAATTACACAAACTTTTATTTTCAGGCATACGAGTATCTGATAAAAATAAGAATACACACGTTATAAAAGTGAAGGGAAATGGATTACAGTAGGAAATTGGAGGAAAACAAAAAACTGATATATTCTGTACTCCAGAAGTATGTGCACCAATATGGCGGACACCGGAACGTAGTATGTGTACCAGGTTAGGGTTGGGCCATAATTTCAGGTACAAATACTACGGGGGTCACTTGGCGAGTCCCAGAACTCGTAAGGAAAAATTCAAAATTGGAATAAAATTATGGCCCATCCCTTTCTTTCAATTCATAAGATTATATTTAGATGAATAAAGTCCAAACATTCAGACCCCAATGAATATCCAAGATATGTGTTGATGTCTAAACGAATGTCCGCTTTTTAAGATAGTCTGCTTATAAATTGTAAATTGTTTGATTCGTGACTTAGAGAAAATTCAAACGTTTTTCACTGTTGTAGGTCAGTAATTTCCCGTGAAGCGTTCACATTTTCTGATTAAAATTTCCCATTTTAAAACAATGCAAATTATGCTTGACGTTAATTTTTTGCAAGATTTCAATATCACTGTATTCAGTGTTTAAAAATGCGAGGAAAAGAAAGCCTATAATGAAATATTCAAACTCCCATCGCGTGCATACAACTAACGTTTATTACCAGGTTCAATTATTTTCACATTATCCATTTTGAATTACATTATTTCGGGCACGTGGTGTAGTACAAATTTTCAAATCTCAAGTGCTGCCTTGGGTTTAGATGAAACAAAGTAATTAATCAATACACGGCCGTTGAGACAACACTTTCAAATTCAAACTTTTAAAAAATGCAAACACGTCACAGGTAGTTTTCCACTGGACGAAAAATTTTGAAACTTTCCTCTTGTTTATTGATAGCAAATATGGCGTCCTGATAAGGGGGCCCAGACGCCGCCACAAACTCTAAACTTTCCTACCACACCACTATTAAAACCACCGGGTAATGATAAAACATGGCCCGCACTAAGGTAATCATTTATCCTGAGCATAAATATTGCCCGATACATGTGATATACGTTTTTCTATCGCTACCAAGCATAAACTTTCACAGAGATTTTGGATATATTGTCGCAATTTATCGCTAGTTAATGATCACCATGGGTAAGTATTCCTGTCGTTAAGTCGACGTTTTCTTAGCAAACAAAGCAGGAGTGCCGCCATAAATATTACCATAGTCTATGTATATAATTCCAATTTATTAAAATAGGAATAAATGTGCTACATTGGAGGAATTGATACTGGCCTAACTCGCGCCAGTAATTATGAAAGTACGTTGACCTGTGATAATTCTAGATTTGTGGGGTTATACTTACAATAAAAATGTTTTTCGATTAGGAAAATAGACAACATAAGAACTTTAGGTACAAAATCTCGCAAATTATAGACAAGTGTAGCTTGTTTTTGGTACATGTCCCTAAACCCTTTAACTGAACTGAAATACCTGGACTAATGTAAAACACGAAAATGCTCTATATCGGGGTTTGTGAGAGAATATTCACAATAAAAATGTTTTTCGGTTAGGAAAATAGACAAAATTAATACTTTCTGTAGTCCAATGTTGGGTACAAATCCCTGTAATTGGGGTCGGAAACCCCTAAAATACAATTCTAGGTTTATGTATTAAAGAATGCATGTCTTGTAGCAACAATTAGTTGGAATAGCCATAACAATTGAATGAACTATCATTCTTGTTTCTGTTTGTATGGTGTTTTAGCAAAAAATGATTGAGAATGATATTACTGCAAATTTATAATTCATTTCTAGTACATATAAATTTTATTGAGTGAAATTGACGAAAAAAAAATTATGTTCTTGTAATATGAAAACCTGTAATCTACTAACAAATCAGTATTTGCTACATGAGGTAAAATAGTTTGTAAAACGCTCACTATCGAGTGTAGACCGTAAATTCTAATTTCGACAAAAAGTCGAAAACACAGCAAGAGACATGCCGACACTCGACCAAGTACACAGCGTCAAATTTTCCCAAAAATGCATGTGTGAGTTGTCACATATGAGATGATTATTTATAATTGCCTAAATGTCGTACAATTTACTAAACGACTTGTTTCTAAAATAAAAACAATGGCTGAAATCTCACGAGTGTTAAGACGGTACTCCCGTAGTATGTGTACCATGTTAGGATTGGGCCATAATTTTATTCCGATTTTCCCTATTTTAGTTCTATTACGAGTTCGGGGACTGTCTGTGTTAGCAAAGTGAATGTACCCCCTGTCCATAGGTTTCAGTCCCTTTACGCAACTTGATGTAAAGTAGACAAACAAAATTAGTTACTCCCATATTGGCAAAAAGACTGCTAGACTCGCAGGAAGCAGATTGACAGTAGCGAGTTGAGCAACAGGTGAAAGAATTTCGGGACCTTCTGAAGTATGCGCACCAAGATGGCGCACAACCTGAACTCAGGTTGTGTACCAGGTTAGGGTTCAGGTTATACGACATCTTGGTGCACATACTTCAGAAGTACCCAATTTCGACTCTCCCTGCTTCTCTAGACCGGAGGTTCCCAAATTTTCGGTGTTATGGAGCCCGTGAAAAGGTTGACTCCTATTTACGGAGCTCCACAATAAATTTATTAAAATGAAAACAAAAGACACAATGTTACTTACCCATTATTGCTCCTGAGTAAATTAAAATTACTTGATTTAATGACTTGATGTATTTGCTTTTTTGTTTTTAATACAAGCTTGAAACAAATCTAAATTTCACAGATAAATTAAATTAACGCTGTAAGGAGTGTAAAAATGTAGCAACCAAGCGGGAATTGAAATATGGCATCATATGTCATATTTGAAACACCGCGTTGTTTCTGCCGCATGTCGACGCTAGAGTTGTCAAATTTAATATATGACGGTATTGTTTGCTCTGGTATTTTACAAAATTAGCAAACAAAATTTTACAAAAAGTCTGCGAGTCATACAGTATTTTAATAAGTAAACGAATAGCTCGCTAAACCTCTGTTTTTTTTTTCACGGAGCCTTGGGACTCTGTATGGAGCACTTCGTGAAACAATGATCCAGACCAGACAACAAAACATTTTTTCCTCAGTTTTTTATTGTTGTCTTTACTAAGAACCTTGTTCAATAAGTTAAAATTAGTAATTCATGTTTTAGTCTTCGATGCTACCAAGTATTTCCAGATTTGGGTTCTACAGGGCTCGCACTGCTATACTATGTCGGTTCATCGTGTTTTTGTTTGTTTGTTATGATCTCGAGTACAATTGAGACCATCGTGTTTATCAGCGCAGAGAGTTTTAATTGTACAAAGTGCAGCAATTCTATAATATAGCTCATTGAAAAAAGCTACTGCTTGGAATTGAATTGCAGTGGCAGATCACGAATAAAATGCGTGATTACACATTTCTTTTTCGATACGTTTTTATTTCTTTTAGGTTCTAGGTTGATACCTTTTCAGGTTTTATTTGATTTTCATTTAAGACACTGCTCTGAAGTACATAAACGACAATTTGAGCATCTATGAGTGTAATATAACATATGTTATTATTTGTAAAAATAAATGGCTGTCTGACACATTTTCTGTTTTTCTAGCCAACATCCTGTAGCAGCTTCTCACATATCATTCAAGATCAATGGTCTCTTGTATATTGCGCTTCCGGGCGATAGACGTGAATCAGCGTCGCATGAGCAGCGTCGCAAAGTACTCAGTGCAGTTTTACACAACTGAATTAGAACTACACTTCGCAAATTTATTTATATCTCTACACATCGACATATCTAACCTAAATTTAAAGAAGTAAAAGAATATAGCGCATCAAACAATTAATAAGCATTCCCTTGAGGAAATTAGAATATGACTCAGGTATATGATGACACGTCATTGTTTGTTTTCTGATGTTGAAATGAACGCTATAGAATCTTTAAGAAATTGAACTTGTAATCTTCAGCTAGTACTGTTAACAGGCAGTCTTACGGGTGCAAATTTCTTTGCCAGAATGTTCGTGCCAGAATATAAATGCATATGAAAAATCACATTTATGTAGAATATAACATTTAGATTATGCGACATTTAGACTAAACAAAACATATATTTAGCAGTATTGTTATATGAAATGTAATTGACTGTATTTCTCTCCTAAGTATCATTGTTGCATATTAATCACACCATCATTATTGTGACCAATGAAGGTCCTATCGTTGCCTTCCAGTCTGGTACTCCCGAAGTATGTGAGCCAAGACAGTGGACACGTGAAGTGGATAGTGAACGTAGTATGTGTACCAGGTTAGGCCATAATTCTATTCCAATTTTCCCTATTTTAGTCCTCGTACGGGGACTAGCCAAGTGACCCGCGTAGTATTTGTACCTGAAATTATGGCCCAACCCTAACCAGGTATATATACTACGTTCCGGTGTCCGCCATCTTGGTTCACATACTTCGAGAATATCCCCAGTCCAATTGTTTTCTTGGTTTGACAAAATGAAATGAACCTCTCTCTCTCTCTTGTGTGAAACCGATGAGGCACCTGGAAGGTTATTGAGCATTGAATCGTGACTGCGGGTGAAGGTGTCGAGATGGCGTCATAAAGATTCTTTCTAATGACAATATAAATTCAAATTTAAAAAGTTTTCAAGTTCCTAGATAAATATATTTTACTGTTATCTCTGTTTTAATAGATTGTTGATGACGCGGTCGCGAATGACTTCAATCAGTGAGTCTCTCACTTCATTTAGGGCCTCGAAACATTGCTTTGAGCAAGCTTTCCAAAACATCCTCTTGAGCCACTGCTATTTACGGCAAAAAATGGAGATGTAAAGACGCCGCTGTGTATTTAAATGAGCTGTATCTGAATAGGTTACAATTCATAAGAAAATCAATTAACGCTGATCTGAGTGATGCTCGAGCGCCACCTACCAGATATCAAGAGCCTTGTGCCAAAATTAATGGCTATTTGCAGACGACTTTTTGTGAAAATGACAACTATTTATTCGCAATTTTGCCAAGATTGGTGACAAAATCATATCTTGACACATCCTATAATAACTGGCACTCAACATTGGTAACCTGGCAATTTCTCGCATCTTCGTAAAAGAATTGGCAAAAATTTCTCCTTTAGAAGGAATTTCCACCCAGTTGGGAAACGTTGATCTAAATCTAACATGGGCATAGGACGGCCCGCGGGTCGAATCAGTCCGCCTGATGCTACCACTATCAAACCAAATTGATGTTTTAGCTCAAGTAATTTGTTGAGATTGCGATTAAATTTATTTTTGGCACGAGGCTTATTGTTTCCCACTTTTGCTTTTGTGACATTGTAAATGAAATTTTGTTCATAAAATATGACTTTTTACGTCACGCTTACATGGCCCGCCAGTTTATGTGGGCACAACTTTTGACCCCTGGTCTAAAAACCTCTCCACCCTTGATTTAAATTCTAAACAATATCTTAAAGATTTCTTATACCAGTTCAAATGTATCAACTAAAATGTGGAGGACATAGAATTTTAGGCCTCAGGAGTTTTCTTTGCGGGAAGGTCGAAAATTTTGCACACCTTAAAGCGGAGTATAATGCAATTCCGATACAATTAGCAAGTATACAGTTTTGACCATTTCGCTTTTCTATTTGCGTAATCTAATTGTTGTTGCAATGCATAAGAATCGAACAAAATAACCTTTTATATAAAATGAAATTACTATCATAGCGTGTTTGCTATTTGACAACCCTAGTGAAAGATTTACAAAAGTGGAATGTGTATTCATTCACTGCTTACCCTAGATAAGGGGTGTGCAACATGCGGCCCGCGGGCCACAATATTAGTGTGGCCCTTGTCCACACTCAGATTTTCCTCCACCTAGCATCACATGTGTAAAAATACGTAAGGATTTTTGCTCTTCTCGCTGCGTTGAATCTTTCGCACTTTTGTTCGGTGTCTTTTTTACTGGAAGGCAAGCAATAGTCGCATTCTCTTCTCTTGCCGTTTCAATTTTGATTATCGCTGATATTTAATTCATTGTACACAGGGAAAAACAATTTTTTGTGTGACTCAGCCAGATGTCTGCGGTTGGTTATATGGCCCACCAACAATAAACATTGCATCCCCCTATACCCTAGAATTTTCGGCTCGCGTGCCAAAATCGGCTAAATTTAACGACAAAATTCTTCCGCGTGCCAACCGAAATTAAAAACAATTCTTTGCTACTTTCAAAGCAAAAATGCACAATAACAAACCTTGTAAACATGTACAAACTTCACTATTCAGAAAAATATCACTCCGACAAAGACCGATTACTTTTCCTATTCAATATCAGTGAAACTTCTGCAGATGCATTACCGCTGATAGAGATTTTACATTGGGTTTGTATTTTGTAACTTTCGAAGAAATACACGAACTTCTGGTTTCATCTTTCGGGTTGCTCCTGTTACGATAGGGTTGCCATACGCCAGGGATGGCCATCCTTTTTCAATGAATGGGTCAAAAATTATATTTTTATCGCGGAACAGAAGAGAGTGGGTGACAGATATTTAATCAATGTTTGTATCTATAAAAAAAAACTTCTGAAACAAATCATGATACAACAGTTCTGTTTGTGTTGATGTAGTTTATGGCTTTACTTATACAGCACTTGTATCAGGGACTTTTTATGGCACTCGATTTTATGAAATTAGAGTACCAAAACACGCATATGAATAACGTTTAGGATGATGCGGCAAATTATTTTACGGTTCCAAAGAGTTTGGAGGGATGCCACTTTGATAGTGTTATATTTATCCATCAGCTTTAACCATATTAAAAGCACTTTTACACTTCCCCATTGGTATTCCAAATATCTAGGTTTTTATTTCAAGTCTCTCTATTTCAGTGTTCGCAACGGCATTGTAGGCGAGAAACTGATAAAATGCAATGTAGCATCTAGTTTTGGTATAACCCCTAAAACAGTCTGCAGATGCACTTCTGAAAGAGACAACCCGTTGCGAGAAATGAACATCAATTGCATTGTTATGTCGTAAACGATGTCAGAGCTAATAGCTGAATAAGGGCACACAGCGGTGCAGTTATTCGTCCAATATTAGGATTTTAAAAATTACCTCACTGGAAATTAACAATTTGAATATAAGCCATCCCAGCCCTGACTGCCCAACTGGCGGCACATTATAATAGTTTAGTAATTGTTAGATTGATTTAGGGCCGGTTTTATCACTGATATGTTAGCATTTTTTTTTATTTTATTCGTGCCTTGGCGGGTCACGAATAAAACGCGATGGGTCAGTTTGTGACCCGCGGGTCAGTGGTTCGCCATCCCTGCTATACGCCATATTTTTCCCTAACATGTCCGGGATTTTAGTGGTCAAATTTGCGTCAGGGAGAAATGTTAAAAAGTGTTTGAATGTCAGGGATTTCTGACTACAATAAATCCCTGCGGCAAATCCTCGAGTTTTCAGATATTGCGCATCCACGAAATCCCATTTTTCAGGTATATTGCATATGTCACATTTTAGCATTTTTGTGCAACACGGATTGCTTCGCATTCAGACACTTGTCAGTACGGTATACCGTAAGCGTTTTGGTTGCAAAATTGGCCAATGTGGCTCATAACAATTTTGTCAGGGATTTTGTCTCTCCAGATAAGTCTATGTTACGAGACTTGATAACTGAGAACAGAGATTCACAAGCATATGTAGATGAAAACATGGAGAGTAATGCAGTTGCATAGTTTTTAAGACACGAAGAATTTTCGGGAATGGCATCCGAATAAGGCAATCGTTCGTTTTCTGCATTCCTCTCTTGTATTCCCTTTACTAATCGCTTATATTGCTCCCGAAATCAATTCATAACAGTGAGTTAGCAAGTGACATTAACCAACATGAGCTGTACAACTTCATAAATCAAGCAGAAATGAAGTAAAAGGGTGACACAGACGAACTATATTACGTAAGAATGTACTCAAATGAATGCTGCGCCCTTTTCGACAAAAATTTCTCGAGAGCTTACTCATTTGTTACGTCATAATATATTTTTGTAGCCATATGTCATGAAAGTACGAAAAGAGTTTGAATAACGGTTTGTTAAACAAACGATAATGAATGAACGAACACCTGGTTTCATCACATAATTCAGAGTCTTGAAACTTTTTATCTGAAGGAGAATGATCACGTTTCCGAGGTCTCGCTCGCGTGCCGAATAAATGAGCTCAAGTGCCAAGTGTTGCCCACCCCTGCCCTAGAACAAACTTTTGTTCATCGATACTCTTTTCCTCTAAATTTTCTGAAGACTTTGATTATTCTAGTTTAATATGAAAAGCTGCATGATTAATACTAATCAAAGCGCACAGGGTTATTCATGAAGTAATCCAAGCTTAAACAAACACTACAATATATCGACTTGATAATTTTAATGTGATGAATGTGCCTGCATTGCGAAGTATTAACAACAGTTGTGGAAAATATTCCGAAGCAGAATTAAATTGATAGAAAGAATATCCTGATACTTAATGTACCTTTTGAAATATAACTCTGGGGATACATGTACCCCAGTTTTGGAACCCTAGCTCTAGAAGGGTCTTAATTATGATCTCAAGTTGAACAATGAATCGATTTATATTCCAAACAAGTCAAGTTTATTTTTTTCCAATCAGTGAAGAAACAATCATACAATATTCGAAAAACGAGAAATGACACAGTTTTACTGGAGAAAGAAAGCCGCGGGGAACCAAAGCTGGTTATATATACAGCAGCGACACCCAAACGATGAATTTCAGCGATACAGCAACCTCAAGTTTTCAGAAACAAACTTTATTTCCAATGACTATCTCAAATGCTCTCTCAAATGTGAGTATAAAACGAACAACACAAAACATTTGTGAATATGTAACTTTTGACAGTTTTGATAATACGCAACGCTATGTTTTTATGTTTCAACTCATATTGCCGCAGCATAATGCAGTGCAAATTCAGTTGCTTCATTTTTCGTTGCTTTCCAATATCTTCCTAATGCAGTATTCGAGTTGGAAACGGCCTTGTCTAGCATTCCAATTGGAGTATGTTCATATGCTTTATTCATAGCTTTCACGACCCATTTGCTACCTTCATATATTTTTCT
Organism: Styela clava; assembly: GCF_013122585.1. Classification (NCBI taxonomy): domain Eukaryota; kingdom Metazoa; phylum Chordata; class Ascidiacea; order Stolidobranchia; family Styelidae; genus Styela; species Styela clava. The sequence continues at coordinate 7,554,280 of NW_024102829.1, read as the reverse complement.
AAATCCTCCTCCCACTGCATTTGAAATATCATCAAAGAGTCCTCTTTTGCGGCGGATAGTCTTGCTATATTCTGAAAGAGTAAAAATTTTGAATAAAGTTTAAATGAGCAAATTTATAATTTTAAAATGAAAACAACAACTCAATTTTTACTGTTGATTAAAGGGTGTTCCCGAAGTATGTGCACCAGAGTGGCGCCCAACCTGAACATAGTATTGTACCAGATTATCAGGTTGATGAAGCACATATTTCTGGAGCTCCAATTAAAGCCCTAATTTCTATTTTACCACATTTACGGAATTACTGTTTTGTTGAAGTTTACATTGTTGAAACATATTTACGTAACGGTAAGCCTTCATTCATATTTATAAATGGTTAAAAGGCACCAATTTTTCTTCCAACCAACAATATTATATTTTAAAACTTTTTAAATTTTGAAAATATAGTGCAACGCTCGGCTATGAAACAACTCTGGACTTGCGAGCTGGAGCTGGCTCTTTCCGAATTCACTAGTCGAAGTTGAAATTATATACTGCCATCAGTAAAATATTTCTAATTGATTTTGTATGTCTTCTCATAGCTATAGTTAGGCTCTGCTCCCTAGTTTATAGCAAATGATATAATGTGGCAATCCGCCGAATATTATACTAATTGATTGTAATACTTTACCTTCTGCAGGTTTTTGTCTTTCTCCAATCGTAGCACTGTCAAAAATAGAAAAACAAAATAACAGAAATTAAACTAAACAGTGTCACAATGAGAGAGAGTAGGTGTACCAAGTCATGATGAAATGTTTTTGAATACACTAATTGAGTTTAATATGCTATGGAAGACTGTTTAACTATGCATATATTTATACTGTATAATAGAGATGGACACCCGCATAATAGTGACTTGCTATATGTCTTATTTTCAGATAAATACTCTATAAACTATTTTAATTATGTGTCTCCCACGTAAATGTTATTTTTTATGCAGTATTCAGGATAAATATTAACATATATACGTATTTTTAAGGCATTAGCACTCTAGACAAGTAAGTACTTGACGAGTCTGAAACGCATAGCGATACTATTTCGTCGAAAAAGATGATTTTTTTAGTTTGAAATTGCCCACCCAATTACGAGTGAAGTGGTGGACATGGGTTTGAATTAAAAATTCTAAAGCGTGAAAAACCAGCATGGTTAGACCTAACTTAAACTAGTGGTTGAATCGTTAAATCTAAGCGTATTGTCATGGCACGTTAAAATTCAATGATAACTATATAACTGCAGAGTGAAATAAAGTCGCAAAGCGATGCCAGAAATTCCAGCTTTTTCAAAACAAAGCAACAACCTTAGATAACAGTGGTCGCTCATACAAGACCTTGTACGTTATATAAGATTCTGAGAAGATTCCAAAACATTTAAAAATAGTAACTCTTCTCTGTCTAGAACAGATGTGTGCAACAGGCGTCCCGCGGGCCATGACACGACCCGCCAAGCTATTTAGTATGGCCCTTATCGACACTCAATATTTCCCCCATCAAGCATAAATTCCTAATCCGACAGTTTTCGTTTGAAAAGGCGCTCACATGGATGATTTTTTTTTTTTTTGCTTTTGTCGCTGCGTTAAATCTTTAGTCTGAGCGATAGGCGCATTCATGCCTTTCCCACTATTTGTTTTGTAGGATCCGGCTAGATGTCTGACGTTGATTATATGGCCCGCCGTTAAAATGTTACACACCCCTGGTCTAGAAGATGCTGGTTGCTCAGACTGAAAAGAGTTTAAACCCTCATATAAAAAAGTAAAAAATAAATTTAATTACTTACGTAGATGACAGATAAATCAATGCCAAAAAAAACCGAACACCAAAGTAGCAATTTCATTTTCGTGCACCGAGCGCGCTTCTTCTGCTTTCCAACACGAATAAGAATAAAGCGATCTACCGCTCTACCTTTAATGTATTCTCATACATCCAACTGTTAAGCGTTTTTCAATTTAGATGCTCCAGAATTGTTTTACCTTGTATAAAAATGCTTTCCTTGTGTAGCGTACCGGCAATGTATGAAATAATTATCCAGGTTCAGAATATCTTCTAATATGATCTGACGTCAAGTTTTCTCTCAATAGTCCAAGTCTTTATGCTATTTTATGTCATTTATTAACAACTCGAACAGTAAACGATCCAAAACAACCAAACACTCCCCAAAGGAACGAAAAGCATAAAATAAAAATAACAGATACCAGGCAGTAAAATGCAAGAAAAACCACATACACAACAAAAACACTGACCAACCCCTGAAATCCAAGACAACTCTGAATAAAAAACCAAATGACTCCTAGAATCTGGTACAATGAACTAGCTACTGCAATTTGCAAAACAGGCCGAAAGTAACTTATGACAGGCATTTAAAAAAACTATGAACAATTCTATAGGTGCACAACATTTGAACAATACTGATGAAAGCTAATTCCACGATAAAACTGAAAATACAACACTACGGTAAATGAACTGTAATGGCACTGTACTGGTAAAAACAATAACATGGTCCCTACGTCAACCCACTGTCCAGCACAAAACATCCGACAGTCACACAACACAGACAAACATCCCTGAAGACCAGAGGCATTCACACAGACATTCAAAACCCACCAATCTAACCGAAACACTCAGACGACTGCACTCTGTCACACACAGGCACAGCATACACCAACAGACCACGCTGCCCCAGAGAACCGATCGACCGTGTCGCAGCGTCTAAACTGCTAGACTACCAAATATGGAAACGATATCACATGACGTCATTTAACAGATAAAACAAGGGTCCTAGAATACCAAATATGGAAGCATATTACATGAAGTCATTTAACAGGCAAAACAAGGGTCGTCACATTACCCCCCTCTTCTAGATGAAACATTATGAAAGGATGTTTTCATCTCTAGAAAAAGATCCAAACCACAAAAAAGCAGTAGTCAAAACAAAATATGTCCACGAATGTCCTTAAAATACACAGAGTGTCCATGCTCACGCTTACACATCCGTAAAGTTTGTCATTCTGGATTGAGTCCACAAACGTCATCGAAGCGACCAAATTGATGCTGCATATCTCCACTGGCTCAACAACGGCTACTATGTTAGATCTCCGGACGGCCAAGGCTGCTGTAGCTGAACTAGTACACCCAGTCCCGAGCGGCCGGTATAACCACATCTTCAACTATAGTCCATGACAGCAGGGAGAAGCTGTTTGGTGCTGTACCCTTAACATCCTGTCCCTCAAGAACAAAACGATGCGACGAATTGCCAAGATAGTCCATCCGTGACCCTAGATCGGCGACGGCAACGGTATGCTCCACAGGCCAGCTTTCAATCGTCAGGTTGACATCAAGTGCACCATGAGACACTAACGACTCGCCACTGGCAGTACGCAATGGTACTGGAAAAGAATACAGTTCTGAAATGTCCGAATTTCTGCAACGTCGAGTAAACAGCGGTGTCTATGAGCGAGACACCCGACCGAATTTCCCGCAACGTCAAGTAAACAGCGGTGTCTATGAGCGAGACACCCGCACGTGACCCTGGATCGGCGACCACAACTGTATGCTCCACAGACCAGCTTTCAATCGTCAGGTTGACATCAAGTACACCATGAGACACCAATGACTCGCAACCGGCAGTACGGAGTGGCACTGGAACAGGATGCAGCCCCGAAAAGTTCGAATCTTCCTGCAACGTCGAGTAAACAGCGGTGTCAATGAGCCAGACACCCGCACCGGTATCAATCAAAAACAAAACAGGCACGTTATTGACCAGAGCCTTGACATATCATCCATTAGTCCAAGTAAGAGAAAAAAAATCACAGTTCATAGAAAATATCCTGGCGTGCTCTCGCCAAAAATTGTAGCGTACCGGCAATGTATGAAATAATTATCCAGGTTCAGAATATCTTCTAATATGATCTGACGTCAAGTTTTCTCTCAATAGTCCAAGTCTTTATGCTATTTTATGTCATTTATTAACAACTCGAACAGTAAACGATCCAAAACAACCAAACACTCCCCAAAGGAACGAAAAGCATAAAATAAAAATAACAGATACCAGGCAGTAAAATGCAAGAAAAACCACATACACAACAAAAACACTGACCAACCCTGAAATCCAAGACAACTCTGAATAAAAAACCAAATGACTCCTAGAATCTGGTACAATGAACTAGCTACTGCAATTTGCAAAACAGGCCGAAAGTAACTTATGACAGGCATTTAAAAAAACTATGAACAATTCTATAGGTGCACAACATTTGAACAATACTGATGAAAGCTAATTCCACGATAAAACTGAAAATACAACACTACGGTAAATGAACTGTAATGGCACTGTACTGGTAAAAACAATAACATGGTCCCTACGTCAACCCACTGTCCAGCACAAAACATCCGACAGTCACACAACACAGACAAACATCCCTGAAGACCAGAGGCATTCACACAGACATTCAAAACCCACCAATCTAACCGAAACACTCAGACGACTGCACTCTGTCACACACAGGCACAGCATACACCAACAGACCACGCTGCCCCAGAGAACCGATCGACCGTGTCGCAGCGTCTAAACTGCTAGACTACCAAATATGGAAACGATATCACATGACGTCATTTAACAGATAAAACAAGGGTCCTAGAATACCAAATATGGAAGCATATTACATGAAGTCATTTAACAGGCAAAACAAGGGTCGTCACACTTGTATGGATAATGCTCGGATTGTAAACAAATCCATTCAAGCTATTTATCAGGCAGATCATTGAAAAATAGATCTTGAAGTATCGGATTAGGAACACAGATTACAGAACAAAACTCAACTCGTATATTTCATGATATATATGGACACAAACAAGTCTTTCGAAGTCAAAACTTACGGTAGGTCAACAACACTTAAACCCAATAAACGACTTAATTTAGTACGTACAAAAGTCGCATCATGTGGTGATCTTTATTATGGTGATTGATGAAAAAATCTTTTTTTTTTTAAACTTTTTCTGTCAAGGCTCGAAATTGAACCGCTACTTTGGCGATTATAATTTGATGGTTCTTAAAACCGACTTATATCATTATTTTCACATCATACAAATTGCTATTATAAATTAATGCGATAACCCTCAGCCCCCGTCACTTTTGCAAAAACTGTCAGATTAACGCCCCCCCCCCCCCCCCCCCCCATGTTTTAAAAATGAAAAATTATTAATCATCTTATTACGGTTCGGGTTTGCAGAGCAATCTGCATTTCTAACCCTCATTGTAACCCTAACTGGCTAAATATTTTTTTTGTTTATTTTGACTGGTGGCCGAAGATTTTTACGAAAGATCATTTCATTACTTTCTTGCTCATAGTCATAACAGCCGTCGATAACATAATGATAGCTTAACAGTTAAAAGCAGTGGTGAGATTCAATTTTTTTGTCAGCCGGTTTCTTCACAAAAGTCACTGTGGTCAGGCGGTTCTCTTACAAACAGAACATTAACAGTAACCAATAATGCTAGTCGGCTTGCTGATCTCATGAAATTCCGTGAGACGGTTCTATAGAACCGGTGCGAACCGTATGAATCTCACCACTTGATGAAAGCCTCCTAGACACTTATGTTGCTCAGACAGATTTTCAACCTCGGTTTAATTATTGACTCGTTCTCACAGTTTCGACTAGTATTGGGTCATTATTCAGTCGAGTTTCTAACATTTGGGCGTAATTAAAATAGATTGTTGGTTATTTTGTCTCTAGGAGTGTTGCAGTTTATAATCAAAAACGATCTTAAAGCTGGGATAGACTATAGGTTAAAATAAACTGCCGGTACTTTTCAATACCAAGTTGCTAAATATTTTGAAATTAATTGATTATTTACGTGTGCTTTAGTTTGTGAGCGCCAAGTAGCGGAAACGCTAACAATATAACAATAATATTTTGTAATGATACAGTATGAGAAAGATTTTCTGAGTTTAAAGGTTGGAAAATGTGGCTGGTAATTCGTTAGTTTACCTTACCCACTGCATGATGTACACTAAGTATCTGACAGGCAATATGATTAGACTGAATATGATAGTATACCTGTCTCGTTTCAAGTAATTTATTTTTCGAATTCTGGACACCCAGTAGCGATCGTTTATATCTTGTGCTGCTCTGTTTTGGGATATTTTGTAGGTGGATCCGTTCAAAGGGGCTTGTTGCCGCTTGAGACGCATTGCTTATCTCGTTTGACACTAAAACTGTTAAATTTCCAGTAGTTTGACTATGAGAATGTATTTTCCATTTTTGTTGTTGAATTTACTATGTTGATAATTTATGTAGCCTAAGCCTTGGCCTTGGTTACCTGGTGTATTTCAATTGACTTTATTGAATATTCACTGCATGTTAATTACGCATGCACCGTTAATTTCTACAAAGAGTAAACCTGGTTCCTCTCTTGATCCATCTTAATTGCCATAACGGTCGGAGTGGCATTTTACAGAACAGCCGGGCAACAGAACAACTATATTGTTCTGAATTTTAAAAATAAATGTTTGCTCAGCTATGTGTACGGATTACATCAATTATATCTGCTTATTTTTGTAGTGTTGTTGTTTTTTGATTTGAAAAAACAAATGCTGAAGATAAGATAACATTATTATTGGTGTGACATTTGGGTTTCATCTAGGCCACATGTTCTCAACCAATGGGCCATGGCCCACTCCTGCTGGGCCACAAAATTATTTTGAGGTGGGCCACAGACGTATTATCAAATGCTAGTTTCATTCATGACTCTGCTTGATTTCGATTGTAGTAGCAATGAATGATGACGCTGTTTTCTGTTACTAAGTGGGAATATTTTTTTCTTCTGATTATTAAAGTAAAGTGGCCATTTTGCGTGAAGATTTTGTTTTCTTCTCTTGTAGTTTTCCCTTAACATAAAAATGTTAATGGGCCATATTACGCAACGAAAATGGGCCTTGTTTTTTCCTGACCCCTATTATAGCATCATTTCTATTGTATTCTCAAACATTTTGCGACCTATTTACTACATAGGAACAAATAAGATACTACTTTGGTATGTGATCTCGGTTGATTTTAGTTCGGGTTAGGAACTGAGTTATATGAGACTAAACGATCACGAATGTGGCACGCCAAAAAAGTGGAGTGGCGGACGGACGTAGCTAACTAAAGACGAGTAACTGACTGGTGGACAAAAAAATCTTATCTCTCTTAGCTACACAATAATTAGTCCGGTGTAAATATGTTGTGGTTAACTGGAAATATCGCACGGTAAGCCAGCTCATTGTTAATTGCATCCGAACTAAAATTTAATTCTTATTGTTTCGCGATCGCTGAAAAAGGCGACAAATGGGAAATGTGACATTGAGATGATTTGAATTTGTGGTGTATGATTGTGCTAGTGCTTTTGGAAATGGAAACAGTCAGCAAAATTAGAATTACCAAAATCCCGGAATTGAAATAGCTACGATGCCACTTTGGTATGCGGTCTCGGGGAATTGAAGTTGAAAAAATACTAGCACTTTGCATCAAAGATGCTGCTTGATTTTAGCATGACTTTGGGAACATGTTAACCTTAGTCGCATTGGAAAATGGCTTACTTAGCCAATTGATTGATTATGCGGATTAAAATGTAGAAAATATTGAACTTGAAGTGAATAATCCATCCCTACGTCAGATAATAATATTTTTTTTGATCATTAACCAATAATAATATTTTTTACTGTGGTGAATAAAAGACTATGCAATCGCAATCCAACGATTACTGTATAGTCGACAGGCCCGAGTCGTTATTAGCAACAATTTATAATCGCTGCAGCCTCGATTTCTAACAAGATCTAATTGTCATAGCCGATGGTCGCCATAGAAACTAGGTTTTTCCGTCACTTTCGATAATCTATATGCACGCAAGCACAAAATAAGCAACAAGTCACATAGCCCACAAGTTGTCGCTGCCATAAAGTCGACAAACCATGACAAAATAAGCAATAATCTATAATTTCTATCACTAGTTATACAGGTGCTGGCCGACCGAGGCAGCTGATAACAATTTTCAGAGAAAAGTAAAGTTTGTGTATTTGATTTCATGTAGTAAACATACAACTTACGTCATTCGCAAAAAGATAAACATCGATACAACTTTCTGAATATTATCCCCTTTAACTAGGAGGAAAATTAGGGGTTTTCAATTACCGTATTTCTCACAAAGGTAGAATGCTTGGTAAATACATTCGATATCTATTACTTTGTACTGCACAAGTCCATACATGCAAGCACATCGTTCATCTTGGCGATTTGGTTCTCCTTCACTCCATGATGTATTAGAGGAAGTTGATGAAAACTCCGTCTGACCATTTCCAGTTGTTTTGTTCCTCAAGGTCGTCAAGTCCGATCCAGATAAAAGTTCCTGCACTTCTGATAAAGTTGTCAAGAAGATCGCTGAAAATAATATTTATCATATTTCAAACATAGTCAATATAATCTAGTCCAATAATAAAACCGGAAAATTTTAAAATCGTAGTAATGGTATTTGGCCTATTAATTTTTAAGGCATTGAATAAAATGCGAAATAAAAATAAAAGTAAGAAAATAAGAGGTGTGCAACATTTTTACCGGCGGGTCATATGATCAATTTCAGGCATCTAGCTGGACCACACAAAAAAATTGGCGGGAAGAGTAAATGAAGAGGATGTGGCTATCGCTTAGCCTTACAGTCATAAATGCACCGCGCAAAACGGGGGAAGATTTAACGTAGCGACAAGAGCAAGAAATATTACGTGTTTTTATCCACGTGGGTGCCTTTTCAAATATAAACTGTCGGATCAAGGTTATATGCTTGCTGGGAAAAAATATGGACTCTCCTGAAGTATGTGAACCAAAATGGCCGACACCTGAACGTAGTATGTGTACCAGGTTAGGGTTAGACCATAATTTTATTCCAATTTTTCCTATTTAGTTCCATTACGAGTTCAAGTGACTCCCGTAGTATCTGTACCTGAAATTATGCCTGCCTAAATCTAGCCTGGTACACATGCTTCGCTCCGGTGTCCGCTCGTTCTACGTGACAAAATAAGCGAGAAAAAACATAACTTTTATACTCTATAGTCCAGTGGTTCCCAAACTTTTTTGTACTATCGCCCCCCTACAGTAGTTTATACAACTCCATCTCCCCCCAGCACTACAAAAAAATGTAAAGCCAGGAACGAATATATTACAGACCAAATAAGAAGACAACTTATAGTTTATAGTGTTTTTCAATGAGATGGATGAGCTTGGTGTTCTTCAGCTAGTTTATTATTATATCTAAAATTACCCCGTTTACTGATGGAAAGGCAATTTTGTTGTTTTGGTAGCAATAGTAGCACGGCAAAAAATCCCTTTCCCTTTTTCAGAAAATCCCTTTCTCAATGAAAGAATCCAGGGTTTTACCTTCTCAAAATCCGCCGTGTGCTCTTGCCTTATAACATTTAACTTTATTCGCCCCATTTCACATTAAAATGATGAAACCAAAGTTGATTTTCCTCAACTTATATCAATTATTCTTGTACATTTCGTTCGTCCCTACAGCATGATGGCCTGCACCAAAATACATCATATATAACGATCTTCGGTAAAATTCATTCCCGATTTCTCATCCTATCACGACTTTCAGTCCGATCACCAGTTCATATAATTAATCAGCCATTTGTTTCGGATTCGTGCACTCGGATGTGGAAGAAGTCGTGACCCACTATCGGCTACGGCCCAGGGATCGGCAAATTTTATGTCGCTCGCGGGACAAAATTTAGGGTTGCTAGTCTTTTGCGGGTCGCATATATTTTTTTGAAAGTAAAACGGAAAGCCGCACGAAAACTGCGACAATTCGTGAACTCAACTCAGTCATCCTATTAAAATTATTACAATGACATTTAATGTGACACTGTCTTGTTGCTGTATTACCGTAAATATATACTACTACTATTACGCTTGATAGCTTTACGACGACAAGATTGGAACATTTTCTAAATGGGCATCACTAATCTTAGTTCTTTGTAATGTTCATTTTCGAAAATAATTGTTCGCAAAATATGTACTTCCAAACATCGAAGTGAATATTGGTCATGTTGTCATGTCACATGGTTTGTTAAATTTTGATAAAGATTTTCTTTAAAATGATACATTCTTACAAAAATTAAGCAGTGAACGAATATCTCGAATAAAATATGAATTTAATTTCCTTATTGCATTGCAATATATTCGAATATTTACTGCGCTATTGAACCCATGCACTCAGCATCAACTTTCTGCGTGTTTCCATTAGTATAATTATAATAAAATTGTGGGCTTGTTAAACGAGTAGCTGTTCAGTAGAATTTTTAGGATATATTGAAATTTAGTCTAAACGTGTGTCACGATAAATTCTGTTACGTAAAAAAACGCAATTTACTCCTTGCGTAGATTATAAATAAAATTCTTAGTCGAAACCGCCGTTTGGATGTTTCCCCGGGCATAGACTTCCTTGTTTACTTCGTGACATTGGCCAATCAGCAAGATGCAAAAATAAACGTAACAATGCCCCCTTTCGCATCCGCTCATACACATTTCTCACAGATTTTCGGGCGTGGTCGTGAACATTACCTCATTTCCGCGTTTTTGAATTATATTCGTTAGTTTTAGTTGGTTTTCCGGAAATTTAAAAATAAATCAAATAAGTAAATGATCACTTTTGTCTTCCTAGGAGTTTCAGTTTAATTACAGTAATCAAAAATGGTATAGAAATAGCTGTGATAGACTAGTAGGCTAAAATTCTTTACCGAACTTTTAAAAAACAAATTGTTGAATGGTATGAATTAGAATGATAGTTTGAAAAATACCCCATTTTACAAGCAACAACTCGCGAAACCACTCTTAGAATGAGCACCGAAAATTTTTAAATGGTAAAGTATGAGAAGAATTTTCTTGGGTCAAAGGTCGGGGAAAGGTCCATTAAGTGAAGCGTCCCGGGCCAGATTATTTTACTCTGGCCGTATTTTGCTAACCACTGGGATACGCAAACTGCCGTACCTTATTGCGAAGACGAGTCCAGCAAACCTTTCGCATGTAATAATCGCCCACGTGATTCAAATTTACGAAAGCACGCAGAGTACAGTAATCAAGTGCATCAATGCGCCAAACAGAAACAGCTTTCGCGAAATCGCACACTTTTTCGCCCTCATCTGTATCGTTTTCGCCCACCGGGGGGCGGTATTGCCCACTTTGGGAATTACTGCTCTATACGAAGAAACGAGCGACATCGAAGCATCTCAGCTTTCCCGTGGGATACATGCGATTGTCAAAGTTTTTTTTTGAATAGTATTGATGTTGATATATTCGTTGAGCCAAATGACTAAATGGCAATAAAAATACTATTATTTTTGTAATATACAATATTGGGAATATTTGTACAAAGCCCCCCCCCCCCCCCTAATAATGCAAAAATGTGAGTTTTGAGAAAAACAGCCCCGCTTTAAAATAACAAATCAGTAATTATCTAGTTGGGGTTCTGATTAGATATGATTAAAATTAGCATTTCCACCACAATATGCATTCTTAAACTCAACCCAAACCGTAATTAGATAATTACTAATTTTTCTTATTTTGACCGTGGGGGGGGGGGGGGGGGTGGCACTGGCCTTGTACAAAAAAATCCAGATGTTATATTCCCAGTGAACAGCTGCACTCCGTATACCATTCGCTGCTAATCGACCTCCCATGCGTTCGCAGTGTTTCCCGGCAGTTTGATAGTCTGACGGTACTTTGACCAATATGTACGAAAATAGAAAATCGGGAACGCGATACCAATCTTCCGCTACGAGTTGTAAGTCTTAAGCTGAAAAGAAATGAGTACAAATATAAAAGTGCTTGATAATTGCTTACGCTTTGAAAATTACATAAGAGCTATGCTCGAACATAGAGACAGGAAGCGCATAAATGAAAGTAATAGTTTTTTCGTCAAAATTACAATCTTTAACTACCGAAAATGTTAAAGCAATGGGTCCAGTAATTACAGGGATAAGCGATTTTTTCATAAAGATAAGAAGAAAAATACCAAGAAAATAACAACATATTAACAAAACGATCCATAGGTCTACAGTATTGACTTTTAGATCTAAACAGCGATTAAAAATCAATAATTCTTGCCCGCTTACAACATGTGAGGCACAATTAAGGCCCTATGTGTACAAGTTTAGGGTTAGTTTTTTTTTTCAATTTTCCTTATTTAAGTTCTATTACGAGTTCGGGGTCCAGCCAAGTGACTCCCGTAGTATTTGTACCTGAAATTATGGCCTAAACATAACCTGGTACACATACTACGTTCCGGTGTCCGCCATCTTGGTTCAAATACTACAGGAGTACCTTAAAGAATGATATGGATTTGTGCTAGTCACCTTTTTGTTCGAGGTATTGAACTTGACGTGCCAACTCATTATATTGTGAGCATTTACACGATGTTCCGCTTTCTCCTTTAGCTCCCTAAAGTCCTGTGGCGCCATTTTGTCCTGGTCGTCCGATATCACCTTTTGCACCTTCTGGGCCTTTCTTGCCTGGCCGACATGTTGTTTGACATTGAGAATCATTTGGAACTGAAGAATAATTATTTTAGTTTACAAAATTCTTACACGTGAGTGTTGCATTTAGCAGAGTTGTATTTGTATTTCTAATGTGTCGCTTATATAGTCTTTCTGATATCATGCAATTATGATTTTAACTATTTAATACAAGTCAGCAATTGTTTATTAAAAAATCAATAATTTTACCATTCAGTGTTGTTTCTCGAGCTTTTTCCACAATTAAAGATGCCATGTCCCAGGTTTCTAAAACTGTAACAAGAATCCCTTAAATCACGAGAAGCTGAAAATGCAAATAGTAATAATTGAATATCGCAATAAATATAAAAGCATTACTTTGTACTCAAAACTCGCGATAAAACTTGTGATACAATCTGGTATTCAGATCTAACTTCTTTTTAATTTGCTTGGTTTAGAACATGGATGTGCGACATTTTTATCGACGGCCCAACCAACTTCAGACATATCGCCGGGCTAAACAAAAAATTAAGCGAGAAAGGCAAGAAATGTTATGCGACTATCGCTCAGCCCTAAAGTAATAAGTAATAAATACACCGGGCAAAACGGCGAAATATTTAACGCAGCGACAAAAAGAAGAACATTATGTGTTTATATCCATGTAAGCATGGTTTTCAACATAAACTGTCGGATTAGGGTATTATTCTTGATGGATAAATATTTGAGTGTTGACTAGAGCCGCACTAAATGGGTCGGCGAGCCGCCTGTTGCACATCCCTGGTTCAGAACTAGCAACATTGGCTTAGAATGAGACGAAAATCTATGCTGATATTATATATTTTAAATCAACGTTAAATTATTGCAAAGATAGGAATAGAATCAAGAAACAGATATATTTTTCTAAACTCACACGACGTTAGCGAGCACTTTTTTAATTTTTCTCTCTCAATTTCTTCCAGTTTCTGTTCCAAAGCTTTGATTCAGATATCGTATTGATCGATTTTTGTTGAAGTTACATTTTCAATTGCACTAGATAGGCTTCCGTCGTTAACAGAATTTCTCGAGCCAGGTTCGATCTCTGGACTCGTTGTGACAAAGCTGATATCGCTTCGAAGTTCTTGAGCGCAACATTCAACTACGCCCCAGGAACGTAATAATGAAGGATGCTAACAAACTCATTTTGTAGTGAAACCAGCACAAGAGTATTAATTTACGATAATGAAAGTATAACTAAGGTACAAACGCATTTTATATAGCGCTTCATTTTTTTTGAAAACGAATGCCTTTTTTGTCAATTGCCGGGCGGCGCAATGCCTATTCAAGTTTTCCCCTATATTGAATCGATACTTATTTTATATTCCTGCTTTATAATTTAATGTGACATACTCGTGAGCCAAGTGAGTGTATGTGTGTGTGTGTGTTTTTTGCGGGGGGGAAAGCTGCATTTTTACCGAAAAAGTCGCTGATAAGCGTGACGTGTTATTTAGCCCCTCACAACGGTATTTATTCTCTCTATGTATCTTGTTCCATTAGGGCGACGATACTTGATTTCAACTAGGAGTCCAGTAAGAGAAAACGAGTTATTACTTTATCAACGGCGACAAGATGCTGAAGAAATATCATCGTACCTTATCAAACGCGTCGCAGAGAAGAAAGAATACATTTGCTCCGTTTCAATCAAACCTTACATATAAGTTAGTAAGAATTCATATCTAATTCTATCTGCGACTGTCGTTAAATGGGAACGACTTACTGTCAACGATAAAAAGATAATAAATCCCTTATTATCGTGTTGGGATTTTGCGTGGGCGTATCGGTTCTCGCATTTTCCCCGACGTCGCACTCTTGGAGGTCATATTGAGAAAGTAGGCCAAACATTACCTTTCCCGTGTACTATTTATGTACACTAACTAGTAATTACTGGCACTCAGAAAGATACAGTTACGGCAAAATACATGTACATACATGTTTAGATATATGTACGACGTAAACAGGATGCGGAAAGTCACCTACAGAATAGACCGATTGATTTCTTCCGAAATATAATTCGGTACTCTTGAAGTGTGCGCACCAAGATGCGACACAACCTGCACCCTAACCTGGTAAAACCTGGTACACAACCTGAGTGGTTTCTTTATCACTATCGGAGTTAACCAAATATCTTCTGATTGTAACAACTCTTTTTGCGACTTTAATTTAAGGTAAAATGTCCGTGCCTGCAAGTTTTATATTGCAAATTAAGCAAACACTGCTACAACTTGAGCATTGGGCAAATAGGAACATCAATCACTGCATCGAGATTATCCGACGCCCAAGTCTGTCATCTACTCTCGATTTCATCAAAGTCCGAGATTGTTTCCGGATGCGTAATGCGAGTTTGTTTGTGCACGACTTAAGCGAGGTTTTTATGAGTGGTATAGACTGCCATACCTCGATTTGATTTTGTTCACCCGAGGCTTGCCTGGGTTTGATTTAACCATACCTGATTGAAGTATAATAGGCTGTGCTACGTATTCATACATAGCATGGCGAAATGTTGGTTGAGAATTTGCTGACCTGCTGAGATACTGCACATAAGATTGCACTAGTGAATCAAATTAGAAGAAACATACTTCTTTGAGATGATTGTTTGATACTTTCGTTTAAATTAAATAAATACAAAGCAAATGATTTATTCGTATTCATTTTCCATAATAACCTAGCATATACACGTATATACAATGCAAAATCTTTTAAACCAAATAACATATTAATACAGAATAAATATTAGAGACAGAGTCTTGTGAGTAGGATTGTAAGTTTCAGAATTTCGAATCGAAGCGATTCGAATCAATATCAATTCGAATCGATTCGGAGCAATTTAGAAAAAAGGGCTTGATTCTTTTCAATTTTTTTTTATATAACAAAGGCAAATGCACGACAAAGCGGCGCTGCTTTGAAATCGACCAAAAGCGTTTTAATGTAACAAAAAAAATATTTTAGCCGTAATATATTTGGTAGTTGATACATGAACGCATTGTGTTTTTCTAGTAACTTTCTTCATTCTTCAAGCTCATTATTGTTATTTTATCAAAATTTATAGGATATTTTATCCAAATTTGAAGATAGTTAACGATGATACAATGATATACTAAATAGAATCAGATGCGGAAATATTCGAATCGGAACTTTGTGATTTGAAATTCGATTCAAAAAAAAAATATTTGAAACTCACAACCCTACTTGTGAGTTTATAAAGTCCTTTATCAACAATAACAATATTTTACTGCAAGAAAACACAAACCAAGGATAACTGTACAGCCGACAGGCTAAAGTTTTTTAGCCCACTTGCTATAGCCGCCATAACATAAGTATGCGCCATTTTTCATTAGCTATAGCCGTCATGGCAGTCGATTTATAACAAGATATACAAATACTATAGATGTTCCAGGCTAATGATAATAATTTTCTGAAAGAAATCAAGGCTTAAAAAAGCGGCCCGAACAGAGCAACTTGAATTTTATTTCATGTATTAACCATAAAATTGACCTAAAAATTATTCGATAAAAATTGGCGAAGGTGCGAAATTCAAACGGCGCCATTCTCAGAAAACTCAAGATCAAGATCGATTCAATTTTTTGAATAATAATTAAATTAATTATAAGTAAAACAGAAGGGATCTTTTAATTATTTCTCACAAAGGTAGAATGTTTGATAACTACAAGTGAGATCTGCTAATCTGTGCTGTAGGGTACTCCACATACACCCACATCTTTCATTTGGACCATTTGGTTCTCCTTCACTCCATGGTGTATTAGAAGAAGTTGATGAAACTCCGTCAGACCATTTCCAGTAGTTTTGTTTCTCGAGGTCGTCAAGTCCTATCCAGATCGAAGTTCCTGTTCTTCTGATGAACGTATCGAGAAGATCGCTAAAAATAATATTATTTTAAACACATTAAAGATGAATTGGGACCTACAATGTTATGATTTGAAATTTACAAATAATTAGTTTAGTGTATTTTTTCTACGATTTTGAATTTCTAACATTCTTTATTTTATTGAAAACGACAAATGAAAATAGAACATTTAATTGCTAGCACCTATTGCTTATTTTTTTCATTTTTTTAGGATAGTATCCATGTTTAAATATCTGTTGAGCCGAAAGATTAAATGAAAATGCTATAATCATTGTAATATGCAAATTACCTGCGAATAGTTGGATTACGAATACCATTCGCTGCTAATCGGCCACCCATGAGTTCGCAATTTTTTCTGGCTGTTTGATAGCTTAACGGTTCTTTGAATAGTTTGTACCAATATGGATAACTGTGAACACGATACCAACCATCTGCTAAAGGTTGTAATTCTCGAGCTGAAATTAAAAAAAATATGAAATCATATAAATGGCTTTATAATTGCCTTAAAATTTGTATTCATTAAAAAAAGTCAAAGCACCATATCGACGTTTAGATCGAGAGCGATTTGCAAATCCCCATTTTTTGCCATATGTAACACTTGCGACACAATCAATTAACGTTAGGTTTTTAAATAAAATATTGTAATAAAGTATAAGAAGGGTATCAATTTGAGATATCAACCTTTTTCTCCGAGGATTTGAACTTTGCGTGCCAACTCATCATATCGCGAGCAATTACATGGTGTTCCGCTTTCTCCTTTAGCTCCCTGACGTCCCGTGGCGCCATTTTGTCCTGGTGATCCGATATCACCTTTTGCACCTTCAGGGCCTTTCTTGCCTGGCCGACATGTTGTTTGACATTGAGAATCGTTTGGAGCTAAAGAATAATTATTATAGTTTACGAAATTCCCACACGTGAGGGTCGCAATCAGCAGAGTTGTATTTGTATTTCTAAATTATCACATACATTGACTTTATTGTATTCATGAAATTATCATTATCAATTAAATATTTATAACAAGTCTGTTATTATTTAAAAACAATCAAATATTTTACCATTTAGTGCCGTTTCTCGAGCTTT
Source organism: Styela clava (assembly GCF_013122585.1). Taxonomy (NCBI): domain Eukaryota; kingdom Metazoa; phylum Chordata; class Ascidiacea; order Stolidobranchia; family Styelidae; genus Styela; species Styela clava. Next base: position 7,536,755 of record NW_024102829.1, on the reverse strand, counting down.
TTCCATGATTAGAGATGCCATGTCCCAGGTGTCTAAAACTGAAAATATATACTCTCTCAAAACTCTCTCTGAAAATCTTATACTAGAAATCTTATTTTAAAAATTGGGATAATGAAATCAGCATTAAATATAAAACCAATTTTTAGACTCATGAAGGGCGTAGCCAGGGTGTGGTTTTGGGGGCCTTCCCTCCCCCCATTTTTGAAATGTAAAAAAATTAAAAAGGATCTTTTTGTATCATACATATCAATTTTTCGTAGCTTGAAACGCTTTTTAAACCCTAAGACTCACGAAATCACGCGTTTTCTGACCGGACCCCCTAGCTGTTTCGATCTAACTTGGCAAATAGAGTCTTTAGACTACATCCCACCCACCACCTTGATTGGTAAAATCTGGAAATTGAATATAAAATCCTTTCTTTAATTTACTTATCGGGATTACAACAAAGACCATCGATTTCTCAATAAAACCTAAATCTATGCTGATACTATATAATTTTATCTGCAATTTGATAAACATAGAAAGGTAAAACAAACTAGAAGAAATAGTAAGAGAGCCTACAAACAGATATATTTTCTTAAACTCACACGACGTTGGCGAGCACTTCTTTACTTTCTCTCTCTCAATTTCTTCCAGTTTCTGTTCAAGCGCTTTGATTCTGATACCGTGTTGATCGATTTTTGTTGAAGTTACATTTTCAAGTTCACTAGATAGGCTTACGTTGTATTCAGAATTTCCCGAACCAGGTTCGATCTCTGGACTCGTTATGACAATGCTATTATTGCTTCGATGTTCTTGAGCGCAACATTCAACTACGCATAGGAACGTAAGAATGAGGGATGCTAATAAACTCATTTTGTAGTGAGAACCAGCACAAGCGTATCCACTTACGATAATTGGGTGTAATTCAGATGCCACGCATTTTATATGGTGCTTCATTTTTTAGCAACGAGTACTTTTTTTCAATCATTATTCCGTCAACTTTCAGGCGGCGCGTAAACCTAGTGGTAAAAGCGTTAATAAATCACTCATTATCTTGCTGGGATTTTAAGTGGGCCTAGTGAAACCATTGGGGGTGACATTGAAAAAGTAGGCCAAACATTACATACATACGTACAACGTAAACATGATGTAGCAATTCGCTTACAAAATAGGTCGATTGATTGCTGCTGAAATAGGTTGAATAATACATATTTACATTTCCCATATCACTACCGAAGTTAACATCATCTGCTGAGTTTAACAACTCATTTTATGACTTTAATTTGGGGTAAAGCATCGTTGACTGCAGAATGCAGTGTTTTACATTTTGTGCTTCAGCCTGAGCAAACATAAACTTTAATAAACACTGCATCGACATAACCTGTCGTTCGAGTCTGCCATATTCCCTCGATTTTACTTAAAACCGCGTTTGATTTCGAATGAGTATTCGTTTGGGCAAAGTTTAACTGCGATTATTACAAGTAGCATGGAAGGTACCTCGATCTGATTTTGTTCGCCCTAGGATTGCCTGGATATAATCCATGCCCGATTGAAGTTCAATAGACTGTGGTTCCGTATTCATGGGAATGGGGAATAAATGGCCTTGGAATTTGCTATCTTGCCTTAGTGCAAATAACATTGCAATATTAAACATATGAAGCAAATTCCAACATTTTAATTTAAAATCAATTAGTTATGTCGAATAAAATATAACAGTTTTATATTATTTATAGACTTAATATATTATTTATACCTTAATAGTCGGTACTAGAGAAACAAGTTACAAGTAAGTAAAATTCGAAAAAGCCATTTTTGAAATAGAAAAAAGGTACTTGTGCAGTTCAATCAATCATTTCAGAAAATGTATTCCACAACCGCGCAAATATAACTTTAAGTGCTGTATTCAACAGTATATATCAAATTTATTTTTGATCTCTAGTATGTGAGTTATTACAACTACCAATTTGTGAAATCTCGACTTTTAAAGAAAGACTCTTGTTGAGTATCCTGCTCTAATGCAATTTTTTCAGGCGCTCGCGAAGTATGTAAACCAAGATGGCGGACACCGGAACGTAGTATGTGTACCAGGTTAGGGTTAGGACATAATTTCAGGTACAAATACTACGGAAGTCACTTGACTAGTCCCCGAACTCGTAATAGAACTAAAATAAGAAAAATTGGAATAAGATTATGACCTAACCTGGTACACATACTACGTACCCTTTTTAAGTAGTTTATATTGTTTGCATAAATAAGTAATATAGTAATATTAAAGAACTAAAGAATATTAGGCGCTCCCGAAGTATGTGCACCAAGATAGCTCACAACCTGAACCCTAACCAGTTACAGATACTATATTCAGGTTGTGCGCCTTCTTGGTGCACATACTTCTGGGGGTCCGAATATTACTAATACTGCAACAAATACAAAGTAAAAATCCTCCCCAGGAACGACAGAATTTCTCTCTGTGGAGGAAATCATCCCTGGTTGGAAAGCGCTACCTTCACTAAACTGTCTATTTCAAACATGGGCAAACTACGGCCCGCGGGCAAAATCCGGCACATTAGGTAATTCAGTCTGGCCCGCTTGATGCTGTCACAATCGACCTAAAACCAAATTTTGTTGTTTCAGCAAAAAATAGCTCAAGGAATTTGTTGGGATTGCGATCAAATTGGGTTTTGGCTCATCGTTTTCCACTTTTGCTGACCTCTGGGCTATATTCTATTGGAAACCTGATATTGATCACTCTTATTGGTGGCTCAAACATAACATTATGCATAATATCACGCTTCGAAATGATCTAACACTTTTGAAAAAAATAAATAAAAGAAGATCTCTGATAATAATATTATGTTTTAAACACATTAAACTTTTTGGAGCCATTTATAACAAATAAAACAAAAACAGGACTAATGTTATTACATTACAATTCAGCCTTATTCAGAAATATCATTCATGTAATGTATTTGTCTCTTATCCTAGTTGCACTTTATTATTGAGCATTTCAATTTATACTGAAGAGAATGAAATCAATAACATACCAGAATCCAAACTACAGCCATAGTGATCGACTATTTCAGTCCAGGATTTCCAAAATGAATGGATTTAGATTTTAGATGTAATCCATCTTCGATCGATACCCAATGAACAACCAGTTGGAGTTGTCGATTTCCGAAACATATGTCAGATTGTAACATAAGATCGTGCGGGGCGAGAATTTTAGATCTGATTTCCGATTCTGTGGAAACATTTAAAGACCTCGTTATTATTATTCACCAACAAACAAATCATAAATTATAATGATTAAGTTTAATAACATTTTATGCTCAAGACACATACTGCAAAGTGGCGAATGCGCGTCATATTTCCATCAAACCTAAGGTAACAATCTGCGAAATGAATAAACACACGGGTATGGCATAGTAAAATATTCTTATATAAGGTTGACGAGGTGCAGCAGGTATCAATTTCAATATAATAATGGAAAGAATCGACATAGAGGTGAGTGTACTAACGTAATCAGGTCAATTGATTGTGAAACCTGTGTCGAGAGTATTTTGAACTAATAACAGTATTTGTAGAAGCTGAGAATCAGATATTCCTTTCATCGTGCATGAAACCTTGTACGGACAGAATTAAGCATATTCATTCTTTGAAAAACAGTACCTCGTTACCCCATGGTTTAGTGTGAATAATGAAGTGGAATCTGAGGTGAAAGGTCGATACGTTACACCAGTGGTTCGCAACCTTTCACTGACGGCGTACCACTTTACTTTTTTTTCTGGCCGCGTACTACTGGAAAAGCCTCTTTTATATATTGAATTTATAATGTAACAGTATTTTATAATGTGGCACTACGTCCTTAGTGACCTAATACGCAAGACGGACGAAAACATGCTAATCTTGATTCGTTCGAGGACAATAGCAGGCGAGAGTGATCTCTAAAGTCTGAACTGGCCCGTAAAACGTTTCTCCGACCCTTGACCCCAGAAAAATCCTTACTATACGTTACTATTGCAAAAAAATTTATACTTATTTTGAGAGTGTTTTGATGTGTTGGCGCTTCTAAGCTGGTTTACGTGTTTGAAAACCCTCATTTTTATTAAAATTAATCAACCACTTGCCGCTTACAGGTACTGATAGCTTAGTTTAGATTAGTCTATCGCAGCATTTGCGAGACTCATTTTTGATTACAGCAACTAAATTAATGCTCCTTTGAAAATATAATGACAATTAAGATATTTGAAACGGAAGTGAAAATTAACAAATAACAGGAAAAACTACAAAAAAGAGGCAATGTTCACTGATTGTTGCTGGTTACGGAAATAAACAAGGAAATTGATGCACGGGTAACATTCATAAAGGCCGTTCAGCGAATACATACAGTATGGAAGATAAAGCGTTGTCGGCATATTTTGGCCAACTCAAAAAGTTAATTGTTGCAATATTTCAAAGCTGCTCACGTACCACTTGATCATCATCCGCGTACCGCTAGTGGTACGCGTACCACAAGTTGAGAACCACTGGGTTACACGAATGATATTCATAATACGGACTGTAAAACACAAGAAAACCTCGTGCGGTTACAAGGTGACGCCACGAAGTGAAAGCGTGCGTCGTAGTCGTCTTTGTGTCATATGGTGTTGATTTATACGACGGCAAATAGCGGCGTTCAAGTCTTATTTTGTTTTTTAAATAAATGAATCTCAGTTCATTAAACGTTTAGTACAAGGGTCAATGCAATATTTTACCATATCTTACTATGCTTCGGACCTCAACATGGAATTTATCAAAAAATAGTTAGTTTATTACAAGAATGCTACCTGCTGCTGGCAGCGACTTTGGAATAATGATTAACTTAGTCGTATAGGAAAGGAACTGATAATAATATTGAGTTCTCTACTTTGTTCAATAACTCAAAGGGTGCATAGCTCTCTAACTTTCATTTTTAACCATTAATATGTAATATCAAATATAAAATAGGTAATGATTCCGTTTATTATCATTCATTGAAAAATTATACTAGTCGATAAAAACTTAAACTCAACAATTAAATTAAATTCAATATGGTCGATACTCATAATACATGATTTTATAATGAAAATGGTTGTTGTTAAAGATCGAGTTTACAGTGAATCCACAAAAAAGTCGACAGCAAAAATTTGGAAATGAAAATGCAATTTACTCAATTTTGGAACACTGACAAGTCGTAGCCATATTTTAACAGAGTGACAATAAATATTGCTTCTTCTTTTGTTGAGATTATTCCCATTAATCGAAAGCAACAAGGGAAATTTTCAATTACTTCTCACAAAGGTAGAAATTTTTGAAAATACACAGCACATCTGCTATCTGATATTCCAGATAATTGTGCATACAAGCACATCTTTGATCTGGACCATCGGGTTCGTCTTTGCCCCATGGTGTATTAGAAGAAGTTGATGAAACTCCATCCGACCATTTCCAGTTGTCATGTTTCTCAAGATCGTCAAGTCCTATCCAGATCGGAGTTCCTGTTCTTTTGATGAACGTGTCGAGAAGATCGCTGAAAATAATATTATATTATGTTTAATTTGAACCAACAATATGAAATAATTTCACAATTCTAAAAAAATACAAAAGTTCAACGTAATTCTTTTTATTCAATTGGATTTCCAACTCTTACTTGAAAGATTAAACTATTCATAGTTTTGTTTTAACCATTAATTTGACATGAAGGAAAGTTAAAATCAAGGTATATATATATATGATATGTTACTCCCATCGACGATACGATGAGAACAAACCATCTTTCCGACGGCATAGTTATATGTGGTCGTCAGAAAGTTTTTGCAACAGTTTTGCTGTTCAAATATTTATCGATCCTAATGTCTAAATGACAATACTATTATAATTGTAATATACAATGTTTAATTACCTGCGAATAGTTGGGTTCCGAATACCATTTGCTGCTAATCGACCACCCATGAGTTCACAGTATTTTCTGGCTGTTTGATAGTCCGACGATACATTGACCAATTTGTACCAATATGGGTAACTGTGAACACGATACCAACCATCTTCTACGGGTTGTAATTCACGAGCTAAAATTAAAATAAAAACAAATATAGAATTAAAAAAAAAAGCTTCATAATTGCTTAAAACAGAATTTACCCAGGAAAAGCCAAAGCTCCATATCGACGTTTAGATCCGGAAAGTGATTTGCAAGTTCTCATTTTTGGTCAAATATGCAACACTTGCGGTTTGCGACACAATCAATTAACGTGAAGTCCTTAAATAAAACATTGTGATGATTTATAATAAGGCTATGAATTTAAGATGGTAACCTTTTTCTTCTTCGAGGATTTGAAATTTGCGTGCTAACTCATCATAACGTGAGCAATTACATGGTGTTCCACTTTCTCCTTTGGCTCCCTGACTTCCCGTGGCACCATTTTGTCCTTTCGGTCCAATATCACCTTTTGCACCTTCCGGGCCTTTCTTGCCTGGTCGACATGTTGTTTGACATTGAGAATCATTTGGAACTAAAGAACAAATATTTTAGTTTACAAAAACCTTACACGTGAGGGTTGCATTCATCAGAGTTGTATTTGTATTTCAAATGTATCACATACATTGACTTTCTTGTATTCATGAAATTATCATCTTCAATTTTATATTTATTATAATTCTGTAATTATTTAAAAACAATCCAATATTTTACCATTTATTGCAGTTTCTCGAGCTTTTTCCATGATTAAAGATGCCATGTCCCAGGTGTCTAAAACTGAAAATATATACTTTCTTAAAATCTGAAAATCATATAAAAAACTGTAATAACGAAATACCGCATTAAATATAAAGCCAGTATTTTAGATTCAGGTTTCCCGATTAAGCAATTGTGCAATGTGGAAATTGAATAATTATTTTTTTTTAAATTACTGATTGAAATTAGAACCATCGACTTACCAATAAGACCCAATTCTATGCTAATATTATATAATTTCGTCTGTGAATTTGATAAAGGTAGAAAAATAAAACAAAATAATAGAAATAGTAAGAGAGTCTACAAACAGATATATTTTCCTAAACTCACATGACGTCGGCGAGCACTTACTTTCTCTCTCTCAATTTCTTCCAGTTTCTGTTCCAAAGCTTTGATTCTGATATCGTGTTGATCGATTTTCGTTGAAGTTACATTTTCAATTTCACTAGATAGGCTTACGTTGTTATCAGAATTTCCCGAGCCAGGTTCGATCTCTGGACTCCTTGTGACAAAGCTGATATTGCTTCGATGTTCTTGAGCGCAACATTCAACAACACATAGGAACGTAAGAATGAAGGATGCTAACAAACCCATTTTGTAGTGAGAACCTGCACAAGAGTATCGATTTACGATAATGAAGATATAACTAAGGTACCTACTCTTTTTACATAGTTCTCCATTTTTTTTTGGCAACGAGTGCCTTTTTTGTCAATTGCCGGGCGGCGCAATAACCTCGCGGTTAAAATCTTAAGATGCAAATGGCATCGCAAATTACACAAATCCCATGCGCCCTGCCTCACTCAGGCATAAATTGGGTAGGCAGTTTTGAAACCAAAAGGTTCAGGTCATTCCAACTAAATAGTAGCTACTCAAATATCCTTAGATGTCAGTGGCTGCTTATACAGGGCTTTGTTTTGAGTGACAGGCTCGAGTAAGCGTCTTACTTGAAAAAAATCACATTTCTTGTTTCTTTGTCTTCCCCATAATGATCGAGAATCGTGATAGTACATATTTGTTTCAACGTTATTACACTCACGACATATATGTAATGATATGAGTTCAGTAACCATTACGAAAACAACCTATTTTTAATTGGTTGCATTTATATTTTCAAGCGTGTTATTTAAATGTATATATAAACAATCAATGTGATCAAGAAGTAACCATGATTGAGAGAGTTTTTAAAAAAACATTTGGGTCAACTTTTTGTGGAATTCTGCTTAGAATAAGTAGATACTTAATTGACATTCATGTTTGATACTAGGAATAATTGAGGTAAATGACAAATAAATTTTTTTGAACCCCGCCAACCTTACGTTTGAATTGAATCATATAATTCAATCGGGGTTAAGAATCGGTGACATCCTCAACGTTGCATTTGTCACATATTCTCATAGAAGGTTGAGAAGGTGGCACAAAGTATCAAATCTCAATATCATAATGGATAAAATAATCGACATGAATATCAGTGTTTTAAACCACATAGTCAATTATAGGTCAATCGATTGTATTTGATGGTGAAACATGTTTCGAGAGTATTATGTACTTTTAACATTAATTGTTAAATCTCATGCATAATCGCATAAGACAATCCTTTATCTCATCATCCTGTTTTGCGTGAAAATGAATATAATGAAACAGTAAATCTCATCATCCTGTTTTGCGTGAAAATGAATATAATGAAACAGTAAATAATAAAGTGGATCTGGAAGTCGGAAGGTTAAAATAAGGTACTGATTGTAAAAGATTGCATATGCCAAAGCGTTTAGAATTCATGTTAACAGTACAAAATAATCTTGGCACAGGTTTCACCATCAAATACAATACTGACCTGTGGTTGACTACGTTGTTTAGAAAACACTGATCTTCGCGTAGATTCTTTTCATTATAATATTGGAGCTTGATACTTTGTTGCCACCTCGTCAACCTTATATGAGAATATGTGACAAATGCAACGTTGATGATGTCACCGATTCTTAACCCCGATTGAAATATATGATTTTTTTCAAACGTAAGGATGGCGGGGTCCAAAAATAATTGTTTGTCATTTACTTCAATTATTTCTCGTATCAAACAGGAATGTCAAGTAAGTATCTATTTATTCTACGCGGAATTCCACAAAAAGTGGAATCAAATTTTATTGAAATTTCTTTCTCAATTATAGTTTGGGTTATTTATTGGTTACGCATTGATTGTTTTTATATGCATTTGACACCCATGAAAATATAAATGAAACCAATTAAAAAAATATTGTTTGTGTAATGGGCTCTGGGATCAACGTCAAAACAGAAAAATACTCTCATGATTCTCGATCATACCGGGGAAAATAAAGAAACATGAAATGTGATTTTCTTTGAGTACGACGCTTATCCGCGCCTACCACTCAAGGGTCTGTATAAGCAGCAACTGATATTTAACGATATGAAAGAAGTTACTATTTATTTGGATGACTTGAACTATATGGGTACGGCACTGCCTACCCAATTCATTACACCCTGAGTGAGGTAGGGCGAATGGGATTTAAACCCGACATGTGTAATCTGCGATACAAACACGGTTAAGTCTGAACCAGTGTTTCCCAACCCGAGTCCACGGTCTCAAATGAGTCCGCAGAGCGTTTGAATGAGTCCGCAACGAGCCAGAAATTTACTGCGGGACGCAAATGTTTTTTCGAAACTTTACGATTTACGTTAGAATTGACATAAAACATAAAAATTTTGCTTGCCCAATGCCAATGCCTGCCTGATTGGTATTGGTCCATACTTGATCGAAGTATGGTAGGCTGTGTTCCGTATTCATTGATTGACAAAATAAATGACTTGTGAATTTGCTAACTTGTTGACATGTTGTGTTAATAACATTGTAGTAGTTAGTACATAAGTGTACTAGTACATATGAGAAGCAAAATATCGTCAGGCTAATAACCGTAATTGCGTGAGTCATTTTTGGCGATTTTGAGTATTTTATGAAATAGGTATTTATGTAAAGCTGCACACCTGTCTGTTACTCAAGATTTAATTTAAAATTCCCGAAACCCATGAAAATGGAGATTTTGTATGACATGCATATTTGTGCAATTGTTTCGTCATAATGGATTATCATCATTGCTCTAGGACTATTGTGACGTCACAAAGGCAAAATAACCTCGGCGAAGTATTTTCAATAATTTGCATCTCAGATTCTAGTTTAGCGCTCATAAATTTGAATTTAAATTAAACAGTACAGGAAGGCGTGCACTTGTGATATTCACTGTCCGAGTCCAATTTACTTTGGTTGGCTTTTATATTGGGTGTATTGCTGTTTTGTTCTTTATATTTAATCTTGGTCTTATTTCGGTGGGTGTGCAGAGCGTGTTATATTGATGAAATATATATTTTAAAACATAAAAAATTATGTAATTGATACAGATTAGCTATTTTGGGGATTAGACATCGTAGATACTGAGAATTACTTTCGTTTTTGGAATGTTTGGTTTTCAGGACTGGTGCATATCGTCAAGTTGAAAAATTGCGTATGTCCCCGAGTCATAGACACATTTTTGCCTAGGTCACAGTGCGCCATTATGAATTCACATGACTGCGTTATACAAATTAACTTGAATCCGGCTACGATCAAAAAATTGAACCATGTCAATTTTTGGACTCTCAATGGCATAACAATATCATTAGGAAGTTTTTTACGTTTTTCTCAAAACTGCTAAGAATGACTTACGCAATTCGGTTATTAGCGTGACGATATTTTATTAGCGATCAATTTTGTATATTAATTAAAATACGACTGTTCTATATTATGATATATCCCTTAAAAAAAAGTGAAAATTAAATTTGCAAAATATGTTTCCATATTTTGAGAAAATATATATATTTTATAATCACAGGGATACAACTTTGAATACTTTATATAACAATATGCAACAGTTATTTGTAAACATCAAATTTATTTTTGATCTTGAGTGGCATTTTTCACATCTCCTGTTTTGTGCTAATTCGGGAAACCTCGGTTTTAAAGAAATCACGCTTGTTGAGTAGCTTGCTCTGGTGTACAGCAGGGCAGCGGCAGCAGCCAACTTGCTTTCGACCGCGAGCAAAATATTTCAAAATAGCTCGCGATCGACTGATCGGTAATGTGGTTACGCACAGAAACGAATAAGTACAAAATATGCAGTAACTGCACACAAGCATACAAAATTTGTATTTTTAATGGCATTGCTACAACAAAAATGCATTTTTTTGTTTTATTCAATTTTGAATTTGATTAAAATAATTTGATTATGTAATTTCACCCCGAGTAAATTTTTATCATTTATGCATGAAGTCGGTTTGAGGCGTTTTTTTTGGTTATGTTATTGAATTCACTCAGATGTGTTAGTCACCCCTGGTGTCAAGTATACCTTTATTAGATCGGGTATGTAATACAGATTTTGAGATCAGTTATTTCCATACATCACCATAGGCCAACCTTATAGGCCTTTAAGGTACATTAGGTACTCCCGTAGTGTGTGTACCAGGATCAAAAATGTCCTCACGTGACTTACATTCCTCTCATTTTTCCAATTTATTTCATTTTACTTATCATTGCTGATAAATATAAATAGTATTCAAGTTTAAAATAAACAAGTTTATAATGAAAATCATCTTTAAATAATATAGAATATATATAATTCTTAGATTCACTGTTGCTCGGATAAAGTGATATGGCTTTTAATTAATATTCGTTCTTTACAGGCATTTTTAGGTTTAAACTAGATAAAGATAACCTTTTAAAGCATTCGAAGAAATTCATTTGATCAACAGTGTATTTAAATATTCAACGTTTCAAATAGGAATATTTGGAACAAGAATAATTTAATGAATGAACATACGAATAAATTCTTGAATTCTTGAACAAATTTTATGTATTAACCATAAAACTTACTAAAAAACTTAACCGACAAGACGAATAGATGAAGGTGCAAAATTCAAAAGCGCCATTCTCAGAAAACTCAAGATCACCATAGACACAAATTTTCAAATATTACATTCATCAATTATGAGTAAAACATGAGGAAATTTTTGAATTACTTCTCACAAAGGTAGAATGTTTGATAACTACAATGGATATCTATCAACTTATATTGAAGGGGCTTGTACATGCAAGCACATCTTTCAGCTGGACCATTTGGTTCTCCTTCACTCCATGGTGTATTAGAAGAAGTTGATGAGACTCCGTCCGACCATTTCCAGTAGTTTTGTTTCTCAAAATCGTCAAGTCCTATCCAGATTGAAGTTTCTGTTCTTCTGATGAACGTGTCAAGAAGGTCGCTAAAAATATTACTATTTTAAGCACATTAAAGATAAATTGGGACCAAAAATGTTATATTTTGAAATTTACAAATAATAAAGTTTAGGGTATTAATTTTTAGGATTTTGAATTTTTAACATTCTTCACTTTATTGAAGGCGACAAATGAAAATAAAACATTTAATTGCTTTAATTGCTAGTACCCATTGCTTATTTTTTATTTATTTTTTTGATTAGTATTGATGTTTAAATATTCGTTGAACCAAATGAATAAAAGGCAATACTACCATCATTGTAATATACAATGTTTAATTACCTGCGAATAGTTGGGTTGCGAATACCGTTTGCTGCTAATCGGCCTCCCATGCGTTCGCAGTTTTTCCTGGCAGTTTGATAGTCTGACGGTACTTTGACCAATTTGTACCAATATGGGTAACTGTGAACACGATGCCAACCATCTGCTAAGGGTTGTAATTCTCGAGCTAAAATTAAAATAAGAACAAATATAAAACCATATAAAAAAAGCTTTATAATTGTTAAAATATGAATTTATCTACAAAGCCAAAACTCCATATTGACGTTTAGATCCAGAGAGCGATTTGCAAATTCTCATTTTAAGCCATATATGCAACACTTGCGACACAATTAATTGAAATTAAGTTTTATAATAAACTAATGCAATAATTTATAATAAGGGTATGAATTTGCAATAGTAACCTTTCTGTTCGAGGATTTGAACTTTGTGTGCCAACTCATCATATCGTGAGCAATTACATGGTGTTCCACCTTCTCCTTTAGCTCCCTGACGTCCCGTGGCGCCATTTTGTCCTGGTGATCCGATATCACCTTTTGAACCTTCTGGGCCTTTCTTGCCTGGTCGACATGTTGTTTGACATTGAGAATCATTTGGAACTGAAGAATAATAGTTTACAAAATTCTTACACGTTAACGTTGCATTTAGCAGAGTTTTATTTGTATTTCTAATTTATCACTTACATCGACTTTTTTGTATTCATGAAATTATCATTTCCAATTATTTATTTATTACAAGTCTGTAAATATCTAAAAATATTCCAATATTTTACCATTTAATGCTGTTTCGCGAGCTTTTTCCATGATTAAAGATGCCATGTCCCAGGTGTCTAAAACTGAAAATATATACTTTTATAAAACTCAATATTCTGAAAATCTGTCTTATATTAAAAATTGTAATAACAAAATTAGCATTTCTGGCTACGCCCCTGGAATCAGGGTTCTCGATTAGGCATTGGTGAAATCTTGCAATTAAATCAGAAATCCTTTTTTGAATTTTTCGATTGAGTTTAGAACACAATCGACTTGTCAGTAAGACTTAAATCTATGCTGATATTATATAATTTTTGTCTGCAATTTGATAAAAATAGAAAAGTAAAACAAAATAATAGAAATAGTAGGAGAATCTACGAATAGATGTATTTTCCTAAACTCACATGACGTTGGCGAGCACTTTTTATTTTTTTCTCTCTCAAGTTCTTCCAGTTTCTGTTCCAAAGCTTTGATTCTGATGTCGTATTGATCGATTTTTGCTGAAGTTACATTTTCAATTGCACTGGATATGCTTACGTTGTTATCAGAATTTCCCGAGCCAGGTTCAATCTCTGAACTCATTGTGACAAAGCTAATGTTGCTTCGATGTTCTTGAGCGCAACATTCAATTACGAACAGGAACGTAAGAATTAGGGGTGTAAGATAACTCATTTTGAAGCTAGAACCAGTACAAGAGTATCGATTTTCGATAATGAAAGTATAACTAAAGTACATACGCTTTTTATATAGTGCTACATTTGTTTGTCATCAAGCGCCTTTTCTTTCGTTCGTCGGGCGGCAGGATGTGTCTAATGGTTAAATCGATGTACTGAACTGCGTCCGGTTCAAATCTCATGTGCCCTACTCCACTCAGGGGGTAAGGAATTGGGTAGGCAGTGCTGAACCCAAAATGTTGAGGTAATTCGAAATGAATAGTATCTATTTCATATCGTTAGATATTAGAGATTGCTTATAAAGAACCTCCTTTTGAGCAAAGGGCGCAAGTCATAGATATATGTAAAAAAGGGAACATTTTTTTTTCTTCATTTGAAACAGAGAATGATTCAAGAATCATGAGAGTGTTCAATACCATGCCATTTATACATTCGATTTTATTTCCTCTAACTCGACAGGGTAATTAGGGTCAAAAGTCGGTGACATACCTAAAACAAAACGTTGGTTGTGCTATATATCTACGTATACGGCTGATGAGGTGACACAAAATAAAAAATCTCAATATTATACTAAAATGAATCGACATAGAGATCAGTGTACTAAACCATATGGCCAACCACAGGTCAGTTGAGTGTATTTGATGGTGAAACATATATCGAGAGTAATTTGTACTTTTAACATTAATTGTAAAGGGTTATGCACAATCGCTTTAATAGACAATCGTTTATCTCATCATCCTATAGTTTTGTATGAACATGTATATAATGAAACAGTGAATAATAAAGTGGATCTGGAGGTGGGGGGTTAAAAAGCTACTGATTATCGAAGATTGAATATGCCAAAGCTTTTACAATTAATGTTAATAGTACAAAATCCTTTCGAGGCAGGTATCACCATCAAATACAATCGACTGACGTGTGGTTATCTATGTGGTTTTGGAGAGTCACTTCCATTCTTTTCATTATGATATTGGGCGCTCCGGAAGTATTCGTACCACGATGACGCACAACCTGAGAAACCCTAACCTGGTACAATACTTTATTCAGGTTGTGCGCCATCTTGGTACGAATACTTCGGGAGTACCTGATATTTAGGCTTGACACTTTGTGTCAACTCATCAACCTTATATGCGAATATGTGACAAATGCAACGTTGAGGATGTCACCGATTCCTAACGCCGATTTAATTATATGATTCAATTCAAACGTAAGGATAGCGGGGTCAATAACTATTTGTCATTTACTTCAATTATAATCCTCGTATCAAACAGGAATGTCAATTAAGTATCTACTTATTCTAAGCAGAATTCCACAAAAAGTTGACCCAAATGTTTTTTAAAAACTCTCTCAATTATGGTTACATCTTGATTACGCATTGATTGTTTATATATATACATTTGAATAACACGCTTGAAAATATTAATGAAAACAATTAAAAATATATTGTTTACGTTATGGGCTCTGGGCTCATACGATTACATATGTCATGGGTGGGTGTGTCATGGGGTAATACCGTTGAAATAAATAAAAAAGAACTCTAACGATTCCCGATCATTTTGTGGAAATAAGAAACAAGAAAGCTGAATTTATTTTAATGCGACGCTTAATGTTGTTTGAAACAGGACACCGACTCTTGACCCGAATTACCCTATCAAATTAGAGAAAATCAAATCAAATGTATAGGTGGCGCGGTATAAGAACTATTCTTTTACAGTCGAACACGAATACAAAATAAGTATGGGCTCATTATAAGGGGGGAAGCTTGAATGGATATGTGGCAGAGAGTAAAATTTTATAAATGTAAAGACAGGATTGAATGATGGCTGCTGGAAATGAAGCAAAAGAATATGTATGATTTCACAATTAACTAACGTTGCAAAATTATTACAACATTGGACACTCTCACTAATCTGGGCCATTCTCTGTTAAAATAAAGAAACAAGAAATGTGATTTTCTTTAAGTACGACGCTTACTCGCGCCTTTCACTACAAACAAAGCCATGTACAAACAAACAACCACTGACTTCTAATGATATTTGAGTAGCTACTATTTATTTAGAATGACCTGACCCCTTTGGTTTCAGCAGTGCTTACTCAATTTATTACCCCCTGAGTGGGGCAGGGCGCATGGGATTTGTGTAATCTGCGACGCCATTTGTATCTTAAGACTTTAACCGCGAGGTTATTGCACTGCCCGGCAATTGACAAAAAAAGCTATGGTTGCCAAAAAAATTGAAGCACTATATATAAATCGTTGGTACCAAAGTCATACTTTCATTATTGTAAATCGATACTCTTGTGCTGGTTCTCACTACAAAATGAGTTTGTTAGCATTCTTCATTCTTACGTTTCTATGCGTAATTGAATGTTGCGCTCAAGAACATCGAAGCAATATTAGCTTTGTCACAATGAGTCCAGAGATCAAACCTGGCTCGGGAAAATTCTAATAACAACGTAAGCCTATCTAGTAAAATTGAAAATGTAACTTCAACAAAAATCGATCAATACGACATCAGAATCCAAATGCTGGAACAGAAACTGAGAGAAATTGAGAGAGAGATAGTAAAGAGCTGCTCGCCAACGTCATGTGAGTTTGAGAAAATAGATCCGTTCGTATATTATTTTACTATTTCTATTACTTTGTTTTACTTTTCTATTTTTATCAAATTTATAGACGAAATTATATAATATCAGCATAGATTAAAGTCTTGTTGATAAGTCGATGGTTCTAATTTCAATCAGTAATTTAGTGAATGAGTAAATAAAAAAAGATTTTTGATTAAATTTCGAGATTGTTCCAATGCTTAATCGGGAAACATGAGTCTAAAATATTGGTTTTATATTTAATGTTAATTACGTTTTTACATTTTTTATTGTCAGATTTCATATTATTGAGTTTTAAGAGAGTATATATTTTCAGTTTTAGACACCTGGGACATGGCATCTTTAATCATGGAAAAAGCTCGCGAAACAGCAATAAATGGTAAAATATTTGATTATTTTCAAATAATTACAGATTTGAAATAAATAATTAATTGGAAATGATAATTTCATGAATACAAGAAGATCAATGCAAGTGATAAATTAGAAATACATTTACAACTCTGCTAAATGCAACATGAACGTGTAAGAATCTTTATAAACTATTATTTTTTAGCTCCAAATGATTCTCAATGTCAAACAACATGTCGACCAGGCAAGAAAGGCCCTGAATGTGCAGAAGGTGATATCGAATCACCAGGACAAAATGGTGCCACGGGACGTCAGGGAGCTAAAAGAGAAAGTGGAACATCGTGTAATTGTTCACGATATGATGAATTGGCACACAAAGTTCAAATACTCGAAGAAGAAAAAGGTAACTATCTCAAATTCATAACCTTTATTATACTTTATTGCATTGTTTTATTTGAAAACCTAAAGTTAATTGATTGTGTCGCATGTGTTGAATATGACCAAAAACTGAGGATTTGCAAATAGCTCTTTTGGTGTTAACGTCAGCATTGATGTTTTTATATAAATCCCTATTTTAAGCAATTATAAAGGTTTTTTATATGGTTCTATATTTGTTTTTGTTTTATTTTTAGCTCGAGAATTACAACCCGTAGCAGATGGTTGGTATCGTGTTCACAGTTACCCATATTGGTACAAATTTGTCGAAGTACCGTCAGACTATAAAACAGTCAGAAAAAACTGCGAAATCATGGGAGGCCGATTAGCAGCAAATGGTATACGCAACCCAATTATTCGCAGGTAGTTTAACATTGTATATTACAATGATAATAGTATTGTCATTTAGTCATTTGGTTCAACGAATATTTAAACATCAATGCTATCCCCCCAAAAATAAAGAAAATAAGCAATCAATGCTAGCAATTAAGCAAGTGAAGCAAATAAATGTTTTTCTTTCATTTTTCGCATTTAAGGAAATAAGAGGTACTCCCAAAGTATGTATACCAGTTTAGGGTTAGGCCATCATTTTATTCCAATTTTCCTTGTTTTAGTTCTATTACGAGTTCGGGGACTAGCCAAGTGACTCCCGTAGTATTTGTACCTGAAATTATGACCTAACCCTAACCTGGTACACGTACTACGTTCCGGAGTCCGCCATCTTGGTTCACATACTTCGGGAGCACCAAACAAAGAATCTTGGAAATCCAAAGCCTTAAACAATAATGATTCGAACTTCTTTATTTGTAATTATTTAACATTGTTAGTCTAAATCATAGGTTCTCAAAGTGCTCCGTACGGAGCCCCAGGGCTCCGCGAGAGAAACCCAGGGGCTCCGCGAGCTATTCGATTACTTTTCAAAATACTGACCAATTTTGTAACTGTTCAAAGAAGCAATAACAGCTTGATGACATTATTTAAGGCTGATTTAAAGAATACTATTTTAAAATAACATAAAATATATATGTGATAAACTGCCAACTATAAATAAATTGGAGTCGTATTTTTGCGATCTTGGGATTTGTCAAACTTGATTTGTTCTTTCGCACTTGAAATTATTTTTAAGCAAGATATCGCCGATTTAAAAATCACAATGTATGGGCAAAATACGAACAATCGAAATTTATTTTATTGCATTCGGCTCCGTCGGTAGTTTCAGACTGAAAAAAGGTACATCGCGGATCGCGCGCACAATTGATTACGTGCGGCTCCGTCGGTAGTTTCAAAATGGGAAAAAAAGGTACATCGCGCGCATAATTGACTGTGTTTACTACGATGAAAACCTAACATAACACCAAATTTTGTGATTTACAATCTCTATTAAGGCGTTTTCAATCTGAAGAGAGTCTGCTGAAACCAAACGTGTGATCTTCCATTTTAAGATTCAGTTTTAATATTTTAGAATGCCGTTTTTCAATCAAGAAATTTGAGTTGCGGATTTACCTCTTTATTAATTATTATTTTTAGCATTTTGTCGCCGATGACTATAATGTGGTAACATGTTTTTCACAATGAACTCATAATTCCCCACGAGTACAAAAAAGCAATTAACGTCGTCATTGTGTAACAATAAATGTATATGCCGAGGGAAATTTTTGATTTAGGGAGAATACACACCGGCGTAAAGATGCTTAAAGGTTCAAAAACAGGCCATGCTGACGAAAAAAATCGGCGATTGTAACAAAATGAAATCGCACACGTTATTAGCGGCTTTTTAGGTCTTTCAAAAATGTCAAAAGGGAAAAAATTTGCCCCCTAATTTATAAATATGTTTGTCAAGTGTCAAATTTACAGCTTTAGTATATATAATTTGTGTTTGAAATTTAGATTTATTTATGACTTGTGTTAACCCTATATTAAAAAAGGTTCAGCATTTAAAATGAGTAAAGTACTTTTAACTCGCTCAGGAATATTAATCTGAAAGTAACAATTTTAACATTTATTTTGGGGCTCCGTAAATAATATTCAACCTTTCAAGGGCTCCGCAACACCAAAAGTTTGAGAACCCCTGGTCTAAATTAAACTTCACTGTGTTTAAAATAGTATCATTTTCAGCGATCTTCTCGACAAGTTTACCAGAAGAACAGGAACTTCAATTTGGATAGGACTCGACGACCTTGGGAAACAAGACAATTGGAAATGGTCTGACGGAGTTTCATCAACTTCCTCTAATACACCATGGAATAAAGGAGAACCAAATCGCCAAGATGAACGATATGCTTGCATGTACAAGCCTTTCCAATATAAGTTGATTGATACTTTTTGTTCCAGAAATAGATTCTACCTTTGTGAAAAGTAATCACTTCTTTCTTTCAAAGAATTGCAACAATAATCAGAAAACGTGTTCAAGCCCTCAATATCCATACGGGCCTAATTCTTTTTTAATTTTTTTTAAATGCATGTTCCAGAATTTAACCTGTTCAAAATTTTATTCATAAAATTTTTCCTAGTTTTAAGCATTAGTTATTCTTGTTCCAAATACTCTCGTTTGAACAGTTAAACATTTAAATACGGTTAAATAGATGAATTGTCTACATTTGAAAACCTGATCATTTTAACTTAAAATATAGATTACAAAGGTGGGCAAATTACGGCCCACCAAAGTGTTTCATCCGGCCCACTCATGTCTTCTGAAATTACGACTATAGTTTTTATTAAAGGAACTGTAAATCTATCCATAGTTTTTGGTCTTTTTTTCATATTGAGTTTTGAGTCTCTGCCCCATTAACCAAGTCGATTATATGTAACTGGCCCACTCAGAAAAGTAATTGCCCACCCACATAGAAGGTAAAACATATTTGTCTGGAAACACAAATCCGAGCAACAACAAAACAAAGAATTATATATATTCTTTATTATTTAAGATATTTATATTTATCAGTAATGTTGAGCAGAAAGTAATACACGTGGAACACTTATAACAAGACAATGATAATCTCGTAAGGGTAATGTCGACTTACAAAGCCAGAAAGATTGGGCAACAGAACTGAATTTGATAATAAAAATTTTCTTGAGCTTTTGGACTGTCACTCGTCTAGCATTCTAGCATTTCTAACATCCGCGCATCATCATTGCATAATTATATCATTAACTTCAAGCAGTTACATGTTAAGTTGTTTAAACTAATGTTTGCACGCTCTTGCGTACGTATTACAGCAATTGTTTCCATGACAATATTATTTTTGGTTCAACATTTAGGTTTCATCTAAGGTTTAGGATTTGCTCTTTCCCGACCTTTAGTATCATGGAATTGTCTTACAAGTATTTGGCAACCTATTTACTAACTAACAAAAAGGCGTGATGGACCACTATTGAACACAAATTTATCCCCATTGAAAATGCAAAATAACTAGGCGGTGCAAATGTGTATAATTGAGTGACGAATTGCTAGCGTCGAGGTTATCTGAAAATCGCGTATATCTTGCACAGTAACCCCATGGGCATTCTCATCTGAATGTAGACGTTTCTGCTTATTATTCTCATACCACAAATGCCGAGGGTGGCATGAGGGAGATGTGGTAATGAGGTTGATTTGAAGTATATAATTATTCTAGTATTTTTAGAAGTGGGAGCAGGCAATAAAATCAAAATTATCAATATCCAGAAATTCAAACAGTTATTTAAAATTCATTGAGTTTCTTCGCGTTTTCGTAATGGTTCATATCTGTAAACGTGTCATCCATGTTGGTGGTTACATATTTCTACCAGGTCTATTGTGACATAGAACAGACAGATTGTTGAATTTTGGTTGTCATTTTATAAAGAGTCCGATGAAACAATGATGCAATGATCGACCGAGCCAGTGCGCACCTGATTAATTGTTCGAATTGCGAGACTAATATATTTATAATAAAATAAACTCCATTAGAGACTTATTATTATTATTAGAGACGTATTATCAAAATATGAAGTTCATTAACGAGGTTTAATTATGATAAACCTATCCTTGGAACCTGTGAATTGTATAAAATTTCCAATATTATTATACTCAATACACATATCTCAAAGCGGCGAATGTGCGCCATTTTTTTAACAAACCTAAGTTAACAATCTAGAGCAGGGGTGTGCAACCTTTATTACAGAAAGGTCAAATACAAGTAACTGGGTGAAGCCGCAGGCCGCACCTAGAAACTCTACCTACGAAAAATCCAACTTACCAAAATTATTCTCGTCAAAATATTGATAGAAAATAGAAAACTCAAAAAATGCGTGTAGTGATATCTGTTAATTCTAGGTTAATTTAAATTGGCACTTCCCCACGGTCCGCACAATTTTTCTTTGCGGGCCGCATTTGGCCCGCGGGCCGCAGTTTGCACAACCCTGATCTAGAGTATAGATATTATACATTCAATTAAACGCACGACGATGGTAATAATGGAAAGAATTCAGATATCATTGTGCTGAAACGAACGGTCAAACACAGGTTAGAATTCAGTGGTTCTCAAACTTTTTTAGTTCCAGAGCCGCTTTTCAAACCTCAAAGGTATGAAGAGCCGCACACAAACAACGCAAGGTAAAATAGCAACAAACCATTAAGCGCGTACTTAAAATACCAAGTCATCGTAACAACAACACACGTAACAACTAGGCTGGACAAAATATTCGAATAATAAAATATTCGAATTGCATTTTACTATTAGAATATCCGATACCACGTGACCTACGCCGCTCTGCTTGGACACCGAATCCTCGCGTGTCCAAGTAAATCGTGAACAGTGCGAAATTTCCCAAGGGCGCTGGCTATCAGAAAAAAGAGACAAATTTGAAAAGTCGTTGTCTTTGGGTTATGCCGTTATGGTGTTATATGCTTATATTTGCACTTAACGTATCGTTTCAATTCCATTGTTTGCAAAAAAACGTACCGACCGTTCCGTAAATTTAGAAACGTCAAACCAGATTAGGTATTTGAAATAAATTTCTCAGATTTTAAACTCCGCATGCTTGGTGACATGTCATTAGTCATTTCTTGCATTACCGAACATAAAGTTGATTAAATTGTTGATTAAGTTGTTAAAATGACTTTTCGGCGTTTCATTGTCAAAAGGGCGATTTTAGGTCGTAAGAAAACTCTAGTTATAAGAATAGCATGAATTTAAAAATGACAGAAAGTTTTCCAAAATCTGATATGAGTTACTTGTATGAAAAACAATCATTAAGTTGTAACCAGATAAGAAATGTCATGTCCTACTCCCTTTAAAGCACCTTGTAATAGCTCTTTAGTGATCCCTTCCATCCTTGGCCAGGTAATGTTTCGAATATGTAAACAGTTTACTCGACCATGCATGGCCGTTGAGCCAAGAGTAGAACGTAAAATCAATCGTGAATTTCGTTGTAACAATGCACACTGACTCGTTCACGAATTGTTGCGTCTATTATATTCGAAAATGATTACAATTGTTAAATTTTGAAGCATTTGGGCAGTAATAATTAAGCTTAAGGCATGACATAATCAAAATCATTGAGTAAAGTGCTGAATTTGCAAATTCAGTAAAGAAAATTGAGCATTTCTCAGAAGTATTTTAGCTATAATAACCATCGGGGTGTTGTTTTGTTGAGCCAAAAAAAATTTAAAACTTGAACGAATTAGCTATAATTAGCGTTTGAGCCTCTATTAGACACAAAGGCCTAGAAAAGCCTTTGCTAATTTATTCCATCGCTATTTTAAATCAACATTCAGGATTCACGCAATCGTAAATTTGCTAGGTTTATCTATCTAATAGTAAAATACCACGAACACTATAGAGTAGCATGAGAAACTCAATTATCATTTTAATAAATATCTGCATCTCGATTACCGTTCATTTTAAACAGACACGGTTAATTTACAAGCGGTGATAAGGAACATTAAAACCAAGGCAGAGGATGAAGCTCAGAATAAAACTAATTTGGTTTTGAAATCAGACCTTAATGTATTCAACAGCTGTCGCTGATGTGAACACAAGGGTATACTAGAAATATGAAACTTCGATATCCGGCGACCCCTTATTCTTGCAAAAAACGAGAAAGGACGAGAATGTAGTATACCAACTTTAGGATATCGCAACCGAAATGGTCTCGGTGACAAAGAGAATCAGCGATTATGATGAATTAAACCATTAACCAGTAACAAACGCTTTATTGTCGACTTTTTAATGTTTCTATTAATTTCCAAATGGAGTATCGAACTCCGACGTCTGGATCTCTGTTATGTATAAAAAATATTCATTATTCGACTCTTCGGTATTCGCTAAAAATATTCAAATTATTCGATTCGAAAAAAGATTCGGTTTTGCCCACCCTAGACTAACAGCCATTTATTAATTTGGCTTTGATTTCTAATAAGTTTGGCAAAGCTGATCGTAATCGTGGAGGATGCAAGGTGCAGTAGCTGCTTGAGATGATCGCCAGATATTTCGGGACTATTTTCGATTACTGGAAGAAAATTAAAATGCTCTAGCAATTACAATAATCTCTGAGTTATTTGATTTATACATAATATTCGGAAATGCGACAAAAACTGAAAATCCACGAGAGCAAGCCAACGTGGCCGCGAAAACGCTTGCTGTTTCGTCCTATTGCATCTTGTATATTAGTCAACGCTACGCAAATAAACACGGGGGAATCCATTCGACTAACTAATAGACTTCCGCAATTTAATTTAAAGTCAGTGATTAGTCTCCAATGAAAAATTTTCTTTGAAAGTAATTAATTTTTAAAGCATTAGAGTCGCATGAAAGGTTCTTGAGAGCCCCATGCGCATAACTGGGTTAGATGATTGTATTGGGTGGTGAACCTGTGTAAAATATCGAGTGTATTTTGTACTATCAACATTAATTGTAAAAGCTTCAAGATATTCATTCTTTGACAAACAATTCCATATTACTGTACCCTATGGTTCAGTGATAATATGAATAAAATGAAATATTGAATAATAAAGTGGAACTGGGGGTTAGAGGTCGATACGTTACTTGAATGATAATCATAATACGTACTGTAGGACACCAGAATCTCATGTGGTTACAATAAAAGGTGACGTCGGTGTTGAAAGAGTGCGTCGTAGTAATCTTCGTGTCTCGTGGTGTTAATTTATTTGATGAAATGTAGCGGCGACCTTATTTCTTTAGGTCCTATTTTGTTCTCTGTTTGGATGAGCCTCGGTTCATTAAAGGTTTAGTACAGGAGTCAAGGCGATATATCACTCATCTTACTTAGTTCGGACCCTAGTTTAAAATTAAAAAAAGAAGTTATTTTTTTGGACACCAATAATGGTCCCTGCTTCTGGGCTCGACTTTGTAAACATGATGAACATAAAAAAAATGATTCATCTAACCAATTGATCAATCGAATTGAATTGTGGGAAAAAAATTTAACATTCGATCTATCAATCTCGGAGAATAATATTGAGTTCTCTATTGTGTTTAATAACTCCAAAAATACTCAAAACTCACTAAGTTTTAGTTTTAAGTATTGACAAAACCAGGTAATGATTCCATTTATTGTAATCAATTAGAAAATTCTCTTATTTCAAAAAACGCACGGCGCTCCCGAAGTATGTGCACCAAGATGGCACAAAACCTGAACCCTAACCTGGTACACATACTATGTTCAGGTTGTGCGCCATCTTAGTGCACATACTTCTGGAGCTCAAACTCACTATTTAAACTCAACAATTAAAATCAATTTAATATGATCGATACTCAGAAAACACGATTTTATAATGAAAAGGTTGTTGATAATAATCAAGTTTACATTGAATATATAGATCAAAGAAAAAGTTGAAAGCAAAATTTTGTGAAAAAAAATTTAATTTACTCAATTATCGAATAGTCCTAGCTATATTTTAGCTAAGTGACTATAAATATTGTTTCTTGTTTTGTTGAAATTATTTCCATTGATTGAAAGTAAGAAAAAGGTAATTTTTCAATTACTTCTCACAAAGGTAGAATTTTTTGTAATTACAACTCTCATCTGCTATCTTATATTGCAGTTGATTGTGCATACTAGCACATCGTTCATTCGGACCACTTGGTTCTTCTTCACTCCATAATGTATTAGAAGAAGTTGATGAGACTCCGTCCGACCATTTCCAGTTGTCTTGTTCCTCAAGGTCGTCAAGTCCTATCCAGATTGAAGTTCCTGTTCTTCTGATGAACTTGTCGAGAAGATCGCTAAAAATTATATTAAATTATGTTTAATTTGGACCAGCAATATCAAATAATTTAAAAAATACGAATAATAAAGTTCAACGTAAATTCTTTCTAATGAATTAGATTTCGAACACTCACATAAAAGATTGAGGTATTCACAGTTTTGTTTTGATTGATCATTCAATCGTTAATTTGAACTGAAGGAAATTTAAAATCAAATATAGTTTATTTAACAGTTTTTGTTGTGAAAAATCGCTTTTGCGCAACTTTTAGAATAATAGATTTTAAATTTTTATCACCTTGAGGTTGGAAGCAGTATGGAACTACATAACTTTCAAACCCTTCACGAGGAAAACATACCAGCTTTCCCATAGAATATATGCGATCGTCAAAGTGTTTTTGCTGTTTAAATAATTGTAATCCTTTTAATACACAGTGTTTCATTACCTGCGAATAGTTGGGTTGCGAATACCCTTTGCTGCTAATCGGCCACCCATGAGTTCGCAGTTTTTTCTGGCTGTTTGATAGTCCGACGATACATTGGCCAATTTGTACCAATATGGGTAACTGTGAACACGATACCAACCATCTGCTAGCAGTTGCAATTCTCGAGCTAAAACTAAATTAAGAACAAATATAGAACTATTTAAAAAAAACTTTATAATTACTTAAAAGAGGAATTCATCTAAAAAGCCAAAGCTTTATATCGAAGTTTAGATTCATAGAGATATTCGCGAATCATCTTTTTTTGCCATATGCAACGCTTGAGACACAATCAATTAACGTAAGGTTTTTGAATAAAACAATGTAACAAAGTATAATAAGGGCCTGAGTTTGAGATAGTAACCTTTTTCGAGGATTTGAACTTTGTGTGCCAACTCATCATATCGTGAGCAATTACATGGTGTTCCACTTTCTCCTGTAGCTCCCTGACGTCCCGTGGCGCCATTTTGTCCTGGTGATCAGATATCACCTTTTGCACCTTCAGGGCCTTTCTTGCCTGTTCGACATGTTGTTTGACATTGAGAATCGTTTGGAACTAAAAACGATAATTATTTTAATTTGGAAAAAAGCCTAAAAATGCATATATGGATGAAATTGATATTCTTAATTTTTTTTAGAATTTTTTTTTTATGTCTTTTTAATGTCACGTTATTTAAAAGATTTGGAGAATGAAATAAAAAAGATGACCAAACAACTCAATTTATTGTACTTATGGAATTCTTATGCCGATTATGTCACGAAAAGGCGAATGGATTAAATCAACATTCAATGCTTTTGCACAGCAGATTATTAAATTATTTGAATCAAAACGTAAGAAAGTTTTAGCGCCTATTTTGGAAAAATTTGCATCAGAAAGTTTAAATGATAAATTATAGGAAAATTTATATGTGGCCAATGATAAGAAAAACATCCACTCTCTACTGCAAGTCATACAAGTAATTATTTAAAAAAATAAGTTTCACCATTTGTTGCTTCTTCTCGAGCTTTTTTCGTAATTAACGATGCCAAATCACAGATGTTGACAACTGAAAAAAATGAAAATCGATTTTCATAAAACCCGATAAGCAAAAGTAACTGCCCCAAAATTAAAAATTGCAATAACGAAATATCGCGATAAATATCATACCAATATTTTTAGCTCAATGCAGTTTGACAATTAACTAAAAAAGCTATATTTGTTGGGTTCGTAACATCATTTGCATAGTAATAAGACGTGAATCTATGCTGCGATTCTATATTTTAATCTTCGATTTTGGGAAATAAGAAACATCTACAAAAACAAAGGATATTTTTTTCTTGAACTCACATGACATTGGCGAGCAGCTCTTTACCTTTTCTCTCTCATTTTCTTTCTGTTCCAGCGATTTGATTCTTTTAGTCAAGCTATCGTACTGATCAATTTTTGTTGAAGTTACATTGTCAATTTCATTAGATAGGCTTAGGTCGTTATCGGAATTTCCCGAGCCAGGTTCGATCTCTGGACCCATTGTCATAATGCTAATATTACTTCGATGTTCTTGAGCGCAATATCCAACTACGCATAGGAACGTAAGAATGAAAGATGCTAACAAACTCATTTTGTAGTGAGAACCAGCACAAGCGTATCCACTTACGATATTTAAGTGTAATTCAGATGCCAGGCATTTTATATGGTGCTTCATTTTTTAGCAACGAGTACTTTTTTCTCAATCATTATTCCGTCAACTTTCAGGCGGCGCGAAAACCTAGTGGTAAAAGCGTTAATAAATCACTCATTATCTTGCTGGGATTTTAAGTGGGCCTAGTGAAACCATTGGGGGTGACATTGAAAAAGTAGGCCAAACATTACATACATACGTACAACGTAAACATGATGTAGCAATTCGCTTACAAAATAGATCGATTGATTGCTGCTGAAACTGGTTGAATGATACATATTTACATTTCCCATATCACTACCGAAGTTAACATCATCTGCTGAGTTTAACAACTCATTTTATGACTTTAATTTGGGGTAAAGCATCGTTGACTGCAGAATGCAGTGTTTTACATTTTGTGTTTCGGCCTGAGCAAACATAAACTTTAATAAACACTGCATCGACATAACCTGTCGTCCGAGTCTGCCATCTTCCCTCGATTTAACTTAAAACCGCGTTTGATTTCGAATGAGTATTCGTTTGGGCAAAGTTTAACTGCGATTATTACAAGTAGCATGGAAGGTACCTCGATCTGATTTTGTTTGCCCTAGGATTGCCTGGGTATAATCCATGCCCGATTGAATTTCAATAGACTGTGGTTCCGTATTCACAGAATGGGGAATAAATGGCCTTGGAATTTGCTCTCTTGCCTTAGTGCAAATAACATTGCAATATTAAACATATGAAGCAAATTCCAACATTTTAATTTAAAATCAATTAGTTATGTCGAATAAAATATAACAGTTTTATATTATTTATAAACTTAATATATTATTTATACCTTAATAGTCGGTACTAGAGAAACAAGTTACAAGTAAGTAAAGTTCGAAAAAGCCGTTTTTGGAATAGAAAATAAGTACTTGGGCAGTTCAGTCAATCATTTCAGAAAATGTATTCCACAACCGCGCTAAAGTGCTGTATTCAACAGTATAAATCAAATTTATTTTCGATCTTGAGTATGTGAGTTATTACAACTACCAATTTGTGAAACCTCGACTTTTAAAGAAAGACTCTTGTTGAGTATCCTGCTCTAATGCAGCGGTTCCCACCCGTTTTTGTGAAATTCCTCCTTCACCAAGTATAAAGTCTATTTATTCAATCGTTATTGATGAATCATTAGCTAGTGTTATGCGCAAGCCGTACACAACCTTTTTCAGGCGCTCGCGAAGTATGTAAACCAAGATGGCGGACACCGGAACGTAGTATGTGTACCAGGTTAGGGTTAGGACATAATTTCAGGTACAAATACTACGGAAGTCACTTGACTAGTTCCCGAACTCGTATTGGAACTAAAATAGGAAAAATTGGAATAAGATTATGACCTAACCTGGTACACATACTACGTACCCTGTTTTAAGTAGTTTGTAATATAATTTGTAATATTGTTTGCATAAATAAGTAATATAATAATAATAAAGATCTAAAGAATATTAGGCGCTCCCGAAGTATGTGCACCAAGATGGCGCACAACCTGAACCCTAACCAGGTACAGATACTATACTCAGGTTGTGCGACATCATGGTGCACATACTTCTGGGGGTCTGAATATTACTAATACTACAACAAATACAAAGTAAAAATCCTCCCCAGGAACGACAGAATTTCTTCCTGTGGAGGAAATCATCCCTGGTTGGAAAGCGCTACCTTCACTAAACTGTCTATTTCAAACATGGGCAAACTACGCCACATTAGGTAATTCAGTCTGACCCGCTTGTTGCTGTCACATCAAACTAAAACCAAATTTTGCTGTCTTTAGCAAAAAATAGCTCAAGGAATTTGTTGGGATTGCGATCAAATTGGGTTTTGTCTTATCGTTTTCCACTTTTGCTGACCTCTGGACTATATTCTACTGGGAACCTGATATTGATCACTCTTATTGGTGGCTCAAACATAACATTATGCATAATATCACGCTTTGAAATGATCTAACACTTTTGAAAAAAATAAATAAAAGAAGATCTCTGATAATAATATTATGTTTTAAACACATTAAACTTTTTGGTGCCATTTATAACAAATAAAACAAAAACAGGACTAATGTTATTACATTACAATTCAGCCTTATTCAGAAATATCATTCATGTAATGTATTTGTCTCTTATCCTAGTTGCACTTTATTATTAAGCATTTCAATTTATCCTGAAGAGAATGAAACCAATAACATACCAGAATCCAAACTACAGCCATAGTTATCGAATATTTCAGGCCAGGATTTCTAAAATGAATGGGTTCAGATGTAATCCATCTTCAATCGATACCCAATGAACAACCAGTTGGAGTTGATGATTTCCGAAACATATGTCAGATTGTAACATAAGATCGTGCGGGGCGAGAATTTCAGATCTGATTTCCGATTCTGTGAAACATTTAAAGACCTCGTTATTATTATTCACCAACAAACAAATTAAGTTTAATAACATTTTATGCTCAAGACACATACTGCAAAGTGGCGAATGCGCGTCATATTTCCATCAAACCTAAGGTAACAATCTGCGAAATGAATAAACACACGGGTATGGCATAGTAAAATATTCTTATATAAGGTTGACGAGGTGCAGCAGGTATCAATTTCAATATAATATTGGAAAGAATCGACATAGAGGTCAGTGTACTAACTGGACAACGTGATCATGTCAATTGATTGTGAAACCAGTGTCGAGAGTATTTTGAACTAATAGCAATATTTGTAGAAGCTGAGAATCAGATATTCCTTTCATCGTGCATGAAACCTTGTACAGACAGAATTAAGCATATTCATTCTTTGAAAAACAGTACCTCGTTACCCCATGGCTTAGTGTGAATAATGAAGTGGAATTGGAGGTGAAAGGTCGATACGTTACACCAGTGGTTCGCAACCTTTCACTGACGGCGTACCACTTTACTTTTTTTTTCTGGCCGCGTACTACTGAAAAAGCCTCTTTTATATTTTTAATTTATAATGTAACAGTATTTTATAATGTGGCACTACCTCCTTAGTGACCTAATTCGCAAGACGGACGAAAACATGCTAATCTTGATTCGTTCGTGGGCAATAGCAGGCGATGGTGATCTCTAAAGACTGAACTGGCCCGTAAAAAGTTTCTCCGACCCTTGACCCCGGGAAAATCCTTACTATACGTTGCTATTGCAAAAATAATTATACTTATTTTGAGAGTGTTTTAATGTGTTGGCGCTTCTAAGCTGGTTTACGTGTTTGAAAACCCTCATTTTTATTAAAATTAATCAACCACTTGCCGCTTACAGGTACTGATAGCTTCATTTGCGAGACTCATTTTTGATTACAGCAACTAAATTCTCTCTCGCCGCTCGTTAGTCCATATGGGATTCTCAACGCTATTAAGTCTAGCACATGGTAACCTACTGTTAATATCGCTCTTAGCTGTTTATTGACGTAATGCCCTGATATGAGAGAAGCGATAAAACCTTCCAGCCGTGACGCAAAGTGCGAATCGTATAAATAGCGTGGATTTCAAAATCGCCTGTCAGACGTCTGAAAATGTCGACTCAGCTCAGACAGAAAATACTCCTTTATAACGACTTATTATTGCTTTAGCATGTATTTTCAGTCATACTAACTATCCCTGATCATTCCTGGCGCTGTGTTGTTTTGATAAATATGATTTCGACTGCTCCATAGTTGGCAGAGGTATGGAGATTTTTTGTATGTAAAAAAAACGTAAAATTAATGGTAATTTTAACGCGTGAATGCGCGTATGAGATTGTTTACGTCGTTCTACGCGCATTTCCGTCGAAAAAATTTAATTTTGTTGCATTGGGGGTGGTCTGTGCAGTAATAATAAGAGCTGTGACGTCATCAGTATCGGTAATTAGACCTTGAACTTGACAATACTGTAAATACAATTGTGAATTTCAGAGTAATAACCATTTATGCTATAATAGTCGTTTCGGTATTGTTATGTTAGGAAAAACTTGACGAAAACGTTGAAGAAAAAACTAATTAATTAGGAATTAATTATTAACCCTCTACTGTACACAGAATATCTCAAAGTCCAATTTTTTTTTTAGAAATTTTTGAAATTTTTTTGAAAAATTTTATTTTCGAGGAGTGTGTTTTAAAGATATATTGCTGAATAGAACTCTAGCAGACGCTTTTAAAAAGCCATGATTGAAGCTTAAGGGCTTAATGGTTGACAAAAAAAAATAGGTTTAAAAATACCCATAAAATGGTCAGGGATTGGAGCGGTCGGAAGGTTAATGCTCCTTTGAAAATATAATGACAATTAAGATATTTAAGTCACTATTTTTTTGAAACGGAAGTGAATATTGACAAATAACAGGGAAAACTACAAAAACGAGGCAATGTTTACTGATTGTTGGGGGTTACGGAAATAAACAAGGAAATTGATGCACGGGTAACATTCATAAAGGCCGTTCAGCGAATTCATACAGTATGGAAGATAAAGCGTTGTCGGCATATTTTGGCCAACTCAAAAAGTTAATTGTTGCAATATTTCAAAGCTGCTCACGTACCACTTGATCATCATCCGCGTACCGCTAGTGGTACGCGTACCACAAGTTGAGAACCACTGCGTTACACGAATGATATTCATAATACGGACTGTAAAACACAAGAAAACCTCGTGCGGTTACAAGGTGACGCCACGAAGTGAAAGCGTGCGTAGTAGTCGTCTTTGTGTCATATGGTGTTGATTTATACGACGGCAAATAGCGGCGTTCAAGTCTTATTTTGTTTTTTAAATAAATGAATATCAGTTCATTAAACGTTTAGTACAAGGGCCAATGCAATATTTTACCATATCTTACTATGCTTCGGACCTCAACATGGAATTTATCAAAAAATAGTTAGTTTATTACGAGAATGCTACCTGCTGCTGGCAGCGACTTTGGAATAATGATTAACTTAGTCGTATAGGAAAGGAACTCCGATAATAATATTGAGTTCTCTACTTTGTTCAATAACTCAAAGGGTGCAAAGCTCTCTAACTTTCATTTTTAACCATTATTATGTAATATCAAATATAAAATAGGTAATGATTCCGTTTATTATCATTCATTGAAAAATTATACTAGTCGATAAAAACTTAAACTCAACAATTAAATTAAATTCAATATGGTCGATACTCATAATACATGATTTTATAATGAAAATGGTTGTTGTTAAAGATCGAGTTTACAGTGAATCCACAAAAAAGTCGACAGCAAAAATTTGGAAATGAAAATGCAATTTACTCAATTTTGGAACACTGACAAGTCGTAGCCATATTTTAACAGAGTGACAATAAATATTGCTTCTTCTTTTGTTGAGATTATTCCCATTAATCGAAAGCAACAAGGGAAATTTTCAATTACTTCTCACAAAGGTAGAAATTTTTGAAAATACACAGCACATCTGCTATCTGATATTCCAGATAATTGTGCATACAAGCACATCTTTGATCTGGACCATCGGGCTCGTCTTTGCCCCATGGTGTATTAGAAGAAGTTGATGAAACTCCGTCCGACCATTTCCAGTAGTTTTGTTTCTCGAAGTCGTCAAGTCCTATCCAGATCGGAGTTCCTGTTCTTCTGATGAACGTGTCGAGAAGATCGCTGAAAATAATAATTATATTATGTTTAATTTGAACCAACAATATGAAATAATTTCACAATTCTAAAAAAATACAAAAGTTCAACGTAATTCTTTTTATTCAATTGGATTTCCAACTCTTACTTGAAAGATTAAACTATTCATAGTTTTGTTTTAACCATTAATTTGACATGAAGGAAAGTTAAAATCAAGGTATATATATATATGATATGTTACTCCCATCGACGATACGATGAGAACAAACCATCTTTCCGACGGCATAGTTATATGTGGTCGTCAGAAAGTTTTTGCAACAGTTTTGCTGTTCAAATATTTATCGATCCTAATGTCTAAATGACAATACTATCATAATTGTAATATACAATGTTTAATTACCTGCGAATAGTTGGGTTCCGAATACCATTTGCTGCTAATCGACCACCCATGAGTTCACAGTATTTTCTGGCTGTTTGATAGTCCGACAATACATTGACCAATTTGTACCAATATGGGTAACTGTGAACACGATACCAACCATCTTCTACGGGTTGTAATTCACGAGCTAAAATTAAAATAAAAACAAATATAGAATTAAAAGAAAAAGCTTCATAATTGCTTAAAACAGAATTTATCTAGGAAAAGCCAAAGCTCCATATCGACGTTTAGATCCGGAGAGTGATTTGCAATTTCTCATTTTTGGTCAAATATGCAAAACTTGCGGTTTGCGACACAATCAATTAACGTGAAGTCCTTAAATAAAACATTGTGATGATTTATAATAAGGCTATGAATTTAAGATGGTAACCTTTTTCTTCTTCGAGGATTTGAAATTTGCGTGCTAACTCATCATAACGTGAGCAATTACATGGTGTTCCACTTTCTCCTTTAGCTCCCTGACTTCCCGTGGCACCATTTTGTCCTTTCGGTCCTTTCGGTCCAATTGACTTTCTTGTATTCATGAAATTATCATCTTCAATTTTATATTTATTATAATTCTGTAATTATTTAAAAACAATCCAATATTTTACCATTTATTGCAGTATCTCGAGCTTTTTCCATGATTAAAGATGCCATGTCCCAGGTGTCTAAAACTGAAAATATATACTTTCTTAAAATCTGAAAATCATATAAAAAACTGTAATAACGAAATATCGCATTAAATTTAAAGCCAGTATTTTAGATTCAGGTTTCCCGATTAAGCAATTGTGCAATGTGGAAATTAAATAATTATTTTTTTTTAAATTACTGATTGAAATTAGAACCATCGCCTTACCAATAAGACCCAATTTTATGCTAATATTATATAATTTCGTCTGTGAATTTGATAAAGGTAGAAAAATAAAACAAAATAATAGAAATAGTAAGAGAGTCTACAAACAGATATATTTTCCTAAACTCACATGACGTCGGCGAGCACTTCTTTACTTTCTCTCTCTCAATTTCTTCCAGTTTCTGTTCCAAAGCTTTGATTCTGATATCGTGTTGATCGATTTTCGTTGAAGTTACATTTTCAATTTCTTTAGATAGGCTTACGTTGTTATCAGAATTTCCCGAGCCAGGTTCGATCTCTGGACTCCTTGTGACAAAGCTGATATTGCTTCGATGTTCTTGAGCGCAACATTCAACAACACATAGGAACGTAAGAATGAAGGATGCTAACAAACCCATTTTGTAGTGAGAACCTGCACAAGAGTATCGATTTACGATAATGAAGGTATAACTAAGGTACCTACTCTTTTTACATAGTTCTCCATTTTTTTTTGGCAACGAGTGCCTTTTTTGTCAATTGCTGGGCGGCGCAATAACCTCGCGGTTAAAGTCTTAAGATGCAAATGGCATCGCAAATTACACAAATCCCATGCGCCCTGCCTCACTCAGGCATAAATTGGGTAGGCAGTTTTGAAACCAAAAGGTTCAGGTCATTCCAACTAAATAGTAGCTACTCAAATATCCTTAGATGTCAGTGGCTGCTTATACAGGGCTTTGTTTTGAGTGACAGGCTCGAGTAAGCGTCTTACTTGAAAAAAATCACATTTCTTGTTTCTTTGTCTTCCCCATAATGATCGAGAATCGTGATAGTACATATTTGTTTCAACGTTATTACACTCACGACATATATGTAATGATATGAGTTCAGTAACCATTACGAAAACAACCTATTTTTAATTGGTTGCATTTATATTTTCAAGCGTGTTATTTAAATGTATATATAAACAATCAATGCGATCAAGAAGTAACCATGGTTGAGAGAGTTTTTAAAAAAACATTTGGGTCAACTTTTTGTGGAATTCTGCTTAGAATAAGTAGATACCTAATTGACATTCATGTTTGATACTAGGAATAATTGAGGTAAATGACAAATAAATTTTTTTGAACCCCGCCAACCTTACGTTTAAATTAAATCATATAATTCAATCGGGGTTAAGAATCGGTGACATCCTCAACGTTGCATTTGTCACATATTCTCATATAAGGTTGAGGAGGTGGCACAAAGTATCAAATCTCAATATCACAATGGAAAAAATAATCGACATGAATATCAGTGTTTTAAACACATAGTCAATTATAGGTCAATCGATTGTATTTGATGGTGAAACATGTTTCGAGAGTATTATGTACTTTTAACATTAATTGTTAAAGCTCATGCATAATCGCATAAGACAATCCTTTATCTCATCATCCTGTTTTGTGTGAACATGAATATAATAAAACAGTAAATAATAAAGTGGATCTGGAAGTCGGAGGGTTGATAAGGTACTGATTGTAAAAGATTGCATATGCCAAAGCTTTTGAAATCAATGTTAACGGTTCAAAATAATCTTGGCACAGGTTTCACCATCAAATACAATCGATTGACTTATGGTTGACTACGTGGTTTAGAAAACACTGACCTTCGAGTCGATTCTTTTCATTATAATATTGAAGCTTGATACTTTGTCGCCACCTCGTCAAACTTATATGCGAATATGTGACAAATGCAACGTTGATGATGTCAGCGATTCTTAACCCCCATTGGAAAATATGATTTTTTTTCAAACGTAAGGATGGGGGGTCCAAAAATAATTATTTGTCATTTACTTCAATTATTCCTCTATCAAACAGGAATGTCAAGTAAGTATCTATTTATTCTACGCGGAATTCCACAAAAAGTGGAATCAAATTTCATTGAAATTTCTTTTTCAATTATAGTTTGGGTTATTTATTGATTACGCATTGACTGTTTTTATATGCATTTGACACCCATGGAAATAGAAATGAAACCAATTAAAAAAATATTGTTTGTGTAATGGGCTAAACGTCGAAACAAAAAAGTACTCTCACGATTCTCGATCACACCGGGGAAAATTAGGAAACAAGTAATGTGAAATTTACAACGCTTATCCGCGCCTTCCACTCAAAACAAGGGCCTGTATAAGCAGCAACTGATATTTAACGATATGGAAGAAACTACTATTCATTTTGATGATTTGAACTATTTTGGTACGACACTGCCTAGTGCCTACCCATTTTATGACATCCTGAATAAGGTAGGGCACATGGGGTATAAATCCGACATGTATATTCTGCGATACAAACACGGTTGAGTCTAGAGTCTAGAGCAGGGGTGAACAAACCACGACTCGCGAGCCGCATGCGGCTCTTGCTCCGGTTTCATGAGGCTCTTTTTGCCTTGGTTATTTTAAGGAATAAATAACTCGCAAACTACGATTCATCATGTTTCGATTAAACATATTATGATTCATAGTGCATACTTCTTTTACGTTGAAGATACATGAGCGCCTTTATTCACTTTACCATGCAATCGTCCACTATTTCGTCACCATCAAACTCTTTGTTGTGAGACGCGTACTTTGCACTACAACGGCTGTAGTAATCGTATCAAAAACGAAGTTCGGCGGTAAACGCGCAGTTTACCATTTGACAAAAGTAATTGAAGAAATACGCTTTAATTCAGGGGTCTCCAACACGCGGCCCGCGTCATGGTTGGGATTTTTCCACAAAAACCAATGGGACTATTAGTAAGTTTTATCGTGTCATTTATCATTAAGAGTCCGGTCCGACAAACTGTATGAAATGAAGAAAAAATTTTCCCCTGTTGTCCATGTTCATGTTTTATTCCATTGGTATAATTCAATTACAAATGCAATAATTTCATTTCGCATGTTCATTGTGACGAAATAAACGAATTTCGTTTAGTCCGTTGCGCCGAAGAAAGGTTTGCGAAGCTAATTGCACATTATCGTCGCATACCTGCGATGTTTGGCAGTTCTTATATTTGCGAGCAATTTTTTTTTTCAACTATGAAAGTCACCAAGTCAGTCCTCCGCACACGACTAACGGACGAGCATTTTGTTGTTGTCTTGAGACTAGCAAACCAACCAAATATCCAGCCCAAGTAAATGAATATGTTTCATGTCTCATTTGCTGTAAGATTCAAGTGTAATTTTACCACATCACATTCAGATACCCTCTTTTGTACCTAATTTATTGGCTTGCAGCCCGCGTGGTGACTAAATTTCAAAAAGTGGCCCGCGACATGTTTTGAAGTGGAGACCCCTGCTTTTTTGAAAATAAGCATTGAGTTATGGAAAAGCATGCCAATAAAAAAATATTCCAATGTCAAACGAGCTGCGCTTAGGATATTGCCAATGTTTGTGTCAACATACGTCTGCGAATCCATGTTTTCTATCCTAAAACGCCTAAAATCAAAGCATTGATTTGTTCTGACTGACACCCATGTGAAAGAACTGCTTCGATTGGCTATAACGACATGTACAAGCCAAATTTTACGAAAATTGTTCAATCTAGGGAATGTCAGAAGTCCCACTAAGTAACATGCATAACATTAAATGATTTGTAAATTTCGGTCATAATCATGTCGGTTAGTGACATTTGCAATAAACTAGCATTCTAGAAGATCTGAATAAAGGTATATCTGATGTTTATGTGTGTTATTGTTTATAAGGTGACTCTGCGCGGTAATAAAATACGAAATGCGGCTCTTGGTCTTTGACTGGTTGGACACCCCTGCACTAGAGCATTAACCGCTAGGCCATCTCGTCGCCCAAAAATTGACAAAGAAGGCACACGTTGCTATAAAAAAATGAAGCACCATATAAAAAGCGTTTGTATACCTCAGTTACATCGTCATTGTCTCAGTCGACACTCTTGTGCTGGTTCTCACTACAAAATGAGTTTGTTAACATTCATCGTTCTTATGTTCCTATGCGTAGTTGAATGTTGCGCTCAAGAACATCGAAGAAATATTGCCATTGTCACAACTAGTCCAGAAAATTTACCTTCAGCAAATATCGATCAATACGATATCAGAATGAAAGCGCTTGAACAGAAACTAGAAGAAATTGAGAGAGAAAAAGTTAAAAAGTGCTCGCCAACATCATGTGAGTTTAGTCTAATGTTTTTCTCAAATTTCCTATTTTCGCATTAGTTGTGGGGGCTTTGTACAAAAGATCCGTATTTCGCAAGCCTTCAGATACAGAAATGATAAACGAAGGTTTCCATTGTTTTAATCATCGAGTCGAATTTTTGCTAAAACAAATGCCCTTTTGATCCATTGTTAGAGGTGTCGTTGATCCGACAAAACTACATGTAGACTATCGTTGCCAGTATTATGAATAACCCTCTCGCTCCCGTTTTCTTTGCACAGTTCCTAAAGGAATATGACTTTACGACAAACACACTGAATAGCATGAATTCTTCGCGGGACGCACAAAATTTCTTGGCGGGCAAAATTTCATGGTTGTCACCTCTGTCTTAGACACTAGCGACAGACACAGACTCTTCGGCGGTGTTATACCCAGATATTCAATATTTTTGCTGTTGACATACCCTGACAGCAGCAAGTGTGATTCAGCAAAAATAAGTGGGTGATTGACGAATTTGCGCAATGGATACAGGTGTCTCCATTGCTTATAGATAGGAGGTAATTAGGAACATATTCTAGAGAAACATAACTTTTGCGCAAACCTTCCTAGATCCATGAACTTTTGGGCACAATCATACACAAACAGAAGTTTAAGTAATAATTTATTCAAATGATTTACTCGATCACACTCAAGAAATTGAAAAAATTAGGGGATTTGTGATTATGCGAGTCACCCTGCATTTAATGCGATATTTTGTTAGTATATATAATCGTTTATCGCGTTTCAACGCATTAAATTTTCTGTTTCAGGTGTGAAATTATGTGATATGACATCCTTAGTTATGGAAAAGAGCGGAGAAACAGTAACAAATGGTAAATTTATTTTGAACTGATGACTGACTTGCAATAGACAGTGGATGTTTCCCCGGCCATTAGTCCCAGATAAATTATTCCTATACGTTACCATTGCAACCATTTCTAATGTATACTTTGAGAGTGTTCTCTGGGTTGTCGCTAGATCTAGTTTAATATTTTGGTTTGATATATTAAATATACACACACAAAAACGTTTTGATTTTTTATCTCATTATCAGATAAAAATTACACCAACAAAATCCTCAATGAAAATTTTTCAAAAGAAAAATTTCATCGGTATATGCATTTTCAACACTTGTTTCAATCTTACATAATTATTGTTCAGCCTCAAATGATTCTCAATGTCAAACAACATGTCGACCAGGCAAGAAAGGCCCGGAAGGTGCAAAAGGTGATATCGGACCACCAGGACAAATTGGCGCCACGGGGCGTCAGGGAGCTAAAGGAGAAAGAGGAACACCAGGACAAAGTGGTGCTTCAGGACGCCAGGGAGCTAAAGGAGAAAGCGGAACACCATGTGATTGCTCACGATATGATGAGTTAGCACGCAAAGTTCAAATCCTCGAACAAACAGGTTACTACTATCTTTAATTCAAACCCGTGTTATAGTTTAAAAAAATTCTTTATTCAGGAAAAAACTTTTCATTGTTAGCTGTGTATGTCTCGCATGTGATAACCTATATATATGTTCCTGCATATAACATAGCATTAGTTTAAAAATATAACTTCAGTTTAGGATCTTTAGAATTTTGGTTTTGTTTCGATGGTAAATGATCAATATGTAATAAACCGTTTAAAACCTTAATCGAACAAATATTTTTTCATATGGCAGGGGAAGTCAAGACAATGAGATTGAAATATTTGATACTAAACACCTGCCAAACAATTTGATATCGATTTAAATTTGTTCTTTTGCAGATAAACTAGTAGCAGATGGTTGGTATCGTGTTCCCAGTTACCCATATTGGTACAAATTAGTCAAAGTATCGTCATACTATCAAACAGCTAAGAAAAACTGCGAACGCATGGGAGGCCGATTAGCAGCAAATGGTATACGCAGTCGAACTATTCGCAGGTAATCCAACATTGTATATTACAAATATAATAGTTTGTCATTTGGCTCGATAATAATTAAACATCAAAACTGTTACAAAATACTCTGTGACGATCGCATATATTCCGTGGGAAAGCAAGTATGTTTTTTCTTGTATGGGGTTTGAAAGTTATGTAGTTTGTTTTGTAACTCAGAACAAACTGAATTTTCGATGAAACTTTGGTCCGATTAGAAACAAAACATTTAGAATAGACAGTATACATCTACCTATCTTTGAGTGATGTAAATATCTAATTGGTTTATCTGGAAGTCGCGTAGGAGCGTATTTTCACAACAACAACAACTGTCAGATGAAAGGTATAAAATAGTCAATTTAATGATGAAAAGACACAATCAATGGCTCAAATCTTTTACCTTCAATCTATTTTTCAAAATGAAAAAGAGTGTTCGAAATCTAATTTGTTAAAGAGAATTACGTCGAACTTCGTTATTTCCTTTTTAAAATTATTTGATATTGTTGGTCTGAGTTAAACGTAATATAATATTATTTTCAGCGATCTTCTCGGCAAGTTCATAAGAAGTTCGGGAAATTCGATTTGGATAGGACTTGACGATCTTGAAAAACAATACAACTGGAAATGGTCGGACGGAGTTTCATCAACTTCTTATAATACACCATGGGGCAGAGGAGAACCAAATGATCGAAATGAACGATGTGCTTGTATGTACCAGCCTCTGCAATATCAGATAGCAGATTTGAGGTGTAATTACAAACTATACTACCTGTGTGAGAAGTAATTGAAAAATTCCCTTCTTGCTCTCAATTAATGGAAATAATCTCAACAAAAGAAGAAGCAATATTTATAGTCAATTGAGTAAATTGCATTTTCATTCACAAATTGTAAATTCGATCTTTATCAAAAACTTTTTTCATTATAAAATCGTGTATTCGGAGTATCGATCATATTAAATTGATTTTAATTGTTGAGATAAAGTAGTGCGTTTTGTTTGCTAGTAACATTTTTCAATGAATGATGATAAACGGAATTATTATATACTTACCAACATTTAAAAACTTAATAAATTAAAATTAGGTAACATAGTGAGCTTTGCGTATTTGGAGTTATTGAACGAAATAGAGAACTCAATATTATTATTATGAGAGTGATAGGGCGAATGTGAGGGTGTTAAATTTCTTGCTCACAATTTAATCCACATAATCGATCAATTGCTTGGGTGAACTTTTTATCTTCTTATGCGACCAAGTTCATCATGTTTCAAAAATTAACGCCAGAAGCAAGGAACATTATTGGTGTAGAAAACTACTATTTTTTGATAAATTTTATACTGGGATCCGGAGAATTGTAAGAGTAGTAATATATCGCCTTGGCTCTTGTACTAAACCTTTAATGAACTGTGTTTAATTTATACAGAGAACAAAATAGGACTTGAGAAATAACGGCGCCGCTACATTCAATCACTTAAATTAACACTCTAACTAGAACACACAGGCGATTACTACGCACTCTTTCATCTCGCAGCGTCACTTTATGTTGTAACTACACGAAGTTCTGGTGTCCTACAGTACGTATTATAAATATCATTAATGTAACGTATCGACCTCTCACCTCCAATTTTACTTTAATGTTGAATATGTCGAAGCAGTTTGAACACTTTCGAGACTGCAGGGATATTCTCTTGGGTTAAATGATTCCCCAAATGCGTGGAATAAGCAGTTTCAGACTTTTTTGATTCATAACGCTAGATGGCAGCATTGGATAGGTCACGTGACTAAAATTTCTCGCATTATCGTCGCCATTTTGTCTGGAGTTCCCGGTCGCTCACGTTGGCTGTGTTTCTTTAGTACAAAATATTCTTTTCACCACCGAATACAACCGATTGTCCTGTGGTTGACTGTGTGGTTTAAAATATTGATCGTCATTTCGATTGTTTTCGTTATGATATTTAGTCACCCCGTCAACCTTATATAAGAATATTTTACTCTACTATCGTCGTGGGTTTAAACATTTCTCCGATTGTTAACCCATGCCGGGTTTTTTA
The DNA here is from genome assembly GCF_013122585.1 of Styela clava. Lineage (NCBI taxonomy): Eukaryota > Metazoa > Chordata > Ascidiacea > Stolidobranchia > Styelidae > Styela > Styela clava. The sequence continues at coordinate 7,494,332 of NW_024102829.1, read as the reverse complement.
CAAAGATGACGCGTATTCGCGACTGTGCGACATGTGTCTTGAGTATAATATTGAAAATTTTATACAATTCACAGGTTTCCAAAGATAGGTTAACCATAATTGAACATCGTTATTTCCAAGCTATCAGACGTGGTACTCGATAATACGATTAATAGTCCCTAATGGAGTTTATATACATTAGACGCACAATTCGGAATATACACGCCGAAATATACTGGCTCCATTGACCATTTCGTGTTTATGAAAACACTGGTGCAGGGTTTCTCGGACTGTGTGCCGCGAAACATTAGTGTGCCGCCAAGGTCCTGAAAGTGTGCCGCGAATTTTCACGAAATTCCTGAGATTTTTTCACAATATTCAACACTGCAACATAAACTTCATTACATTGCAATGATCAACGGGTGTAGTTTGGTACCACACATATATAGGATGACCCAAAAACAGAATCCAGTCCATTTGGAACATATTGTATGAATTCCGTTTTCTTTGGTCACCATGTATAAAGATTTATTATTCTTTCCACCGCCAGATGATGTAATATGCCCCAATTTTTCCATTATATAAGGCGTTATACGTTTTCGACCCAAATTCAATAATTAATGCAAGTTTGCCCAAAGCAAAGTCACTTGACTTTAACTAGACAATCTTCTTCAAACTTTCAGTAGTTAGAAATTGAGGAGCCTTTTTAAGAATATTTCCAGTTGTTAAATTTTTCACAAATTTTGCCATGCAAATTTTCTGTCAGTATATCAGTAAAACATATGCAATACAATATATGAGGAGTGGCCAACCTGCTTTCAACCGCGATTAACTAAAATCTTCAAAATAGCTCGCGATCGACTGATCGTTCATAAGGTCACAAAAAAAAAGAATGAATGCTGAATACGCAGATAACCGCACCGCACACGCATACAAAAATTCCACCACTGCCAATAAGCTCGGCTCAATGAAATTGCCACAAAAATTTGCATTTTTTATATTCCATTCAATTTGTTAATTTGATTTTGTGATTGTACCCCGAGTAAATTTTTTATCATTCATTATAGATTTATTCAAATCATACAATAGAGTTCTAGGCCTGTCTAATTTTTAGTCGCAAGTGTTTTCAATTCCTCCGAAAACCTTGAAAAGTATTTATGTATTATCTAAACAGCGAATAATGAATAATCTCAAATCCCAAAAGTTACATGACTGCGGAAATTTCAGTATCTAATTTACAATTTTCGTTCGGTTCTTTGCTCGCTTGAAATTTTGGCAAATTTACTCAACATCACCACGATCGACTACTCGAGACGTGGCGATCGGTCGATCCCGAACGGTGTGTTGGCTACCCTTGCAATATATATATATATATATATATATATATAGTACAACAAAATATTTTTTCCATTTGCATTTTCATGATTTTGCAAATATTAATTTTATGCGCTGACAGAAATAAAAGTCTAAAAGCGATAAAGAATTTTTAAACAATTGACCCACGAAGTCTTTTTTTAATTTTATTTACTGTCGAAACGCATAATATTTACGTATAAAGGATTTATTAAAACTGATTTGTAATAACTGTGCCGCGATATTTTAACTTTGTTGTTAGTGTCCCGCAAGTTGGAAAAGTTTGGGAACCTCTGCACTAGTGTAATCATACACCACAACTTAAAAACCATCTTTTCCTTATACCGTCGTTTTCGACAATCGTGATACAATGAGAATAGGATTATGGTACCGTATTACACGGACCATAAGACGAACCGTAATACGAGGCGCACTGTCAATTAATGGCTTTGATTGATCTTTTTTCATACATAAGGCTTATCGGTCTATAAGGCGCAAAGGTCTTTAATAATAGCAAAACCGATACTGGTTTTGAGTGTAAGCAATAAAGCATGAGGTTACTTGGCCCACACATTAGGCGGCTTAAAAACGGCACTATCGTTCATCTCACGTGAGCTACCTCCACGCTTTTTTGTAAGTTAGTAAATAGGTTGCCAAATACTCGTAAGACAATTCCATGATAATAAAGGTCGGGAAAGAGCAAAGCCTAGCCTCAGATGAAACCTAAATGTTACTCCAAAAATATTATTAGTATGGAAATAATTGCTGTAATCCGCACAACATCTTTCAAACATTAGTTTAAACCATTTAATATGTCACTGCTTTGACGTCAATGATATGATTGTATATATGCAATGATGATGCACGAATGTTAAACATGATCTAATTAACGAAATTCGGTATTAAGATGTTTACACTCGAATTGTTTGAGAAAAATTTTATTAGCTAGTTCAGTTCTGTTGCCCAATCTGTCTGGCTTTGAAAGTCGAAACTATTCATACGACTATACTTGACGATCATTGTCCTGGTGTAAAAGTTTCGTTCTTCACATTTATCTCTGCATAAGATTACTGATAAATATAAATAACATTCCATTCAAAACCCTCCCACAGCCGGTAAGCCCATATGGGCTCATATGGCCCATAAGTATGGGCTTACCGGCGCTATTAAGGCTAGCGCATGATAACCTACTGTTACTATCGCTCTTAGCTGTTTATTGACGTAATGCCCTGGTATGAGAGAAGCGATAAAACCTTCCAGCCGTGACGCAAAATGCGAATCGTATAAATAGCGTGGATTTCAAAATTGCCTGTCAGACGTCTGAAAATGTCGACTCAGCTCAGACAGGAAATACTCCTTTATAACGACTTATTATTGTTTTAGCATGTATTTTCAGTCATACTAACTATCCCTGACCATCCCTGGCGCTGTGTTGTTTTGATAAATATGATTTTGACTGCTCCATAGTTGGCAGAGGTATGGAGATTTTTTGTATGTAAAAAAAACGTAAAATTAATGGTAATTTTAACGCGTAAATGTGCGTATGGGATTGTTTACGTCGTTCTACGCGCATTTCCGTCGAAAAAATTTAATTTTTTTGCATTGGGGGTGGTCTGTGCAGTAATAATAAGAGCTGTGACATCATCAATATCGGTAATTTGACCTTGAACTTGACAATACTGTAAATACAATTGTGAATTTCAGAGTAATAACCATTTATGCTATAATAGTCGTTTTGGTATTGTTATGTTAGGAAAAACTTGACGAAAACGTTGAAGAAAAAATTAATTAATTAGGAATTAATTATTAACCCTCTACTGTACACAGAATATCTCAAAGTTCAATTTTTTTTTAGAAATTTTTGAAATTTTTTTGCAAAAATTTTTTTTCGATGAGTGTGTTTTAAAGATATATTGCTGAATAGAACTCTAGCAGACGCTTTCAAAAAGCCATGAGTTAAGATTTAGGGCTTAATGGTTGACAAAAAAAATAAGTTTGAAAATACCCATAAAATGGTCAGGGATTTGAGCTGTCCGAAGGTTAAAAAAAAACAGGTATACAATGAAAGTCTTCTTTAAATAATAAAGAGTATATATAATTCTTAGATTCACTGTTGCTCGGATATAGTAATATGTCTATTATTTAATATGTGTCCTTTACAAGCATTATTGGGGTAAAATAGATAAATTAATTCAAAAAAGTGTTTCACCTTTAATTTTTAAGGTTAAAATCATACAGTTTTTCAAACTTATATATATATATATAATATATCTATATTTATCCTTTCAAACAGGAATGGTCGGAACAAGGATAACGGAGGATTATAATTAGAAAATTTTGTATGAAGAAACATTTGAACCGGTTAAATTCTGGAACATGATTTTAAAAGAAATTGAAAAAGAATTAGGCCTATATGATTTTTGAGGGTTTGGCCTTCAGCCTGAGTTGTGGATAGACTACAGAATAAAATTTTCTGATTATTGTTGCAATCATTTAAAAATGAAGAAAAAAAAGAGATTACTTTTCGCAAAGGTAGAATCGACTTAGAAAACCAAGGGTATCCATCAACTTATATTGAAAAGGCATGTACATACAAGCACATCGTTCATTTGGACCATTTGGTTCTCCTTCATACCATGGTGTATTAGAGGAAGTTGATGAAACTCCGTCCGACCATTTCCAGTTGTCTTGTTCCTCAAGGTCATCGAGTCCTATCCAGATTGAAGTTCCTGTTCTTCTAATCAACGTGTCGAGAAGATCGCTGAAAATGATATTAATTATATTTTAAACAGAGGAGTTTGATTTGGTCCAACAATGTTAAATAATTTGAAAATTACAAATAATAAAGTTCTACGTATTATTTTCTAAGGCATTGAATTCCCAACATTCCTTTTTTCGTGCTATCGATTGGGTTTCTACAAGATCAACTACTTTTGCGTTTTCTATGCTTTTGCGACGGTGGATTCATATTCATTTCTTATTCAAAATGCGAAACGAAAGACTTGAGCAGTTCAATGTTTATTTTAGAATAATAACTTGAAGAATATTAAAATTCAATATTCAGTTTTATATGTTGTATTTTCACAACCATCTAATCGATTTCACGCAACTTCTAGATCAATCAATTTGAATTTTTCATCAATAGAAGGTTGAATCAGTCGGAATACGCATACTACCTATTTCCAATTCCTTTGCGGCCAATCACGATAGAAGTACACTCAAAATTCATCTCGTTTCCGTGATAAATTCGCCGAATGAAAAATCGCTGCAATAGCATTTTGCAGTAGAATAAGTATTTGTGATAAAAACAGTTAGGTTCATAGGTTAGGGTATGCTCTTAAATAATGAATCTTTTTCAAATAAAAACGTATTTCAAAAACCCAACTGTTTTTTCCAAAATAATTGTTTTACAGCAAAATGCTCTTGCGACGATTTTCTATTCAGCAAGATTTTCCACGGCAAAATGCGGCGAATTTTCCTAGGATCCAATATAATGTACAATGTTTAATTACCTGCGAATAGTTGGGTTGCGTATACCCGTTGCTGCTAATCGACCACCCATGAGTTCGCAGTTTTTTCTGGCTGTTCGATAGTCTGACGGTACTTTGACCAATTTGTACCAATATGGGTAATTAGGGACACGATGCCAACCATCTGCAACTGATTGTAATTCTCGAGCTAAAATTGAAATAAAAACGAATATAGAACTATTAAAATGAGCTTTATAATTTTCTGAAATATGCATTTATTTATATAAAAAGTCAATGCTCCATATCGAAGTTTAAGTCCATAAAGATAATCGCAAATCCACATTTTTAGCCATATATGCAACACTTGCGACACAATCAATTAACGTTAGGTTTTCAAATAAAAGAAAAAAATGTGAAAAGGTATAATAAGGGTATGAATTTGCAATAGTAACCTTTTTCTTCTTCGAGGATTTGAACTTTGTGTGCCAACTCATCATATCCTGAGCAATTACATGGCGTTCCGCTTTCTCCTTTAGCTCCATGACGTCCCGTGGCGCCATTTTGTCCTGGTGATCCGATATCACCTTTTGCACCTTCTGGGCCTTTCTTGCCTGGTCGACATGCAGTTTGACATTGAGAATCATTTGGAACTAAAGAATAATTATTTTAGTTTACAAAATTCCTAATTCTCACACGTCAGGGTCGGATTTAGCAGAGTTGTATTTGTATTTTTAATGTGCTGTTTACATGGACTTTTCGGTGTTTGTGAAATTATTTAGGTATTTATTACAAAACGGTAATTATTTAAAAATTCAATTTCACCATTTGATACCGTTTCTCGAGCCTTTTCCATGATTAAAGATGCCATGTCCGAGGTGTCTGAAACTAAAAATATATACTCTTTCAAAACTCAATATTCTGAAAATCACTCTTATGTTAAAAATTTGGTACTCTCGTAGTATGTGTACCAGGTTAGAATTAGGCCATAATTTTTTTCCGATTTTCCCTACTTTAGTTATCTTAAGAATTCGGGGACTGTCTGTGTTAGCCAAGTGAATATGCCCCCTTGCCCGAAGGCTTCCGTTCCTTCACACAACTTGATGTAAACTAGGCGAACAAAATTAGTTACATCCATATTGGTACACATACTTCTGAAGCACCAAAATTTGTAATAACAAAATATCGCATTAAATATAAAACCAATATTTTAGACTCAGGTTTCCCGATTAAGCAATTGTGCAATGTATAAATTAAATCAAAAATCCCTGCTCGAATTTACTGATTGGGATTAGAACACAATTGACTTATGAATAAGTCTTGAATCTATTCTGCAATTTGATGAACATCGAAAGGGGGGAAACAAAAATAATAGAAATAGTAAATGAATCTACGAACAGATATATTTTCTTAAACTCACATGACGTTGGCGAGCAATTTTTTACTTTCTCTCTCTCAATTTCTTCCAGTTTCTGTTCCAAAGCTTTAATTCTGATATCGTGTTGATCGATTTTTGTTGCAGTTACATTTTCAATTTCACTAGATATGCTTACATTGTTATCAGAATTTCCCGAACCAGGTTCGATCTCTGGACTCATTGTGACAAAGCTAATATCGCTTTTATGTTCTTGAGCGCAACATTCAACTACGCATAGAAACGTAAGAATGAAGAATGCTAACAAACTCATTTTGTAGTGAGAACCAGCACAAGAGTATAGATTTACAATAATGAAGGTATAACTAAGGTACCTACGCTTTTTATATAGTTCTCCATTTTTTTTGGCAACGAGTGCCTTTTTTGTAAGTGTGACGTTTTCTGTCAATTCCGGGCGGCGCAATAACCTCGCGGTTAAAGTCTTAAGATCAAATGGCGTCGCAGATTACACAAATCCCATGCGCCCTGCCCCACTCAGGGGGTAATAAATTGGGTAGGCAGTGCCGAAACCAAAAGGTTCAGGTCATTCCAAATAAATAGTAGCTACTCAAATATCATTAAATGTCAGTGGTCGCTCTTACATGGCCTTGTATTGAGTGAAAGGCGCAAGTAAGCGTCGTACTTGAGGAAAGTTCACATTTTTTTATTTTATTTTATTTTAACAGAGAATGATCCAGAATCGTGAGAGTGTTTAATATTTGTATATTTTTGCAACGTTAGTTAATTGTGAAATCATACATTTGTAACTATCTTCTCTTGCGTCATTTTCAGTAGCCGTTATTTGAGCCTGTTTTTGCATTTATAAAATTTCACACGATGCCACATATCTTTTCCAGTTTCACATTTTCCCCTATAATAAGTCGATACTTATTTTATATTCCTGTTCGATACAGAAAATATTTGGACCAATTAAAAAATATTTTCATACCACGTCGTTATACATTCGATTTCATTCCTCTAATTAGGGTGATTTCCTCTGATTGTTTTATGAGGTTCAAGAGTCTGTGACATGCTTAAAACAACTTTGAGCGTCGCATTGAAAAATTCCAGCTTCCTCGTCTTTTAATTTTCTCCAGATAGATTAAAAATCGGTGGGAGTACTTTTTTAACGTTATCACACCCACACAAAACATATGTGATAGCCAAGAGCCCATTACACAAACAATATATTTTTTTAATATTTTTCTCTATATTTAAGGGTGTCAAATGTATATAAAAACAATTAATGCATAATCAAGAAGTAACCCTAACCGTAGTTGAGATATTTTAGTGAGGTTCGGGTGGAATTCCACGTGGAATAAGCAGATACTTACTTCACATTCCTGTTTGATGCGAGAAATAATTGAGGTGAAGGACAAATAATTATTTTTGAACCCGTCAACCTTACGTTTGAATTGAGTCAAATAATTCAATCGGGGTGTTAAATCGGGGACATCCTCAACATTGCATTTGTCACATATTCTCATAGAAGGTTGACGAGGTGACACAAAGTATAAAGCTCCGATATTATAATGAAAAGAATCGACACGAAGATCATTGTACTAAACTAATTGGTCAACCACAGGTCAATCGATTGTATTTGATGTTGAAACCTGTGTCAAGATTATTTTGTACGGTTAACATTAATTTCAAAAGCTTTGGCATATTCAATCTTCTACAATCAGTACATTATTAACGCTCCCACCTCCAGATTCACTGTATTATTCACTGTTTCATTATATTCATGTTCACACAAGACTATAGAATGATGAGATGAACGATTGTCTAAAACGACCCATAACCTTTTACAAATAATGTTAATGGTACAAATAACTTTTGCCACTCGTTTCACCATCGAATACAATTGACTGACCTATGTTTGACTATGTGATTTAAAACACTGATATTCATGTCGATTCTTTTTTTCATTATGATATTGAGATTTGAGTCTTTGCCTCAACTCCTCGACGTTATATGCGAATATGTGACGTTGCAACGTTGAGGATGTCACCGATTCCTAACCCCGATTGAATTATATAATTCAATTCAAACGTAAGGATAGCGGGGTCAATAACTATTTATCATTTACTTCAATTATTTCTCGTATCAAACATGGATGTCAATTAAGTATCTGCTTATTCTAAGCAGAATTCCACAAAGAGTTGACCCAAAAGTTTTTAAAAACTCTCTCAATCATGGTTACTTTTTGACTACGCATTGAATGTTTATATATACATTTGAATTACACGCTTGAAAATATAAATGAAAACAATTGAAAATATATTGTTTACGTAATGGGCTATGGGCTCATACGATTACATATGGGTGATTGCGTCATGGGGTAATATGGTTGAAATAAATAAAAAAAAGTACTCTAACGATTCCCGATCATTTTGCGGAAATAGGAACCAAGAAAGTTAGATTTATTTTAATGCGACGCTTAATGTTGTTTGAAACAGGACACCGACTCTTGACCCGAATTACCCTATCAAATTAGAGAAAATCAAATCAAATATATAGGTGTCGCGGCATAAGAAATATTCTTTTACAGTCCAAATATTTTTTGTATCGAACACGAATACAAAGTGAGTATGGGCTTATTATAAGGGGGGAAACTTGAATGGGTATGTGGCAGCGAGTAAAATTTTATAAATGCAAAGACAGGATTGAATAATGGCTGCTGAAAATGAAGCAAAAGAATATGTATGATTTCACAATTAACTAACGTTGCAAAATTATTACAACATTGCACACTCTCACTAATATGGGCCATTCTCAGTTAAAATAAAGAAACAAGAAATGTGATTTTCTTTGAGTACGACGCTTACTCTCGCCTTTCACTCAAAACAAAGCCATGTACAAACAACCACTGACTTCTAATGATATTTGAGTAGCTACTATTTATTTGGAATGACCTGAACCTTTTGGTTTCAGCAGTGCTTACTCAATTTATTACTCCCTGAGTGGGGCAGGGCGCATGGGATTTGTGTAATCTGCGATGCCATTTGCATCTTAAGAATTTAACCGCGAGGTTATTGCGCTGCCCGGCAATTGACAGAAAAGGCAATGGTTGCCAAGAAAAAAATGAAGCAATATATATAAAGCGTTGGTACCTAAGTCATATCTCCATTATCGTAAATCGATACTCTGTGACGGTTCTCACTACAAAATGGGTTTGTTAGCATCCATCATCTTTACGTTCCTATGCGTAGTTGAATGTTGCGCTCAAGAACATCAAAGCAATATTAGCTTTGTCACAACGAATCCAGAGATCGCACCTGGCTCGGGAAATTCTGATAACAACGTGAGCATATCTAGTGAAATTGAAAATGTAATTTCAAGAAAAATTGATCAACACGATGTCAGAATCAAAGCCCTGGAACAGAAACTAAAAGAAAATGAGAAAGACATTGAATTGAAAAAAGAATTTTTGATTTAATCACAAGATTGCACCAATGCGTAATCGGGAAACCTGAGTCTAAAGTATTGGTTTTATATTTAATGCGATATTTTGTTTTTACAATTGTTGGCGTTCGAGAAGTATGTGTACCAATATGGAGATATCTAATTTTGTTCGCCTACTTTACATCAAGTTGTGTAAAGGAACGGTGGCCTATGGGCAGGGGGTATATCCACTTGGCTAACACAGACAGTCCCCGAACTCGTATTAGAACTAAAATATGGAAAATTGGAATAAAATTATGGCCTAACTCTAACCTGGTAAACATACTATGGGATTCCCCCATTTTATTATAAGACAGATTTTCAGATTATTGAGTTTTGAGAGAGTATATATTTTCAGTTTTAAACACCTTGGACATGGTATCTTCAATCATAAAAAAAATTCGCGAAACAGCAATAAATGGTAAATATTGGATTATTTTTAAATAATTAGAAATAAAAATACAACTCTGCTAAATGCAACCCTCACGTGTAAAAATTTTGTAAACTAAAATAAATATTCTTTAGTTCAAAATGATTCTCAATTTCAAACAGCATGTCGACCAGGCAAGAAAGGTCCAGAAGGTTCAAAGGGTGATATCGGATCACCAGGACAAATTGGCACCACGGGACGTCAAGGAGCTAAAGGAGAAAGCGAAACACAATGTAATTGCTCACGATATGATGAGTTGGCACACAAAGTTCAAATCACCGAAAATAGTTACTACCTCAAATTCCTACTCTTATTATATTTTATAACATTTATTTATTTAAAAACCTTACGTTAATTGATTGTGTCGCAAGTGTTGAATATGGCTAAGACTGAGGATTTGCAAACCGCTCTCTTGATCTAAACTTCAATATGAAGCTTTGACTTTTTAGAGAATTTCATATATTAAGCAATTATAAAGCTTTTTTATATGGTTTTATATTTGTTCTTATTTATTTTTAGCTCGAGAATTACAACTCTTAGCAGATGGTTGGTATCGTGTTCCCACTTACCCATTCTGGTACAAACTATTCAAAGTACGGTCAGACTATCAAACAGCCAGAAAAAACTGCGAACTCATGGGTGGTCGATTAGCAGCAAAGGGTATACGCAACCCAGCTATTCGCAGGTAATTATTCAATTATAATAGTATTGTCATTAGACTAAGTTAATTTAATAAGGAAAACAAAACTATGAATAGTTAAAGCTTTCAAGTGAGTGTTGGAAATCCAATTGATTAGAAAAATTTACGTTCAACTTTTGTATTTTTCTAAATTATTTGACATTGTTGTTTCAAATTAGACATAATATCATTTTAAGCGATCTTCTCGACACCTTTATTGGAAAAACAGGAACTGCGATCTGGATAGGACTTGACGACCTTGAGAAACAAGACAACTGGAAATGGTCGGACGGAGTTTCATCAACTTCTTCTAATACACCATGGGGCCGAGGAGAACCAAATGGTCGAAATGAAAGAGGTGTGTGTATGTGGAATCAACTGCAATATCAGATAGCAGATGTGAGTTGTAATTACAAACAATTCTATCTTTGTGAGAAGTAATTGAGAAATTCCCTTTTTCCCTTTGACTATATGGTAATGATATGAACAAAAAAAAGAAACAATATCTATAGTAACTCGCCTAAAATATAGCTACGGAAAATAGTCTAAAACTATAGCTACGACTATTCGATAATTGAGTAAATTGAATTTTTATTCACAAAACATTGCTTTCAACTTTTTTGTGGAACCGTATATTCATTGTAAACTCGATCTTTATTAACAACCTTTATTATTATAAAATCATGTATTCTGAGTATCGAACATATTGAATTGATTTTAATTGTTGAGTTAAGGTATTGCATTTTCTGTTTGGACTAATTGAATTTTCCAATGAATGATAATAAACGGAATCATTATATACTTGTGAACATCAAAAACGGGAACTGTGAGCTTTGCGCAATTTTAGAGTAATGATAAAAATAAGAAAGTTATTGTCATTATCCGAGGCACTAATGTAGATGAGTCGAAGTTGAGCGGTTTGTATATTTTTTCCACTATTTTTTGAATGCGACTAAGTTCATCATGTCTTCATAGCTAACCCTCGACATGTCATCTTTGGTGTTGAAAGTTTGTATATCTGAAAAACTTAAACCAGCGATCCCAACATTTTACATAGCATAGCTACATAGTTACAGTGTAATCTAAACATTTAATGTAACAAATTTCACCTTCAAAAAGAACGCGATGAAATTGAAAAATAAAATAAGATAAATAAATATAAAGGGCTCCGCTTCGACAAGTAGTAGGCCACCATAGGGCGCATGGGCGGTTAAAACGGTATCCCGTGTTATAAATATCATTTATGTAATAAATCGACCTCTCACCTCCAGTTCCACTTTGTCATTCATTCATCATTTGATTATATTCACACTAAACCATTCAGTAATAAGAAACTGTTTGTCAAAGAATGATTATGCTGAAGCCTTTAAATTAATGTTAATAGTACAAAATACTCACTCGTTTCACCATAAAATACAATCGATTGACTTGTGGTTAACTATGTCGTTTTGTACACTGATATTTATGTCGATTCTTTTCATTAGGATATTGATACTTTGTGTAACCTCACCAACCATTGGAGGGGGGGGGGGCATTGGGGGGGTGCCATATCCGCTTGAGCCAAAGCGCAGACAGAGCGAAGAACGTTGATCGAATGAGAAGACGTTCGATATGTCCTTGTTCATAAAAGGATTAGAAATGAATGACATGCATGACGCAAGCATATCCAGGTGTGTGGGATGTCATAATTGGAACAGTATCAAATGACCCGTGGCATTAGTGAGGTCACATAGTTAGGGTTGAATTGCAATTTTTGGATCTCCGTTCTAGGAGACCCTTATTATCAGTCGTTCTGTCTGTCTGTTTAGATGTAGCGGGGCTAACACTGACAGTCGCGAACTCGTAATATAACGAAAGTGAAGAAAATCGAAATAAAATTATGGCCTAACCCAGGGGTCGGAAACCCATGGTTCGCGAGCCATATATGGCTCTTTTGGTGACGGCATATGGCTCCTAGAAGAATTTGACATTCTAAGGCTAAGCTTACTATTGTTACAAGATTTCAAACTATTTTATAGCAAATTTGGCAGGAAATTCTCAATACGTTTGCGAACGCACGCCCAGCGCATGTCTATGTTATTTAAGAGAATTTTCAGACGGGCATTGTGACAAGACTAGGGGATTCTGGAACATATTTTGTGACATTTCAAAGAATTTTTTTGTATGAAAATATGTACCTTTTATGGATCTCTTGACCAAAAAGGTTCCCGACCCCTGGGCCCTAACCTCTAAGCTGGTATAATACGGGAGTATCCATTGTCCTGGACGTGTCTCGTGTTTCACATTCATTACATTCTGCTTAACATTACTGATAAATATAACATTGAATTGTTTAAAATAAAAAGGCCTACAATAAAAATCATTTTCAAATAATAAAGAAAATATATAATTCTTAGATTCACTGTTGCCCGGATAAAGTACTATAGCTATTATTTAATATTTGTTCTTTAAAAGCATTTTGGGGTAAAACAATTAATTCAAAAACATGTCAAACCTTTTATTTTTAAGGTTTAAATGGGTTTTTCAAATTTAGATAAATTCATTTAAGTAACCGTATTCAAAATATTTATCTTTTCAAATGGGAATATTTGAAACAAGAATAACGTAGGTTTCAAAATAGGAAAAATTTTAGGGAAGAATCTTTGAACCGGTTAAATTCTGGAACGTGCATTTCAAAGAAAAAACAATCAGGCCCGTATGGATATTGGGGGTTCGGACTTTAGCCTGAGTTGTGGATAGGCTACAGACTATAGTTTTCTGATTATTGTTGCAATCCTTTCGAAGTAAGAAAGAAATGATTACTTTTCACAGACGTATAATATCTTTATGGAACAAAGGGTGTCTATCAACTTATATTGTAGAGGCTCGCGCATGCAAGCGCACCTTTCATCTCGACGATTTGGTTCACCCTCACTCCATGGTGTATTAGAAGAAGTTGATGAAACTCCGTCCGACCATTTCCAGTTGTATTGTTTCTTAAGGTCGTCAAGTCCTATCCAGATCGAAGTTTCTGTTTTTCTATTAAATTTGCCGACAAGATCGCTGAAAATGATATTTATTATATTTTAAACATAGTGAACATAAATTAGCCAACAATATCAAATAATTTAAGAAAGGAAATAATGAAGTTCGATGTATTATTTAATAAGGCATTGAATTCCCAACATTCATTTTCTTATTCGAAATGCGAAACGAAAGTAAAAGACTTGAGCTGTTCAATATTTATTTTTGAACAATAATTTGAAGAAGGTCAAACTCCAAACTTCAGTTTTATATGTTGTATTTTTAAAACCCATCTAATCGCTTTCCCGCAACTTCTAGATCAATCAATTTGAATTTTTCCTCAATACAAGGTTGAATCAGTCGGAAGACGCATATAGCCTTTTTCCAATTCTTTCGTCCCCAATCGTGCCAAAAGTTCACTCGAAATGCACCTCGTTCTCGTTACAAAATAAGTCTGAAACTACTTAACTCACTCACACCCTATACAAAGAAAACATATGAGAGGGTTCCACAATGACGCATCATATAGCTTTTCCACAATAAACTTGAGATCGTGAAAGTGTTTTTGGATTACGGGTGAAGTTTAAATATTGTTGAGTCAAATGTCTATATGGCAATACTAATATTATATTTGTAATATACAATGTTGAATTACCTGCGAATAGTTGGGTTGCGAATACCCGTTGCTGCTAATCGGCCTCCCATGCGTTCGCAGTTTTTCCTGGCTGTTTGATAGTCAGACGGTACTTTGACCAATTTGTACCAATATGGGTAACTGTGTACACGATGCCAACCATCTGCTAAGGGTTGTGATTCTCGAGCTAAAATTAAAATAAGAACAAATATAAAACCATATAAAAAAGCTTTATAATTGTTAAAATATAAATTTATCTACAAAGCCAAAACTCCATATTGACGTTTAGATCCAGAGAGCGATTTGCAAATTCTCATTTTAAGCCATATATGCAACACTTGCGACACAATTAATTGACATTAGGTTTTATAATAAAATAATGCAATAATTTATAATAAGGGTATGAATTTGCAATAGTAACCTTTCTGTTCGAGGATTTGAACTTTGTGTGCCAACTCATCATATCGTGAGCAATTACATGGTGTTCCACCTTCTCCTTTAGCTCCCTGACGTCCCGTGGCGCCATTTTGTCCTGGTGATCCGATATCACCTTTTGAACCTTCTGGGCCTTTCTTGCCTGGTCGACATGTTGTTTGACATTGAGAATCATTTGGAACTAAAGAATAATAGTTTACAAAATTCTTACACGTTAACGTTGCATTTAGCAGAGTTTTATTTGTATTTCTAATTTATCACTTACATCAACTTTTTTGTATTCATGAAATTATCATTTCCAATTATTTACTTATTACAAGTCTGTAAATATTTAAAAACAATCCAATATTTTACCATTTAATGCTGTTTCGAGAGTTTTTTTCATGATAAAAGATGCCATGTCCCAGGTGTCTAAAACTGAAAATATATACTCTCTTAACAACGGACTTGGTTGTTATTTGACGATGGCACTAAGCCTGCTCACGATGCAAGTTTTCAAATTACTCAAATATGACAATTCGTAATAAAATGAGTGTCAAAAGAAAGGTGACAAGGAGGAAACGCAATTCCTTGCCCACCACAACGGTAAACCACAGTGTCTGGTTTGCTTTCAAGTAATATCTGGCGCGAAAGAATATAATTTGAAGCGCCATGACAAACCCAAACGCGAGATGCGGAAAATACAACGGTAATTCCCGGGAATTTATTTTAAAATAACAGAAGGCTTTATATATCTTCTTTAAAAGAAACGTCATCTATGCAACATATAATTGGTCTGATTAGAACGGCGAACTCTCGTTTTTTTAATAAATTTAAAGTAAGTAAACTTACGATATTTCGATCCCTTTTGGGTTTTCTCCGACCTCAACAAAAATTTTTGCGGTCCTTCAACCTAGCAACCTTGAACCACCCTTAGGTAGACTACTGCAGTGCTCTTCAACGGGGTGTACGGGGTGTACCCAAGTGTATACCGGACTATAAATTGGGTATACAACTGATAAAGGGTATACGAAGGGTGTACAGCCTAAGTCAGGGAATCTAAACCCTAATATAATAAATTATAAAAAATATTCAAGTGAAGACAACAATGCAAACGCGGCACACATAAAATATAAAATGTCATTCACGCAAAGAACTGACGTGAGCACATTGTTACAGCACAAATTATATAGATAATGTGATCACATACATGTCTGGGTTGGTGATATTGTCTGTCATGCACTTCGTTTGACTTACGCTGAACATTATTCTCGTTGACGCTATGACCGTCAGTCAAACTTATAACTTGCGGACACTAGCATATTAGATTGCATGATGCTATTGCAGTACAATATGTGTTTAAAATTTAATGTTCATTTAGGCCTTAAATAGACATTGGTATTTGTAAGGTATACAAAGTTATTGAAAAATTGTAAAAGGTACATCACGATAAAAAAGGTTGAAGAAAACTGGACTACTGTGTATCGGTAAAAATTTCAAACTACAGTTGTTCCTTGAATCTTTTGGTATTGCGATTCACGTTGAGACTAGACGCATGAATCGTCATCGTCACACGCTGCCATGAATAAAGCTCAATCAATATATCGGCCCGATATTGCGTGTTTGCCGATATATAATATCGGCATTAAACGGCCGATATATATACCAGTTGAAAAACCTAAAAATTGTCGTTAAAGTTGTTTTATTTACTGTTGGTTGTGATTATTTTTAATGGATAATACACTTATGTGGTTTATTGTTTTTATAATTCAAATTACACATAAGGGGGCACCGAAGTCCTAAGTGCTTAGGGAACCAAAGGGGCATAATCCGCCCCTGTGCACAATAGAGAGCTGTGGAAGGATGTAGTCAAATTGGTCCGGGCCACACTCCGGATTTAATGATGATGATGATGAATGGGGATAAATTTCTGTCGACTAGTGGTTGATCTCACGTGAGCTTCTCCCACGCCTTTTTTGTTAGTTAGTAAATAGGTTGTCAAAAACTTGTACGGCGATTCCATGGTAATAAAAGTCGGGACAGAGCAAAGCCTAGCCTTAGAAAGCTAAGATGGAACCTAACTGTTACTCTAAAAATAATATTAGCATAGAAACAATTGTTGTAATCCGCACTACAGCTTACAAACAATTTAACATGTCACTGCTTGACGTCAATGATATGATTGTATATATGCAATGCTGGTGCACGAATGTTAAAAATACTATAATTTAAGAATTCGATATTAAAATATTTACACCCGCATTGTTTGAGAAAAAATTTATTATCAAATTTAGTGTTGTTCAAACCAAATCCACTGTTGCTCAATCCAAAGTTATCTTCACGAATTCACGAAACTAAATGTCCAAGTATAAGTGTTTCCCATTTATTACATTCTGACTAGCATTCTTGATAAATATAAATATCATTCCATTTCAAAATAAACAGATCTAAAATTAAAAATCGTGTTTAAATAATAAAAAATAATTTATAATTCTTGAATTCGCTGTTGCTCGGATAAAGTAATATGGCTATTATTTAATATTTGTTTTTTTAACATGCACAGATGTTTTATCTTTTATATGGGCGGGCAATTACTTTTCTGAGGGGGCCAGTTCGATATAATAGTTACTGAGTAACTTAGTTACTGAGCCAGAGGCTCAAAACTCATTATGAATAAACAACCAAAAACTATGAATAGATTATAGTTCATTTACATCAATTAGTCCAACAGCTAGGCTATTGTTCATATAATAACAAGAAGTTTTATTTAGTTTTTCAAATTTAGACAAATTCAATTAAATAACGGTATATTTAAATATTTAACATTTCAAACGAGAAAAATTGGAACAAGAATAACTCATGAATAAAAATAGGAATAAATTTTCGAAATGATTTTTTGAACCAGTTTAATTTTGAACATGCATTTAAAAAAAATTAAAAAAGAATTAGGCCCGTATTGATATTGAGGGCTTGAACTTTAGCCTGGGTTGTGGATAGGCTACAGAGTATAATTTCCTGATTATTGTTGCAGTTCTTTAAAAGTAAGAAAGAAAAATTACTTTTCACAAAGGTAGAATCTTTTTATGTAACAAAGGGTATCTATCAGCTCATATTGTAGAGCATCGTACATGCAAGCACATCGTTCATTTGGACCATTTGGTTCTCCTCCACTCCACGGTGTATTAGAAGAAGTAGATGAAACTCCGTCCGACCATTTCCAGTTGTTTTGGTTCTCAAGGTCGTCAAGTCCTATCCAGATCCAAGTTCCTGTTCTTCTGATAAACGTGTCGAGAAGATCGCTAAAAATGAAATTTATTGTATTTTGAACATAGTGAACATAATTTAGTCCAACAATACCAAAAAACCTGAAAAAGTAAATAATCAAGTTCGACGTATTATTTTCTGAGGCAGTGGTTCCCAACCTTTTTTTATGTCGCGGCACACTATTGAGCTATTTAAATATTCGCGGCACGCCTATCACAAAACAGGAACATTTCCTACTCTTGAAGCCATTTAGCTATAAAATAATAGATCAGATAAGGAAGAATCTATTCTTGTTAATATAACATATCCTGTATTTAAAATGGATGGTTAATAGTTACCGATATTATAACTGTTTTCTCACAATAACGTACACGAGACCCACTTTCGGAGCACCTCACATTATCGTAAAAGATGCGCGGCCGCACGGGTAATACGTGACGCGTATACGCTTTAGTTTATCTCGTCCCTCCCCTGGGTGTAGCCTTATTATTACCACAGGTATTCTCACTTTTGCACAACCTAATTTATTTTTGATACAATTTAATGTTTCTCCCATTGCCAAAATCATTCAACGGTGTAATTGTCGGAACTATAGCGAAGTAAATGAAAGAGGCAAACAAACCGTATTTCATTATAACAATTAATTATTATCGCTAAAAACACTAAATAGGTTTAAAGTTGCTATAAACAATTTTCACCGATGAACGAATCTTTTCACGTTATGAATTTCGTGCAATGCCCGAGCATAATTTGATAGCAAAGATCGTAGCATTTACTATGTCGAAAAGCTTATTCTTCTTTTCAGACTGCAGAAACTATCCGAAAAACAATTGTTTCTGTGTTCGAAATATGAAATAATCGTCAATTCCACCAGGCTTTCGTGAAGTAGTGCAATTTACTAAATTTAATGAAGGTTTTATTATTAAGTTTCATTACATCAGTGTTTGTGCTACCACGCGTTTCGCCTGATTACTGGTGTGATTACAGATCGCAAGGATGGGCAAAAGAAAATATTTTTATCGAATCGAATAATTCGAATATTTTTAATGAATTGTCGAATATCGGATATTTTTAATACACATACAATGGGCATCCAGGCATTCTAATGTTGGTGATCTATTTCCGCCCGTCCTCTCTTTTTTTACAAGAAATAATTTTTATGCAACATTTGGTTTTATATTCTTGGGAGAACTATGCGTTCATATGGGCGACATATGTTAAAGACACCTATTAAAGAGTGAATTCGGGATTTTTGTTCTGATTTTTATCTTTTACGCTGGTTTTGATCTTTCTGTCCCAATTTTAAGCTAAAAATATTATTATTTCTGACGTCGGAATGCAGATATTTATAAAGACGATAGTTGAACTTATTATGATTTTACTTTCCTATTGTGTCTGATTTATTTTCGTATTAATTGGTGAATAAAAACCCTGCAAAGTCATTGTGTGAATACTGAATGTTATTTCGAGTTTAAATAATAATTCACTAAATTGGCAATAATGGCAATTCTACTAGTCAAATAATAATTCCTTGGTCAAGTTTGGGGAAAATTTCGCACAATAATTTGTTACCTTGGTTGACATTTTCAATTTTACGAAACGGTGTTTGCGCGCATTATGGAAAACT
The DNA here is from genome assembly GCF_013122585.1 of Styela clava. Lineage (NCBI taxonomy): Eukaryota > Metazoa > Chordata > Ascidiacea > Stolidobranchia > Styelidae > Styela > Styela clava. Next base: position 7,474,624 of record NW_024102829.1, on the reverse strand, counting down.
TAGAATTAAAATAATACCCAAATATCTGAAATACGACTCCTCAAATTTGTCGTTTCTGTTTGTTAGCAAGAGCCGTGGGGTAATTCTTGTGAAATTCAAGGGATTGGAAATTGGAATCACTTGAAATTAATTCAAAAATGAAATCTCTTCGCGGCACACCAAAATCTTTCCGCGGCACACTAATGTGCCGCGGCACCCTGGTTGGGAACCACTGTCTAAGGCAGTGATTCTCAAACTAGGGTTTGAGAGCCGCATGTGGCTCTCAACAGCCTTTCATGCGGCTCTTGTTAATGCTTTAAAAATTAATTACTTTCAAAGAAAATTTTCCATTGGAAACTAATCATTGACTTGAAATTAAAATGCGGAAGTCTATTAGTTAGTCCATAGGTTCTCAAAGTGCTCCGTACGGAGCCCCAGGGCTCCGCGAGATAAACCCAGGGGCTCCGCGAGCTATTCTATTACTTTTTAAAATACCGACTTGGCTAATTTAAAACTATTCCTAGAAGCAGTAACAGCTTTAATAAAATTTGACAACAATATAGCCTAGAAATATGGCAAAGTGGCGGAATTAAAAAATGACATTATTTATAAGCAGGAGCGCAGCCAGGATTCTTAAGAGGGAGGAGGTTAAAAATTGGAATCGGAATTTTACGCGTAACATTCTTGGCGATTCAAAAAAAACGGATAACGAGATTTCTGTTGCGTAAAATATTCAATTCATGTCCGATGCGAGCATTTGAAGTATCTTATCGTAATAATTTAATTGTGCTCATCGTTACTCACGTTCGATTCGAGATTACTGTTAGTGTTAGGATTACTAAAATGAAAAAATACTATTCTAAAATAACATAAACTGCCAACTACAAATAAATTGGAGTCGTATTTTTGCGATCTTGGGATTTGTTAAACTTGATTTTTTCTTTCGCACTCGATATTATTTTTAAGCAAGATATATAATTAATTGACTGTGTTTCAATTTCGCAGTTACTACGATGCATAACCGAAGAAAACCTAACATAACACCAAATTTTGTGATTTACAATGTCTATAAGAGCGTTTTTTTCTCACGTGAGTCTGCTGAAACAAAACTTATAGTGCTATCTTCCATTTTGAGTTTGGTTCTAATATTTTAGAATGCCGCTTTTTAATCAAGAAATTTGAATTGCCGATTTACCTCTTTATTAACTATTATTTTTAGCATTTGGTCGGCGATGATTATAATATGGTTACATGTTTTTTACATTGAACTCATAATTCCCCACGAGAACGAAAAAGCAATTATCGTCGTCATTGTGGAACAATACATGTATATGACGAAGGAAATTTTGATTCAGGGAGAATAAACACCTGCGTAAAGATGTTTGAGGTTTAAGTCTTTTAAGTCTTCCAAAAATGTCGAGAGGGGAAAAGATTCAACCCCTAATTTATTAATATGTTTGTCATGTGCCAAATTTACAGCTTCAGTATATACAACTTATCTTTGAAATTTAGATTTATTTATGACTTGTATTAACCTTATTAAAAGGGTTTAGTATATAAATTGAGTAAAGTACGTTTAACTTACTCAGGAATATTAATCGGAAAGTATCAAATTTAACATTATTCTGGGGCTCCGTGAATAATAGTCAACCTTTTTAAGGGCTCCGCAACACCAAAAGTTTGAGAACCCCTGAGTTAGTCGAATGGATTCCCCCGTGTTTATTTGCGTAGCGTTCACTAATCTACAAGATGCAATAGTGACGCAACAGTGAGCGTTTTTGCGGCCACCCGTACACTTTTCATTTGGAAAGATTTTAGACATGGCTGTAATCATTGACTTGCTTTCGTGGATTTTCAGTTTTTGTCGCATTTCCAAATATTATGTATAAATCAAATAACTCAATGATTATTTCAATTTCTAGAGCATTTTAATTTTGTTCCAGTAATCGAAAACAGTCCCAAAATATCTGGCGATAATCTCAAGCAGCCACTGCACCTTGCATCCTCCACGATTACGACCCGCTTTGGCAAACTTATTAGAAATCAAAGCCAAATTAAATGACTGTTAGTCTAGGGTGGGCAAAATTGAATTTTTTTTCGAATCGAATAATTTGAATATTTTAAGCGAATACCGAAGAGTCGAATAATGAATGTTTTTTTTTATACATAACAGGGATCCAAACGTCGGAGTTCGATACTCCATTTGGAAATTAATAGAAACATTGGAAAGTCGGCAACAAAGCGTTTTTACTGGTTAATGGTTAAATTCATCATAATCGCTGATTGTCTTTGTCACCGAGAACGTTTCGGTGGCGATATCATAAAGTTGATATACTATATTCCCGTCCTTCCTCGTTTTTTGCAAGAATAAGGGGTCGTTGGATATCGAAGTTTCATATTTTTAGTATACCCTTGCGTTCACATCAGCGACAGCTGTTGAATACATAAGGTCTGATTTCAAAATCAAATTCATTTTATTCTGAGTTTTATTCTCTGCCTTGGATTTAATATTCCTTATCACCGCTTGTAAATTAACCGTGCCTGTTTAAAGTGAACGGTAATCGAGATGCAGATATTTATTAGAATGATAATTGAGTTTCTCATGCTTTCCTATGGTGTTCGTGGTATTTTACTATTAGATAGATGAACCTAGCAAATTTACGATTGCTTGAATCCTGAATGTTGATTCAATCAGTAATCAGTAATTTATTTTATCACCAAAAAATACACACTGTACATACAGAACGAGATAAGAAAAGAGAGGAAAATAATGCATTTCAGGGTGAAAGCGGACGCGATAAACCAGCATTGGTTATCGAGCAGCGACACCTATGAATAGTCTAACATTGGGTCATACAAGAACAAGAATCGAACTAAATATAGTACTAAAGTGAGGAGTCGGACGCCAAAATACTGACATTGGCAGGACTATGTTTAAAAAGACCGAATATTTCCGGACTCACTAAGCAAACGACTCCGAACGCCGACTGGCAGATAACTATGACAACTACGGCACTAATACGGTAACGTATAATAAAATAGAGATTAAATAAGTTAGCAAAGGCATTTCTAGACCTTTGTGTCTAATAGAGGCTCAAACACTATTTATAACTAATTCCTTCAAGTTTTAACGTTTTTTTCAACAAAACAACACCCCGATGGTTATTTTAGCTAAAATACTTCTGAGTAATGCTCAAATTTTTTTTTACGGAATTTGCATATTCAGCCCTTCACCTAATGGTTTTGATCATGTCATGTCTTAAGGCTTAATTATTACTGTCTAGATGCTTCAAAATTTAACAATTGTAATCATTTTCGATTATAATAGACGCAACAATTCGTGAACGAGTCAGTGTGCATTGTTACAACGAAATTCACGATTGATTTTACGTTCTACTCTTGGCTCAACGGCCATGCATGGTCGAGTAAACTGTTTACATATTCGAAACATTATTTGGCTAAGGATGGAAGAGATCACTAAAGAACTAATACAAAGTGTTTTAAAGGGAGTAGGACATGACATTTCTTATCTGGTTACAACTTAATGGGTGTTTTTCATACAAGAAACTCATACCAGATTTTGGAAAAACTTTCGGTCATTTTTAAATTCATGCTATTTTTATACCTAGAGTTTTCTAACGACCTAAAATCGCCTTTTTCACAATGAAACGCCGAAAAGTCATTTTGACAACTTAATCAACAATTTATTCAACTTTATGTTCGGTAATGCAAGAAATGGCTAATGACATGTCACCAAGCATGCGGAGTTTAAAATCTGGGAAATTAATTTTAAATACCTAATCTGGTTTGACGTTTTTGAGTTTACGGAACGGTTGGTACGTTTTTTTTGCAAACAATGGAATTGAAACGATACGTTAAGTGCAAAGATAAGCATATAACACCATAACCCAAAGACAACGACTATTCAAATTTGCATTTTTTTTACTGATAGCGAGCGCCGTTGGGAAATCTCGCACAATAGACCTTAGTCTTTTAAAACCCATCCTACGCGCAAAAATAAAAGTGATGTAAAATTTTTTTTTTTATCATTAGCTATTATGGGAAATGTGATTACCAGAGCAGAAATTCGCATTTTTTGAGATTTTCTAGATATGTTTCATCGTATACGTGTGTAGTTTTGAGGATAGAATATTTTTTACATTATTTTTGGTATTTTTATCATGATAAACATGGTCAAGATTTTTGATAATCGTTCATTAAAATTTTAATAAGCGCGGTGTTTCCGATGACGTCATTCTCATTAGACCATGAAATTCTGCCAACTCGCCGTGCTCTGTGGGATATGCGCTGCAAATGCGGCGCTAATATCACTTTGGGTACGGTGCCGGTCCTGGAAGCGTTTAACATTGACAATCTATAACCCATACCATTTCTATCACGTTTGTTTACTGGTTTTACGCATTTATACCTGTACCGCCAGCAATCATTTACTGAAGGCATGCTGACGTGTTATTTAAATTACCGGTACCGTACCAAGGCTGCAAGAGGTGAAAACTAAATTAGGCCTATTTAGTAAATACTGAAATAGGCCTACGAACAAAAATGTTGGCCAGCCTGCCAATAGGCAGGATAAATTGTACGGTACCGGTATACAAAAAAGGTGAATATCTCCAACCTATAATGGTACAATACCGGTCTCCTGACCTGGTTAAAAAGCCCCTGCCCCCCCCCCCTCCCCATGTTCGCTATCAAGATTAACAGTTGATTAAGATGTTTGAACAATTTAACAAAAACTCCTTGGAGGAAGGGTTGACTACGTTACGGAATATTTTTGGATTCGGGTAAACATGTAGTCCATTATTAAACCACTGCTTTTTTTTAGATTTTCACTTAGTGGACACTTAGTAAGTACGACAGTTAATTTATGAAAATTATTATAAATTATTAACAAATCAGTAGAAGTCAGCTCGGGTATTCAAACATGTGATGATTGAAGTGAGAAAAAAAATTGAAGTCACGTTTAGGATATTACATTAAACAACAATGGAAAAGGTACATTGGAATCAGTCAAGCTTCAAATGCTAATGGCATTAATGAAAAGAATATGCGAAATGAAGACTGAAGTTTCCATCTGAGACATTGGAAGACGCTAAAACTTTATATACTTGATAGTGTGGAAAGCCGTCTCACAATGCAGTAATAATGGGACATATATTTATAATATCATTATACATGCTTTAAGTTGAACTATATGTTTAATTAAAATATCTATCTTTGCTAATAAATGCTGAAAACCATTTATTTCAATCTGCTGAGTGATTAGGGCCAGAAATTTGCTGTAGGAACCATCACCAGGGCTGGATTTACCAATGGGCTAGGCAGGCTGAAATCTAGAGCCTCGAAATTCGGTTTCGAAGTTTGTAGTTCTTTTGAAAACTTGACAAGTTTAAACCCTACGAAACGTATATATATATATATATCAAGCTTTTCAGAGTAGAAAATTCTGTACACAACTGGTTTCAACCACAGCATCATAATAAGGGAAATTATTATTATGCGCATTCTGCAAAAATCATCAAAAATCTTGGCCATGTTTATCATGATAAAAATATCAAAAAAGATGTAAAAAATATTCTATCCTCAAAACTGCTCACGTGTACAATGAAAGATATCTAGAAAATTACAAAAAAAGCAAATTTCTGCTCTGGTGATCACATTCCCCATAAGAGCTAATGTTAAAAAAAATTTTCTACATCACTTTTCTTTTTGCGCGTAGGATGGGTTTTTAAGGAATAAGGTGTATTCACGATTGAGTTGGAGACGCGCGATTTCGGTGTCTAAGCAGAGCGGCGCAGGTCACGTGGTACCGGATATTCGAATAGTAAAATGCCAGTCCTAGTTGTTACGTGTGTTGTTGTTATGATGACTTGGTATTTTAAATACGCGCTTAAGGTAGGTTGCTATTCTACCTTGCGTTGTATGTGTGCGGCTCTTCATAACTTTGAGGTTTGAAATGCGGCCCTGGGACTAAAAAAGTTTGAGAACCACTGGTCTAAGACATTGAATTCTAAACATTCCTTTTCAATTGAAATGCAAAACGAAACTAAAAGACTGTTCAATGTTTACTTTTGAACAATAAAGTGAAGAAAGTTGAACTCCAAAACTCAGTTTAATACGTTGTATTTTCAAAAACCATCTAATCTCTTTTGCCCAACTTCTAGATTAATCAATTTTTTGCAGTAAAATTGCGATTGTGAAAGTGTTTTTGGATTACTAGTGAATTTCAAGTATTTACCGAGCCAAATGACTAAATGACAATACTACTGTAATAATTATAATATACAATGTTGAATTACCTACGAATAGTTGGGTTGCGTATACCCTTTGCTGCTAATCGGCCTCCAATGCGTTCGCAGTTTTTTCTGGCTGTTTGATAGTCTGAGGATACTTCGAACAATTTGTACCAATATGGGTAACTGTGAACACGATACCAACCATCTTCTATCAGTTGAAATTCTCGAGCTAAAAATAAAATAAGAACAAATATAGAACTATTTAAAAAAAAACTTTATAATTACCTAAAAGAGGAATTCATCTAAAAAGCCAAAGCTTTATTTCGAAGTTTAGATCCATAGAGATATTGGCAAATCCTCATTGTTTTTGCCATATGCAACACTTGAGACACAATCAATTAACGTAAGGTTTTTGAATAAAACAATGTAACAAAGTATAATAGGGGAATGATTTTGAGAGAGTAACCTTTTTCGAGGATTTGAACTTTGTGTGCCAACTCATCATATCCTGAACAATCACATGATGTTCCACTTTCTCCTTTAGCTCCCTGACGTCCCGTGGCGCCATTTTGTCCTGGTGATCCGATATCACCTTTTGCACCTTCAGGGCCTTTCTTGCCTGGTCGACATGTTGTTTGACATTGAGAATCGTTTGGAACTAAAAACGATAATTATTTTAATTTGGAAAAAAGCTTAAAAAGGCATATATCGATGAAATTGATATGCTGAATTTTTTTTAGAATTTTTTTTTATGTCTTTTTAATGTCATGTTATTTAAAAGATTTGGAGAATGAAATAAAAAAGATGACCAAACAACTCAATTTATTGTACTTATAGAATTCTTATGCCGATTATGTCACGAAAAGGCGAATAGATTAAATCAACATTCAATGCTTTTGCACAGCAGATTATTAAATTATTCGAATCAAAACGTAAGAAAGTTTTAGCGCCTATTTTGGAAAAATTTGCATCAGAAAGTTTAAATGATAAATTATAGGAAAATTTATATGTGTCCAATGATAAGAAAGCATCCACTCTCTACTGCAAGTCATACAAGTAATTATTTAAAAAAATAAATTTCACCATCTGTTGCTGCTTGTCGAGCTTTTTCCGCAATTAACGATGCCATATCACAGATGTTGACAACTGAAAAAAATGAAAATCGATTTTCATAAAACCCGATAAGCAAAAATAACTGCCCCAAAATTAAAAATTGCAATAACGAAATATCGCGATGAATATCATACCAATATTTTTAGCTCAATGCAGTTTGACAATTAACTAAAAAAGCTTTATTTGATGGGTTCGTAACATCATTTGCATAGTAATAAGACGTGAATCTATACTGCGATTCTATATTTTAATCTTCAATTTGGGAAATAAGAAACATCTACAAAAACAAAGGATATTTTTTTCTTGAACTCACATGACATTGGCGAGCAGCTCTTTAATTTTTCTCTCTCATTTCCTTTCTGTTCCAGCGATTTGATTCTTTTAGTCAAGCTATCGTACTGATCAATTTTCATTGAAGTTACATTTTCAATTTCACTAGATAGGCTTAGGTCGTTATCGGAATTTCCCGAGCCAGGTTCGATCTCTGGACTGCTTGTGACAAAGCTAATATTACTTCGATGTTCCTGAGCGCAACATCCAACTACGCATAAGAACGTAAGAATGAAGGATGCTACCAAACTCATTTTGTAGTGAGAACCAGCACAAGGGTATCGATTTACGATAATGAAGGTATGACTTAGGTACCGACGCTTTTTATATGATTCTCCATTTTTTTTTGCCAACGAGTGCCTTTTCTGTCAATTGCCGGGCAGCGCAATAACCTCGCGGTTGAATTCTTAAGATGCAAATGGCATCGCAGATTACACAAATCCCATGCGCCCTGCCCCACTCAGGGGTAATAAATTGCGTAGGCAGTGCCGAACACAAAAGGTTCGGCTCAACTACTCAAATATCATTAGATGTCAGTGGCTGTTTATACAGAACCTTGTTTTAGGTGAAAGGCCCGGAAAGGCGTCGTACTTAGAGAAAATCCCATTTCTTGTTTCTTCATTTTTAAAGAGAATGACCCAGAATCGCGAGAGTGTTTATTTTGGAATATTTTTGCAACGTTAGTTAATTGTGAAATCATACATTTGTATCTATCTTCTCTTGAGTCATTTTCAGTAGCCATTATTTCCATTAGCCTCACATCGGTATTTATTCTCTCTATAAATCTTGGGCCAAAAAGGCCCGAGACAGATTAAAAAAGCTTTGTAAACATTGGAAATCGCAAAATTTCGTGTGACTACGGCACACATGTTAGGGTATGATGGGCCTCTGGAAACCATACTGTCGTCACTAAATCGAAACACAGTCAGCGGTGCGGGTGATGCACCTTTTTATTCGTTCTAAAACTACCGGCGGGGCTGCAGTCAACTTTTTTCCGGATCAGAATGATATATAAGATGATATAATACGTGAAACATACTCTAACAAATTTATATTGTACCACAATAAATTGTACTCCATCGCAGACGCTAATATCCTAAAATAAGCTGAGTGGCAGCAGCGATAGAGTAAAGTCAGTGTTGCAAGAACAGCTCAGTATTGTCGAATTCGCTAACTCGGAAAAATACGAATCAAAATATAATCGGGAAATTTACCACACATTCTTAGATCTGCCAATTGCCGTGGAATTTGAAAGTAATATTTTCATTTTCATGAGTTGTCACCACTGTCAGTTACGTTGAATATAATTGACTAACTAAACAAAGAAATACATTTTGAAATCCCTTAGTTGTCATGGCTTGAATATTTTGCGCGACAGAAAAATCATTATACGCTGAAAAAGTCGGATCTTTTAAAAATCGTTGTAATCGATGCGATTCAGAAAGCATTGCGTGAGAGATTGTGATTTCAAACCTCTTCCCCCATTTTGAAAACCCTTGCAGAGTTCAAATGTCGTGTAATACATATGTAAATAATATATACTGGTACTTCAATTTGTTATCGCCAGTGAGTTTGAGACTTTGTTTGATTACAGTTGAACCCGATGGAAATGTTCCAGGAATTATCTATGGCGCGTATAAACTCGAAATGAGATGTCCATTTCTACTTATTGTGCGTTTAGCATTTGCAACATATGACATTACGTGCGTGGATGAAAAATTTATATACACAAGCAACAAACAAGATTTCCTTATAATAATAAAGCCTGATCATTTTAATGCTAATTATCATTGTTTCTAACCACCACCATTAAAAATAAGCTTAACAGCTATTTCTATCTCTTGTTGGTGTTTTCGTGACTTCATATCAAATATAATGTTCAATATCAACATATAGCATTCAATTTTCTCATCGAATTAGATTCAACGAACATTTTCGTACACTTAACAGCATTTCATGGTAACTGCCGACTGTTCAAATTCTCAAAATTCATATGAAATGAAAAATGGACAATAAAATCATAAATTTATCAATGGGCTCATATATGTCGAAATACTTCAGAATTCAGAAAAATAGAATTGTATGTGCAGATACAGAATTTTAATGGCATGAAGCATGTATTAGCCTAGCATGGTCTTTGAGTGTTGACGAGAACATTCATCTGAACGTGTTGATTACGAAAACAGCAGGATGATTTGCAATGTACCATTCAGTCGTCTTCCAAATCATAAGAATAAAAAAAACTGATATGATGTGAAGAATGTAGATGGGCGTCGGATAATCTCGATGCAGTGATTGAAGTGTAGCACCTCAATCCTTGAGGTGTAGCAGTGTTTGCTCAATTTGCAATATAAAACTTGCAGGCACCGACATTTTAACTTAAATTAAAGTCGAAAAAAGAGTTGTTTCAGTCAGAAAATATTTGGTTAACTTTGATAGTGATAAAGAAACTCAGGACCTCCCGAAGTACGCACCAAAATGGCGCACTACCTGAACTCAGGTTGTGTACCAGGTTAGATTCAGGTTGTGCGACATCTTGGTGCGCCTACTACAGGAGTACCGAACCCTATTTCGGAAGAAATCAATCGGTTTATTATGTAGGTGACTTTCCGCATCCTGTTTACGTCATACATATATCTAACATGTATGTACAAGTATTTTGCCGTAACCGTATATTTCTGAGTGCCAGCAATTACAAGGTAGTGTACATAAATAGTACACGGGAAAGGTAATGTTTGGCCTAATTTCTCAATATGACCTCCAGGACTGCGACTTCATTGAAAATGCAACAACCGCTACGCCCACGCAAAATCTCAACACCATAATAAATTTCCAAACTTGCAGTCGGTGCAGTTTTTTTATATTTGCTGTAGGCGAAGAAATAAATTTTATTTCAACTGACATGAAAGCGTCATCGTATTACACAACATATTTATTCTACAAAATCAATGGTGAAGCCAGCCAGAACAAAATTGCTCGACTCAATGTGACTAATTATTTTTCGTCGGCTAGATAGGTAAATAATACGTGATGCCCATGAACAAATTACAGCAACATCAACAACCAGACCATCTTTTTGTTCATACGTTCGTTCAATTTTCGAATAATTTCATCTCATTATTATAGATTTTGTCTGATTTATTAAGCTATAATCAACATTTGAAATGCCGACAAATACCATCGCAGTGGCATTTGGATCTGCTTTGATTCAAGCATCGGGGCTTGCAGCTACTATAATTGCAAGTACTTTTGCTGTGGTTGTGATAACCGCAGTTATTTTCGCTTGCATTATCTGGTGAAAAAGAGAAAATGGAAAATGCTAGTTTATAACTCGTATTCGTAGTATTACCAGTGGTTTAACTTGTTGTTTCATTTGTCCCTATTTAAAAACGAGAAAACGAACATATACTACGTAGACAAATAAATGTCATGTATTTGAGTTTCCTACTAGGCCTAAGATATATTTATTTTCACATTTTGATTAATATAAATCGCCTATAGTTGTTTGTTTCATACTACTACTTCCAGTATTCAGGCAACCCAGAAATTTGGGATTTATTCAAAATGGATGAAAAATAGAAAGACCAAGATTTGTACAAATCGCCCTTTTCTAAATTGAATAAAAAATGAGAATAATTCACATTCTAGTCAAACGCTATTTGGGAAACCTGAAATATTATGATCATGTTTTGCTATAAATCAGGGATTTGCAACCTGCGGCCCGCGTGCCAAATTTAGATCACAAGAAGAAAAATGTGTTCCCCATGGAAAAGCGCCAATTTTGAATGGTGGGAGGTCCGCGAAACAAATTTTTAATTTAGTTCAATCTGGTACGCATGAGTAATTCCAATCCATTTGCGTTGCGAAGCCTCTACCTGAGGCCAATGACGTTACAATGCCATAACAGCTAGCTTGTGCGCATGCCATATGATCAATACCCAAAATTTGTTTGCTTGTAACTACTATAAAGCCTATATCTAATGAAAGATTCGACCCGCAGTATCACTCAGGTATTTGTATCTGACCCTCTTGTATTGAAGGTTGCACACCCCTGGGCTAAATTATGTCCCTTCTGGCAAAACCTTTAATTAAAAATATAGTTCTAATTAATTGAACGTGACGCGTGCTAAGTTATTAAATTTTCTGAAATTAGTTGTGTTTTAAAACTAAAAAGGAGTCAAAGAAATTTGATACTTCAGTTTTCGTGGAATGTTTTCTGGCAAATACTTGACTTTGTCGAATTTTTTCAGAATGTGCTAGTGTGATGTCTTCTTCTCATTGAGGTTAAAAAATGATAAAATTCATTATAACTTTGCTATGTTTTATTAATTTTTCCTTTACATCATATCATTTTTTTTCATTCTTAGGATTTGGAAGACGACTGAATTGTACATTGTAAATCACCCTGCTTCATAATGTTTTCGTAATCAACACGTTCAGATGAATGTTCTCGTCAACACACAGAGACCATGCTAGGCTAATACATGCTTCATGCCATATAAATTCTGTATCTGCACATACAATTCTATTTTTCTGAATTCCGAAGTATTTCGACATATTTGAGCTAATTGATTAATTCATGATTTTATTGTCCATTTCTCATTTCATATGAATATTGAGAATTTGAACAGTTGGCAGTTAACATGAAATGCTATTTATGTGTACTAAAGTTTTCGATGGGAAAAGAAATATTGATGTAATATTTTGATATTGAACGTTATATTTGATATAAAATCACGAAAACACCAACAAGATATAGAAATAGCTGTTAAGCTTATTTTTTACTATTGTAGCTAGACACAATGATAATGACCATTAATATGATCAGGCTTCAATGTTATAAGTAAATCTTGTTTATGTTTTTCAGCCACGCACGTAATGTCATATGTTGCAAATGCTTTAAATAAAATGTACAATAAGTAGAAATGGACTTCTCATTTCGAGTTTATACGCGCCATAGATAATTCCTGGAACATTTCCATCGGGTTCAACTGTAATCAAACAAAGTCTCAAACTCACTGGCGATAACAAATTAAAGTACCAGTATATATTATTTACATATGTATTACACGACATTTGAACTCAGCAAGGGTTTTCAAAATGGAGGAAGAGGATTGAAATTACAATCTCTCACGCAACGCTTTCTGAATCGCTGCGATTACAACGATTTTTAAAAGATCCGACTTTCCCAGCATATAATGATTTTTCTGTCGCGCCAAATATTCAATCTATGACTGAACTGACAACTAAGGGCTTTTAAAAATGTTTTTCTTTGTTCAGTTAGTCAATTATATTCAACGTAACTCAAGATGAAAGTATTACTTTCAAATTCCACGGCAATTGGCAGATCTAAAATTGTGTGGTGAATTATATTTTGATTCGTATTTTTCCGAGTTGCTGCCACTCAGCTTATTTTGGGATATTATCGTCTGCGATGGAGTACAATTTATTGTGGTACAGTATTAATTCGATCGAGTATACTTTACATATATTATCTTATATATCATTCCAATCCGGAAAAAATCGCCTTCTGCCCCGCCGGTAGGTTTAGAACGAATAAAAAGGTGCATCACGCGCACAGCTGACTGTGTTTCGATTTCGTGACGAGGGTATGGTTTCCAGGGGCCCATCACTCCATAACATGTGTGCCGTAGTCACACAAAATCTTGCGATTTACATTGTCTACAAAGCCTTTCTAATCTGTCGCGGTCTTTTTTGGCAAAACTTTTTTCTTTTTATGATGTCGCTCTTCAATCGAAATTTGGGTTGTGGTTTTCTTCCTTTAATTATAGTTCGTCGCCGATGATTGAATAATAACTTGTTTTTCGCGTTGGACTCCCAGTTAAAATCAATTATCGTCGCCCTAATGGAACAAGATATATAGAGAGAATAAATACCGATGTGTGAACCTAAATAAGACGTCACACTTACGAATAAAATTAACGTTCACAACAAAAATAAAATCGCACGCTTTATCAAATTTTTCGGTCAAATGCATCCTCCCCTCCCCCCCACAAACACACACACACACTTGGGTATGCCACCGGACGAGTGTGTCACATTAATTTATCAGCATCACGCATCCGAAACCAACCACGAACTTGAATACATCGAGCGTAGGCGCCGGTCTCGGAGGTCAGGTCATCTCAATGCAGTGTTTAACGTTGCTTTTTGCTGAGGTAGAATCACAAATTGCCACTCACAGATTTACTTTTTCATACATGTGGTTTTGTACTCTGATCTTTATGTCGATTCGTTTTAGTATAATAGTGAGATTTGTTACTTTGTGTCACATCATCAGCCATTATGAAAATATATAGCATAACCAGCGTTTTATTTTAAGCTTATCACCGACTCAAATCGAATGTATCAGTCTGAATATTTGTTGTATAAAACAGGAATATAAAATAAGTGTCGAATTATTATGAGGAGAAAAACTCAAATAGGTATTGACGAAAAAGGCACTCGTTGCTAAAGAATTGAAGCACTATATAAAAAGCGTTGGTACCTGAGTTCTACTTTCATTATTGTAAATCGATACTCTTGTGCTGCTTCTCACTACAAAATGAGTTTGTTAGCATCCTTCATTCTTACGTTCCTATGCGTAGTTGAATGTTGCGCTCAAGAACATCTGGCTCGGGAGATTCTGATAACAACGTAAGCCTATCTAGTGAACTTGAAAATGTAACTTCAACAAAAATCGATCAATACGATATCAGAATTAAAGCGCTGGAACAGAAACTGAAAGAAATTGAGAGAGAAAAAGTTAAGAAGTGCTCGCCAACTTCGTGTGAGTTTAAGAAAATATATCTGTTCGTAGATTCTTTTATTCTTTGTATTATTGTGTTTCACTTTCCTGTGTTTATCAAATTGCAGACGAAATTATATAATATCAGCATAGATTTCGTTCTTTTGATAACTTGACGGTGTTTGTTGTAATCCCAAAAAGTAAATTAAAAAATAATTTTGATTAAATTGACAGATTGCATCGATGCCTGATCGGAATTCCTGAGTCTAAAATATCGTTTTTATATTTAATGCAATTTAGTTATAACAATTTTTAATATAAGTCAGATTTTCAGATTATCGAGTTTCAAGAGATTATATATTTTCAGTTTTAGAAACCTGGGACATGGCATCTTTAATCATGGAAAAAGCTCGCGAAACAGCAATAAATGGTAAAATATTTGATTAGTTTTAAATAATTACAGACTTGTAATAAATAGTTAATTGGAAATGATAATTTCACGAATACGAGAAAGTCAATATAAGCGATAATTCAGAAAGAAAATACAACTCGCTAAACGCAACCCCCACGTGTAAGCATTTTGTAAACTAAAATATCTATTCTTTAGTGCCAAACGATTCTCAATGTCAAACAACATGTCGACCAGGCAAGAAAGGCCCTGAAGGTGCGAAAGGTGATATTGGACCGACAGGACAAAATGGCGCCACGGGACGTCAGGGAGCTAAAGGTGAAAGTGGAACATCGTTTAATTGCTCACGATATGATGAGTTGGCACACAAAGTTCAAATCCTCGAAGAAAAAAAAGGTTACTATTGCAAATTCATAGTCTTATTATACTTTATTACATTGTTTTATTCAAAAACCTTACGTTATTTGATTGTGTCCAAGTGTTGCATATGACAAAAAAATGAGGATTTGTAAATCTCTCTCTTGATCCAAACGTCAATATGGAGCTTTGGCTTTTTTTTTTAGATAAATCCTAATTTTAAGCAAATATATACTTTTTTTATATAATTCTATATTTGTTTTTATTTCAATTTTAGCTCGAGAATTACAACCCGTAGCAGATGGTTGGTATCGTGTTCACAGTTACCCATATTGGTACAAATTGTTACAAGTATCGTCAGACTATCAGACTGCCAGACAAAACTGCGAACTCGTGGGTGGCCGATTAGCAGCGAATGGTATTCGGAATCCAACCATTCGTAGGTAATTCAACACTGATCTTGCACTGATAATAGTATTGTTATTCGTCTCGATAATTATTTAAACAGCAATACTGTTGCAAAAACTCTTTGGCAATCACATATATCCGGTGGGAAAGATGGAAAGTTTTCCTTTTATAAGGTTTGAAAGTTATGTAGTTTCATACTCACTTGGTTACGCAGAACCAGCTGAATTTCTGGTGAAACTTCTGCCCCGATTGGAGACAAAACAATTGGAAATTAAGACTTTTAAGACATGTAAATACAAATAGATTAATCTAGTATAGAATTTGCACAAAAGCATTTTTTTGCAACTGTAAGCTAGAAATTAAATAGTTTAACTTTTTGTAAGTCATTTCATGGTGAGAACAAAACTATGAATACTTTAAACTTTTAAGTGAGTGTTGGATCCAATTCATTGGAATAAAATTACGTTAAACTTTACTATTCGTATTTTTTAAATTATTAGCTATTGTTGGTCCAAATTTAACATAATATAATATTATTTTCAGCGATCTCCTCGACAAGTTCATCAGAAGAACAGAAACTCCGAGCTGGATAGGACTTGACGACCTTGAGAAACAAGACAACTGGAAATGGTCAGACGGAGTTTCATCAACTTCTTCTAATACACCATGGAGTGAAGGAGAACCAGATGGTCAAGATCAAAGATGTGGGTGTATGTGGCATGACTATCAGTATAAAGTAGTAGATTTAAATTGTAGTTTTCAAACATCCTATCTTTGTGAGAAGTAATGAAAAAAGACCTTCTGTTTTACTTATAATTAATGAAAATAATATTTGAAAATTTGTGTCTATATTGATCTTGAGTTTTCTGAGAATGGCACCGTTTGAGTTTCGCAACTCCGTCGATTTTTATCGGATAGTTTTTAAGTCAATTTTATGGTTAATACATGAAATAAAATGCAAGTTGTTTTGTTCGGGTCATCTTTTCAAGCCTGCATTCCATTCAGAAAATTGTTATTAGCTTGTAATATCTAGTATTTGTATATCAAGTTATAAATTGACTGCTATGATGGCTAAAGCTCATCAGAAATGGTTTTGTGTATGGCGGCTATATTATGTCGGCTATAAAAGCTTTACCCTGTCGGCTGTAGTTGACCTTGGTCTGTGATTCATCGCATTATAATATTGTTATTGTTGATAAAGGACTTTATAAACTTACAAGACTCTGTCTCTAATATTTATTCTGCTTTAGTATTCTTTATTTGGTTTAAAGGATTTTGCATTGTATATATGTTGGGTATTATAAAAAAAAGAATACGAATAAATTATTTGCTTATTTGCTTTGCATTTATTTAACTTAATCGAAAGTTTCAAACAATCATCATCTCAAAGAAGTATGTTTTTTAATTCACTAGTGCAATGTAATAAGCGCAATATCTCAGCAGGTCACCAGTATCTCAACCAATATTTCGCCATGCTATGTATGAATACGTAGCGCAGCCTACTATACTTCAGTCGGGTATAGTGGAGACACACCCACGCAAGCCTCGGACGAACAAAATCAAATCAAGGTATTGCAGTCTATGCCACTCATAAAAACTTCGCTTAAGTCGTGCACAAACAAACTCGCATTACGCATCCGGAAACAATCTCGGACTTTGATAAAATCGAGAGTAGATAACAGACTTGGGCGTCGGATAATCTCGATGCAGTGATTGAAGTTCCTATTTGCCTAATGCTCAAGTTGTAGTGTTTGCTCAATTTGCAAAATAAAACTTGCAGGCACAAACATTTTAACTTAAATTAAAGTCGCAAAAAGAGTTGTTACAGTCAGAAGATATTTGGTTGACTCCGATATTGATAAAGAAACTTATTTCGGAAGAAATCAATCGGTCTATTCTGTAGGTGACTTTCCGCATCCTGTTTACGTCGTACATGTATCTAGCATGTATGTACATGTATTTTGGCGTAACTGTATCTTTCTGAGTGCCAGTAATTACTAGGTAGTGTACATAAATAGTACACGGAAAAGGTAATGTTTGGCCTACTTTCTCAATATGACCTCCAGGACTGCGACTACATTGAAACTCCGAGAACCGCAACGCCCACGCAAAATCCCAACACCATAATAGATTTCCAAACTAGCAGTCAGTGCAGTTTTTTTTTATATTTGCTGTAGGCGAAGAAATAAATTTTATTTCAACTGATATGAAAGCTTCATCGTATTACACAACATATTTATTTTACAAAATCAATGGTGGAGCAAGCCAGAACAAATTTGCTCGACTCAATTTGACCAATTTTTCCGTCGGCTAGATAGGTAAATAATACGTGATTCCCTTAAACTAATTACAGTAACAGCATTTATCAGAACATCATTTTGTTCATACGTTCGTTTAATTTTTGAATATTTTCATCTCATTATTATAGATTTTGTCAACGATTTTATAAAGCTATAATCAACATTTGAGATGCCGCCAAATACTCTGCTTCGACTCAAGCATCGGGGCTTGCAGCTACTATAATTGCATGTACTCTCGCTGTGGTTGTTATAACCGCAGTTATTTTCGGTTGCATTATCTGGTGGAAAAGAGAAAATGAAAAATGCTAGTTTAAAACTCGTATTCGTAGTATTACCAGAGGTTTAACTTGTTGTTTCATTTGTCTCTTTTCACTCAGTTATTTGTATCTGGGCCTTTTCTAATAAAAGTTGCACACCCCTGGCTAAATTATGGCCCTTCTGGCAAACCTTTAATTAAAAATATAGTTCGAATCAATTGAACGTGACACGAGCTAAATTACTAAATATGTCGTTCTTCAAAATTAAAAAAGGGTGTTAAAAAATATTGATATTTCCGTTTTCGAGGAATGTTTTCTGCCAAATACTTGACTAAGTCGAATTTTATCAGAATGTTCTAGTGTGATTTCCTTTTTTTCATTGAGGTTACAAAATGATAAAATTCATTATAAATTTGATATGTTTTATTAATTTTTTCTTTACATCATATCATTTTTTTTCATTCTTAGGATTTGGAAGACGACTGAATTGTGCATTGTAAATCATCCTGCTGTTTTCGTAATCAACACGTTCAGATGAATGTTTTCTCCAACACACAAAGACCATGCTAGGCTAATACACTCTTTATGCCATATAAATTCTATATCTGCACATACAATTCTATTTTTCTGAATTCTGAAGTATTTCGACATATATGAGCCCATTGAAAGTTTGAACAGTTGGCAGTTACCATGAAATGCTATTCATGTGTACAAAAGTTTTCGATGGGAAAAGATATATTGATGTAATATTTTGATATTGAACGTTATATTTGATATGAAATCACGAAAACACCAACGAGATATAGAAAAAGCTGTCAAGCTTATTTTTTATTGTTGTAGCTAGACACAATGGTAATTATCATTAATATGATCAGGCTTTAATATTATAAGTAAATCTTGTTTATATTTTTCATCCACGCACGTAATGTCATATTTTGCAAATGCTTTAAATAAAATGCACAATAACTAGAAATGAACTTCTCATTTCGAGTTTATACGCGCCATAGATAATTCCTGGAACATTTCCATCGGGTTCAACTGTAATCAAAGAAAGTATCAAACTCACTGGCGATATCAAATCGAAGTACCAGTATATATTATTTACATATGTATTACACGACATTTGAACTCAGCAAGGGTTTTCAAAATGGGGGAAGAGGTTCAAAATCACAATCTCTCACGCAACGCTTTCTGAATCGCTGTGATTACAACGATTTTTAAAAGATCAGACTTTCCCAGCGTATAATGATTTTTCTGTCGCGCCAAATATTCAATCCATGACTGAACTGACAACTAAGGGCTTTTAAAATGTATTTCTTTGTTTAGTTAGTCAATTATATTCAACGTAACTCAAGATGAAAGTATTACTTTCAAATTCCGCGGCAATTGGCAGATCTAAAAATGTGTGGTAAATTATATTTTGATTCGTATTTTTCCGAGTTGCTGCCACTCAGCTTATTTTGGGATATTATCGTCTGCGATGGAGTACAATTTATTGTGGTACAGTATTAAATCGATCGAGTATACTTTACATATATTATCCTATATATCATTCTAATCCGGAAAAAGTCGCCTGCCGCCCCGCCGGTAGGTTTAGAACGAATAAAAAAGTGCATCACGCGCACAGCTGACTCTGTTTCGATTTAGTGACGAGGGTATGGTTTCCAGGGGCCCTTCATTCCATAACGTGTGTGCCGTAGTCACACAAAATTTTGCGATTTACATTGTCTACAAAGCCTTTCTAATCTGTCACGGTCTTTATCGACAAAACTTTTCTCTTTTTATGATGTCGCTCTTCAATCGAAATTTGGGTTGTGGATTTCTTCCTTTAATTATTTTTAGCATCTCGTCGCCGATGATTGAATAATAACTTGTTTTTCGCGTTGGACTCCCAGTTAAAACCAATTATCGTCGCCCTAATAGTACAAGATATATAGAGAGAATAAATACCGATGTGAGGGCCCGAATAACACGTCACGCTTACGAAAATAATCGACGATTCTAACAAAAATGAAAACGCACACACACACAAACTCACTCGCGTGGCCCACGCGCGTGTCAAATTAAATTATTACGAACTCGCATCACGCATCCGAAACCAACCACGAACTTGAATACATCGAGCGTAGGCGCCTGTCTCGGAGGTCAGGTCATCTCAATGCAGTGTTTAACGTTGCTTTTTGCTAAGGTTGAATCACAAATTGCCACTCACAGATTTACTTTTTCATACATGTGGTTTTGTAACTTGTTCTTTATGTCGATTCGTTTTAGTATAATAGTGACTTCTGTTTCTTTGTGTCACCTCATGAGCCATTATAAAAATATATAGCATAACCAGCGACTTATTATAAAGGGAAAAACTAGTATGTGGCATCGAATAAACTTTTTCAAATGCAAAAACATGCTCAAATATTGGCTGCTGAAAATGACGCAAGAGAAGATAGTTATAAATGAAGGATGTCACAATTAACTAACGTTGCATAAATATACAAACATGAAACACTCTCACGATTCTGGGCCATTCTCTTTTAAAATAAAGAAACAAGATGAGATTTTCTTTAATAAGTCGCTTACTCGCGGTTTTCACTCAAAACAAGACCCTGTAAAAGCAACCACTGACATCCAATGATATTTGAGTAGCTACTATTTATTTAGAATGACCTGACCCTTTTGGTTTCAGCACTGTCTATCCAATTTATTACCCCCTGAGTGGGGCAGGGCGCATGGAATTTGTGTAATCTGCGATGCCATTTGGATTTTAAGACTTAAAACGCGAGGTTATTGCGCTGCCCGGCAATCGGCAAAAAAAACAATGGTTGCCAAAAAAATGAGGCAATATATAAAAAGCGTTGGTACCTATGTCATACCTTCATTATCGTAAATCGATACTCGTGTGCTGGTTCTCACTACAAAATGGGTTTGTTAGCACCCTTTATTCTTACGTTCCTATGCGTCGTTGAATGTTGCGCTCAAAAACAGCGGAACAATATTAGCTTTGTCACAATGAGTTCAGAGATCAAACCTGGCTCGGGAAATTCTGATAACAACGTGAGCTTATCTAGTGAAATTGAAAATGTAACTTCAACAAAAATCGATCAATACGACATCAGAATCTAAATGCTGGAACAGAAACTGAGAGAAATTGAGAGAGAGAAAAATAAAAAAAGAAGTGTTCGCCAACGTCATGTGAGTTGAGGACAATATATCTGTTCGCAAAATTTCTATTTGCCAAGTTAGATCGAAACAGCCAGCGGGTCCGGCCCCCAAAATCACCCCCTGGCTAAGCCCCTGCCTGAGTCTAAAAAAGTTGTTTTTTTATATAAAATGATAATTTCGTTATAACAATTTTCAATAAGACAGATTTCAGATCATTGAGTTTTAAGAGAGTATATATTTTCAGTTTTAGACACCTGGGACATGACATCATTAATCATGGAAAAAGCTCGCGAAACAGCAGTAAATGGTAAATTATTGGATTATTTTTAAATAATTACATTCTTGTGATAAATAAAAAAAATGTTAAATACATGAATACCAGAAAGTCAATGTAAGCGATAATTTGGAAATACAAATACATCTTTGGTAAATGCAACGTTCACGTGTAAAAATTTTAGAAAACCGAAATAATTTTTCTTTAGTTCCAAACGATTCTCAATGTCAAACAACATGTCGACCAGACAAGAAAGGCCCTGAAGGTTCAAAAGGTGATATCGGATCACCAGGACAAAATGGCGCCACGGGACTTCAGGGAGCTAAAGGAGAAAGTGGAACAGCATGTAATTGTTCAGGATATGATGAGTTGGCACTCAAAGTTCAAATCCTCGAAGAAAAAGATTACTATCCCAAATTCATATCTATGTTATACTTTGTTACATTTTTTTATTTGAAAACCTTACGTTAATTCATTGTGTCGCAAGTGTTGCATATATGGCTAAAAAGTAAAATTTGCAAATCGTTCTTTCGATCTAATCGTAAATATGGAGCTTTGGCTTTTTAGATAAATCCCTATACGTTAAGCAATTATAAAGCTTTTTATATGATTCTATATTTGTGTTGGCGCAGAGCCTTGATTAAATCTTAATTGTGGAGCGCAGACTCTGCCCACATAGGATGGCCAATACCAATACTCATGACGACCAGGTTGCACTCCCAAAAAGACGCGAACTATCACTGTATGAGCATAAGATGTTTTATTTTCTTGTGATGTGTTGCAAACAGTATAAAACAATACGAACAAACAACGTAGTACGAACAACAATACAGCAGTATGAACAACAATACAGCAGTACGTCAGTACGAACAGATGCACAATACAAAGAAGTACGATTTTCTGAAATAACATAAAAATAATAAATACACAAATAATAACAAGATCGGAGCAGTATCGTATCATATACTATACTATAATATTGTAAACAAACCTTAAATATCTTTATTACGTCACACAATCATCTAATGACCAAATGTGGCATCACTAACGGTTATAATAAACAAACACACAAATTACCTCTGCCGGCACTTTCAAGGCCTCGCAGGAAAACAAATACAAAATCATGTAAAACTTAGAATACAAAACTATATGTATAAACTTACTTGACGTTGTGTCCTCAAGGGTCGTCAAGCAGTAACTTGAACATTAAATCACAATAACTTGACTGAATTACTTAGCAATACTACAATAAAAACTGTGAGGAATATCAATAATACACTATTATTAGCAGTACAAATAAATATCCTACATATAACTAACACTACAAGCTTAAGTCGTTCACTAATTAATCAATTATAAACCCTAAAATAACACTCTCAGACCGACGTCAGAACAGCCATCAGCCAGAAACTTCCAGAACCCTGCAGCGTGCGCGGTCCCCTGACGTCACTTCCACAAAGTCATTGTGGTGCAATAACCAAGCATTCGATAAGCTGGTCCATGGCGCTAACTTGCGGGAGCAATGATTTTACTTCAAGATATTGGCGGTAACAATTTGTTTTATTTTAATTCTAGCTCAAGCTTTACAACCAGTAGCAGATGGTTGGTATCGTGTTCACAGTTACCCATATTGGTATAAATTGGTCAAAATATCGTTAGACTATCAAACAGCCAGAAAAAAACTGCGAACTCATGGGCGGCCGATTAGGAGCGAACGGTATTCGCATCCCAACTATTCGCAGGTAATTAAACGTTGTATATTACAATGATGGTAGTATTGCCATTTAGTCATTTGACTCTTTCACGATCTCAACTTTACTGTGGGAAAGCTATGATGCTTCATCGTCGAACGATCTCATATGTTTTCTTCTTTTAGGGTGTGAGTGAGTTATGTAGTTTCGGTCTTTTTTTGCCACGAGAACGAGGTGAATTACGAGTGTACTTTTGGCACGACTGGGGACAAAAGAACTGAAAAATGATAGTATGCACCTTTTGACTGATTCAACCTTCTAATGATGAGAAATTCAAATCGATTATTATAGGAGTTGCGCGATTAGATGGGGTTTGAGCATTCATCATATAAAACTGAAATTAAATTTTACCTTTACCCTTTCTTCAATTTATTGTTCAGAAGTAAATATTGAACAGCTTTTACTTTCGTTTCGCATTTCGAATAAGAAAAAAAATGTCGAGAATTCAATGCCTTAGAAAATATCACGTTGAACTTCATTAGTTATATTTTAAAATTTTTCTGTCTTTAATATTGTTAGACTAAATTATGTTCACTATGTTCAAAATACAATAAATATCATTTTCAGCGATCTTCTCGACACGTTTATCAGAAGAACAGGAACTTCCATCTGGATAGGACTTGACGATTTTGAGAAACAAGACAACTGGAAATGGTCTGACAGTTTTATCAAGTTCTTCTAATACACCATGGAGTGAAGGAGAACCAAATGGTCCAAATGAACGATGTGCTTGTATGTTCGAGCCACTGCAATATAAGTTGATAGATACCCGTTGTTTTCTAAATCGATTATACCTTTGTGAAAAGTAATCTCTTTTTTTTCTTCCCTTCTAAAAGATTAATCAGAAAATTGTAGTCTGTAGCTTATCTACAACTCAGGCTAAAGTCCAAGCTCTCAATATCCACATGGGCCCAATGCTTTTTCATTTTCTTTTAAATTGTTTGTTTCAGAATTTAATTAACCGGTTCAAAAATTTATTCTTAAATTTTTTTCAATTTTATCCATCAGTTATTCTTGTTCCAAATATTCTTTTTGAAGAGTTAAATATTCAAATACGGTTAATTAAATAGATTTGTTTAAATTTGAAATACGGTACCATTTTAACCTTAAAAATGAAGACACCTTTTTTAATTAATTGATCTGTTGTACCTGAATAATGCCTGTAAGGAACAAATATTAAATAATAATCGTATTACTTTATCCAAGTAGCAGTGAATTCAAGAATGATATATATTATTTATTATTTAAATATAATATTCATTGTAAACCTCTTTATTTTAAACAGTGGAATGATATTTATATTTATCAGTAATGTTTTAAGCAAAATGTAGTAAATGTGAAATACGAGACACTTATACCAGGACAATGGGTACTCTCGTAGTATGTGTACCACTTACGGTTAAGCCAAAGTTTTATTCCGATTTCCCCTATTTTAGTTTTATTACGAGTTCGGGGAATGTCTGTGTTAGCCAATTAAATATACGAACAAAATTAGTTACCTTCATATTGTTACTCATACTTCTGGAGCGCCGGACAATGATAGTCTCGTAACGTCGTAAGCATCATTTTGACTTTCAAAGCCGGAAAGTTTAGGCAAAAGAACTAAATTTGATAATAAATTTTGTTTCAAACAATTCGAGTGTAAACATTTTAATATCGAATTCTTTGATTATAGCATTTTCAACATTCACTCATCATCATATATACCAGGGGTGGGCACAATTTTTTAGTATAAGAGCCGCATGCTGCAAGTCAGAACTTTAAAGGAGCCGCAGAATTTGTGAATTTATCAATATTATCAAAATACCATGAACAGAAAAGAAATTCACACAAGAGTCTAATAACAATAAATAGATAAATGAGATATCGCGTGCATCTTACAGACATACATACATACAGACAAATACCTATCAACATACTTACCGATTAAAATCGATAAGTAACAAGGCAGTTATGCTCAAATATATGCACAATTTGAGCTCATTTAATTTGTGTTTCCTTATAGCTGATTTACAAGGGTAGTCTCGTAAGAAGTTTTCATAATCGATTCATGGTGCCGTTTAACATTGCTGACTTTATTCTGACTTAGTAGCTTATGGCAGATTATGCACAAAGGTTTATTCTTCTGACTGGTAAATGCGTATTCTTCTTCCCATTCTGACTTGACAACTCTGTTTTCATTTTCGTACTTTCGTTTCTTAATTGAGGACATATCGCACAGTAACTTAGAATAACTAACCGCAATTGAGCTGCAATACCGCCGACGCATCAATAAACATTGCATATTGTTACGAAAGATTTGCTGACTTGACTGACTTAAATTAAACCTACAGCGATTTTCATACTAAAACATAATTTGTCTAAATCATTGACGAAAACTTCTTTACGACTTTTAATAAATTAAAAGAGTTTAGATTAAAGTTTTTCTCTTAGTTAAAATTTGGATAATAATTTATGTTAGCGAGAAGAGCCGCACAAAAAGTTTAGCGAGCCGCGGTGTGCCCACCCCTGATATATTCAATCATATCATTGACGTTAAGCAGTGACATTTTGAATTGTTTAGAGAAAAATTTCATTTCAAAAAAAGGGGTTCACGATCGTATATCGAAGATGGAGGGCGTCTAGAAAGAGCATTATGCTATGGCCCCCTAGATCATAGGTTCTCAAAGTGCTCCGTACGGAGCCCCAGGGTTCCGCGAGAGAAACCCAGGGGCTCCCCGGGCTATTCGATTACTTTTCAAAATAATGACTAGTTTTGTAGCTGTTCAAAGAAGCAATAACAGCTTTGATAAAATTTGACAACAATATAGCCTCGAAATATGGCAAAGAGACGGAATTAAAAAATGACATTATTTATAAGCTGGGACGCAGCCAGGATTCTCAAGAGGTGGGGATTTGCGCGCAACATTCTTTGCGATTATAAAAAAACGGATAACGAGATTTCTGTTGCGTAAAATATTCAATGTATGGCCGATGCGAGCATTTAAAGTGTCTTGTCGTAATAATTCAATTGTACTCATAGTTACTCAAGTTTCATTCAAGACTACTATTAGGATTACTAAAATGAAAGAATACTATTCTAAAATAACATGAAATACGTGATAAACTGCCAACTATAAATAAATTGGAGTCGTATTTTTGCGATCTTGGAATTTGTCAAACTTGATTTGTTCTTTTGCACTCGAGATTATTATTAGGCAAGATATCGCCGTTTAAAAAATCACAAGATCTGGGCAAAATATGATTGAAATTTATTTTAATGCATGCGGCTCCGTCGGTAGTTTTAGAATAAAAAAAAAGGTAAATCGCGCACACAATTGACTGTGTTTCGATTTCGCAGTTACTATACGATGAATAACCAAAAAAATCCTAACATTACACCAAATTTTGTGATTTACAATGCCTATAAAAGCGTTTCTCACATTGAACTCATAATTCCCCACGAGAACAAAAAGCAATTATCGTCGTCATCGTGGAACAATACATGTATATGCCGAAGAAAATTTTTGATTTAGGAAGAATAAACACCGGCGTAAAGATGTTTAAAAACATGCCATGCTGACGAAAACTATCGGTGATTGTAACAAAATGCAATCGCGCACGTTATTAGGGGCCTTTTAAGTCTTCCGAAAATGTCAAAAGGGAAAAGATTCGACCCCTAGTTTATTAATATGTTTGTCAAGTGTCAAATTTACAGCTTTAGTAAGAGTATATATAATTTATCTTTGAAATTTTGATTTATTTATGACTTGCATTAACCCCATTAAAAAAGGTTTAGCATTTAAATTAAGTTAAGTACTTTTAACTTACTCAGGAATATTTATCGGAAAGCTACAATTTCAACATTTCTTCTGGGGCTCCGCGAATACTAGTCAACCTTTTTAGGGGCTCCGCAACACCAAAAGTTTGAGAACCCCTGCCCTAGATAATAGTAACGAATATTATGTCGTTACGTTTTGTGGTCCCATGATGTTTTCCCACAACCTTAATTTTTTAAAATTGCTTTCAAATTTAATTCATTATCTAATACGCTTACGTTGGGTAAAACCTTTTGAATTCATAAAAAAAAAACGAGTTTTTGCACAAAACGTTACGCTTGGTTTGCAACACACGTCTCGCGTAGCATTATAAACCCCAAATTTATTTTCAAAACGGCATCCCAAGAAGTCGTCTATGAGGAGACCATTTAAATGGCGTTTGGGATCATATAACCATCAGTTGTTCTAACTACGTATTAGTAAGACTTCACCGTGTATAAAGCGGTTTATCTGCTTCGCTATGCATTATTTAGAATATAATTATAACACCTATATTCTACAACAAAAATGATTGCTTGCATTTTGTTGAAAAAGCACAAGGAGAAGATAGCCAATGTAAAGTATCAAGCATAATTTCAAAATATTAACAATACGTTATATCATCTTATCTTATCTACGTCTTATGTATGAAATATAAGACCAATCAAAGCAATTTATTAGCAGTGCGCCTCATTCTACGTCTTATGGTACAGTACCAGTATACCATTCCCATTGCACCACGACCGTCGCAAAGGTGACATAAGGAAAAGGTGGTTTTTGAGTTGTGTTGTATGATTACGCCAGTGGTTTTATAAAAATTATCGATGGGGCCCGTGCGTACCAAAACCTAATTCAGTGGGCAGTTGGCACTTATATTTCGAACTGCGCGTCTAATGTATATAAACTCCATTAGAGACTACCCTGAAAATGTAGGATTCAAAATATCAAGCCCTATGTCCGATAGTTTGGAAATAACAAGTTTCAATTGTGATAACCACGTCCTTGGAGATCAGTGAATTGTATAAAATTTACAATAATATACTCTGGCCTAGACACATATCGCAAAGTGGCAAATGCGCGTCATTTTTTTTTCATCAAACCTAAGTTAACAATCTGTAAAATGATTAAACACACGACAATGGCATAGTAAAGTAATCTCATAGAAGGTTGACGAGGTGACACAATGTATTTAAGATCAATGTCATAATGAAAATAATCTACATGAGGATCAGGGTACTAAACCACAAGGTCAATCGATTGTATTTGATGGTGAAGCCTGTGTCGAGAGTATTTTGTACTAATAACACGAATTGTAAAAACTGCGACTGATTCATTCTTTGACAATCAGTTCCTCATGACCCCATGGTTTAGTGTGAATCAAGTGGTCAAGTGGTGAATAATAAAGTGGAACTGGGGGTGAGAGGTCGAGTTATTACATAAATGATATTTATGACACGGGATACTGTTTTAATCGCCCCTGCGCCCTATGGTAGCCTTCTACTTGTCGACGCGTAGCCCTTTACTTATTTATTTTTATTTTTTTAAAATTCAATCGCGTTCTTTTTGAGGGTGAGAATTGGTACAAAAAAAGTTTAACGCAATGACCTTAAGGTTAGATTACGCTATAACTATACGTAAACGTCGGAATCTTGGGATGGCTTTTCAAAAAATATAAACTTTGAAAACCAAAGATAACATGCCGAGGTTTAGCTATGAGTTTGAGGACTCGATGAACTTAGTCGCATTCAAAAAATAGTGAAAAAAATTTCAACTTGCTCAACTTCACCTCATCTCCATTAGTGCCTCAGATAATGACATTAACTTCTCTATTTTTGACTATTCCTCCAAAATTGCGCAAAGCTCTGAGTTTCCGTTTTTAATATTCACAAGTATAAAATGATTCCGTTTATTATCATTCGAAAAATTCTATAAGTTCAAAAAAGCGCACTAATTAAGCTCAACAATTAATATCATTTAATATGATCGATACTCAGAATACATGATTTTATAATAAAAAGGGTTTTTGATATGGATTGAGTTTACAATGAATCCACAAAAAGTCGAAAGCAGAATTTGGTGAATAAAAATACTAGTTACTCAATTTTTGAACAATGACAAGTCGTGGTAAAATTTCAGCAGAGTTACTATAAATATTGTGTTTTCTTTTGTTGATATTATTCCCATTAATCAAAAGTAGGAGGGGTATTTTTCAGTTACTTCTCACAAAGGTAGAATTGTTTGGAAGCACAACTCAAATCTGCTATCTGATATTGCAAGTGAATGTACATACAAGCACATCGTTCATGTGAATAATTTGGTTCGCCTTCACCCCATGGTGTATTAGAAGAAGTTGATGAAATTCCGTCGGACCATTTCCAGTTGTCTTGTTTCTCAAGATCGTCAAGTCCTATCCAGATCGACTTTCCCGAACTTCTGATGAACTTGTCGAGAAGATCGCTGAAAATAATATTATTTTATGTTTAATTTGGACCAACAATATCAAACAATTTGAAGTATACGAAAAATAAATTTCACATAATTCTTTTCACATAATTAAATGGATCCAACTCACTTAAAAGATTAAGCTATTCATAGTTTTTTCATTAAATTGTCTTAAGACGAGGTTAAAATCAAATATAGTGTATTTAACTTCCATCTAACAGTTGATCCTCGGAAAAAAAATTTTTTGCGCAACCTTTAGATTAAATCGATTTGAAATTTTGGAGCAGTATGCAAAAGCATATTGCTCTTTATTTCAAATTATTTTGTCTCCAATCGGGACAGAATTCTCACCGGAAATTCAGCCTCGTTATAAAATGAGTATGAAACTACTTAACTTTTACACCCAATAAATGGGAAACGCACTGGCTTTTCCACGGGATATGTGGGATCGCCTGCTGTTTTTGCAGCAGTATTATTGTCTAAATATTCATAGAGTCAAATGACAATATTATTATCACTGTAATATACAATGTTAAATTACCTGCGAATAGTTGGATTGCGAATACCGTTTGTTGCTAATTGGCCTCCCATGATTTCGCAGTATTTTCTGGCTGTTTGATAGTCCGACGATACATTGACCAATTTGTACCAATATGGGTAACTGTGAACACGATACCAACCATCTTCTACGGGTTGTAATTCACGAGCTAAAATTAAAATAAAAACAAATATAAAACCATATAAAAAAGCTTTATAATTGCTTAAAACAGAATTTATCTAGGAAAAGCCAAAGCTCCATATCGACGTTTAGATCCGGAGAGTGATTTGCAAGTTCTCATTTTTGGTCAAATATGCAACACTTGCGGTTTGCGACACAATCAATTAACGTGAAGTCCTTAAATAAAACATTGTGATGATTTATAATAAGGCTATGAATTTAAGATGGTAACCTTTTTCTTCTTCGAGGATTTGAAATTTGCGTGCTAACTCATCATAACGTGAGCAATTACATGGTGTTCCACTTTCTCCTTTAGCTCCCTGTCTTCCCGTGGCACCATTTTGTCCTTTCGGTCCAATATCACCTTTTGCACCTTCCGGGCCTTTCTTACCTGGTCGACATGTTGTTTGACATTGAGAATCATTTGGAACTAAAGAACAAATATTTTAGTTTACAAAAACCTTACACGTGAGGGTTGCAATCATCAGAGTTGTATTTGTATTTCAAATGTATCACATACATTGACTTTCTTGTATTCATGAAATTATCATCTTCAATTTTATATTTATTATAATTCTGTAATTATTTAAAAACAATCCAATATTTTACCATTTATTGCAGTTTCTCGAGCTTTTTCCATGATTAAAGATGCCATGTCCCAGGTGTCTAAAACTGAAAATATATACTTTCTTAAAATCTGAAAATCATATAAAAAACTGTAATAACGAAATATCGCATTAAATATAAAGCCAGTATTTTAGATTCAGGTTTCCCGATTAAGCAATTGTGCAATGTGGAAATTAAATAATTATTTTTTTTTAAATTACTGATTGAAATTAGAACCATCGACTTACCAATAAGACCCAATTCTATGCTAATATTATATAATTTCGTCTGTGAATTTGATAAAGGTAGAAAAATAAAACAAAATAATATAAATAGTAAGAGAGTCTACAAACAGATATATTTTCCTAAACTCACATGACGTCGGAGAGCACTTCTTTACTTTCTCTCTCTCAATTTCTTTCAGTTTCTGTTCCAAAGCTTTGATTCTGATATCGCGTTGATCGATTTTCGTTGAAGTTACATTTTCAATTTCACTAGATAGGCTTACGTCGTTATCAGAATCTCCCGAGCCAGGTTCGATCTCTGGACTCCTTGTGGCAAAGCTGATATTGCTTCGATGTTCTTGAGCGCAACATTCAACTACGCATAGAAACGTAAGAATGAAGGTTGCTAACAAACTCATTTTGTAGTGAAACCTGCACAAGAGTATCGATTTACGATAATGAAATATAACTAAGGTACCAACGCTTTATATATAGTGCTTCATTTTTTTGGCAACCATTGCCTTTTTTTGTCAATTGCCGGGCGGCGCAATATCCTCGCGATTAAAGTCTTAAGATGCAAATGGCACCGCAGATTACACAAATCCCATGCGCCCTGCCCTACTCAGGGGGTAATAAATTGGGTAGGCAGTGCTGAAACCAAAAGGTTCAGGTCATTCCAAATAAATACTAGCTACTCAAATATCATCAGAAGTTTGTGGGTGCTTGTACATGGCCTTGTTTTGAGTGAAAGGCGCGAGTAAGCGTCGTACTTGAAGAAAATTCACATTTTTTATTTTTTTTTATTTTAATAGAGAATGACCCAGAATCGTGAGAGTGTTTAAAATTTGTATATTTCTGCAACGTTAGTTAATTGTGAAATCATACATTTGTAACTATATTCTTTTGCGGTATTTTTAGTAGCCGTTATTTTAGCCTGTTTTTGCATTTATAAAATTTTACTCGATGCTGCATACCTATTCCAGTTTCACATTTCCCCTATAATAATTCGATACTTATTTTATATTCCTGTTTGATACAGAAAATATTTGGACTAATAAAAAAATATTTTCATACCACGTCGTTATACATTCGATTTTATTTCCTCTAATTAGGGTGATTTCCTCTGATTGTTTTATGAGGTTTAAGAGTCTGTGACATGCTTAAAACAACTTTGAGCGTCGCATTAAAAAATTCCAGCTTCCTCGTTTCTTTATTTTCCCCAGATAGATTGAAAATCGGTGGAATTACTTTTTTAACGTTATTACACCTACACACAAGATATGTGATAGGCAAGAGCCCATTACACCAACAATATATTTTTTTAATATTTTTCTTTATATTTAAGGGGGTCTATATAAAAACAATCGATGCATAATCAAGAAGTAAACCTAACCGTTGTTGAGAAATTTAGTAATGTTCGGGTAGAATTCCACTTGGAATAAGTATATACTTACTTAACATTCCTGTTAAGTTTGAACCCGCCAAACTTACGTTTGAATTGAGTCAAATAATTCAACCGGGGTTATGAATTGGGGACATCCTAAATGTTGCATTTGTCACATATTCTCATATAAAGTTGACCAGGTGACACAAAATATAAAGCTCCAATATTATAATGAAAAGAATCGACATGAATATCAGTGTTTTAAACCACATGGTCAACCACAGGTCAATCGATCGTATTTGATGTTGAAACCTGTATCAAGATTATTTTGTACAATTAACATTAATTTCAAAGGCTTTGGCATATTCAATCTTTTACAATCAGTACCTCATTAACCCTCCCACCTCCAGATCCACTGTATTAATCACTGTTTCATTAAATTCATGTTCACACAAAACTATATTATGATGAGATAAACGATTGTCTAAAACGACTATGCATAACCTTTTAAAAATAATGTTAATAGTACAAAATACTTTTGGCACTCGTTTCACCATCGAATACAAACGACTGACCTATGGTTGACTATATGGTTTAAAACACTGATATTCATGTCGATTCTTTTTTTATTATGATATTGAGATTTGATACTTTGCGTTACCTCCTCAACCTTCTATGAGAATATGTGACAAATGCAACGTTGAGGATGTCACCGATTCCTAACCCCGATTGAATTATATGATTCAATTGAAACGTAAGGATAGCGGGGTCAATAACTGTTTGTCATTTACTTCAATTATTTCTCGTATCAAACATGGATGTCAATCAAGTATCTGCTTATTCTAAGCAGAATTCCACAAAAAGTGGACCCAAATGTTTATTAAAAACTCTTTCAATCATGGTTACTTCTTGATTACGCATTGATTGTTTATATTTACATTTGAATAACACGCTTCAAAATATAAATGAAAACAATTAAAAATATATTATTTACGTAATGAGCTCTGAGCTCATACGATTACATATGCCATGGGTGGGTGTGTCATGGTGTAATGCCGTTGAAAAAAATAAAAAAGTACTCTAACGATTCCCGATCATTTTGCGGAAATAAGAAACAAGAAAGCTGGATTTATTTTAATGCTACGCTTAATGTTGTTTGAAACAGGACACCGACTCTTGACCCGAATTAACCTATCAAATTAGAGAAAATCAAATCAAATGTATAGGTGGCGCGGTATAAGAACTATTCTTTTACAGTCCAAATATTGTTTGTATCGAACACGAATTCAAAATGAGTATGGGCTTATTATAAGGGGGGAAACTTGAATGGGTATGTGGCAGCGAGTAAAATTTTATAAATGCAAAGACAGGATAGAATAATGGCTGCTGAAAATGAAGCAAAAGAATATGTATGATTTCACAATTAACTAACGTTGCAAAATTATTACAACATTGGACACTCTCACTAATATGGGCCATTCTCTGTTAAAATTAAGAAACAAGAAATGTGATTTTCTCTGAGTACGACGCTTACTCTCGCCTTTCACTCAAAACAAATCCATGTACAAACAACCACTGACTTCTAATGATATGAGTAGCTACTATTTATTTGGAATGACCTGAACCTTTCGGTTTCAGCAGTGCTTACTCAATTTATTACCCCCTGAGTGGGGCAGGGCGCATGGGATTTCTGTAATCTGCGATGCCATTTGCATCTTAAGAATTTAACCGCGAGGTTATTGCGCTACCCGGCAATTGACAGAAAAGGCAATGGTTGCCAAGAAAAAAATGAAACAATATATATAAAGCGTTGGTACCTAAGTCATATATCCATTATCGTGAATCGATACTCCTGTGCTGGTTCTCACTACAAAATGGGTTTGTTAGCATTCTTCATTCTTACGTTCCTATGCGTAGTTGAATGTTGCGCTCAAGAACATCAAAGCAATATTAGCTTTGTCACAACGAGTCCAGTGATCGCACCTGGCTCGGGAAATTCTGATAACAACGTGAGCCTATCTAGTGAAATTGAAAATGTAATTTCAAGGAAAATTGATCAACACGATATCAGAATCAAAGCCCTGGAACAGAAACTAAAATTAATTGAGAAAGACAAAGTAAAGAGCTGCTCGCCAACGTCATGTAAGTTTGAGAAAATATATCTGGTCGTAGATTCTTTTATTATTTCTATTATTTTGTTTTACCTTTCTATATTTATCAAATTACAGACGAAATTATATATTATCAGCATAGATTTAATGCTTATTGACAAGTCGATTGTGTTTGTTTTAATCCCAATCATTGAATTGAAAAAAAGAATTTTTGATTTAATCACAAGATTGCACCAATTCGTAATCGGGAAACCTGAGTCTAAAGTATTGGTTTTATATTTAATGCGATATTTTGTTTATACAATTATTGGCGTTCGAGAAGTATGTGTACCAATATGGAGGTATCTAATTTTGTTCGCCTACTTTACATCAAGATGTGTAAATGAACGGAGGCCTATGGGTAGGGGGTATATCCACTTGGGTAACACAGACAGTCCCCGAACTCGTATTAGAACTAAAATATGGAAAATCGGAATACAATTATGGCCTAACTCTAACCTGGTACACATACTATGGGATTCCCCCATTTTATTATAAGACAGATTTTCAGATTATTGAGTTTTGAGAGAGTATATATTTTCAGTTTTAGACACCTGGGACATGGTATCTTCAACCATAGAAAAAGTTCGCGAAACAGCAATAAATGGTAAAATATTGGATTATTTTTAAATAATTAGAAATACAAATACAACTCTGCTAAATGCAACCCTCAAGTGTAAAAATTTTGTAAACTAAAATAATTATTCTTTAGTTCCAAATGATTCTCAATCTCAAACAGCCCAGAAGGTTCAAAAGGTGATATCGGATCACCAGGACAAATTGGCACCACGGGTCACCACGGGACGTCAAGGAGCTAAAGGAGAAAGCGGAACACAATGTAATTGCTCACGATATGATGAGTTGGCACACAAAGTTCAAATCATCAAAAATAGTTATTACCTCAAATTCCTACTCTTATTATATTTTATAACATTAATTTATTTAAAAACCTTACGTTAATTGATTGTGTCGCAAGTGTTGAATATGGCTGAGACTGAGGATTTGCAAAACCGCTCTCTTGATCTAAACTTTAATATGAAGCCCTGGCTTTTTTGAGAAATCCATATATTAAGCAATTATAAAGCTTTTTTTATATGGTTTTATATTTGTTCTTATTTATTTTAAGCTCGAGAATTACAACTCTAAGCAGATGGTTGGTATCGTGTTCCCAGTTACCCATTCTGGTACAAACTATTCAAAGTACGGTCAGACTATCAAACAGCCAGAAAAAACTGCGAACTCATGGGTGGTCGATTAGCAGCAAAGGGTATACGCAACCCATCTATTCGCAGGTAATTATACAATTATAATAGTATTGTCATTTGACTCATATAAATATTAAAACAATAATACTGCTGCAAAACACTTTGATGATCGCACATATCCCGTACGAAAGCCGGTAACGCTTCCCTTGTATAGGGTGTAGACAGTGGCGGCGCGTGGTCATTTTGACAACCGGGGCAAGCTACTGCGGGACCAAGTCACCCCCATCTACGGGGACAGGATGAGCGCTGTAAGTTCTCCCATCATTTTATGAGTATAAAAACCATTTCATCGGTAACAACCAATCGGCAAAAGTGACAATTTTTAACGATAAGAAAGTGTCTTTAAAACCGGTCCAAGTCAAGGGATTAATAAATATGGACATAGTTTATTTTGAAACCTCTTTCAAAAGGAAAGACAATATTTACCCAGATAAATACAATGACATATTAACAGAAACTTCGGAAAAGCAGACAAAACCTAAAATAAGGTTTAAAACGTTACTATGAAGAAAGGAAAGTTAATGCAAAGATAAGGACATGCGTCGCTTACTCATAGATATATATGCTGCTAGACTTCTACTGCTTAAACATATATGCAACACGCCGCGGTTTCTTGGAAGCAAAATGCTCAATAACGCGCTGATTAAAGTCACGAATCCCAGAAATAACGTCTCTGTGAATGGATAAAACAGCCAAGGAATTTAATCTATCTTGCTTCATTGTGTTTCTGAGATACGTTTTAATACGCTTCAGCGTGCTGAATGTTTGCTCTGCGTCGGCGGAAGAAATAGGCGTCGTCAAAATGATGTCCAGAAATTTTGCAGACGCCGCCAAGGTAGTTACTAGAGTTATCTATGAGGAACCCAAAGAGCTAGCAAGTTGATGTGATGTTCAAAAAAGTTTGATTGGTGTATACACATCGCAATTCATTTTCCAATTTACCCACGTTTATCATGGGGTAAAATTTGGAGACAGTAGCCAACAAATGGATGGGAAATTGACGTGCAAATTTTGAAAAATTTTTGGGGTTCATCAAAGAGAACGCGGCAAGGTGTTCAGTGCGCAGACGATCGCCTATTTGATTCACCAGAATGTCACAGCATTCCTTTGCAGACAAAATCAAACGCTGCGTTGTTTGCCCACGGCGTAAAGAAGCACTCCATGTGTCGTCGTATTTTATTGTTTCCCGGATACGAGATACAGCATCGCAGAAGTTTGAAATACACGACTGCACAGACGCTCCATCCATTAGCCTTGACTGCAATGCGCCGTATAATACATCCACGTGATAGAATATTGTGGAGAAAAAAGCGAGAAAAAATGAAAACTCACCATCTTCTAGCAGACGCTTTAGAACTGCCGCCTCCCTCACAGAGCGTT
Source organism: Styela clava (assembly GCF_013122585.1). Taxonomy (NCBI): domain Eukaryota; kingdom Metazoa; phylum Chordata; class Ascidiacea; order Stolidobranchia; family Styelidae; genus Styela; species Styela clava. Next base: position 7,437,322 of record NW_024102829.1, on the reverse strand, counting down.
CGTTCCAAACCGGAGAGCTCTGAATGCCATTGAAACACTCAATGAGCTCAGACCTAATTTCGGACACGCCCTGCACCACGCGTGATTGGAAGTTCCAACGTGTTGGTGCACAAGCTGGGAGACGGCGGTTACATATCTGGCGAAGGAGGTCAGAGCGTTTTGGCGAAACGAAAAAAAAATGAAGAAAACCCCGAAACATTTGCAAAAAATATACGGACGAGAGGGGTATCAAGAAACATATTTTTAATAACGAGGTTAAATTGGTGTGCATAACAATGTAAAAAATGCGCATGAGGAAAACCTTCTTTTATATAAACTTGAACACCATGTTTCGACCCACTCATGACTGCCGCGCCGTCATAAGTTTGAGCTATCAATTTTGACTTCGCGTTGTAAGGCTGTAACACTTCTTTCAGTACAGCCGATATTCCGCAAGCCGTGCGATCAACGATTGGTACAAAGCAGTGAAATCTCTCGGTAGGTTTACCATCTTTCACAAACCGAAAAATCACAGCCAGTTGGGAAACGCACGTGATGTCAGTTGTCTCGTCAGACTGAATCGAAAGGAACTGGCAATTCTCAATTTCCAGAGCCAAATGTTGTAAATAAATTTTATACATTGAGTCGAGCAAATCCTTTTGGATATCCTTAGATGTCCCTTTCGAAACAGTTGCGGCATCAAGATGATCTCTCAATACTGTATCTAGGGATGCGGTGTATTCCACCATATCCAAAAATAACCCTCTATTAGAAGAGCCAGCCCGTTCATCGTGCCCACGGAGGGACAGCTCGTGACAATCAATGAACTTCAAAACATCTATCAATCGACCGAGAACATGGCGGATTTTCTCGACGTTTTGGTTGTGCCGACGAATAGAAACCGCGCGTCCTTCATCCAACTGTGCTGCAATATTAACATTTCCGAATGTTCGGTATTTTACTGCATTGTCCAGATGCTCCATAGAAGATTGATGATCCCTGGCACGCTCGGAAAGATGTTTAAGATCTCTAAAACCAAATTTACACCAACGTGAGTCACGGGCGGTAGCAAAAAGTAGGCAATAAAAACAAAAAAGTGCATTTTTGTCCTCGCTGTAACACAACCATTCGTGTTTTTTATACCAAGTTTCTGCGCAGAATGTACGCCGACGCTTTCCTCCGTCATGGGATTGTTCCAGTGAACAATTTTTTGGTTGATAAGGCCCAAGACGTTGTACCTCTAATTTTTGTTCCAGCGGCAGCTGCGAAAACGGAGTGCGAAGTAGGGCATCAACCTTATTCACTATGAGGTCTGAGGCTAAGAAATGCGAAGCCGGAAAGAAGTGAGGAGCTCAAAAGGAATGTGGAAAATCGAAAGCAAATGGAGTAAAGGTCTCTAACTGATGCGAATAGCGAAACAAGCGACAAAAACGAAGGCGAGGAAACTATCAACTCTTCAAGCAACCAACGAACGAGAAGGAATGCGTTTATATGTCAACACGTTGTTGTAAGAAACGTCGGCATTGTGTCGTCATAATTTCTGGGCTAGCCCCGATCGGCCCCGATGATTTAGTAAAAGAAAGAGAAAACAAACGAGACAAACGCGGCGAGTGGAAGATAAAAGAGAGAATACCATATACAATGAGCAACCGGGGCAAAATCGGCGTCGCCCCGTCGACGTTCGGCGAAGGCTTTGCGAGCGAAAAATGAACCATGTCGGGAGAATATGGCTAGTGTAGACAGTCTGTGCAACCGATATTGAGGTATTTTTCGAATATTTTTTATTATACCGAAAAAACATATTTACGCCCTATTGACGCGCCGCCACTGTAGAAGTTGTAACGCAAGTGAATTTCCGGCGAAACATCTGGCCTGGTTGGGGACAACAAAACTTGAAATAAGGAGTAGTATGCTTCTATCAACGGCTCCAAAAATTAAAATCGATTAATCTAAAAGTTGCGCTAAAGCTATTTTTACAACAACAACTGTTAGATGGAAATTATAAATGCATTATATTTTATTTCAACTTTCTATCTAAGTCAATTTGATAATGAAAACAAAACTATGAATAGTTAAAGCTTTCAAGTGAGTGTTGGAAATCCAATTGATTAGAAAGATTTACGTTCAACTTTTGTATTTTTCTAAATTATTTGACATTGTTGATTCAAATTAAACATAATATCATTTTAAGCGATCTTCTCGACACCTGTATTGGAAAAACAGGAACTGCGATCTGGATAGGACTTGACGACCTTGAGAAACAAGACAACTGGAAATGGTCGGACGGAGTTTCATCAACTTCTTCTAATACACCATGGGGCCGAGGAGAACCAAATGGTCGAAATGGAAGATGTGTGTGTATGTGGAATCAACTGTAATATCAGATAGCAGATGTGAGTTGTAAATACAAACAATTCTATCTTTGTGAGAAGTAATTGAAAAATTCCCGTTTTCCCTTTGACTATATGGTAATGATATGAACAAAAAAAAGAAACAATATCTATAGAACTCGCCTAAAATATAGCTACGGAAAAATCGTATTTTTATTCACAAAACATTGCTTTCAACTTTTTTGTGGAACCGTATTTTCATTGTAAACTCGATCTTTATTAAGAACCCTTATTATTATAAAATCATGTATTCTGAGTATCGAACATATTGAATTGATTTTAATTGTTGAGTTTGAGTATTGCATTATCTGTTTGGACTAATTGAATTTTCCAATGAATGATAATAAACGGAATCATTATATACTTGTGAACATCAAAAACGGAAACTGTGAGCTTTGCGCAATTTTAGAGTAATGATAAAAATAGGAAAGTTAATGTCATTATCCGAGGCACTAAGGTAGATGAAGCGAATTTGAGCGATTTGTATATTTTTGTCCACTATTTTTTGAATGCGACTAAGTTCATCATGTCTTCATAGCTAAACCTCGGCATGTCATCTTTGATGTTGAAAGTTTGTATATCTGAAAAACTTAAACCAGCGATCCCAACATTTTACATAGCATAGCTACATAGTTACAGTGTAATCTAACCTAAAGGCCATTGCGCTAAACATTTAATGTAACAAATTTCACCTTCAAAAAGAACGCGATGAAATTGAAAAAATAAAATAAGATAAATAAATAAAGGGCTCCGCTTCGACAAGTAGTAGGCCACCATAGGGCGCAGGGGCGGTTAAAACGGTATCCGGTGTTATAAATATCATTTATGTAATAAATCGACCTTTCACCTCCAGTTCCACTTTATTATTCATCCATCATTTGATTATATTCACACTAAACCATTCAGTAATAAGGAACTGTTTGTCAAAGAATGAATATGCTAAAGCCTTTAAATTAATGGTAATAGTACAAAATACTCACTCGTTTCACCATAAAATACAATCGATTGACTTGTGGTTAACTATGTGGTTTTGTACACTGATATTTATGTCGATTCTTTTCATTAGGATATTGATACTTTGTGTAACCTCGCCAACCATAGCCGGGTATTCAAGCATTTTACAGGTTGTTACTTTAGATTTAATTGCAAGCGTGGCGCACATTCAGATATGTCTCTTGAGTATAATATTAAAAGTGTTATAAAATTCACAGATTTCGAAGGATAGGTTTATCGTAATTGAACCTCGTTATTTGAACTCCATATTTAGACAACTCGACTGGCAGCTGCTTTTCTACATAGGCTCTAACGGAGTTTGTAATACTATGTAGATATGCATACATCAGTGGTTCTCAAACTTCTTGGTATTGTGACGCCATTAAAAAAATATGTTCAAGTTGCGACTCCCCCTGAAAACGCTTTAATGCCTTTCAATTTCACAATTTTTTCACAATGAGTTTTATTTAAATGGGGGGGGGGCATATCCGCTTGAGCCAAAGCGCAGACGGAGCGAAGAACGTTGATCGAATGAGAAGACGCTCGATATGTTCTTGTTCATAAAAGGATTAGAAATGAATGACATGCATGGCGCAAGCATATCCAGGTGTGTGTGATGTCATAATTGGAACAGTATCGAATGACGCGTGGCATTAGTGAGATCACATAGTTAAGGTTGACTTGCAATTTTTGGATCTCCGCTCTAGGAGACCCTCATTATCAGTCGTTCTGTCTGCCTGTTTAGATGTAGCGTGGCTAACACTGACAGTCGCGAACTTGTAATAGAACAAAATTGAAGGAAATCGAAATAAAATTATGGTCTAACCCAGGGGTCGGAAACCCATGGTTCGCGAGCCATATATGGCTCTTTTGGTGACGGCATATGGCTCCCAGAAAAATCTGACATTCTAAGATTACTATTGTTACAAGATTTCAAACTCTTTTATAGCAAATTTGGCAGAAAATTCCCAATACGTTTGAGAACGCACGCCCAGCGCATGTCTATGTTATTTAAGAGAATTTTCAGACAGGCATTGTGACAAGCCTAGGGGATTCTGGAACATATTTTGTGACATTACGAAGTGTTTTTAAAACACTACGGAGATGCCTAAACGAAAAAATGGAGATGAGTATCGTAGATTTCAACTTTTTCTGCATATGAGCAGACGTTCAATGCCCGCAGCGACAACATCCAGCATCAGAAGTCACATTAAATGTATATTGACATTGTATGTGTTGACTTTCGAGTACAAATTTCAGGCCTGATTAAGTGGAGAAATGCTGTATGGCTCACACGGAAATGCAATTGAAAATATGTACCTTTTATGACTCTCTTGACCAAAAACGTTACCGACCCCTGGGCCCTAACCCTAAGCTGGTATACTACGGGAGTATCCATTGTCCTGGACGGGTCTGGTGTTTCACATTCATTACATTCTGCTTAACATTACTGATAAATATAACATTGAATTGTTTAAAATAAACAGGCCTACAATGAAAATCATTTTCAAATATATAATAAAGAAAATATATAATTCTTAGATTCACTGTTGCTCGGATAAAGTAATATAGCTATATTTGTTCTTTACAGGCATTATTGGGGTAAAACAATGATAGGATTTCATGATAGGAAAAATTTTAGGAAAGAATCTTTGAACCGGTTAAATTTTGGAACATGCATTTTGAAGAAAAAACAATCCCGTATGGATGGATATTGAGGGTTTGCACTTTAGCCTGAGTTGTAGTTAAGCTATACAAACTATAGTTTTCTGATTATTGTTGCAATTCTTTAGAAGTAAGAAGGAAATGATTACTTTTCACAGACGTATAATATCTTTATGGAACAAAGGGTGTCTATCAACTTATATTGTAGAGGCTCGCGCATGCAAGCGCATCTTTCATCCCGACGATTTGGTTCACCTCTGCTCCATGGTGTATTAGAAGAAGTTGATGAAACTCCGTCCGACCATTTCCAGTTATATTGTTTCTCAAGATCGTCAAGTCCTATCCAGATCGAAGTTTTTGTTTTTCTATTAAAATTGACGACAAGATCGCTGAAAATGATATTTATTATATTTTAAACATGGTGAACATAAATTAGTCCAACAATATCAAATAATTTAAGAAAGGAAATAATGAAGTTCGATGTATTATTTAATAAGGCATTGAATTCCCAACATTCCTTTTCTTATTCGAAATGCGAAACGAAAGTAAAAGACTTGAGCTGTTCAATATTTATTTTTGAAGAATAACTTAAGGTAGGTCAAACTCCAAAATTCAGTTTTATATGTTGTATTTTAAAACCCATCTAATCGCTTTCCCGCAACTTCTAGATCAATCGATTTGAATTTTTCCTCAATAGAAGGTTGAATCAGTCGGAAGACGCATACTGTCTTTTTCCAATTCTTTCGTCCCTAATCGTGCCAAAAGTTCACTCGAAATGCACCCCGTTCTAGTGACAAAATAAGTCTAAAACTACATAACTCACTCACACCCTATACAAAGAAAACATATGAGAGGGTTCGACAATGACGCATCATAAAGCTTTCTCAAAATAAAATTGAGATCGTGAAAGTGTTTTTGGATTACTGGTGAAGTTTAAATATTGTTGAGTCAAATGTCTATATGGCAATACTAATATTATCATTATAATATACAATGTTGAATTACCTGCGAATAGTTGGGTTGCGTATACCCGTTGCTGCTAATCGGCCTCCCATGATTTCGCAGTTTTTCCTGGCAGTTTGATAGTCTGACGGTACTTCGACCAATTTGTACCAATATGGGTAACTGGGAACACGATGCCAACCATCTGCTACGGGTTGTAATTCTCGAGCTAAAAATAAAATAAAAACAAATATAGAACCATATAAAAAAAACTTTATAATTGCTTAAAGTATGGATTTATCTACAAAGCCAAAACTCAATATTGACGTTTAGATCCAGAGAGCGATTTGCAAATTCTCATTTTAGCCATAAATGCAACACTTGCGACACAATCAATTGACGTGAAGTATTTAAATAAAATAATGCAATAATGTATAGGATATGATTTTGAGATAGTAACCTTTCACCAATTAACGTAAAGTTCTTGAATAAAACAATGTAATAAAGTATAACGAGGGTATGGATTTGTGGTAATAACCTTTTTCTTCTTCGAGAATTTGAACTTTGTGTGCCAACTCATCATATCGTGAGCAATTACATGGTGTTCCACCTTCTCCTTTAGCTCCCTGACGTCCCGTGGCGCCATTTTGTCCTGGTGATCCGATATCACCTTTTGAACCTTCTGGGCCTTTCTTGCCTGGTCGACATGTTGTTTGACATTGAGAATCATTTGGAACTAAAGAATAATAGTTTACAGAATTCTTACTCGTTAACGTTGTATTTAGCAGAGTTATGTATGTATTTCTAATTTATCACTTACATCGACTCTTTTGTATTCATGAAATTATCATTTTTAATTATTTATTTATTACAAGTCTGTAAATATTTAAAAATATTATAATATTTTACCATTTAATGCTGTTTCGCGAGCTTTTTCCATGATTAAAGATGCCATGTCCCAGGTGTCTAAAACTGAAAATATATACTCTCTTAACAACGGACTTGGTTGTTATTTGACGATGGCACTAAGCCTGCTCACGATGCAAGTTTTCAAATTACTCAAATATGACAATTCGTAATAAAATGAGTGTCAAAAGAAAGGTGACAAGGAGGAAACGTAATTCCTTGCCCACCACAACGGTAAACCACAGTGTCAGGTTTGCTTTCAAGTAATATCTGGCACGAAAGAATATATTTTTAAGCGCCATGACATACCCAAACGCGAGATGCGGGAAATACAACGGTAATTCCCGGGAATTTATTTTAAAATAACTGAAGGCTTCATATATCTTCTTTAAAAGAAACGTCATCTATGCAACATATTATTGGTCTGATTAGAACGACGAACTCTCGTTTTTTTATTAAATTTAAAGTAAGTAAACTTACGATATTTCGATCCCTTTTGGGTTTTCTCCGACCTCCACAAAAATTTTTGCGGTCCTTCAACCTAGCAACCTTGAACCACCCTTAGGTAGACTACTGCAGTGCTCTTCAACGGGGTGTACGGGGTGTACCCAAGTGTATACCGGACTATAAATTGGGTATACAACTGATAAAGGGTATACGAAGGGTGTACAGCCTAAGTCAGGGAATCTAAACCCTAATATAATAAATTATAAAAAAATATTCAAGTGAAGACAACAATGCAAACGCGGCACACATAAAATATAAAATGTCATTCACGCAAAGAACTGACGTGAGCACATTGTTACAGCACAAATTATATAGATAATGTGATCACATACATGTCTGGGTTGGTGATATTGTCTGTCATGCACTTCGTTTGACTTACGCTGAACATTATTCCCGTTGACGCTATGACCGTCAGTCAAACTTATAACTTGCGGACACTAGCATATTAGATTGCATGATGCTATTGCAGTACAATATGTGTTTAAAATTTAATGTTCATTTAGGCCTTAAATAGACATTGGTATTTGTAAGGTATACAAAGTTATTGAAAAATTGTAAAAGGTACATCACGATAAAAAAGGTTGAAGAAAACTGGACTACTGTGTATCGGTAAAAATTTCAAACTACAGTTGTTCCTTGAATCTTTTGGTATTTCGATTCACGTTGAGACTAGACGCATGAATCGTCATCGTCACACGCTGCCATGAATAAAGCTCAATCAATATATCGGCCCGATATTGCGTGTTTGCCGATATATAATATCGGCATTAAACGGCCGATATATATACCAGTTGAAAAACCTAAAAATTGTTTTATTTACTGTTGGTTGTGATTATTTTTAATGGATAATACACTTATGTGGTTTATTGTTTTTATAATTCAAATTACACATAAGGGGGCACCGAAGTCTTGAGTGCTTAGGGAACCAAAGGGGCATAATCCGCCCCTGTGCACAATAGAGAGCTGTGGAAGGATGTAGTCAAATTGGTCCGGGCCACACTCCGGATTTGATGATGATGATGATGAATGGGGATAAATTTCTGTCGACTAGTGGTTGATCTCACGTGAGCTTCTCCCACGCCTTTTTTGTTAGTTAGTAAATAGGTTGTCAAAAACTTGTACGGCGATTCCATGGTAATAAAAGTCGGGACAGAGCAAAGCCTAGCCTTAGAAAGCTAAGATGGAACCTAACTGTTACTCTAAAAATAATATTAGCATAGAAACAATTGTTGTAATCCGCACTACAGCTTACAAACAATTTAACATGTCACTGCTTGACGTCAATGATATGATTGTATATATGCAATGCTGGTGCACGAATGTTAAAAATACTATAATTTAAGAATTCGATATTAAAATATTTACACCCGCATTGTTTAAGAAAAAATTTATTATCAAATTTAGTGTTGTTCAAACCAAATCCACTGTTGCTCAATCCAAAGTTATCTTCACGAATTCACGAAACTAAATGTCCTGGTATAAGTGTTTCCCATTTATTACATTCTGACTAGCATTACTGATAAATATAAATATCATTCCATTCCAAAATAAACAGATCTACAATTAAAAATCGTGTTTAAATAATAAAAAATAATTTATAATTCTTGAATTCGCTGTTGCTCGGATAAAGTAATATGGCTATTATTTAATATTTGTAATATTTGTTTTATCTTTTATATGGGCGGGCAATTACTTTTCTGAGGGGGCCAGTTCGATATAATAGTTACTGAGTAACTTAGTTACTGAGCCAGAGGCTCAAAACTCATTATGAATAAACAACCAAAAACTATGAATAGATTATAGTTCATTTACATCAATTAGTCCAACAGCTAGGCTATTGTTCATATAATAACAAGAAGTTTTATTTAGTTTTTCAAATTTAGACAAATTCAATTAAATAACGGTATATTTAAATATTTAACATTTCAAACGAGAAAAATTGGAACAAGAATAACTCATGAATAAAAATAGGAATAAATTTTCGAAATGATTTTTTGAACCAGTTTAATTCTGAATATGCATTTAAAAAAAATTAAAAAAGAATTAGGCCCGTATTGATATTGAGGGCTTGAACTTGAAGCCTGGGTTGTGGATAGGCTACAGAGTATAATTTCCTGATTATAGGATAGGGGATAGGATTTACATATTTATCCCGGGGGAGAGGAAAGCCGATAAGACGGCTTATCCATATGGCGAACCACGGCCTCTCGTCCGGTTACCATTCCAAGTCGGGTATGGGATTAGTTTTTACTGTATTGTTTGTTTTCGGAAGCATGGACTTGGTGGTGGAGGAAGCCGTAACCGACCAGCGGTTACGTGAACCACCCAACGACGGCGAGGAGTCCAGCAATCCTCTCGCACATAACCATCCCTGCATGGGATTCGAACCTGCGAACCCACGCAGAGTAATTAGAGGTGCGGTGGCGAGCGTATTCCTAACGCTTAGCCCGTTGAGCCACACCGCCGCGCGCGCGATTATTGTTGCAGTTCTTTGAAAGTAAGAAAGAAAAATTACTTTTCACAAAGGTAGAATCTTTTTATGTAACAAAAGGTATCTATCAGCTCATATTGTAGAGCATTGTACATGCAAGCACATCTTTCATTTGGACCATTTGGTTCTCCTCCACTCCACGGTGTATTAGAAGAAGTAGATGAAACTCCGTCCGACCATTTCCAGTTGTTTTGGTTCTCAAGGTCGTCAAGTCCTATCCAGATCGAAGTTCCTGTTCTTCTGATAAACGTGTCGAGAAGATCGCTGAAAATTATATTTATTGTATTTTGAACATAGTGAACATAATTTAGTCCAACAATACCAAAAAACCTGAAAAAGTAAATGATCAAGTTCGACGTATTATTTTCTGAGGCAGTGCTTCTCAACCTTTTTTTATGTCGCGGCACACTATTGAGCTATTTAAATATTCGCGGCACGCCTATCACAAAACAGGAACATTTCCTACTCTTGAAGCCATTTAGCTATAAAATAATAGATCAGATAAGGAAGAATCTATTCTTGTTAATATAACATATCCTGTATTTAAAATGGATGGTTAATAGTTACCGATATTATAACTGTTTTCTCACAATAACGTACACGAGACCCACTTTCGGAGCACCTCACATTATCGGAAAAGATGCGCGGCCGCACGGGTAATACGTGACGCGTATACGCTTTAGTTTATCTCGTCCCTCCCCTGGGTGTAGCCTTATTATTACCACAGGTATTCTCACTTTTGCACAACCTAATTTATTTTTGATACAATTTAATGTTTCTCCCATTGCCAAAATCATTCAACGGTGTAATTGTCGGTACTATAGCGAAGTAAATGAAAGAGGCAAACAAACCGTATTTCATTATAACAATTAATTATTATCGCTAAAAACACTAAATAGGTTTAAATTGGCTATAAACAATTTTCACCGATGAACGAATCTTTTCACGTTATGAATTTCGTGCAATGCCCGAGCATAATTTGATAGCAAAGATCGTAGCATTTACTATGTCGAAAAGCTTATTCTTCTTTTCAGACTGCAGAAACTATCCGAAAAACAATTGTTTCTGTGTTCGAAATATGAAATAATCGTCAATTCCACCACGCTTTCGTGAAGTAGTGCAATTTACTAAATTTAATGAAGGTTTTATTATTAAGTTTCATTACATCAGTGTTTGTGCTACCACGCGTTTCGCCTGATTACTGGTGTGATTACAGATCGCAAGGATGGACAAAAGAAAATAATTTTATCGAATCGAATAATTCGAATATTTTTAATGAATTGTCGAATATCGGATATTTTTAATACACATACAATGGGCATCCAGGCATTCTAATGTTGGTGATCTATTTCCGCCCGTCCTCTCTTTTTTTACAAGAAATAATTTTTATGCAACATTTGGTTTTATATTCTTGGGAGAACTATGCGTTCATATGGGCGACATATGTTAAAGACACCTATTAAAGAGTGAATTCGGGATTTTTGTTCTGATTTTTATCTTTTACGCTGGTTTTGATCTTTCTGTCCCAATTTTAAGCTAAAAATATTATTATTTCTGACGTCGGAATGCAGATATTTATAAAGACGATAGTTGAACTTATTATGATTTTACTTTCCTATTGTGTCTGATTTATTTTCGTATTAATTGGTGAATAAAAACCCTGCAAAGTCATTGTGTGAATCCTGAATGTTATTTCGAGTTTAAATAATAATTCACTAAATCGGCAATAATGGCAATTCTACTAGTCAAATAATAATTCCTTGGTCAAGTTTGGGGAAAATTTCGCACAATAATTAGTTACCTTGGTTGACATTTTCAATTTTACGAAACGGTGTTTGCGCGCATTATGGAAAACTTAGAATTAAAATAATATCTGAAATACGACTCCTCAAATTTGTCGTTTCTGTTTGTTAGCAAGAGCCGTGGGGTAATTCTTGTGAAATTCAAGGGATTGGAAATTGGAATCACTTGAAATTAATTCAAAAATGAAATCTCTTCGCGGCACACCAAAATCTTTCCGCGGCACACTAATGTGCCGCGGCACCCTGGTTGGGAACCACTGTCTAAGGCAGTGATTCTCAAACTAGGGTTTGGGAGCCGCATGTGGCTCTCAACAGCCTTTCATGCGGCTCTTGTTAATGCTTTAAAAATTAATTACTTTCAAAGAAAATTTTCCATTGGAAACTAATCATTGACTTGAAATTAAAATGCGGAAGTCTATTAGTTAGTCGAATGGATTCCCCCGTGTTTATTTGCGTAGCGTTCACTAATCTACAAGATGCAATAATGACGCAACAGTGAGCGTTTTTGCGGCCACCCGTACACTTTTCATTTGGAAAGATTTTAGACATGGCTGTAATCATTGACTTGCTTTCGTGGATTTTCAGTTTTTGTCGCGTTTCCAAATATTATGTATAAATCAAATAACTCAATGAATATTTCAATTTCCAGAGCATTTTAATTTTGTTCCAGTAATCGAAAACAGTCCCAAAATATCTGGCGATAATCTCAAGCAGCTACTGCACCTTGCATCCTCCACGATTACGACCCGCTTTGGCAAACTTATTAGAAATCAAAGCCAAATTAAATGACTGTTAGTCTAGGGTGGGCAAAATCGAATTTTTTTTCGAATCGAATAATTTGAATATTTTAAGCGAATACCGAAGAGTCGAATAATGAATGTTTTTTTTTATACATAACAGGGATCCAAACGTCGGAGTTCGATACTCCATTTGGAAATTAATAGAAACATTGGAAAGTCGGCAACAAAGCGTTTTTACTGGCTAATGGTTAAATTTATCATAATCGCTGATTGTCTTTGTCACCGAGAACGTTTCGGTGGCGATATCATAAAGTTGATATACTATATTCCCGTCCTTCCTCGTTTTTTGCAAGAATAAGGGGTCGTTGGATATCGAAGTTTCATATTTTTAGTATACCCTTGCGTTCACATCAGCGACAGCTGTTGAATGCATAAGGTCTGATTTCAAAATCAAATTCATTTTATTCTGAGTTTTATCCTCTGCCTTGGATTTAATATTCCTTATCACCGCTTGTAAATTAACCGTGCCTGTTTAAAGTGAACGGTAATCGAGATGCAGATATTTATTAGAATGATAATTGAGTTTCTCATGCTTTCCTATGGTGTTCGTGTTATTTTACTATTAGATAGATGAACCTAGCAAATTTACGATTGCTTGAATCCTGAATGTTGATTTAATCTGTAATCAGTAATTTATTTTATCACCAAAAAATACACACTGTACATACAGAACGAGATAAGAAAAGAGAGGAAAATAATGCATTTCAGGGTGAAAGGGGACGCGATAAACCAGCATTGGTTATCGAGCAGCGACACCTATGAATAGTCTAGCATTGGGTCATACAAGAACAAGAATCGAACTAAATATAGTACTAAAGTGAGGAGTCGGACGCCGAAATACTGACATTGGCAGGACTATGTTTAAAAAGACCGAATATTTCCGGACTCACTAAGCAAACGACTTCGAACGCCGACTGGCAGATAACTATGACAACTACGGCACTAATACGGTAACGTATAATAAAATAGAGATTAAATAAGTTAGCAAAGGCATTTCTAGACCTTTGTGTCTAATAGAGGCTCAAACACTATTTATAACTAATTCCTTCAAGTTTTAACGTTTTTTTCAACAAAACAACACCCCGATGGTTATTTTAGCTAAAATACTTCTGAGTAATGCTCAAATTTTTTTTTACGGAATTTGCATATTCAGCCCTTCACCTAATGGTTTTGATCATGTCATGCCTTAAGGCTTAATTATTACTGCCTAGATGCTTCAAAATTTAACAATTGTAATCATTTTCGATTATAATAGACGCAACAATTCGTGAACGAGTCAGTGTGCATTGTTACAACGAAATTCACGATTGATTTTACGTTCTACTTGGCTCTACGTTCTTGGCTAATTCACTAAATCGGCAATTATGGCAATTCTACTAGTCAAATAATAATTCCTTGGTCAAGTTTGGGGAAAATTTCGCACAATAATTAGTTACCTTGGTTGACATTTTCAATTTTACGAAACGGTGTTTGCGCGCATTATGGAAAACTTAGAATTAAAATAATATCTGAAATACGACTCCTCAAATTTGTCGTTTCTGTTTGTTAGCAAGAGCCGTGGGGTAATTCTTGTGAAATTCAAGGGATTGGAAATTGGAATCACTTGAAATTAATTCAAAAATGAAATCTCTTCGCGGCACACCAAAATCTTTCCGCGGCACACTAATGTGCCGCGGCACCCTGGTTGGGAACCACTGTCTAAGGCAGTGATTCTCAAACTAGGGTTTGGGAGCCGCATGTGGCTCTCAACAGCCTTTCATGCGGCTCTTGTTAATGCTTTAAAAATTAATTACTTTCAAAGAAAATTTTCCATTGGAAACTAATCATTGACTTGAAATTAAAATGCGGAAGTCTATTAGTTAGTCGAATGGATTCCCCCGTGTTTATTTGCGTAGCGTTCACTAATCTACAAGATGCAATAGTGACGCAACAGTGAGCGTTTTTGCGGCCACCCGTACACTTTTCATTTGGAAAGATTTTAGACATGGCTGTAATCATTGACTTGCTTTCGTGGATTTTCAGTTTTTGTCGCGTTTCCAAATATTATGTATAAATCAAATAACTCAATGAATATTTCAATTTCCAGAGCATTTTAATTTTGTTCCAGTAATCGAAAACAGTCCCAAAATATCTAGCGATAATCTCAAGCAGCTACTGCACCTTGCATCCTCCACGATTACGACCCGCTTTGGCAAACTTATTAGAAATCAAAGCCAAATTAAATGACTGTTAGTCTAGGGTGGGCAAAATCGAATTTTTTTTCGAATCGAATAATTTGAATATTTTAAGCGAATACCGAAGAGTCGAATAATGAATGTTTTTTTTTTATACATAACAGGGATCCAAACGTCGGAGTTCGATACTCCATTTGGAAATTAATAGAAACATTGGAAAGTCGGCAACAAAGCGTTTTTACTGGCTAATGGTTAAATTTATCATAATCGCTGATTGTCTTTGTCACCGAGAACGTTTCGGTGGCGATATCATAAAGTTGATATACTATATTCCCGTCCTTCCTCGTTTTTTGCAAGAATAAGGGGTCGTTGGATATCGAAGTTTCATATTTTTAGTATACCCTTGCGTTCACATCAGCGACAGCTGTTGAATGCATAAGGTCTGATTTCAAAATCAAATTCATTTTATTCTGAGTTTTATCCTCTGCCTTGGATTTAATATTCCTTATCACCGCTTGTAAATTAACCGTGCCTGTTTAAAGTGAACGGTAATCGAGATGCAGATATTTATTAGAATGATAATTGAGTTTCTCATGCTTTCCTATGGTGTTCGTGTTATTTTACTATTAGATAGATGAACCTAGCAAATTTACGATTGCTTGAATCCTGAATGTTGATTTAATCTGTAATCAGTAATTTATTTTATCACCAAAAAATACACACTGTACATACAGAACGAGATAAGAAAAGAGAGGAAAATAATGCATTTCAGGGTGAAAGGGGACGCGATAAACCAGCATTGGTTATCGAGCAGCGACACCTATGAATAGTCTAACATTGGGTCATACAAGAACAAGAATCGAACTAAATATAGTACTAAAGTGAGGAGTCGGACGCCGAAATACTGACATTGGCAGGACTATGTTTAAAAAGACCGAATATTTCCGGACTCACTAAGCAAACGACTCCGAACGCCGACTGGCAGATAACTATGACAACTACGGCACTAATACGGTAACGTATAATAAATAGAGATTAAATAAGTTAGCAAAGGCATTTCTAGACCTTTGTGTCTAATAGAGGCTCAAACACTATTTATAACTAATTCCTTCAAGTTTTAACGTTTTTTTCAACAAAACAACACCCCGATGGTTATTTTAGCTAAAATACTTCTGAGTAATGCTCAAATTTTTTTTTACGGAATTTGCATATTCAGCCCTTCACCTAATGGTTTTGATCATGTCATGCCTTAAGGCTTAATTATTACTGCCTAGATGCTTCAAAATTTAACAATTGTAATCATTTTCGATTATAATAGACGCAACAATTCGTGAACGAGTCAGTGTGCATTGTTACAACGAAATTCACGATTGATTTTACGTTCTACTTGGCTCTACGTTCTTGGCTCAACGGCCATGCATGGTCGAGTAAACTGTTTACATATTCGAAACATTATTTGGCTAAGGATGGAAGAGATCACTAAAGAACTAATACAAAGTGTTTTAAAGGGAGTAGGACATGACATTTCTTATCTGGTTACAACTTAATGGGTATTTTTCATACAAGAAACTCATACCAGATTTTGGAAAAACTTTCGGTCATTTTTAAATTCATGCTATTTTTATACCTAGAGTTTTCTAACGACCTAAAATCGCCTTTTTCACAATGAAACGCCGAAAAGTCATTTTGACAACTTAATCAACAATTTATTCAACCTCATGTTCGGTAATGCAAGAAATGGCTAATGACATGTCACCAAGCATGCGGAGTTCAAAATCTGGGAAATTAATTTTAAATACCTAATCTGGTTTGACGTTTTTGAGTTTACGGAACGGTTGGTACGTTTTTTTTGCAAACAATGGAATTGAAACGATACGTTAAGTGCAAAGATAAGCATATAACACCATAACCCAAAGACAACGACTATTCAAATTTGCCTTTTTTTACTGATAGCGAGCGCCGTTGGGAAATCTCGCACAATAGACCTTAGTCATTTAAAACCCATCCTACGCGCAAAAATAAAAGTGATGTAAAATTTTTTTTTTATCATTAGCATTATGGGAAATGTGATTACCAGAGCAGAAATTCGCATTTTTTGAGATTTTCTGGATATGTTTCATCGTATACGTGTGTAGTTTTGAGGATAGAATATTTTTTACATTATTTTTGGTATTTTTATCATGATAAACATGGTCAAGATTTTTGATAATCGTTCATTAAAATTTTAATGAGCGCGTTGTTTCCGATGACGTCATTCTCACTAGACCATGAAATTCTGCCAACTCGCCGTGCTCTGTGGGATATGCGCTGCAATTGCGGCGCTAATGTCACTTTGGGTACGGTGCCGGTCCTGGAAGCGTTTAACATTGACAATCTATAACCCATACCATTTCTATCACGTTTGTTTACTGGTTTTACGCATTTATACCTGTACCGCCAGCAATCATTTACTGAAGGCATGCTGACGTGTTATTTAAATTACCGGTACCGTACCAAGGCTGCAAGAGGTGAAAACTAAATTAGGCCTATTTAGTAAATACTGAAATAGGCCTACGAACAAAAATGTTGGCCAGCCTGCCAATAGGCAGGATAAATTGTACGGTACCGGTATACAAAAAAGGTGAATATCTCCAACCTATAATGGTACAATACCGGTCTCCTGACCTGGTTAAAAAGCCCCTGCCCCCCCCCCCCCCTCCCCATGTTCGCTATCAAGATTAACAGTTAATTAAGATGTTTGAACAATTTAACAAAAACTCCTTGGAGGAAGGGTTGACTACGTTACGGAATATTTTTGGATTCGGGTAAACAGGTAGTCCATTATTAAACCACTGCTTTTTTTTTAGATTTTCACTTAGTGGACACTTAGTAAGTACGACAGTTAATTTATGAAAATTATTATAAATTAATAACAAATCAGTAGAAGTCAGCTCGGGTATTCAAACATGTGATGATTGAAGTGAGAAAAAAAATTGAAGTCACGTTTAGGATATTACATTAAACAACAATGGAAAAGGTACATTGGAATCAGTCAAGCTTCAAATGCTAATGGCATTAATGAAAAGAATATGCGAAATGAAGACTGAAGTTTCCATCTGAGACATTGGAAGACGCTAAAACTTTATAGACTTGATAGTGTGGAAAGCCGTCTCACAATGCAGTAATAATGGGACATATATTTATAATATCATTATACATGCTTTAAGTTGAACTATATGTTTAATTAAAATATCTATCTTTACTAATAAATTCTGAAAACCATTTATTTCAATCTGCTGAGTGATTAGGGCCAGGAATTTGCTGTAGGAACCATCACCAGGGCTGGATTTACCAATGGGCTAGGCAGGCTGAAATCTAGAGCCTCGAAATTCGGTTTCGAAGTTTGTAGTTCTTTTGAAAACTTGACAAGTTTAAACCCTACGAAACGTATATATATATATCAAGCTTTTCAGAGTAGAAAATTCTGTACACAACTGGTTTCAACCACAGCATCATAATAAGGGAAATTATTATTATGCGCATTCTGCAAAAATCATCAAAAATCTTGGCCATATTTATCATGATAAAAATATCAAAAAAGATGTAAAAAATATTCTATCCTCAAAACTGCTCACGTGTACAATGAAAGATATCTAGAAAATTACAAAAAAAGCAAATTTCTGCTCCGGTGATCACATTCCCCATAAGAGCTAATGTTAAAAAAAATTTTTTACATCACTTTTCTTTTTGCGCGTAGGATGGGTTTTTAAGGAATAAGGTGTATTCACGATTGAGTTGGAGACGCGCGATTTCGGTGTCTAAGCAGAGCGGAGCAGGTCACGTGGTACCGGATATTCGAATAGTAAAATGCCAGCCCTAGTTGTTACGTGTGTTGTTGTTATGATGACTTGGTATTTTAAATACGCGCTTAAGGTAGGTTGCTATTCTACCTTGCATTGTATGTGTGCGGCTCTTCATAACTTTGAGGTTTGAAATGCGGCCCTGGGACTAAAAAAGTTTGAGAACCACTGGTCTAAGACATTGAATTCTGAACATTCCTTTTCAATTGAAATGCAAAACGAAACTAAAAGACTGTTCAATGTTTACTTTTGAACAATAAAGTGAAGAAAGTTGAACTCCAAAACTCAGTTTAATACGTTGTATTTTCAAAAATCATCTAATCGCTCTTGCGCAACTTCTAGATTAATCAATTTTTTGCAGTAAAATTGCGATTGTGAAAGTGTTTTTGGATTACTAGTGAATTTCAAGTATTTACCGAGCCAAATGACTAAATGACAATACTACTGTAATAATTATAATATACAATGTTGAATTACCTACGAATAGTTGGGTTGCGTATACCCTTTGCTGCTAATCGGCCTCCAATGCGTTCGCAGTTTTTTCTGGCTGTTTGATAGTCTGAGGATACTTCGAACAATTTGTACCAATATGGGTAACTGTGAACACGATACCAACCATATTCAAGCAGTTGAAATTCTCGAGCTAAAAATAAAATAAGAACAAATATAGAACTATTTAAAAAAAAACTTTATAATTACCTAAAAGAGGAATTCATCTAAAAAGCCAAAGCTTTATTTCGAAGTTTAGATCCATAGAGATATTGGCAAATCCTCATTTTTTTTGCCATATGCAACACTTGAGACACAATCAATTAACGTAAGGTTTTTGAATAAAACAATGTAACAAAGTATAATCGGGGAATGATTTTGAGAGAGTAACCTTTTTCGAGGATTTGAACTTTGTGTGCCAACTCATCATATCCTGAACAATCACATGATGTTCCACTTTCCCCTTTAGCTCCCTGACGTCCCGTGGCGCCATTTTGTCCTGGTGATCCGATATCACCTTTTGCACCTTCAGGGCCTTTCTTGCCTGGTCGACATGTTGTTTGACATTGAGAATCCTTTGGAACTAAAAACGATAATTATTTTAATTTGGAAAAAAGCGTAAAAATGCATATATCGATGAAATTGATATGCTGAATTTTTTTAGAATTTTTTTTTATGTCTTTTTAATGTCATGTTATTTAAAAGATTTGGAGAATGAAATAAAAAAGATGACCAAACAACTCAATTTATTGTACTTATGGAATTCTTATGCCGATTATGTCACGAAAAGGCGAATGGATTAAATCAACATTCAATGCTTTTGCACAGCAGATTATTAAATTATTCGAATCAAAACGTAAGAAAGTTTTAGCGCCTATTTTGGAAAAATTTGCATCAGAAAGTTTAAATGATAAATGATAGGAAAATTTATATGTGTCCAATGATAAGAAAGCATCCACTCTCTACTGCAAGTCATACAATTAATTATTTAAAAAAATAAATTTCACCATCTGTTGCTGCTTGTCGAGCTTTTTCCGCAATTAACGATGCCATATCACAGATGTTGACAACTGAAAAAAATGAAAATCGATTTTCATAAAACCCGATAAGCAAAAATAACTGCTCCAAAATTAAAAATTGCAATAACGAAATATCGCGATGAATATCATACCAATATTTTTAGCTCAATGCAGTTTGACAATTAACTAAAAAAGCTTTATTTGATGGGTTCGTAACATCATTTGCATAGTAATAAGACGTGAATCTATACTGCGATTCTATATTTTAATCTTCAATTTTGGGAAATAAGAAACATCTACAAAAACAAAGGATATTTTTTTCTTGAACTCACATGACATTGGCGAGCAGCTCTTTAATTTTTCTCTCTCATTTCCTTTCTGTTCCAGCGATTTGATTCTTTTAGTCAAGCTATCGTACTGATCAATTTTTATTGAAGTTACATTTTCAATTTCACTAGATAGGCTTAGGTCGTTATCGGAATTTCCCGAGCCAGGTTCGATCTCTGGACTGCTTGTGACAAAGCTAATATTACTTCGATGTTCCTGAACGCAACATCCAACTACGCATAAGAACGTAAGAATGAAGGATGCTACCAAACTCATTTTGTAGTGAGAGCCAGCACAAGGGTATCGATTTACGATAATGAAGGTATGACTTAGGTACCGACGCTTTTTATATGATTCTCCATTTTTTTTTTTTGCCAACTAGTGCCTTTTCTGTCAATTGCCGGGCAGCGCAATAACCTCGCGGTTGAATTCTTAAGATGCAAATGGCATCGCAGATTACACAAATCCCATGCGCCCTGCCCCACTCAGGGGTAATAAATTGCGTAGGCAGTGCCGAACACAAAAGGTTCGGCTCAACTACTCAAATATCATTAGATGTCAGTGGCTGTTTATACAGAATCTTGTTTTGAGTGGGAGGCGCGGAAAGGCGTCGTACTTAGAGAAAATCCCATTTCTTGTTTCTTTATTTTTAAAGAGAATGACCCAGAATCGCGAGAGTGTTTAATTTTGGAATATTTTTGCACATGAGTTAATTGTGAAATCATACATTTGTATCTATCTTCTCTTGCGTCATTTTCAGTAGCCATTATTTAAGTGTGTTCCCGCACTTATAAAATTTTACTCGATGCCACATACGTTTTCCAGTTTAAAGTCTTACCCATATAATAAATCGATACTTTGACTGACTGCATTTGACTGCGATTGTATTTTTGTCAGAATTGTCATTTTTTTTCGTAAGCGTGGCGAGTTATTTAGGCCCTCACATCGGTATTTATTCTCTCTATAAATCTTGTTCCAATAAGGCGACGATAATTAATTTTAATTGAAAGTCCAACGCGTAAAACGAGTTATTATTTATTCATCGGCGACGAGATGCTAAAGATAATTAAAGGAAGGAATTCACAACCCGACATCATGAAAACAGAAACGTTTTGTTCAAAAAGGCCCGCGACAGATTAAAAAAGCTTTGTAAACATTGTGAACATGTAAACATTTCTGAGTGCCAGCAATTACAAGGTAGTGTACATAAATAGTACACGGGAAAGGTAATGTTTGGCCTAATTTCTCAATATGACCTCCAGGACTGCGACTTCATTGAAAATGCAACAACCGCTACGCCCACGCAAAATCTCAACACCATAATAAATTTCCAAACTTGCAGTCGGTGCAGTTTTTTTTATATTTGCTGTAGGCGAAGAAATAAATTTTATTTCAACTGACATGGAAGCGTCATCGTATTACACAACATATTTATTCTACAAAATCAATGGTGAAGCCAGCCAGAACAAAATTGCTCGACTCAATTTGACTAATTTTTTTGTCGGCAAGATAGGTAAATAATACGTGATGCCCATGAACAAATTACAGCAACATCAATAACCAGACCATCATTTTGTTCATACGTTCGTTTGATTTTTGAAAATTTTCATCTCCTTATTTCAGATTTTGTCAACGATTTCATAAAGCTATAATCAACATTTGAAATGCCGCCAAATACTCTGCTTCGATTCAAGCATCGGGGCTTGCAGCTACTATAATTGCATGTACTCTCGCTGTGGTTGTTATAACCGCAGTTATTTTCGGTTGCATTATCTGGTGGAAAAGAGAGAATGAAAAATGCTAGTTTATAATTGGAATTCGTAGTATTACCAGAGGTTTAACTTGTTGTTTCAATTGTCCCTATTTAAAAACGAGGAAACGAACATATACTACGTAGACAAATAAATGTCATGTATTTGAATTTCCTTCTATAGGCCTAAGATATATTTATTTTTACATTTTGATTAATATGAATCGCCTATAATTGTTTGTTTCATATTATTACTTCCAGTATTCAGGTAACCCAAAAATTTGGGATTTATTCAAAATGGATGAAAAATAGAAAGACCAAGATTTGTACAAATCGCCCTTTTCTAAATTGAATGAAAAATGAAAATAACATACAGATCACTAGTGTACTTCATTTTGACTTTCCCTTGTAAAAATGTTGTTTGAAATCCACATTCTAGGTAAACGCTATTTGGGAAACCTGGAATATTATGATCATGTATTTCTTGCTATAAATCAGGGATTCGCAACCTGCGGCCCGCGGGCCAAATTGGGATCACAAGAAGAAAAATGTGTCCCCCGCGGAAAAGTGCCAATTTGAATGGTGGGAGGTCCGCGAAACAAATTTTTAATTCAGTTCAATCTGGTACGCTTGAGTAATTCCAATCCATTTGCGTTTCATAGCCTCTACCTGAGGCCAATGACGTTACAATGCCCTAACAGCTGACTTGTGCGCATGCCATATGATCAATACCCAAAATTTGTTTACTTGTAACTACTATAAAGCCTATATCTAATGAAAGGTGCGACTCGCAGTTTCACTCAGTTATTTGTATCTGGCCCTCTTGTATTGAAGGTTGCACACCCCTGGGTTAAATTATGTCCCTTCTGGCAAAACCTTCAATTAAAAATATTGTTCTAATCAATTGAACGTGACGCGAGCTAAGTTATTAAATTTTCATGAAATGAGTTGTGTTTTAAAATTAAAAAGGGGTTAAAGAAAATTGATACTTCAGTTTTCGTGGAATGTTTTCTGGCAAATACTTGACTTTGTCGAATTTTTTCCGAATGTGCTAGTGTGATGTCTTCTTGTCATTGAGGTTACAAAATGATAAAATTCATTATAAATTTGCTATGTTTTATTAATTTTTCCTTTACATCATATCATTTTTTTCATTCTTAGGATTTGGAAGACGACTGAATGAACATTGCAAATCACCCTGCTTCATAATGTTTTCGTAATCAACACGTTCAGATGAATGTTCTCGTCAACACACAGAGACCATGCTAGGCAAATGCTTCATGCCATATAAATTCTGTATCTGCACATACAATTCTATTTTTCTGAATTCCGAAGTATTTCGACATATATGAGCTACTTGATTAAATTCATGATTTTATTGTCCATTTCTCATTTCATATGAATATTGAGAATTTGAACAGTTGGCAGTTACCATGAAATGCTATTTATGTGTACTAAAGTTTTCGATGGGAAAAGAAATATTGATGTAATATTTTGATATTGAACGTTATATTTGATATAAAATCACGAAAACACCAACAAGATATAGAAATAGCTGTTAAGCTTATTTTTTACTGTTGTAGCTAGACACAATGATAATGACCATTAATATGATCAGGCTTCAATGTTATAAGTAAATCTTGTTTATGTTTTTCAGCCACGCACGTAATGTCATATGTTGCAAATGCTTTAAATAAAATGTACAATAAGTAGAAATGGACTTCTCATTTCGAGTTTATACGCGCCATAGATAATTCCTGGAACATTTCCATCGGGTTCAACTGTAATCAAACAAAGTCTCAAACTCACTGGCGATAACAAATTAAAGTACCAGTATATATTATTTCCATATGTATTACACGACATTTGAACTCAGCAAGGGTTTTCAAAATGGAGGAAGAGGTTTAAAATTACAATCTCTCACGCAACGCTTTCTGAATCGCTGCGATTACAACGATTTTTAAAAGATCCGACTTTTCCAGCATATAATGATTTTTCTGTCGCGCCAAATATTCAATCTATGACTGAACTGACAACTAAGGGCTTTTAAAAATGTTTTTCTTTGTTTAGTTAGTCAATTATATTCAACGTAACTCAAGATGAAAGTATTACTTTCAAATTCCACGGCAATTGGCAGATCTAAAATTGTGTGGTGAATTATATTTTGATTCGTATTTTTCCGAGTTGCTGCCACTCATCTTATTTTGGGATATTATCGTCTGCGATGGAGTACAATTTATTGTGGTACAGTATTAATTCGATCGAGTATACTTTACATATATTATCTTATATATCATTCCAATCCGGAAAAAATCGCCTTCTGCCCCGCCGGTAGGTTTAGAACGAATAAAAAGGTGCATCACGCGCACAGCTGACTGTGTTTCGATTTCGTGACAAGGGTATGGTTTCCAGGGGCCCATCACTCCATAACATGTGTGCCGTAGTCACACAAAATTTTGCGATTTACATTGTCTACAAAGCCTTTCTAATCTGTCGCGGTCTTTTTTGACAAAACTTTTTTCTTTTTATGATGTCGCTCTTCAATCGAAATTTGGGTTGTGGTTTTCTTCC
This sequence comes from Styela clava, assembly GCF_013122585.1. Classification (NCBI taxonomy): domain Eukaryota; kingdom Metazoa; phylum Chordata; class Ascidiacea; order Stolidobranchia; family Styelidae; genus Styela; species Styela clava. The sequence continues at coordinate 7,412,678 of NW_024102829.1, read as the reverse complement.
TTTAATTATATTTCGTCGCCGATGATTGAATAATAACTTGTTTTTCGCGTTGGACTCCCAGTTAAAATCAATTATCGTTGCCCTAATGGAACAAGATATATAGAGAGAATAAATACCGATGTGTGAACCTAAATAAGACGTCACACTTACGAATAAAATTAACGTTCACAACAAAAATAAAATCGCACGCTTTATCAAATTTTTCGGTCAAATGCATCCTCCCCTCCCCCCCACAAACACACACACACACTTGGGTTCGCCACCGGACGAGTGTGTCACATTAATTTATCAGCATCACGCATCCGAAACCAACCACGAACTTGAATACATCGAGCGTAGGCGCCGGTCTCGGAGGTCAGGTCATCTCAATGCAGTGTTTAACGTTGCTTTTTGCTGAGGTTGAATCACAAATTGCCACTCACAGATTTACTTTTTCATACATGTGGTTTTGTAACTTGATCTTTATGTCGATTCGTTTTAGTATAATAGTGAGATTTGTTACTTTGTGTCACATCATCAGCCATTATGAAAATATATAGCATAACCAGCGTTTTATTTTAAGCTTATCACCGACTCAAATCGAATGTATTTTTATCAGTCTGAATATTTGTTGTATAAAACAGGAATATAAAATAAGTGTCGAATTATTATGAGGAGAAAAACTCAAATAGGTATTGACGAAAAAGGCACTCGTTGCTAAAGAATTGAAGCACTATATAAAAAGCGTTGGTACCTGAGTTCTACTTTCATTATTGTAAATCGATACTCTTGTGCTGGTTCTCACTACAAAATGAGTTTGTTAGCATCCTTCATTCTTACGTTCCTATGCGTAGTTGAATGTTGCGCTCAAGAACATCGAAGCAATATCAGCTTTGTCACAACGAGTCCAGAGATCGAACCTGGCTCGGGAGATTCTGATAACAACGTAAGCCTATCTAGTGAACTTGAAAATGTAACTTCAACAAAAATCGATCAATACGATATCAGAATTAAAGCGCTGGAACAGAAACTGAAAGAAATTGAGAGAGAAAAAGTTAAGAAGTGCTCGCCAACTTCGTGTGAGTTTAAGAAAATATATCTGTTCGTAGATTCTTTTATTCTTTCTATTATTTTGTTTCACTTTCCTGTGTTTATCAAATTGCAGACGAAATTATATAATATCAGCATAGATTTCGTTCTTTTGATAACTTGACGGTGTTTGTTGTAATCCCAAAAAGTAAATTAAAAAATAATTTTGATTAAATTGACAGATTGCATCGATGCCTGATCGGGATTCCTGAGTCTAAAATATTGTTTTTATATTTAATGCAATTTAGTTATAACAATTTTTAATATAAGTCAGATTTTCAGATTATCGAGTTTCAAGAGATTATATATTTTCAGTTTTAGAAACCTGGGACATAGCATCTTTAATCATGGAAAAAGCTCGCGAAACAGCAATAAATGGTAAAATATTTGATTAGTTTTAAATAATTACAGACTTGTAATAAATAGTTAATTGGAAATGATAATTTCACGAATACGAGAAAGTCAATATAAGCGATAATTCAGAAAGAAAATACAACTCGCTAAACGCAACCCCCACGTGTAAGCATTTTGTAAACTAAAATATCTATTCTTTAGTGCCAAACGATTCTCAATGTCAAACAACATGTCGACCAGGCAAGAAAGGCCCTGAAGGTGCGAAAGGTGATATTGGACCGACAGGACAAAATGGCGCCACGGGACGTCAGGGAGCTAAAGGTGAAAGTGGAACATCGTTTAATTGCTCACGATATGATGAGTTGGCACACAAAGTTCAAATCCTCGAAGAAAAAAAAGGTTACTATTGCAAATTCATAGTCTTATTATACTTTATTACATTGTTTTATTCAAAAACCTTACGTTATTTGATTGTGTCCAAGTGTTGCATATGACAAAAAAATGAGGATTTGTAAATCTCTCTCCGGATCCAAACGTCAATATGGAGCTTTGGCTTTTTTTTTTAGATAAATCCTAATTTTAAGCAAATATATACTTTTTTTATATAATTCTATATTTGTTTTTATTTCAATTTTAGCTCGAGAATTACAACCCGTAGCAGATGGTTGGTATCGTGTTCACAGTTACCCATATTGGTACAAATTGTTACAAGTATCGTCAGACTATCAGACAGCCAGACAAAACTGCGAACTCATGGGTGGCCGATTAGCAGCGAATGGTATTCGGAATCCAACCATTCGTAGGTAATTCAACACTGATCTTGCACTGATAATAGTATTGTTATTCGTCTCGATAATTATTTAAACAGCAATACTGTTGCAAAAACTCTTTGGCAATCACATATATCCGGTGGGAAAGATGGAACGTTTTCCTTTTATAAGGTTTGAAAGTTATGTAGTTTCATACTCACTTGGTTACGCAGAACCAGCTGAATTTCTGGTGAAACTTCTGCCCCGATTGGAGACAAAACAATTGGAAATTAAGACTTTTAAGACATGTAAATACAAATAGATTAATCTAGTATAGAATTTGCACAAAAGCATTTTTTTGCAACTGTAAGCTAGAAATTAAATAGTTTAACTTTTTGCAAGTCTTTTCATGGTGAGAACAAAACTATGAATACTTTAAACTTTTAAGTGAGTGTTGGATCCAATTCATTGGAATAAAATTACGTTAAACTTTACTATTCGTATTTTTTAAATTATTAGCTATTGTTGGTCCAAATTTAACATAATATAATATTATTTTCAGCGATCTTCTCGACAAGTTCATCAGAAGAACAGAAACTCCGAGCTGGATAGGACTTGACGACCTTGAGAAACAAGACAACTGGAAATGGTCAGACGGAGTTTCATCAACTTCTTCTAATACACCATGGAGTGAAGGAGAACCAGATGGTCAAGATCAAAGATGTGGGTGTATGTGGCATGACTATCAGTATAAAGTAGTAGATTTAAATTGTAGTTTTCAAACATCCTATCTTTGTGAGAAGTAATGAAAAAAGACCTTCTGTTTTACTTATAATTAATGAAAATAATATTTGAAAATTTGTGTCTATATTGATCTTGAGTTTTCTGAGAATGGCACCGTTTGAGTTTCGCAACTCCGTCGATTTTTATCGGATAGTTTTTAAGTCAATTTTATGGTTAATACATGAAATAAAATGCAAGTTGTTTTGTTCGGGTCATCTTTTCAAGCCTGCATTCCATTCAGAAAATTGTTATTAGCTTGTAATATCTAGTATTTGTATATCAAGTTATAAATTGACTGCTATGATGGCTAAAGCTCATCAGAAATGGTTTTGTGTATGGCGGCTATATTATGTCGGCTATAAAAGCTTTACCCTGTCGGCTGTAGTTGACCTTGGTCTGTGATTCATCGCATTAAAATATTGTTATTGTTGATAAAGGACTTTATAAACTTACAAGACTCTGTCTCTAATATTTATTCTGCTTTAGTATTCTTTATTTGGTTTAAAGGATTTTGCATTGTATATATGTTGGGTATTATAAAAAAAAGAATACGAATAAATTATTTGCTTATTTGCTTTGCATTTATTTAACTTAATCGAAAGTTTCAAACAATCATCATCTCAAAGAAGTATGTTTTTTAATTCACTAGTGCAATGTAATAAGCGCAATATCTCAGCAGGTCACCAGTATCTCAACCAATATTTCGCCATGCTATGTATGAATACGTAGCGCAGCCTACTATACTTCAATCGGGTATAGTGGAGACACACCCACGCAAGCCTCGGGCGAACAAAATCAAATCAAGGTATTGCAGTCTATGCCACTCATAAAATCTTCGCTTAAGTCGTGCACAAACAAACTCGCATTACGCATCCGGAAACAATCTCGGACTTTGATAAAATCGAGAGTAGATAACAGACTTGGGCGTCGGATAATGTCGATGCAGTGATTGAAGTTCCTATTTGCCTAATGCTCAAGTTGTAGTGTTTGCTCAATTTGCAAAATAAAACTTGCAGGCACAAACATTTTAACTTAAATTAAAGTCGCAAAAAGAGTTGTTACAGTCAGAAGATATTCGGTTGACTCCGATATTGATAAAGAAACTTATTTCGGAAGAAATCAATCGGTCTATTCTGTAGGTGACTTTCCGCATCCTGTTTACGTCGTACATGTATCTAGCATGTATGTACATGTATTTTGGCGTAACTGTATCTTTCTGAGTGCCAGTAATTACTAGGTAGTGTACATAAATAGTACACGGAAAAGGTAATGTTTGGCCTACTTTCTCAATATGACCTCCAGGACTGCGACTACATTGAAACTCCGAGAACCGCAACGCCCACGCAAAATCCCAACACCATAATAGATTTCCAAACTAGCAATCGGTGCAGTTTTTTTTATATTTGCTGTAGGCGAAGAAATAAATTTTATTTCAACTGATATGAAAGCTTCATCGTATTACACAACATATTTATTTTACAAAATCAATGGTGGAGCAAGCCAGAACAAATTTGCTCGACTCAATTTGACCAATTTTTCCGTCGGCTAGATAGGTAAATAATACGTGATTCCCTTAAACTAATTACAGTAACAGCATTTATCAGAACATCATTTTGTTCATACGTTCGTTTAATTTTTGAATATTTTCATCTCATTATTATAGATTTTGTCAACGATTTTATAAAGCTATAATCAACATTTGAGATGCCGCCAAATACTCTGCTTCGACTCAAGCATCGGGGCTTGCAGCTACTATAATTGCATGTACTCTCGCTGTGGTTGTTATAACCGCAGTTATTTTCGGTTGCATTATCTGGTGGAAAAGAGAAAATGAAAAATGCTAGTTTAAAACTCGTATTCGTAGTATTACCAAAGGTTTAACTTGTTGTTTCATTTGTCTCTTTTCACTCAGTTATTTGTATCTGGGCCTTTTCTAATAAAAGTTGCACACCCCTGGCTAAATTATGGCCCTTCTGGCAAACCTTTAATTAAAAATATAGTTCGAATCAATTGAACGTGACACGAGCTAAATTACTAAATATGTCGTTCTTCAAAATTAAAAAAGGGTGTTAAAAAATATTGATATTTCCGTTTTCGAGGAATGTTTTCTGCCAAATACTTGACTAAGTCGAATTTTATCAGAATGTACTAGTGTGATTTCCTTTTTTTCATTGAGGTTACAAAATGATAAAATTCATTATAAATTTGATATGTTTTATTAATTTTTTCTTTACATCATATCATTTTTTTTCATTCTTAGGATTTGGAAGACGACTGAATTGTGCATTGTAAATCATCCTGCTGTTTTCGTAATCAACACGTTCAGATGAATGTTTTCTCCAACACACAAAGACCATGCTAGGCTAATACACTCTTTGTGCCATATAAATTCTATATCTGCACATACAATTCTATTTTTCTGAATTCTGAAGTATTTCGACATATATGAGCCCATTGAAAGTTTGAACAGTTGGCAGTTACCATGAAATGCTATTCATGTGTACAAAAGTTTCGATGGGAAAAGATATATTGATGTAATATTTTGATATTGAACGTTATATTTGATATGAAATCACGAAAACACCAACGAGATATAGAAAAAGCTGTCAAGCTTATTTTTTATTGTTGTAGCTAGACACAATGGTAATTATCATTAATATGATCAGGCTTTAATATTATAAGTAAATCTTGTTTATATTTTTCATCCACGCACGTAATGTCATATTTTGCAAATGCTTTAAATAAAATGCACAATAACTAGAAATGAACTTCTCATTTCGAGTTTATACGCGCCATAGATAATTCCTGGAACATTTCCATCGGGTTCAACTGTAATCAAAGAAAGTATCAAACTCACTGGCGATATCAAATCGAAGTACCAGTATATATTATTTACATATGTATTACACGACATTTGAACTCAGCAAGGGTTTTCAAAATGGGGGAAGAGGTTCAAAATCACAATCTCTCACGCAACGCTTTCTGAATCGCTGTGATTACAACGATTTTTAAAAGATCAGACTTTCCCAGCGTATAATGATTTTTCTGTCGCGCCAAATATTCAATCCATGACTGAACTGACAACTAAGGGCTTTTAAAATGTATTTCTTTGTTTAGTTAGTCAATTATATTCAACGTAACTCAAGATGAAAGTATTACTTTCAAATTCCGCGGCAATTGGCAGATCTAAAAATGTGTGGTAAATTATATTTTGATTCGTATTTTTCCGAGTTGCTGCCACTCAGCTTATTTTGGGATATTATCGTCTGCGATGGAGTACAATTTATTGTGGTACAGTATTAAATCGATCGAGTATACTTTACATATATTATCCTATATATCATTCTAATCCGGAAAAAGTCGCCTGCCGCCCCGCCGGTAGGTTTAGAACGAATAAAAAAGTGCATCACGCGCACAGCTGACTCTGTTTCGATTTAGTGACGAGGGTATGGTTTCCAGGGGCCCTTCATTCCATAACGTGTGTGCCGTAGTCACACAAAATTTTGCGATTTACATTGTCTACAAAGCCTTTCTAATCTGTCACGGTCTTTATCGACAAAACTTTTCTCTTTTTATGATGTCGCTCTTCAATCGAAATTTGGGTTGTGGATTTCTTCCTTTAATTATTTTTAGCATCTCGTCGCCGATGATTGAATAATAACTTGTTTTTCGCGTTGGACTCCCAGTTAAAACCAATTATCGTCGCCCTAATAGTACAAGATATATAGAGAGAATAAATACCGATGTGAGGGCCCGAATAACACGTCACGCTTACGAAAATAATCGACGATTCTAACAAAAATGAAAACGCACACACACACAAACTCACTCGCGTGGCCCACGCGCGTGTCAAATTAAATTATTACGAACTCGCATCACGCATCCGAAACCAACCACGAACTTGAATACATCGAGCGTAGGCGCCTGTCTCGGTGGTCAGGTCATCTCAATGCAGTGTTTAACGTTGCTTTTTGCTAAGGTTGAATCACAAATTGCCACTCACAGATTTACTTTTTCATACATGTGGTTTTGTAACTTGTTCTCTATGTCGATTCGTTTTAGTATAATAGTGACTTCTGTTTCTTTGTGTCACCTCATGAGCCATTATAAAAATATATAGCATAACCAGCGACTTATTATAAAGGGAAAAACTAGTATGTGGCATCGAATAAACTTTTTCAAATGCAAAAACATGCTCAAATAATGGCTGCTGAAAATGACGCAAGAGAAGATAGTTATAAATGAAGGATGTCATAATTAACTAACGTTGCAAAAATATACAAACATGAAACACTCTCACGATTCTGGGCCATTCTCTTTTAAAATAAAGAAACAAGATGAGATTTTCTTTAATAAGTCGCTTACTCGCGGTTTTCACTCAAAACAAGACCCTGTAAAAGCAACCACTGACATCCAATGATATTTGAGTAGCTACTATTTATTTAGAATGACCTGACCCTTTTGGTTTCAGCACTGTCTATCCAATTTATTACCCCCTGAGTGGGGCAGGGCGCATGGAATTTGTGTAATCTGCGATGCCATTTGGATTTTAAGACTTAAAACGCGAGGTTATTGCGCTGCCCGGCAATCGGCAAAAAAAACAATGGTTGCCAAAAAAATGAGGCAATATATAAAAAGCGTTGGTACCTATGTCATACCTTCATTATCGTAAATCGATACTCGTGTGCTGGTTCTCACTACAAAATGGGTTTGTTAGCACCCTTTATTCTTACGTTCCTATGCGTCGTTGAATGTTGCGCTCAAAAACAGCGGAACAATATTAGCTTTGTCACAATGAGTTCAGAGATCAAACCTGGCTCGGGAAATTCTGATAACAACGTGAGCTTATCTAGTGAAATTGAAAATGTAACTTCAACAAAAATCGATCAATACGACATCAGAATCTAAATGCTGGAACAGAAACTGAGAGAAATTGAGAGAGAGAAAAATAAAAAAAGAAGTGTTCGCCAACGTCATGTGAGTTGAGGACAATATATCTGTTCGCAAAATTTCTATTTGCCAAGTTAGATCGAAACAGCCAGCGGGTCCGGCCCCCAAAATCACCCCCTGGCTAAGCCCCTGCCTGAGTCTAAAAAAGTTTTTTTTTTATATAAAATGATAATTTCGTTATAACAATTTTCAATAAGACAGATTTCAGATCATTGAGTTTTAAGAGAGTATATATTTTCAGTTTTAGACACCTGGGACATGACATCATTAATTATGGAAAAAGCTCGCGAAACAGCAGTAAATGGTAAATTATTGGATTATTTTTAAATAATTACATTCTTGTGATAAATAAAAAAAATGTTAAATACATGAATACCAGAAAGTCAATGTAAGCGATAATTTGGAAATACAAATACATCTTTGGTAAATGCAACGTTCACGTGTAAAAATTTTAGAAAACCGAAATAATTTTTCTTTAGTTCCAAACGATTCTCAATGTCAAACAACATGTCGACCAGACAAGAAAGGCCCTGGAGGTTCAAAAGGTGATATTGGATCACCAGGACAAAATGGCGCCACGGGACTTCAGGGAGCTAAAGGAGAAAGTGGAACAGCATGTAATTGTTCAGGATATGATGAGTTGGCACTCAAAGTTCAAATCCTCGAAGAAAAAGATTACTATCCCAAATTCATATCTATGTTATACTTTGTTACATTTTTTTATTTGAAAACCTTACGTTAATTCATTGTGTCGCAAGTGTTGCATATATGGCTAAAAAGTAAAATTTGCAAATCGTTCTTTCGATCTAATCGTAAATATGGAGCTTTGGTTTTTTTAAGATAAATCCCTATACGTTAAGCAATTATAAAGCTTTTTATATGATTCTATATTTGTGTTGGCGCAGAGCCTTGATTAAATCTTAATTGTGGAGCGCAGACTCTGCCCACATAGGATGGCCAATACCAATACTCATGACGACCAGGTTGCACTCCCAAAAAGACGCGAACTATCACTGTATGAGCATAAGATGTTTTATTTTCTTGTGATGTGTTGCAAACAGTATAAAACAATACGAACAAACAACGTAGTACGAACAACAATACAGCAGTATGAACAACAATACAGCAGTACGTCAGTACGAACAGATGCACAATACAAAGAAGTACGATTTTCTGAAATAACATAAAAATAATAAATACACAAATAATAACAAGATCGGAGCAGTATCGTATCATATACTATACTATAATATTGTAAACAAACCTTAAATATCTTTATTACGTCACACAATCATCTAATGACCAAATATGGCATCACTAACGGTTATAATAAACAAACACACAAATTACCTCTGCCGGCACTTTCAAGGCCTCACAGGAAAACAAATACAAAATCATGTAAAACTTAGAATACAAAACTATATGTATAAACTTACTTGACGTTGTGTCCTCAAGGGTCGTCAAGCAGTAACTTGAACATTAAATCACAATAACTTGACTGAATTACTTAGCAATACTACAATAAAAACTGTGAGGAATATCAATAATACACTATTATTAGCAGTACAAATAAATATCCTACATATAACTAACACTACAAGCTTAAGTCGTTCACTAATTAATCAATTATAAACCCTAAAATAACACTCTCAGACCGACGTCAGAACAGCCATCAGCCAGAAACTTCCAGAACCCTGCAGCGTGCGCGGTCCCCTGACGTCACTTCCACAAAGTCATTGTGGTGCAATAACCAAGCATTCGATAAGCTGGTCCATGGCGCTAACTTGCGGGAGCAATGATTTTACTTCAAGATATTGGCGGTAACAATTTGTTTTATTTTAATTCTAGCTCGAGCTTTACAACCAGTAGCAGATGGTTGGTATCGTGTTCACAGTTACCCATATTGGTATAAATTGGTCAAAATATCGTTAGACTATCAAACAGCCAGAAAAAAACTGCGAACTCATGGGCGGCCGATTAGGAGCGAACGGTATTCGCATCCCAACTATTCGCAGGTAATTAAACGTTGTATATTACAATGATGGTAGTATTGCCATTTAGTCATTTGACTCAACAAATATTTAAACTTCACCAGTAATTCAAAAAACACTTTCACGATCTCAACTTTACTGTGGGAAAGCTATGATGCTTCATCGTCGAACGATCTCATATGTTTTCTTCTTTTAGGGTGTGAGTGAGTTATGTAGTTTCGGTCTTTTTTTGCCACGAGAACGAGGTGAATTACGTACGTACGTACGGTGTACTTTTGGCACGACTGAGGACAAAAGAACTGAAAAATGATAGTATGCACCTTTTGACTGATTCAACCTTCTAATGATGAGAAATTCAAATCGATTATTATAGGAGTTGCGCGATTAGATGGGGTTTGAGCATTCATCATATAAAACTGAAATTAAATTTTACCTTTACCCTTTCTTCAATTTATTGTTCAGAAGTAAATATTGAACAGCTTTTACTTTCGTTTCGCATTTCGAATAAGAAAAAAAATGTCGAGAATTCAATGCCTTAGAAAATATCACGTTGAACTTCATTAGTTATATTTTAAAATTTTTCTGTCTTTAATATTGTTAGACTAAATTATGTTCACTATGTTCAAAATACAATAAATATCATTTTCAGCGATCTTCTCGACACGTTTATCAGAAGAACTGGAACTTCCATCTGGATAGGACTTGACGATTTTGAGAAACAAGACAACTGAAAATGGTCTGACAGTTTTATCAAGTTCTTCTAATACACCATGGAGTGAAGGAGAACCAAATGGTCCAAATGAACGATGTGCTTGTATGTTCGAGCCACTGCAATATAAGTTGATAGATACCCGTTGTTTTCTAAATCGATTATACCTTTGTGAAAAGTAATCTCTTTTTTTTCTTCCCTTCTAAAAGATTAATCAGAAAATTGTAGTCTGTAGCTTATCTACAACTCAGGCTAAAGTCCAAGCTCTCAATATCCACATGGGCCCAATGCTTTTTCATTTTCTTTTAAATTGTTTGTTTCAGAATTTAATTAACCGGTTCAAAAATTTATTCTTAAATTTTTTTCAATTTTATCCATCAGTTATTCTTGTTCCAAATATTCTTTTTGAAGAGTTAAATATTCAAATACGGTTAATTAAATAGATTTGTTTAAATTCGTAATACGGTACCATTTTAACCTTAAAAATGAAGACACCTTTTTTAATTAATTGATCTGTTGTACCTGAATAATGCCTGTAAGGAACAAATATTAAATAATAATCGTATTACTTTATCCAAGTAGCAGTGAATTCAAGAATGATATATATTATTTATTATTTAAATATAATATTCATTGTAAACCTCTTTATTTTAAACAGTGGAATGATATTTATATTTATCAGTAATGTTTTAAGCAAAATGTAGTAAATGTGAAATACGAGACACTTATACCAGGACAATGGGTACTCTCGTAGCATGTGTACCACTTACGGTTAAGCCAAAGTTTTATTCCGATTTCCCCTATTTTAGTTTTATTACGAGTTCGGGGACTGTCTGTGTTAGCCAATTAAATATACGAACAAAATTAGTTACCTTCATATTGTTACTCATACTTCTGGAGCGCCGGACAATGATAGTCTCGTAACGTCGTAAGCATCATTTTGACTTTCAAAGCCGGAAAGTTTAGGCAAAAGAACTAAATTTGATAATAAATTTTGTTTCAAACAATTCGAGTGTAAACATTTTAATATCGAATTCTTTGATTATAGCATTTTCAACATTCACTCATCATCATATATACCAGGGGTGGGCACAATTTTTTAGTATAAGAGCCGCATGCTGCAAGTCAGAACTTTAAAAGAGCCGCAGAATTTGTGAATTTCTTAATATTATCAAAATACCATGAACAGAAAAGAAATTCACACAATAAATAGATAAGTGAGATATCGCGTGCATCTTACAGACATACATACATACAGACAAATATCTATCAACATACTTACCGATTAAAATCGATAAGTAACAAGGCAGTTATGCTCAAATATATGCACAATTTGAGCTCATTTAATTTGTGTTTCCTTATAGCTGATTTACAAGGGTAGTCTCGTAAGAAGTTTTCATAATTCGATTCATGGTGCCGTTCAACATTGCTGACTTTATTCTGACTTAGTAGCTTATGGCAGATTATGCACAAAGGTTTATTCTTCTGACTGGTAAATGCGTATTCTTCTTCCCATTCTGACTTGACAACTCTGTTTTCATCTTCGTACTTTGAAAAAGCACAAGGAGAAGATAGCCAATGTAAAGTATCAAGCATAATTTTAAAATAATAACAATACGTTATATCATCTTATCTTAAATACGCCTTATGTATGAAATATAAGACCAATCAAAGCAATTTATTAGCAGTGCGCCTCATTCTACGTCTTATGGTACAGTACCAGTATCCTATTCCCATTGCACCACGACCGTCGCAAAGGTGACATAAGGGAAAGGTGGTTTTTGAGTTGTGTTGTATGATTACGCCAGTGGTTTTATAAAAATGATCAATCGGGGCCGTGCGTACTAAATCCTAATTCAGTGGGCACTGGGCACGTATATTTCGAACTGCGCGTCTAATGTATATAAACTCCACCAGAGACTCTCCTGAAAATGTACTGTCAAAATATCAAGCCCTATGTCCGATAGCTTGGAAATGACAAGGTTCAATTGTGTTAACCCTATCCTTGGAGATCAGTGAATTGTATAAAATTTACAATAATATACTCTGGCCTAGACACATATCGCAAAGTGGCTAATGCACGTCATTTTTTTTCATCAAACCTAAGTTAACAATCTGTAAAATGATTAAACACACAACAATGGCATAGTAAAGTAATCACAGGTTGACGAGGTGACACAATGTATTAAACATCAAAATCATAATGAAAATAATCTACATGAGGATCAGGGTACTAAACCAAAAGGTCAATCGATTGTATTTGATGGTGAAGCCTGTGTCGAGAGTATTTTGTAATAATACCACGAATTGTAAAAGCTTCGGCTTATTCATTCTTTGACAATCAGTTCCTCACCACCACATGGTTTAGTGTGAATATATTCAAATGGTGAATAATAAAGTGGAATTGGAGGTGAGAGGTCAATTTGTTACATAAATGATATTTATCACAGGGTACTGTTTTAATCGCCCCTGCGCCCTATGGTGACCTTCTACTTGTCGACGCGTAGCCCTTTATTTATTTTTATTTTTTTCATCCCGTTTTTTTTTGAGGGTGAGCATTGGTACATTAGAGATTTGGCGCAATGACCTCAAGGTTAGATTACGCTATAATTATGTAAACGTCGGAATCTTGGGATGTCTTTTTGAAGTTTTTTCAGAAAATAGAAACTTTCAACACCAAAGATAATAAGCCGAGGTTTAGCTATGAGTTTTATTCACAAGTATATAATGATTCGGTTTATTATCATTCATCGAAAAATTCTCTGAGTTCAAAAAAACGCACTAATTAAGCTCAATAATTAATATCATTTAATATTATCGATACTCAGAATACATGATTTTATAATAAAAACGGGTTTTTGATAAGATTGAGTTTACAATGAATCCACAAAAAAAGTCGAAAGCAGAATTTAGTGAATAAAAATACTAGTTACTCAATTTTTAAACAATGACCAGTCGTGGCAATATTTCAGCAGAGTTACTATAAAAATTGTTTTTTCTTTTGTTGATATTATTCCCATTAATCAAAAGTAAGAAGAGTATTTTTCAATTACTTCTCACAAAGGTAGAATTGTTTGTAAGTACAACTCAAATCTGCTATCTGATATTGCAAGTGAATGTACATACAAGCACATCGTTCATGTGAATAATTTGGTTCGCCTTCACCCCATGGTGTATTAGAAGAAGTTGATGAAATTCCGTCGGACCATTTCCAGTTGTCTGGTTTCTCAAGATCGTCAAGTCCTATCCAGATCGACTTTCCCGAACTTCTGATGAACTTGTCGAGAAGATCACTGAAAATAATATTATTTTATGTTTAATTTGGACCAACAATATCAAACAATTTGAAGAATACGAAAAATAAATTTCACATAATTCTTTTCACATAATTAAATGGATCCAACTCACTTAAAAGATTAAGCTATTCATAGTTTTTTCATTAAATTGTCTTAAGACGAGGTTAAAATCAAATATAGTGTATTTAACTTCCATCTAACAGTTGATCCTCGGAAAAAAAAATTTTTGCGCAACCTTTAGATTAAATCGATTTGAAATTTTGGAGCAGTATGCAAAAGCATATTGCTCTTTATTTCAAATTATTTTGTCTCCAATCGGAACAGAATTCTCACCGGAAATTCAGCCTCGTTATAAAATGAGTATGAAACTACTTAACTTTTACACCCAATAAATGGGAAACGCACTGGCTTTTCCACGGGATATGTGGGATCGCCTGCTGTTTTTGCAGCAGTATTATTGTCTAAATATTCATAGAGTCAAATGACAATATTATTATCACTGTAATATACAATGTTAAATTACCTGCGAATAGTTGGATTGCGTATACCGTTTGTTGCTAATTGGCCTCCCATGATTTCGCAGTATTTTCTGGCTGTTTGATAGTCCGACGATACATTGACCAATTTGTACCAATATGGGTAACTGTGAACACGATACCAACCATCTTCTACGGGTTGTAATTCACGAGCTAAAATTAAAATAAAAACAAATATAAAACCATATAAAAAAAGCTTTATAATTGCTTAAAACAGAATTTATCTAGGAAAAGCCAAAGCTCCATATCGACGTTTAGATCCGGAGAGTGATTTGCAAGTTCTCATTTTTGGTCAAATATGCAACACTTGCGGTTTGCGACACAATCAATTAACGTGAAGTCCTTCAATAAAACATTGTGATGATTTATAATAAGGCTATGAATTTAAGATGGTAACCTTTTTCTTCTTCGAGGATTTGAAATTTGCGTGCTAACTCATCATAACGTGAGCAATTACATGGTGTTCCACTTTCTCCTTTAGCTCCCTGTCTTCCCGTGGCACCATTTTGTCCTTTCGGTCCAATATCACCTTTTGCACCTTCCGGGCCTTTCTTACCTGGTCGACATGTTGTTTGACATTGAGAATCATTTGGAACTAAAGAACAAATATTTTAGTTTACAAAAACCTTACACGTGAGGGTTGCAATCATCAGAGTTGTATTTGTATTTCAAATGTATCACATACATTGACTTTCTTGTATTCATGAAATTATCATCTTCAATTTTATATTTATTATAATTCTGTAATTATTTAAAAACAATCCAATATTTTACCATTTATTGCAGTTTCTCGAGCTTTTTCCATGATTAAAGATGCCATGTCCCAGGTGTCTAAAACTGAAAATATATACTTTCTTAAAATCTGAAAATCATATAAAAAACTGTAATAACGAAATATCGCATTGAATATAAAGCCAGTATTTTAGATTCAGGTTTCCCGATTAAGCAATTGTGCAATGTGGTAATTAAATAATTATTTTTTTTTAAATTACTGATTGAAATTAGAACCATCGACTTACCAATAAGACCCAATTCTATGCTAATATTATATAATTTCGTCTGTGAATTTGATAAAGGTAGAAAAATAAAACAAAATAATATAAATAGTAAGAGAGTCTACAAACAGATATATTTTCCTAAACTCACATGACGTCGGAGAGCACTTCTTTACTTTCTCTCTCTCAATTTCTTTCAGTTTCTGTTCCAAAGCTTTGATTCTGATATCGCGTTGATCGATTTTCGTTGAAGTTACATTTTCAATTTCACTAGATAGGCTTACGTCGTTATCAGAATCTCCCGAGCCAGGTTCGATCTCTGGACTCCTTGTGGCAAAGCTGATATTGCTTCGATGTTCTTGAGCGCAACATTCAACTACGCATAGAAACGTAAGAATGAAGGTTGCTAACAAACTCATTTTGTAGTGAAACCTGCACAAGAGTATCGATTTACGATAATGAAATATAACTAAGGTACCAACGCTTTATATATAGTGCTTCATTTTTTTGGCAATCATTGCCTTTTTTTGTCAATTGCCGGGCGGCGCAATATCCTCGCGATTAAAGTCTTAAGATGCAAATGGCACCGCAGATTACACAAATCCCATGCGCCCTGCCCTACTCAGGGGGTAATAAATTGGGTAGGCAGTGCTGAAACCAAAAGGTTCAGGTCATTCCAAATAAATAGTAGCTACTCAAATATCATCAGAAGTTTGTGGGTGCTTGTACATGGCCTTGTTTTGAGTGAAAGGCGCGAGTAAGCGTCGTACTTGAAGAAAATTCACATTTCTTATTTTTTTTAATTTTAATAGAGAATGACCCAGAATCGTGAGAGTGTTTAAAATTTGTATATTTCTGCAACGTTAGTTAATTGTGAAATCATACATTTGTAACTATATTCTTTTGCGGTATTTTTAGTAGCCGTTATTTTAGCCTGTTTTTGCATTTATAAAATTTTACTCGATGCTGCATACCTATTCCAGTTTCACATTTCCCCTATAATAATTCGATACTTATTTTATATTCCTGTTTGATACAGAAAATATTTGGACTAATAAAAAAATATTTTCATACCACGTCGTTATACATTCGATTTTATTTCCTCTAATTAGGGTGATTTCCTCTGATTGTTTTATGAGGTTTAAGAGTCTGTGACATGCTTAAAACAACTTTGAGCGTCGCATTAAAAAATTCCAGCTTCCTCGTTTCTTTATTTTCCCCAGATAGATTGAAAATCGGTGGAATTACTTTTTTAACGTTATTACACCTACACACAAGATATGTGATAGGCAAGAGCCCATTACACCAACAATATATTTTTTTAATATTTTTCTTTATATTTAAGGGGGTCTATATAAAAACAATCGATGCATAATCAAGAAGTAAACCTAACCGTTGTTGAGAAATTTAGTAATGTTCGGGTAGAATTCCACTTGGAATAAGTATATACTTACTTAACATTTCTGTTTGATACGAGAAATAAATGAGGTAAGGGACAAAAATTTAAGTTTGGACCCGCCAAACTTACGTTTCAATTGAGTCAAATAATTCAACCGGGGTTATGAATTGGGGACATCCTAAATGTTGCAGTTGACCAGGTGACACAAAGTATAAAGCTCCAATATTATAATGAAAAGAATCGACATGAATATCAGTGTTTTAAACCACATGGTCAACCACAGGTCAATCGATCGTATTTGATGTTGAAACCTGTATCAAGATTATTTTGTACTATTAACATTAATTTCAAAGGCTTTGGCATATTCAATCTTTTACAATCAGTACGAAAGTACCTCATTAACCCTCCCACCTCCAGATCCACTTTAATATTCACTGTTTCATTACATTCATGTTCCGACAAAACTATAGGATGATGAGATAAACGATTGTCTAAAACGACTATGCAAAACCTTTTACAATTAATGTTAATAGTACAAAATACTTTTGGCACTCGTTTCACCATCGAATACAATCGACTGATCTATGGTTGACTATGTGATTTAAAACACTGGTATTCATGTCGATTCTTTTTTTCATTATGATATTGAGATTTGATACTTTGCGTTACCTCCTCGACTTTATATGCGAATATGTGACAAATGCAACGTTGAGGATGTCACCGATTCCTAACCCCGATTGAATTATATGATTCAATTCAAACATAAGGATAGCGGGGTCAATAACTATTTGTCATTTACTTCAATTATTTCACGTATCAAACATGGATGTCAATTAAGTATCTGCTTATTCTAAGCAGAATTCAACAAAAAGTTGACCCAAATGTTTTTAAAAACTCCCTCAATTATGGTTACATCTTGATTACGAATTGATTGTTATATTTACATTTGAATAACACGCTTAAAAATATAAATGAAAACAATTAAAAATATATTGTTTACGTAATGTGCTCTGGGCTCATACGATTACATATGCCATGGGTCGGTGTGTCATGGTGTAATGCCGTTGAAATAAATAAAAAAGTACTCTAACGATTCCCGATCATTTTGCGGAAATAAGAAACAAGAAAGTTGGATTTATTTTAATGCGACGCATAATGTTGTTTGAAACAGGACACCGACTCTTGACCCAAATCAACCTATCAAATTAGAGAAAATCAAATCAAATGTATAGGTGGCGCGGTATAAGAACTATTCTTTTACAGTCCAAATATTTTTTGTATCGAACACGGATACAAAATGAGTATGGGCTTATTATAAGGGGGGAAACTTGAATGGGTATGTGGCAGCGAGTAAAATTTTATAAATGCAAAGACAGGATTGAATAATGGCTGCTGAAAATGAAGCAAAAGAATATGGTTGATTTCACAATTAACTAACGTTGCAAAATTATTACAACATTGGACACTCTCACTAATCTGGGCCATTCTCTGTTAAAATAAAGAAACAAGAAATGTGATTTTCTTTAAGTACGACGCTTACTCGAGCCTTTCACCAAAAACAAAGCCATGTACAAACACCACTGACTTCTAATGATATTTGAGTAGCTACTATTTATTTAGAATGCCCTGACCCTTTTGGTTTCAGCACTGCTCACTCAATTTATTACCCCCTGAGTGGGGCAGGGCGTATGGGATTTGTGGAATCTGCGATGCCATTTGCGTCTTAAGACTTTAACCGCGAGGTTATTGCGCGCCCGGCAATTGACAAAAAAAGCAATGGTTGCCAAGAAAAAAATGAAGCACTATATATGAAGCGTTGGTACCTAAGTCATATCTCCATTATCGTAAATCGATACTCCTGTGCTGGTTTTCACTACAAAATGGGTTTGTTAGCATTCTTTATTCTTACGTTCCTATGCGTAGTGGAATGTTGCGATCAAGAACATCGAAGCAATATTAGCTTTGTCACAACGAGTCCAAAGATCGCACCTGGCTCGGGAAATTCTGATAACAACGTGAGCCTATCTAGTGAAATTAAAAATGTAACTTCAGGAAAAACTGATCAACACGATATCAGAATCAAAGCCCTGGAACAGAAACTAAAAGAAATTGAGAAAGACAAAGTAAAGAGCTGCTCGCCAACGTCATGTAATTTTGAGAAAATATATCTGGTCGTAGATTCTTTTATTATTTCTATTATTTTGTTCTACCTTTCTATATTTATCAAATTACAGACGAAATTATATATTATCAGCATAGATTTAATGCTTATTGAAAAGTCGATTGTGTTTGTTTTAATCCCAATCATTGAATTGAAAAAAAGAATTTTTGATTTAATCACAAGATTGCACCAATTCGTAATCGGGAAACCTGAGTCTAAAGTATTGGTTTTATATTTAATGCGATATTTTGTTTTTACAATTGTTGGCGTTCGAGAAGTATGTGTACCAATATGGAGGTATCTAATTTTGTTCGCCTACTTTACATCAAGTTGTGTAAATGAACGGAGGCCTATGGGTAGGGGGTATATCCACTTGGGTAACACAGACAGTCCCCGAACTCGTATTAGAACTAAAATATGGAAAATCGGAATACGATTATGGCCTAACTCTAACCTGGTACACATACTATGGGATTCCCCCATTTTATTATAAGACAGATTTTCAGATTATTGAGTTTTGAGAGAGTATATATTTTCAGTTTTAGACACCTGGGACATGGTATCTTCAACCATAGAAAAAGTTCGCGAAACAGCAATAAATGGTAAAATATTGGATTATTTTTAAATAATTAGAAATACAAATACAACTCTGCTAAATGCAACCCTCACGTGTAAAAATTTTGTAAACTAAAATAATTATTCTTTAGTTCCAAATGATTCTCAATCTCAAACAGCCCAGAAGGTTCAAAAGGTCATATCGGATCACCAGGACAAATTGGCACCACTGGTCACCACGGGACGTCAAGGAGCTAAAGGAGAAAGCGGAACACAATGTAATTGCTCACGATATGATGAGTTGGCACACAAAGTTCAAATCATCAAAAATAGTTATTACCTCAAATTCCTACTCTTATTATATTTTATAACATTATTTTAATTAAAAACCTTACGTTAATTGATTGTGTCGCAAGTGTTGAATATGGCTGAGACTGAGGATTTGCAAAACCGCTCTCTTGATCTAAACTTTAATATGAAGCCCTGGCTTTTTTGAGAAATCCATATATTAAGCAATTATAAAGCTTTTTTTATATGGTTTTATATTTGTTCTTATTTATTTTAAGCTCGAGAATTACAACTCTTAGCAGATGGTTGGTATCGTGTTCCCAGTTACCCATTCTGGTACAAACTATTCAAAGTACGGTCAGACTATCAAACAGCCAGAAAAAACTGCGAACTCATGGGTAATCGATTAGCAGCAAAGGGTATACGCAACCCAGCTATTCGCAGGTAATTATACAATTATAATAGTATTGTCATTTGACTCATATAAATATTAAAACAAAAATACTGCTGCAAAACACTTTGATGTTCGCACATATCCCGTGCGAAAGCCGGTAACGTTTCCCTTGTATAGGGTGTAGAAGTTGTAAAGCAAGTGAATTTCCGGCGAGACATCTGGCCTGATTGGGGACAACAAAATTTGAAATAAAGAGTAGTATGCTTCTATCCACGTCTCCAAAAATTCAAATCGATTAATCTAAATGTTGCGCTAAAGCGATTTTTACAACAACAACTGTTAGATGGAAATTAAATGCATTATATTTTATTTTAACTTTCTATCTAAGTCAATTTAATAATGAAAACAAAACTATGAATAGTTAAAACTTTTAAGTGATTGTTGGAAATCCCATTGATTAGAAAGATTTACGTTCAACTTTTGTATTTTTCTAAATTATTTGACATTGTTGAGCCAAATTAAACATAATATCATTTTAAGCGAGCTTCTCGACACCTTCATTGGAAAAACAGGAACTGCGATCTGGATTGGACTTGACGACCTTGAGAAACAAGACAACTGGAAATGGACGGAGTTTCATCAACTTCTTCTAATACACCATGGGGCCGAGGAGAACCAAATGGTCGAAATGAAAGATGTGTGTGTATGTGGAATCAACTGCAATATCAGATAGCAGATGTGAGTTGTAATTACAGACAATTCTATCTTTGTGAGAAGTAATTGAAAAATTCCCATTTTCCCTTTGACTATATGGTAATGATATAAACAAAAAAAAGAAACAATATCTATAGTAACTCGCCTAAAATATAGCTACGGGAAATTGTATTTTTATTCACAAAACATTGCTTTCAACTTTTTTGTGGAACCGTATATTCATTGTAAACTCGATCTTTAATAACAACCTTTATTATTATAAAATCATGTATTCTGAGTATCGAACATACTGAATTGATTCTAATTGTTGAGTTTAAATATTGCATTTTCTGTTTGGACTAATTGGATTTTCCAATGAGTGATAATAAACGAAATCATTATATACTTGTGAACATGAAAAACGGAAACTGTGAGCTTTGCGCAATTTTAGAGTAATGATAAAAATAGGAAAGTTAATATCATTATCCGAGGCACTAATGTAGATGAGGCGAAGTTGAGCGATTTGTATATTTTTTCCACTATTTTTTGAATGCGACTAAGTTCATCATGTCTTCATAGCTAACCCTCGGCATGTCATCTTTGGTGTTGAAAGTTTGTATATCTGAAAAACTTAAACCAGCGATCCCAACATTTTACATAGCATAGCTACATAGTTACAGTGTAATCTAACCTAAAGGCCATTGCGCGAAACATTTAATGTAACAAATTTCACCTTCAAAAAGAACGCGATGAAATTGAAAAATAAAATAAGATAAATAAATAAAGGGCTCCGCTTCGACAAGTAGTAGGCCACCATAGGGCGCAGGGGCGATTAAAACAGTATCCCGTGTTATAAATATCATTTATGTAATAAATCGACCTCTCACCTTCAGTTCCACTTTATTATTCATCATTTGATTATATTCACACTAAACCATTCAGTAATAAAGAACTGTTTGTCAAAGAATGAATATGCTAAAGCCTTTGAATTAATGTTAATAGTACAGTATACTCCTGACACTCGTTTCCCCATAAAATACAATCGATTGCCTTGTGGTTAACTATGTGGTTTTGTACACTGATATTTATGTCGATTCTTTTCAGTAGGATATTAATACATGATACTTTGTGTAACCTCGCCAACCCTATACGAGAATACTTTACTATACCATAGTCAGGTATTCAAGCATTTTCCATGTTGTTACTTTAGATTTAATTGCAAGCGTGGCGCACATTCAGATATGAATCTTGAGTATAATATTAAATATGTTATGAAATTCACAGATTTCGAAGGATAGGTTTATCGTAATTGAACCTCGTTATTTGAACTCCATATTTAGACAACTCGACTGGCTTTTCTACATAAGCTCTAACGGAGTTTGTAATACTATGTAGGTATACATACATCAATGGTTCTCAAACTTCTTGGTATTGTGACGCCCTTCAAAAAAATTTTTCTAAGTTGCGAGTATCCCTGAAAACGCTCTAATACCTTTCAATTCCACATCTTTTGCAATGAATTTTATTTAAATTATGCGAGAAGAAAAAATGCCGTGGTGTCAATATTGAATATCCGCTTGAGCCAAAGCGCAGACAGAGCGCTGAACGTTGATCAAAGACGCTCGATATGTCCTTGTTCATAAAAGGATTAGAAATGAATGACATGCATGACGCAATCATATCCAGGTGTGTGTGATGTCATAACTGGAACAGTATCAAATGACCCGTGGCATTAGTGAGGTAACATAGTTAAGGTTGAACTTGCAATTTTTAAATTTATTGTCTTCTCTAATGTGTGATTCCAACGAGAATTAGATTTTTTCTACGGAACGCAGTTACAATTCCGCAAAAGAGGAAAGTTTTGCGACGCCGCAGAAAAATTGAAACGACGCACGGACATACATTATATAGACTCGCAATTAGAAAAATTAATTTGGTACGTACTGGCTCCATCGATCATTCCATCCTACTCTTCATAAAATAACAACCAAAATTCAATAATCTGTCTGTTCTATGACACAATAGACCTGGTAGAAATATGTAACCACCAACATGAATGAAATGTTTACAGATATGAACCATTACAAAAACACGACGAAACCTAATGAATTTGAAAAAAAATATTTAAATTTTCCGATATTGGTAATTTTGATTTTAATGGCTGCTTACACTTCTAAAAACACTAGCATGAGAACGGAGACGAGAAACGCAAGACCACGATCACTGTTTCTGAAAACCGAACTGGACCTCGACTTTCCTGGACTATTGGAGATACTCCGAAACAACAATAGCACAACGGATTACGTCAAATACATTAAAGGACTATACGTAAGCCGAAAAGGCACATGGATTATAACTTTTGCTGCCAAGGAAGACCAGAACTCTAGCTGCAGAGAGGAGTTTTTGAATGCCACCAATGGGCAAATAAGAACAAATGATGCTCTGATCTCCGTTACTATGCCTAGCGGAGCTCCAGTACGAAGATCGATAAAGGAAATACCCGAAGAAGCATCATACCCCAAAGTTGCCTCAATTATAAACCAACTTGGCTGTGGCAAAGTTAGGAACGCCGTCAGAAATTGGCACAAAGGTACTGACGTCTACAACGGCTTTACGTCTTTTCTAATAGATGACTTTACGAAAGATAGACTACCGGACTTTTTAACAATCAATGGGATTAGATGTAAAACCTATCTCCCCCGCGAAATGTACATACCAAAATGTGGGCGATGTCTTGAAATAGGGCATACGTTCATAAATTGTGAAAAAGAAGCAGTATGTCGATATTGTAAAGAACCAGGTCAGATAAGAAATTTTTTTAAACAAAGAGCAATGGATTATCCGACTCCCGCAAACCCCATTCAAGCTTGGGCCATGCCAAAACAAAGAAGACCGCTAATTAACAACGTTACAAATTCACCCAGTAAAACTATGGAACACAGCAAGCAAAACAACGATAAAATTACACCTAATCAGGAAACCCAATCAACGGAATTATTGACGCCGACCAAAACAAAAGGAAATAAAGATCAAACGGAAGACCACCACCCTGCGCCAATCGAGATATCTGAATTCTCTCCAACATCAAGCCAACAGCTTAGGGAACTATCCGATTGGTCTTTGTGCGAAGAGGTTGATGACTTCCATCAGCCCGATATGTACACCAACGGTCCAGCCCAAAGCAGCTAATAACAGACAGGCTGCAAGACTAAAAAAGAGCTCGACCACCGGAAATACGCCATTCCATCCGCCACCGAAGGGTCGAGCTTACGTGAGGGAAATGGTGCATAATCTCGAAAGACAGGATTCAACAGCATCTACGTTCAGCGCCTATCCACAAGAGGTGACCCCAGCACCAGCAGACTTGAGGAATAGAACAGCTCAGCCAAAATCAAATAACTCGAATTTAACGGATACCGGAGATACGGAATACAATAATAAGAGGAATAGAAATGATACCACTCCATCAGAGACGTCAATGACGGGAAAACAGGAGCAGAAAAAAGAAAAACGTACGTGAGTTAGAATCAGTTTTCTCTATACTTCGGATTTAACACGTCTACTGGCGCAAATTCTAAAAATCATGAAATAATTGATAGATTTCAGAATATTATGTATCTATACCATATCTTGTAGCTTATACCCTTCAGTCGCCTATATAATTCAATATGGCCAAGCCTCTATGAATGCAAATGGGGTGAAATGCCATATGAAGGAATTTGATAACTTTATAAAATTAAAGATGCCCAGTGTGTTGTGTATTCAATAGGCTCACAGACTTGACAAATCATACACAACGCAATGGGCAAACGATTGCGGAATGCGGATATAGCATATACTATAATACTCTTGATAAGGACGATATATATCATACTACCTTCAAGCTAGGAACATTAATAATGGTCAAAGATGTCGACATGACCCAACCGGCAACTTACACCATTTCGACATGGTCAACCATGGTTTTATGTTTAAAATTCTACAAAATATTGGAATTGGAAATAGGGTCTCTAATATGTTAAAAAGCATGTACACCGAAATCAGTAGCAAAGTGGATGTAAATGGTAGGCTATCGAATGAAATAATAATTCGAAGAGGAATTTGGCAAGGCTGTCCGATCAGCATGATGTTGTACGCTCTGAACACAGAGCCATTCGCCAGATCGGTTTTATCGAACAACAACATTCGCGGCATAAAATTAGGATCGTTCAAGCACAAGATCAACCAATACGCGGACGATGTCACATTCACGGTTCGCGATCAAACATCAATTAGCGAAATCTTTAAAGAACTGCACCGATTCGAAACTGCAACTGGACAAAAAACAAACATTGAAAAAACAGAAATACTTTGCCTCACAAGAACCTCTCATAAATTTATCTTCAACTCACCATACCGGATCTATATAAAGAAAAACACCAAGATCCTCGGCATACATTTTGGAGAAATAGGACTTGACAAAATGTGGAATGAAATCGTATACAAATTAAATCGGACCCTCAATTATATAAAATTACGTCGCCTAACTTGGTTTGGTAAACAAATAGTCATAAATTCGATATTAATGTCAGTTATAATATTCCATAATTCCCCCCCATAAACGGAAGCATAAACGAGCCTATACCATCTTCAAACCCACATGAAAATGATGAATCGGAATGTCATGCTGTGTGCGTTTTACACGTTTTCACATAGTGTGTACGGAAGCCGGGTCGGCGGAAGTTGAGCTATGCTATGCGTGGCATTGACGGAAGCCCTGGACGAACGTCATGCTATTTGGCACATGGTATGTACCGAAGCTCATGGCCGAAGTTTTTGCCGTGTAGGGCATGGCAGATATGGAAGCCTTGGTGGCGGAAGTCGTGCTGTGCCCTGCAGGGTATAGACAGAAGCCCCGGGATAGCGTTGTGCTGTGACATACAGCATGTACCTACCCCGGGGTGGAAGTCTGTGCCATGCTATGGCGCAGCTAAGACCGAAGCCTCCCTATTTGTATGACTGCAGCTTACGCAGTGGCATGCTTATGAAGCGTTATATCGATAAGGACTCGGATATGACGTGTCTTTTAGATACTGATCCGAAACTGGGAAAATTCTGATCCGTAAAGGAGCAAAAAAAAAAACTCAGACAAAAAATCGATAACATTAATTCCTTTATAACGACTTATCATTGGTTTAGCATGTATTTTCAGTCATACATACCATCCCTGGCGCTGTGTTGTTTTGATAAATATGATTTCGACTGCACCATAGTTGGCAGAGGTATGGAAATTTTTTGTATGTGAAAAAAACGTAAAATTAATGGTAATTTTTACGCGTAACTGCGCGTATTGAATTGTTTACGTCGTTCTACGCGCATTTCCGTTGAAAAAAGTAAAATTTTTTGCATTGGGGGTAGTCTGTGCGGTAATAATTAGAGCTGTGACGTCATCAAAATCGTCAATTGAAGTGTTGAACATGATAATTCTGTAAATTCAATTGTGAATTTCAGAGTAACCATTTATGCTATAATAGTCGTTTTGGTATTGTTATGTTGGGAAAAACTTGACGAAAACGTTGAAATAAAAATTTAACCCTCTACTGTACACAGAATATCTCAAAGTCCAATTTTTTTTTTTGGAATTTTTGAAATTTATTCGCATAAAAATAATTTTTTTTGGAGGAGTGTGTTTCAAAGATATATTGCTGAATAGAACTCTAGCACACGCTTTTAAAAAGCCATGAGTGAAGCTTTAGGGCTTGATGGTCGACAAAAATAAATTTTAAAATACCCTTGTAAGATGTTTACACTCGAATGGTTTGAGAAAAATTTTATTATCTAGTTCAGTTCTGTTGATCAATCTGTCTGGCTTTGAAAATCGAAATTATGCATACGACATTTAGAGACTATCATTGACCGGCGCTCCAGAAGTATGTGTACCAATATGAAGTTAACTAATTTTTTTCACCTATTTTGCATCAAGTTGTATAAATGAACTGAAACCAATGGGCGGGGGGTATATCCACTTGGCTAACACTGACAGTCGCGAACACCTAATAGGACAAAAGTGAAGAAAATTGGAATAAAATTATGGTCTAACCCTAAGCTGGTATACTATGGGAGTATCCATTGTCCTAGACGGGTCTCGTGTTTCGCATTCATTACATTCTGCTTAACATTACTGATAAATATAACATTGAATTGTTTAAAATAGACAGGCCTACAGTGAAAATCATTTTCAAATAATAAAAAAAATATATAATTCTTAGATTAACTGTTGCCCGGATAAAGTAATATAGCTATAATTTGTTCTTTACTGGCATTATTGGGGTAAAACAATTAATTCAAAAAGATGTCAAACCTTTTATTTTTAAAGTTAAAATGGTAGAGTTTTTCAAATTTAGACAAATTCATTTAAGTAACCGTATTTAAAATACTTATTTTTTCAAATGGGAATATTTGAAACAAGAATAACGGCGGTTTTATGATAGGAAAAATTTTACGAAAGATTCTTTGAACCGGTTAAATTCTGGAACATGCATTTAAAAAAAATGGATATTGAGGGTATGCACTTTAGCCTGAGTTGTAGTTAAGCTATACAGACTATAGTTTTCTGAATATTGTTGCAATTCTTTAGAAGTAAGAAGGAAGTGATCACTTTTCACAAAGGTATAATTTATTTGTGGAACAAAGGGCATCTATCAACTTATATTGGAGAGGCTCGCGCATGCAAGCGCATCTTTCATCCCGACGATTTGGTTCACCCTCGCTCCATGGTGTATTAGAAGAAGTTGATGAAACTCCGTCCGACCATTTCCAGTTGTTTTGTTTCTTAAGGTCGTCAAGTCCTATCCAGATCGAAGTTTCTGTTTTTCTATTAAAATTGCCGACAAGATCGCTGAAAATTATATTTATTATATTTATAGTAAACATAGTGAACATAAATTAGACCAACAATATCAAATAATTTAAGAAAGGAAATAATGAAGTTCGATGTATTATTTAATAAGGCATTGAATTCCCAACATTCCTTTTCTTATTCGAAATGCGAAACGAGAGTAAAAGACTTGAGCTGTTCAATATTTATTTTTGAACAATAATTTGAAGAAGGTCAAACTCCAAACTTCAGTTTTATATGTTGTATTTTTAAAACCCATCTTATCGCTTTCCCGCAACTTCTAGATCAATCGACTTGAATTTTTCCTCAATAGAAGGTTGAATCAGTCGGAAGACGCATATAGCCTTTTTCCAATTCTTTCGTCCCCAATCGTGCCAAAAGTTCACTCGAAATGCATCTCGTTCTCGTTACAAAATAAGTCTGAAACTACATAACTCACTCACACCCTATACAAAGAAAACATATGAGAAGGTTCCACAATGACGCATCATATAGCTTTTCCACAATAAACTTGAGATCGTGAAAGTGTTTTTGGATTACGGGTGAAGTTTAAATATTGTTGAGTCAAATTTCTATATGGCAATACTAATATTATCATTGTGATATACAATGTTGAATTACCTGCGAATAGTAGGGTTGCGTATACCCGTTGTTGCTAATCGGCCTCCCATGCGTTCGCAGTTTTTCCTGGCAGTTTGATAGTCTGACGCTACTTTGACCAATTTGTACCAATATGGGTAACTGGGAACACGATACCAACCATCTGCTAAGGGTTGTAATTCTCGAGCTAAAATTAAAATAAGAACAAATATAAAACCATATAAAAAAAGCTTTATAATTGCTTAAAGTACGAATTTATCTACAAAGCCAAAACTCCATATTGACGTTTAGATCCAGAGAGCGATTTGCAAATTCTCATTTTAGCCATATATGCAACACTTGCGACACAATCAATTGACGTGAAGTATTTAAATAAAATAATGCAATAATGTATAGGATATGATTTTGAGATAGTAACCTTTCACCAATTAACGTAAAGTTCTTGAATAAAACAATGTAATATAGCAGTGGCGGCGCGTGGTCATTTTGACAACCGGGGCAAGCTACTGCGGGACCAAGTCACCCCCATCTACGGGCACAGGATGAGCGCTGTAAGTTCTCCCATCATTTTATGAGTATAAAAACCATTCCATCGGTAACAACCAATCGGCAAAAGCGACAATTTTTAACGATAAGAAAGTGTCTTTAAAACCGGTCCAAGTCAAGGGATTAATAAATATAGACATAGTTTATTTTGAAACCTCTTTCAAAAGGAAAGGCAATATTTACCCAGATAAATACAATGACATATTAACAGAAACTTCGGGAAAGCAGACAAAACCTAAAATAAGGTTTAAAACGTTACTATGAATAAAGGAAAGCTAATGCAAAGATAAGGACCAGCGTCGCTCACTCATAGATATATATGCTGCTAGATTTCTACTGCTTGAACATATATGCAACACGCCGCGGTTTCTTGGAAGCAAAATGCTCAATAACGCGCTGATTAAAGTCATGCATCCCAGAAATAACGTCTCTGTGAATGGATAAACAGCCAAGGAATTTAATCTATCTTGCTTCATTGTGTTTCTGAGATACGTTTTAATACGCTTCAGCGTGCTGAATGTTCGCTCTGCGTCGGCGGAAGAAATAGGCGTCGTCAAAATGATGTCCAGAAATTTTGCAGACGCCGCAAAGGTATTTACTAGAGTGTTATCTATGAGGAACCCATAGAGCGCGCAAGTTGATGTGATGTTCAAAGAAGTTTGATTGGTGTATATACATCGCAGTAGCCAACAAATGGATAGGAAATTGACGTGCAAATTTTGAAAATTTTTTAGGGTTCATCAAAGAGAACGCGGCAAGATGTTCAGTGCGCAGACAATCGCCTATTTGATTCACCAGAATGTCACAGCATTCTTTTGCAGACAAAATCAAACGCTGCGTTGTTTGCCCGCGGCGTAAAGAAGTACTCCATGTGTCATCGTATTTTATTGTTTCCCGGATACGAGATACAGCATCGCAGAAGTCTGAAATACACGACTGCACAGACGCTCCATCCATTAGCCTTGACTGCAATGCGCCGTATAATACATCCACGTGATAGAATATTGTGGAGAAAAAAGCGAGAAAAAATGAAAACTCACCATCTTCTAGCAAAAGTTTTAGACCTGCCCCCCCCCTCACAGAGCGTTCGTCCCAAACCGGAGAGCTCTGAATGCCATTGAAACACTCAATGAGCTCAGACCTAATTTCGGACACGCCCTGCACCACGCGTGATTTGAAGTTCTATCGTGTTGGTGCACAAGATGGGAGACGGCGGCTACATATCTGGCGAAGGAGGTCAGAGCGCTTCAGCGAAACGGAAAAAAATGAAAAAACCCTGAAACATTTGCAAAAAATATACGGACAAGAGGGGTATCAAGACACATATTTTTAATAACGAGGTTAAATTGGTGTGCATAACAATGTAAAAAATGCGCATGAGGAAAATCTTCTTTTATATAAACTTGAACACCATGTTTCGACCCACTCATGACTGCCGCGCCGTCATAAGTTTGAGCTATCAATTTTGACTTCGCGTTCTAAGGCTGTAACACTTCTTTCAGTACAGCCGATATCCCGCAAGCCGTGCGATCAACGATTGGTACAAAGCTGTGAAATCTCTCGGTAGGTTTACCATCTTTCACAAACCGAAACATCACAGCCAGTTGGGAAACGCACGTGATGTCAGTTGTCTCGTCAGACTGAATCGGAAGGAACTGGCAACTTCTCAATTTCCAGAGCCAAATGTTGTAAATAAATTTTATACATTGAGTCGAGCAAATCATTTTGGATATCCTTAGATGTCCCTTTCGAAACAGTTGCGGCATCAAGATGATCTCTCAATACTGTATCTAGGGATGCGGTGTATTCCACCATATCCAAAAATACCCCTCTATTAGAAGAGCCAGCCCTTTTATCGTGCCCACGGAGGGACAGCTCATGACAACCAATGAACTTCAAAACATCTATCAATCGACCGAGAACATGGCGGTTTTTCTCTACGTTTTGGTTGTGCCGACGAATAGAAACCGCGCGTCCTTCACCCAACTGTGCTGCAATATTAACATTTCCGAATGTTCGGTATTTTACTGCATTGTCCAGATGCTCCATAGAAGATTGATGATCCCTGGCAGGCTCGGAAAGATGTTTAAGATCTCTAAAACCAAATTTACACCAACGTGAGTCACGGGTGGTAGCAAAAAAGTAGGCAATAAAAACAAAAAAGTGCATTTTTGTCCTCGCTGTAACACAACCATTCGTGTTTTTTATACCAAGTTTCTGCGCAGAATGTACGCCGACGCTTTCCTCCGTCATGGGATTGTTCCAGTGAACAATTTTTTGGTTGATAAGGCCCAAGACGTTGTACCTCTAATTTTTGTTCCAGCGGCAGCTGCGAAAACGGAGTGCGAAGTAGTGCATTAACATTATTCATTATGAGGTCTAAGGCTAAGAAATGCGAAGCCGGAAAGAAGTGAGGAGCTCAAAAGGAATGTGGAAAATCGAAAGCAAATGGACTAAAGGTCTCTAACTGATTCAAATAGCGGAACAAGCGACAAAAACGAAGGCGAGGAAACTATCAACTCTTCAAGCAACCAACGAACGAGAAGGAATGCGTGAATATGTCAACACGTTGTTGTAAGAAACGTCGGCATTGTGTCGTCATAATTTCGGGGCTAGCCCCGATCGGCCCCGATGATTTAGTAAAAGAAACAGGAAACAAACGAGACAAACGCGGCGAGTGGAAGATAAAAGAGAGAATACGATATACAATGAGCAACCGGGGCAAAATCGGCGTCGACGTTCGGCGAAGGCTTTGGAGCGAAAAATGAACCATGTCGGGAGAATATGGCTAGTGTAGACAGTCTGTGCAACCGATATTGAGGTATTTTTCGAATATTTTTTATTATACCGAAAAAACAACCGGGGCATTGCCCCGGTTGGCCCTATTGACGCGCCGCCACTGTAATAAAGTATAACTAGGGTATGGATTTGGGATAATAACCTTTTTCTTCTTCGAGAATTTGAACTTTGTGTGCCAACTCATCATATCGTGAGCAATTACATGGTGTTCCACCTTCTCCTTTAGCTCCCTGACGTCCCGTGGCGCCATTTTGTCCTGGTGATCCGATATCACCTTTTGAACCTTCTGGGCCTTTCTTGCCTGGTCGACATGTTGTTTGACATTGAGAATCATTTGGAACTAAAGAATAATAGTTTACAAAATTCTTACACGTTGACGTGGTATTTAGCAGAGTTATGTTTGTATTTCTAATTTATCACTTACATCGACTTTTTTGTATTCATGAAATTATCATTTTTAATTATTTATTCATTACAAGTCTGTAAATATTTAAAAATATTCCAATATTTTACCATTTATTGCTGTTTCGCGAGCTTTTTCCATGATTAAAGATGCCATGTCCCAGGTGTCTTAAACTGAAAATATATACTCTCTTAACAACGGACTTGGTTGTTATTTGACGATGGCACTAAGCCTGCTCACGATGCAAGTTTTCAAATTACTCAAATATGACAATTCGTAATAAAATGAGTGTCAAAAGAAAGGTGACAAGGAGGAAACGTAATTCCTTGCCCACCACAACGGTAAACCACAGTGTCAGGTTTGCTTTCAAGTAATATCTGGCACGAAAGAATATAATTTGAAGCGCCATGACATACCCAAACGCGAGATGCGGAAAATACAACGGTAATTCCCGGGAATTTATTTTAAAATAACTGAAGGCTTTATATATCTTCTTCAAAAGAAACGTCAACTATGCAACATATAATTGGTCTGATTAGAACGGCGAGCTCTCCTTTTTTTTATTAAATTTAAAGTAAGTAAACTTTACGATATTTCGATCCCTTTTGGGTTTTCTCCGACCTCCACAAAAATTTTTGCGGTCCTTCAACCTAGCAACCTTGAACCACCCTTAGGTAGACTACTGCAGTGCTCTTCAACGGGGTGTACGGGGTGTACCCAAGTGTATACCGGACTATAAGTTGGGTATACAACTAATAAAGGGTATACGAAGGGTGTACAGCCTAAGTCAGGGAATCTAAACCCTAATATAATAAATTATAAAAAATATTCAAGCGAAGACAACAATGCAAACGCGGCACACATAAAATATAAAATGTCATTCACGCAAAGAACCGACGTGAGCACATTGTTACACCACAAATTATATAGATAATGTGATCACATACATGTCTGGGTTGGTGATATTGTCTGTCATGCACTTCGTTTGATTTACGCTGAACATTATCCCCGTTGACGCTATGACCGTCAGTCAAATTTATAACTTGCGGACACTAGCATATTAGATTGCATGATGCTATTGCAGTACAATATGTGTTTAAAATTTTTGTTCATTTAGGCCTTGATTGACATTGGTATTTGTAAGGTATACAAAGTTATTGAAAAATTGTAAAAGGTATATGACGATAAAAAGGTTGAAGAAAACTGGACTACTGTGTATCGGTAAAAATTTCAAACTACAGTTGTTCCTTGAATCTTTTGGTATTTTGATTCACGTTGAGACTAGACGCATGAATCGTCATCGTCACACGCCATGAATAAAGCTCAATCAATGTATCGGCCCGATATTGCGTGTTTGCCGATATATCATATCGGCATTAAACGGCCGTTATATATACCAGTTGAAAAACCTAAATCTTTTCGTTAAAGTTGTTTTATTTACTGTTGGTTGTGATTATTTTTAATGGATAATACACTTATGTGGTTTATTGTTTTTATAATTCAAATTACACATAAGGGGGCACCGAAGTCTTAAGTGCTTAGGGCACCAAAGGGGCATAATCCGCCCCTGTGTACAATAGAGATCTGTGGAAGGATGTAGTCAAATTGGTCCGGGTCACACTCCGGATTTGATGATGATGGTGATGAATGGAGATAAATTTCTTTCGACTAGTGGTTCATAGAAACAATCGTTGTAATCCGCACTACATCTTACAAACAATTTAACATGTCACTGCTTGACGTCAATGATATGATTGTATATATGCAATGCTGGTACACGAATGTTAAAAATACTATAATTTAAGAATTCGATATTAAAATATTTACACCCGCATTGTTTGAGAAAAATTTATTATCAAATTTAGTGTTGTTCAAACCAAATCCACTGTTGCTCAATCCAAAGTTATCTTCACGAATTCACGAAACTAAATGTCCTGGTATAAGTGTTTCCCATTTATTACATTCTGACTAGCATTACTGATAAATATAAATATCATTCCATTTCAAAATAAACAGATCTACAATTAAAAATCGTGTTTAAATAATAAAAAATAATTTATAATTCTTGAATTCGCTGTTGCTCGGATAAAGTAATATGGCTATTATTTAATATTTGTTTTTTTTTAACATGCACAGATGTTTTATCTTTTATATGGGCGGGCAATTACTTTTCTGAGGGGGCCAGTTCGATATAATAGTTAGTAACTTAGTTACTGAGCCAGAGGCTCAAAACTCATTATGAATAAACAACCAAAAACTATGAATAGATTATAGTTCATTTACATCAATTAGTCCAACAGCTAGGCTATTGTTCATATAATAACAAGAAGTTTTATTTAGTTTTTCAAATTTAGACAAATTCAATTAAATAACGGTATATTTAAATATTTAACATTTCAAACGAGAAAAATTGGAACAATGATAACTCATGAATAAAAATAGAAATAAATTTTCGAAATGATTTTTTGAACCAGTTTAATTCTGAACATGCATTTAAAAGAAATTAAAAAAGAATTTGGCCCGTATTGATATTGAGGGCTTAAACTTTAGCCTGGGTTGTGGATAGGCTACAGAGTATAATTTCCTGATTATTGTTGCAGTTCTTTGAAAGTAAGAAAGAAAAATTACTTTTCACAAAGGTAGAATCTTTTTATGTAACAAAAGGTATCTATCAGCTCATATTGTAGAGCATTGTACATGCAAGCACATCTTTCATTTGGACCATTTGGTTCTCCTCCACTCCACGGTGTATTAGAAGAAGTAGATGAAACTCCGTCCGACCATTTCCAGTTGTTTTGGTTCTCAAGGTCGTCAAGTCCTATCCAGATCGAAGTTCCTGTTCTTCTGATAAACGTGTCGAGAAGATCGCTAAAAATGAAATTTATTGTATTTTGAACATAGTGAACATAATTTAGTCCAACAATACCAAAAAACCTGAAAAAGTAAATAATCAAGTTCGACGTATTATTTTCTGAGGCAGTGCTTCCCAACCTTTTTTTATGTCGCGGCACACTATTGAGCTATTTAAATATTCGCGGCACGCCTATCACAAAACAGGAACATTTCCTATTCTTGAAGCCATTTAGCTATAAAATAATAGATCAGATAAGGAAGAATCTATTCTTGTTAATATAACATATCCTGTATTTAAAATGGATGGTTAATAGTTACCGATATTATAACTGTTTTCTCACAATAACGTACACGAGACCCACTTTCGGAGCACCTCACATTATCGTAAAAGATGCGCGGCCGCACGGGTAATACGTGACGCGTATACGCTTTAGTTTATCTCGTCCCTCCCCTGGGTGTAGCTTTATTATTACCACAGGTATTCTCACTTTTGCACACCTAATTTATTTTTGATACAATTTAATGTTTCTCCCATTGCCAAAATCATTCAACGGTGTAATTGTCGGTACTATAGCGAAGTAAATGAAAGAGGCAAACAAACCGTATTTCATTATAACAATTAATTATTATCGCTAAAAACACTAAATAGGTTTAAAGTTGCTATAAACAATTTTCACCGATGAACGAATCTTTTCACGTTATGAATTTCGTGCAATGCCCGAGCATAATTTGATAGCAAAGATCGTAGCATTTACTATGTCGAAAAGCTTATTCTTCTTTTCAGACTGCAGAAACTATCCGAAAAACAATTGTTTCTGTGTTCGAAATATGAAATAATCGTCAATTCCACCACGCTTTCGTGAAGTAGTGCAATTTACTAAATTTTTTGAAGGTTTTATTATTAAGTTTCATTACATCAGTGTTTGTGCTACCACGCGTTTCGCCTGATTACTGGTGTGATTACAGATCGCAAGGATGGGCAAAAGAAAATATTTTTATCGAATCGAATAATTCGAATATTTTTAATGAATTGTCGAATATCGGATATTTTTAATACACATACAATGGGCATCCAGGCATTCTAATGTTGGTGATCTATTTCCGCCCGTCCTCTCTTTTTTTACAAGAAATAATTTTTATGCAACATTTGGTTTTATATTCTTGGGAGAACTATGCGTTCATATGGGCGACATATGTTAAAGACACCTATTAAAGAGTGAATTCGGGATTTTTGTTCTGATTTTTATCTTTTACGCTGGTTTTGATCTTTCTGTCCCAATTTTAAGCTAAAAATATTATTATTTCTGACGTCGGAATGCAGATATTTATAAAGACGATAGTTGAACTTATTATGATTTTACTTTCCTATTGTGTCTGATTTATTTTCGTATTAATTGGTGAATAAAAACCCTGCAAAGTCATTGTGTGAATACTGAATGTTATTTCGAGTTTAAATAATAATTCACTAAATCGGCAATAATGGCAATTCTACTAGTCAAATAATAATTCCTTGGTCAAGTTTGGGGAAAATTTCGCACAATAATTTGTTACCTTGGTTGACATTTTCAATTTTACGAAACGGTGTTTGCGCGCATTATGGAAAACTTGGAATTAAAATAATATCTGAAATACGACTCCTCAAATTTGTCGTTTCTGTTTGTTAGCAAGAGCCGTGGGGTAATTCTTGTGAAATTCAAGGGATTGGAAATTGGAATCACTTGAAATTAATTCAAAAATGAAATCTCTTCGCGGCACACCAAAATCTTTCCGCGGCACACTAATGTGCCGCGGCACCCTGGTTGGGAACCACTGTCTAAGGCAGTGATTCTCAAACTAGGGTTTGAGAGCCGCATGTGGCTCTCAACAGCCTTTCATGCGGCTCTTGTTAATGCTTTAAAAATTAATAACTTTCAAAGAAAATTTTCCATTGGAAACTAATCATTGACTTGAAATTAAAATGCGGAAGTCTATTAGTTAGTCGAATGGATTCCCCCGTGTTTATTTGCGTAGCGTTCACTAATCTACAAGATGCAATAGTGACGCAACAGTGAGCGTTTTTGCGGCCACCCGTACACTTTTCATTTGGAAAGATTTTAGACATGGCTGTAATCATTGACTTGCTTTCGTGGATTTTCAGTTTTTGTCGCATTTCCAAATATTATGTATAAATCAAATAACTCAATGAATATTTCAATTTCTAGAGCATTTTAATTTTGTTCCAGTAATCGAAAACAGTCCCAAAATATCTGGCGATAATCTCAAGCAGCTACTGCACCTTGCATCCTCCACGATTACGACCCGCTTTGGCAAACTTATTAGAAATCAAAGCCAAATTAAATGACTGTTAGTCTAGGGTGGGCAAAATCGAATTTTTTTTCGAATCGAATAATTTGAATATTTTAAGCGAATACCGAAGAGTCGAATAATGAATGTTTTTTTTTTATACATAACAGGGATCCAAACGTCGGAGTTTGATACTCCATTTGGAAATTAATAGAAACATTGGAAAGTCGGCAACAAAGCGTTTTTACTGGTTAATGGTTAAATTTATCATAATCGCTGATTGTTCTCGTCACCGAGAACGTTTCGGTGCCGATATCATAAAGTTGATATACTATATTCCCGTCCTTCCTCGTTTTTTGCAAGAATAAGGGGTCGTTGGATATCGAAGTTTCATATTTTTAGTATACCCTTGCGTTCACATCAGCGACAGCTGTTGAATACATAAGGTCTGATTTCAAAATCAAATTCATTTTATTCTGAGTTTTATCCTCTGCCTTGGATTTAATATTCCTTATCACCGCTTGTAAATTAACCGTGCCTGTTTAAAGTGAACGGTAATCGAGATGCAGATATTTATTAGAATGATAATTGAGTTTCTCATGCTTTCCTATGGTGTTCGTGTTATTTTACTATTAGATAGATGAACCTAGCAAATTTACGATTGCTTGAATCCTGAATGTTGATTTAATCAGTAATCAGTAATTTATTTTATCACCAAAAAATACACACTGTACATACAGAACGAGATAAGAAAAGAGAGGAAAATAATGCATTTCAGGGTGAAAGGGGACGCGATAAACCAGCATTGGTTATCGAGCAGCGACACCTATGAATAGTCTAACATTGGGTCATACAAGAACAAGAATCGAACTAAATATAGTACTAAAGTGAGGAGTCGGACGCCGAAATACTGACATTGGCAGGACTATGTTTAAAAAGACCGAATATTTCCGGAATCACTAAGCAAACGACTCCGAACGGCGACTGGCAGATAACTATGACAACTACGGCACTAATACGGTAACGTATAATAAAATAGAGATTAAATAAGTTAGCAAAGGCATTTCTAGACCTTTGTGTCTAATATAGGCTCAAACACTATTTATAACTAATTCCTTCAAGTTTTAACGTTTTTTTCAACAAAACAACACCCCGATGGTTATTTTAGCTAAAATACTTCTGAGTAATGCTCAAATTTTTTTTTACGGAATTTGCATATTCAGCCCTTCACCTAATGGTTTTGATCATGTCATGTCTTAAGGCTTAATTATTACTGCCTAGATGCTTCAAAATTTAACAATTGTAATCATTTTCGATTATAATAGACGCAACAATTCGTGAACGAGTCAGTGTGCATTGTTACAACGAAATTCACGATTGATTTTACGTTCTACTCTTGGCTCAACGGCCATGCATGGTCGAGTAAACTGTTTACATATTCGAAACATTATTTGGCTAAGGATGGAAGAGATCACTACAAAACTAATACAAAGTGTTTTAAAGGGAGTAGGACATGACATTTCTTATCTGGTTTCAACTTAATGGGTATTTTTCATACAAGAAACTCATACCAGATTTTGGAAAAACTTTCGGTCATTTTTAAATTCATGCTATTTTTATACCTAGAGTTTTCTAACGACCTAAAATCGCCTTTTTCACAATGAAACGCCGAAAAGTCATTTTGACAACTTAATCAACAATTTATTCAACTTTATGTTCGGTAATGCAAGAAATGGCTAATGACATGTCACCAAGCATGCGGAGTTTAAAATCTGGGAAATTAATTTTAAATACCTAGTCTGGTTTGACGTTTTTGAGTTTACGGAACGGTTGGTACGTTTTTTTTGCAAACAATGGAATTGAAACGATACGTTAAGTGCAAAGATAAGCATATAACACCATAACCCAAAGACAACGACTATTCAAATTTGCCTTTTTTTTACTGATAGCGAGCGCCGTTGGGAAATCTCGCACAATAGACCTTAGTCATTTAAAACCCATCCTACGCGCAAAAATAAAAGTGATGTAAAATTTTTTTTTTATCATTAGCTATTATGGGAAATGTGATTACCAGAGCAGAAATTCGCATTTTTTGAGATTTTCTAGATATGTTTCATCGTATACGTGTGTAGTTTTGAGGATAGAATATTTTTTACATTATTTTTGGTATTTTTATCATGATAAACATGGTCAAGATTTTTGATAATCGTTCATTAAAATTTTAATGAGCGCGGTGTTTCCGATGACGTCATTCTCACTAGACCATGAAATTCTGCCAACTCGCCGTGCTCTGTGGGATATGCGCTGCAAATGCGGCGCTAATGTCACTTTGGGTACGGTGCCGGTCCTGGAAGCGTTTAACATTGACAATCTATAACCCATACCATTTCTATCACGTTTGTTTACTGGTTTTACGCATTTATACCTGTACCGCCAGCAATCATTTACTGAAGGCATGCTGACGTGTTATTTAAATTACCGGTACCGTACCAAGGCTGCAAGAGGTGAAAACTAAATTAGGCCTATTTAGTAAATACTGAAATAGGCCTACGAACAAAAATGTTGGCCAGCCTGCCAATAGGCAGGATAAATTGTACGGTACCGGTATACAAAAAAGGTGAATATCTCCAACCTATAATGGTACAATACCGGTCTCCTGACCTGGTTAAAAAGCCCCTGCCCCCCTCCCCCCATGTTCGCTATCAAGATTAACAGTTAATTAAGATGTTTGAACAATTTAACAAAAACTCCTTGGAGGAAGGGTTGACTACGTTACGGAATATTTTTGGATTCGGGTAAACAGGTAGTCCATTATTAAACCACTGCTTTTTTTTTTAGATTTTCACTTAGTGGACACTTAGTAAGTACGACAGTTAATTTATGAAAATTATTATAAATTAATAACAAATCAGTAGAAGTCAGCTCGGGTATTCAAACATGTGATGATTGAAGTGAGAAAAAAAATTGAAGTCACGTTTAGGATATTACATTAAACAACAATGGAAAAGGTACATTGGAATCAGTCAAGCTTCAAATGCTAATGGCATTAATGAAAAGAATATGCGAAATGAAGACTGAAGTTTCCATCTGAGACATTGGAAGACGCTAAAACTTTATAGACTTGATAGTGTGGAAATCCGTCTCACAATGCAGTAATAATGGGACATATATTTATAATATCATTATACATGCTTTAAGTTGAACTTTATGTTTAATTAAAATATCTATCTTTGCTAATAAATGCTGAAAACCATTTATTTCAATCTGCTGAGTGATTAGGGCCAGAAATTTGCTGTAGGAACCATCACCAGGGCTGGATTTACCAATGGGCTAGGCAGGCTGAAATCTAGAGCCTCGAAATTCGGTTTCGAAGTTTGTAGTTCTTTTGAAAACTTGACAAGTTTAAACCCTTCGAAACGTATATATATATATCAAGCTTTTCAGAGTAGAAAATTCTGTACACAACTAGTTTCAACCACAGCATCATAATAAGGGAAATTATTATTATGCGCATTCTGCAAAAATCATCAAAAATCTTGGCCATGTTTATCATGATAAAAATATCAAAAAAGATGTAAAAAATATTCTATCCTCAAAACTGCTCACGTGTACAATGAAAGATATCTAGAAAATTACAAAAAAAGCAAATTTCTGCTCTGGTGATCACATTCCCCATAAGAGCTAATGTTAAAAAAAATTTTTACATCACTTTTCTTTTTGCGCGTAGGATGGGTTTTTAAGGAATAAGGTGTATTCACGATTGAGTTGGAGACGCGCGATTTCGGTGTCTAAGCAGAGCGGCGCAGGTCACGTGGTACCGGATATTCGAATAGTAAAATGCCAGCCCTAGTTGTTACGTGTGTTGTTGTTATGATGACTTGGTATTTTAAATACGCGCTTAAGGTAGGTTGCTATTCTACCTTGCGTTGTATGTGTGCGGCTCTTCATAACTTTGAGGTTTGAAATGCGGCCCTGGGACTAAAAAAGTTTGAGAACCACTGGTCTAAGACATTGAATTCTGAACATTCCTTTTCAATTGAAATGCAATACGAAACTAAAAGACTGTTCAATGTTTACTTTTGAACAATAAAGTGAAGAAAGTTGAACTCCAAAACTCAGTTTAATACGTTGTATTTTCAAAAACCATCTAATCGCTTTTGCGCAACTTCTAGATTAATCAATTTTTTGCAGTAAAATTGCGATTGTGAAAGTGTTTTTGGATTACTAGTGAATTTCAAGTATTTACCGAGCCAAATGACTAAATGACAATACTACTGTAATAATTATAATATACAATGTTGAATTACCTACGAATAGTTGGGTTGCGTATACCCTTTGCTGCTAATCGGCCTCCAATGCGTTCGCATTTTTTTCTGGCTGTTTGATAGTCTGAGGATACTTCGAACAATTTGTACCAATATGGGTAACTGTGAACACGATACCAACCAAATTCTAGCAGTTGAAATTCTCGAGCTAAAAATAAAATAAGAACAAATATAGAACTATTTAAAAAAAAACTTTATAATTACCTAAAAGAGGAATTCATCTAAAAAGCCAAAGCTTTATTTCGAAGTTTAGATCCATAGAGATATTGGCAAATCCTCATTTTTTTTGCCATATGCAACACTTGAGACACAATCAATTAACGTAAGGTTTTTGAATAAAACAATGTAACAAAGTATAATAGGGGAATGATTTTGAGAGAGTAACCTTTTTCGAGGATTTGAACTTTGTGTGCCAACTCATCATATCCTGAACAATCACATGATGTTCCACTCTCCCCTTTAGCTCCCTGAAGTCCCGTGGCGCCATTTTGTCCTGGCGATCCGATATCACCTTTTGCACCTTCAGGGCCTTTCTTGCCTGGTCGACATGTTGTTTGACATTGAGAATCGTTTGGAACTAAAAACGATAATTATTTTAATTTGGAAAAAAGCTTAAAAATGCATATATCGATGAAATTGATATGCTGAATTTTTTTTTAGAATTTTTTTTATGTCTTTTTAATGTCATGTTATTTAAAAGATTTGGAGAATGAAATAAAAAAGATGACCAAACAACTCAATTTATTGTACTTATGGAATTCTTATGCCGATTATGTCACGAAAAGGCGAATGGATTAAATCAACATTCAATGCTTTTGCACAGCAGATTATTAAATTATTCGAATCAAAACGTAAGAAAGTTTTAGCGCCTATTTTGGAAAAATTTGCATCAGAAAGTTTAAATGATAAATTATAGGAAAATTTATATGTGTCCAATGATAAGAAAGCATCCACTCTCTACTGCAAGTCATACAATTAATTATTTAAAAAAATAAATTTCACCATCTGTTGCTGCTTGTCGAGCTTTTTCCGCAATTAACGATGCCATATCACAGATGTTGACAACTGAAAAAAATGAAAATCGATTTTCATAAAACCCGATAAGCAAAAATAACTGCCCCAAAATTAAAAATTGCAATAACGAAATATCGCGATGAATATCATACCAATATTTTTAGCTCAATGCAGTTTGACAATTACCTAAAAAAGCTTTATTTGATGGGTTCGTAACATCATTTGCATAGTAATAAGACGTGAATCTATACTGCGATTCTATATTTTAATCTTCAATTTTGGGAAATA
Source organism: Styela clava (assembly GCF_013122585.1). Taxonomy (NCBI): domain Eukaryota; kingdom Metazoa; phylum Chordata; class Ascidiacea; order Stolidobranchia; family Styelidae; genus Styela; species Styela clava. Next base: position 7,369,769 of record NW_024102829.1, on the reverse strand, counting down.
AGAAACATCTACAAAAACAAAGGATATTTTTTTCTTGAACTCACATGACATTGGCGAGCATCTCTTTAATTTTTCTCTCTCATTTCCTTTCTGTTCCAGCGATTTGATTCTTTTAGTCAAGCTATCGTACTGATCAATTTTTATTGAAGTTACATTTTCAATTTCACTAGATAGGCTTAGGTCGTTATCGGAATTGCCCGAGCCAGGTTCGATCTCTGGACTGCTTGTGACAAAGCTAATATTACTTCGATGTTCCTGAGCGCAACATCCAACTACGCATAAGAACGTAAGAATGAAGGATGCTACCAAACTCATTTTGTAGTGAGAATCAGCACAAGGGTATCGATTTACGATAATGAAGGTATGACTTATGTACCGACGCTTTTTATATGATTCTTCATTTTTTTTTGCCAACGAGTGCCTTTTCTGTCAATTGCCGGGCAGCGCAATAACCTCGCGGTTGAATTCTTAAGATGCAAATGGCATCGCAGATTACACAAATCCCATGCGCCCTGCCCCACTCAGGGCCAGGGGTAATAAATTGCGTAGGCAGTGCCGAACCCAAAAGGTTCAGGTCATTCCAAATAAATAGTAACTACTCAAATATCATTAGATGTCAGTGGCTGTTTATACAGAATCTTGTTTTGAGTGGGAGGCGCGGAAAGGCGTCGTACTTAGAGAAAATCCCATTTCTTGTTTCTTTATTTTTAAAGAGAATGACCCAGAATCGCGAGAGTGTTTAATTTTGGAATATTTTTGCAACGTTAGTTAATTGTGAATTCATACATTTGTATCTATCTTCTCTTGCGTCATTTTCAGTAGCCATTATTTAAGTGTGTTCCCGCACTTATAAAATTTTACTCGATGCCACATACGTATTCCAGTTTGAAGTCTTACCCATATAATAAATCGATACTTTGACTGACTGCATTTGACTGCGATTGTATTTTTGTCAGAATTGTCATTTTTTTTTCGTAAGCGTGGCGAGGTATTTAGGCCCTCACATCGGTATTTATTCTCTCTATAAATCTTGTTCCAATAGGTCGACGATAATTAATTTTAATTGAAAGTCCAACGCGTAAAACGAGTTATTATTTATTCATCGGCGACGAGATGCTAAAGATAATTAAAGGAAGGAATTCACAACCCGACATCATGAAAACAGAAACGTTTTGTTCAAAAAGGCCCGCGACAGATTAAAAAAGCTTTGTAAACATTGTGAACATGTAAACATTTCTGAGTGCCAGCAATTACAAGGTAGTGTACATAAATAGTACACGGGAAAGGTAATGTTTGACCTAATTTCTCAATATGACCTCCAGGACTGCGACTTCATTGAAAATGCAACAACCGCTACGCCCACGCAAAATCTCAACACCATAATAAATTTCCAAACTTGCAGTCGGTGCAGTTTTTTTTATATTTGCTGTAGGCGAAGAAATAAATTTTATTTCAACTGACATGGAAGCGTCATCGTATTACACAACATATTTATTCTACAAAATCAATGGTGAAGCCAGCCAGAACAAAATTGCTCGACTCAATTTGACTAATTTTTTTGTCGGCTAGATAGGTAAATAATACGTGATGCCCATGAACAAATTACAGCAACATCAATAACCAGACCATCATTTTGTTCATACTTTCGTTTGATTTTTGAAAATTTTCATCTCCTTATTTCAGATTTTGTCAACGATTTCATAAAGCTGTAATCAACATTTGAAATGCCGCCAAATACTCTGCTTCGATTCAAGCATCGGGGCTTGCAGCTACTATAATTGCATGTACTCTCGCTGTGGTTGTTATAACCGCAGTTATTTTCGGTTGCATTATCTGGTGGAAAAGAGAGAATGAAAAATGCTAGTTTATAATTGGAATTCGTAGTATTACCAGAGGTTTAACTTGTTGTTTCAATTGTCCCTATTTAAAAACGAGGAAACGAACATATACTACGTAGACAAATAAATGTCATGTATTTGAGTTTCCTTCTATAGGCCTAAGATATATTTATTTTTACATTTTGATTAACATTAATCGCCTATAATTGTTTGTTTCATACTACTACTTCCAGTATTCAGGTAACCCAGAAATTTGGGATCTCTACAAAATGGATGAAAAATAGAAAGACCAAGATTTGTACAAATCGCCCTTTTCTAAATTGAATAAAGATAATTTACAGATCACTGGTGTAATTTATTTTGACTTTCCCTTGTAAAAATGTTGTTTAAAATCCACATTCTAGTCAAACGCTATTTGGGAAACCTGAAATATTATGATCATGTTTTGCTATAAATCAGGGATTTGCAACCTGAGGCCCGCTCGCCAAATTCGGATCACAAGAAGAAAAATGTGTCCCCCATGGAAAAGCGCAAATTTTGAATAGTGGGAGGTCTGCGAAACAAATTTTTAATTTAGTTCAATCTGGTACGCATGAGTAATTCCAATCCATTTGCGTTGCATAGCCTCTACCGGAGGCCAATGACGTTACAATGCCCTAACGGCTGGCTTGTGCGCATGCCATATGATCAATACCCAAAATTTGTTTGCTTGTAACTACTATAAAGCCTATGGGTAATGAAAGATTCGACCCGCAGTATCACTCAGATATTTGTATCTGGCCCTCTTGTATTGAAGGTTGCACACCCCTGGGCTAAATTATGGCCCTTCTGGCAAAACCCTCAATTAAAAATATAGTTCAAATCAATTGAACGTGACGCGAGCTAAGTTATTAAATTTTCTGAAATAAGTAGTGTTTTAAAATTAAAAAGGGGTAAAAGAAAATTGATACTTCAGTTTTCGTGGAATGTTTTCTGGCAAATACTTGACTTTGTCGAATTTTTTCAGAATGTGCTAGTGTGATGTCTTCTTGTCATTGAGGTTACAAAATGATAAAATTCATTAAAAATTTGCTATGTTTTATTAATTTTTCCTTTACATCATATCATTTTTTTTCATTCTTAGGATTTGGAAGACGACTGAATGAACATTGCAAATCACCCTGCTTCATAATGTTTTCGTAAATCAACACGTTCAGATGAATGTTCTCGTCAACACACAGAGACCATGCTAGGCTAATACATGCTTCATGCCATATAAATTCTGTATCTGCACATACAATTCTATTTTTCTGAATTCCGAAGTATTTCGACATATATGAGCTAATTGATTAAATTCATGATTTTCCATTTCTCATTTCATATGAATATTGAGAATTTGAACAGTTGGCAGTTAACATGAAATGCTATTTATGTGTACTAAAGTTTTCGATGGGAAAAGAAATATTGATGTAATATTTTGATATTGAACGTTATATTTGATATAAAATCACGAAAACACCAACAAGATATAGAAATAGCTGTTAAGCTTATTTTTTACTGTTGTAGCTAGACACAATGATAATGACCATTAATATGATCAGGCTTCAATGTTATAAGTAAATCTTGTTTATGTTTTTCAGCCACGCACGTAATGTCATATGTTGCAAATGCTTTAAATAAAATGTACAATAAGTAGAAATGGACTTCTCATTTCGAGTTTATACGCGCCATAGATAATTCCTGGAACATTTCCATCGGGATCAACTGTAATCAAACAAAGTCTCAAACTCACTGGCGATAACAAATTAAAGTACCAGTATATATTATTTACATATGTATTACACGACATTTGAACTCAGCAAGGGTTTTCAAAATGGAGGAAGAGGTTTAAAATTACAATCTCTCACGCAACGCTTTCTGAATCGCTGCGATTACAACGATTTTTAAAAGATCCGACTTTCCCAGCATATAATGATTTTTCTGTCGCGCCAAATATTCAATCTATGACTGAACTGACAACTAAGGGCTTTTAAAATGTTTTTCTTTGTTTAGTTAGTCAATTATATTCAACGTAACTCAAGATGAAAGTATTACTTTCAAATTCCACGGCAATTGGCAGATCTAAAATTGTGTGGTGAATTATATTTTGATTCGTATTTTTCCGAGTTGCTGCCCCTCAGCTTATTTTGGGATATTATCGTCTGCGATGGAGTACAATTTATTGTGGTACAGTATTAATTCGATCGAGTATACTTTACATATATTATCTTATATATCATTTCAATCCGGAAAAAGTCGCCTTCTGCCCCGCCGGTAGGTTTAGAACGAATAAAAAGGTGCATCACGCGCACAGCTGACTGTGTTTCGATTTCGTGACGAGGGTATGGTTTCCAGGGGCCCATCATTCCATAACATGTGTGCCGTAGTCACACAAAATTTTGCGATTTACATTGTCTACAAAGCCTTTCTAATCTGTCGCGGTCTTTTTTGACAAAACGTAGGCGCCGGTCTCGGAGGTCAGGTCATCTCAATGCAGTGTTTAACGTTGCTTTTTGCTAAGGTTGAATCACAAATTGCCACTCACAGATTTACTTTTTCATACATGTGGTTTTGTACTCTGATCTTTATGTCGATTCGTTTTAGTATAATAGTGAGATTTGTTACTTTGTGTCACATCATCAGCCATTATGAAAATATATAGCATAACCAGCGTTTTATTTTAAGCTTATCACCGACTCAAATCGAATGTATTTTTATCAGTCTGAATATTTGTTGTATAAAACAGGAATATAAAATAAGTGTCGAATTATTATGACGAGAAAAACTCAAATAGGTATTGACGAAAAAGGCACTCGTTGCTAAAGAAATGAAGCACTATATAAAAAGCGTTGGTACCTGAGTTCTACTTTCATTATTGTAAATCGATACTTTTGTGCTGGTTCTCACTACAAAATGAGTTTGTTAGCATCCTTCATTCTTACGTTCCTATGCGTAGTTGAATGTTGCGCTCAAGAACATCGAAGCAATATCAGCTTTGTCACAACGAGTCCAGAGATCGAACCTGGCTCGGGAAATTCTGATAACAACGTAAGCCTATCTAGTGAACTTGAAAATGTAACTTCAACAAAAATCGATCAATACGATATCAGAATTAAAGCGCTGGAACAGAAACTGAAAGAAATTGAGAGAGAAAAAGTTAAGAAGTGCTCGCCAACGTCGTGTGAGTTTAAGAAAATATATCTGTTCGTAGATTCTTTTATTCTTTCTATTATTTTGTTTCACCTTTCTGTGTTTATCAAATTGCAGACGAAATTATATAATATCAGCATAGATTTCGGTATTATTGATAACTTGACGGTGTTTGTTGTAATCCCAATCAGTAAATTAAAAAATAATTTTGATTAAATTGACAGATTGCATCGATGCCTGATCGGGATTCCTGAGTCTAAAATATTGTTTTTATATTTAATGCAATTTAGTTATAACAATTTTTAATATAAGTCAGATTTTCAGATTATCGAGTTTCAAGAGATTATATATTTTCAGTTTTAGAAACCTGGGACATGGCATCTTTAATCATGGAAAAAGCTCGCGAAACAGCAATAAATGGTAAAATATTTGATTATTTTTAAATAATTACAGACTTGTAATAAATAATTAATTGGAAATGATAATTTCACGAATACGAGAAAGTCAATATAAGCGATAATTCAGAAAGAAAAATACAACTCGCTAAACGCAACCCCCACGTGTAAGAATTTTGTATAAACTAAAATAATTATTCTTTAGTTCCAAACGATTCTCAATGTCAAACAACATGTCGACCAGGCAAGAAAGGCCCAGAAGGTGCAAAAGGTGATATCGGACCGACAGGACAAAATGGCGCCACGGGACGTCAGGGAGCTAAAGGAGAAAGTGGAACATCGTTTAATTGCTCCCGATATGATGAGTTGGCACACAAAGTTCAAATCCTCGAAGAAAAAAAAGGTTACTATTGCAAATTTATAGTCTTATTATACTTTATTACCCTGTTTTATTCAAAAACCTTACGTTATTTGATTGTGTCCAAGTGTTGCATATGACAAAAAAATGAGGATTTGTAAATCTCTCTCTTGATCCAAACGTCAATATGGAGCTTTGGCTTTTTTTTTTAGATAAATCCTAATTTTAAGCAAATATATACTTTTTTTATATAATTCTATATTTGTTTTTATTTCAATTTTAGCTCGAGAATTACAACCCTTAGCAGATGGTTGGTATCGTGTTCACAGTTACCCATATTGGTACAAATTGTTACAAGTATCGTCAGACTATCAGACAGCCAGACAAAACTGCGAACTCATGGGTGGCCGATTAGCAGCGAATGGTATTCGGAATCCAACCATTCGTAGGTAATTCAACACTGATCTTGCACTAATAATAGTATTGTTATTCGTCTCGATAATTATTTAAACAGCAATACTGTTGCAAAAACTCTTTGGCAATCACATATATCCGGTGGGAAAGATGGAAAGTTTTCCTTTTATAAGGTTTGAAAGTTATGTAGTTTCATACTCACTTGGTTACGCAGAACCAGCTGAATTTCTGGTGAAACTTCTGCCCCGATTGGGGACAAAACAATTGGAAATAAAGACTTTTAAGTGATGTAAATACAAATAGATTAATCTAGTCTAGAATTTGCACAAAAGCATTTTTTTGCAACTGTAAGCTAGAAATTAAATAGTTTAACTTTTTGTAAGTCATTTCATTGTGAGAACAAAACTTTGAATACTTTAAACTTTTAAGTGAGTGTTGGATCCAATTCATTGGAATAAAATTACGTTGAACATTACTATTCGTATTTTTTAAATTATTAGATATTGTTGGTCCAAATTTAACATAATATAATATTATTTTCAGCGATCTTCTCGACAAGTTCATCAGAAGAACAGAAACTCCGAGCTGGATAGGACTTGACGACCTTGAGAAACAAGACAACTGGAAATGGTCAGACGGAGTTTCATCAACTTCTTCAAATACACCATGGAGTGAAGGAGAACCAGATGGTCAAGATCAAAGATGTGGGTGTATGTGGCATGACTATCAGTATAAAGTAGTAGATTTAAATTGTAGTTTTCAAGCATTCTATCTTTGTGAGAAGTAATGAAAAAAGACCTTCTGTTTTACTTATAATTAATGAAAATAATATTTGAAAATTTGTGTCTATATTGATCTTGAGTTTTCTGAGAATGGCACCGTTTGAGTTTCGCAACTACGTCGATTTTTATCGGATAGTTTTTAAGTAAATTTTATGGTTAATACATGAAATAAACGCAAGTTGTTTTGTTCGAGTCACCTTTTCAAGCCTGCATTCCATTCAGAAAATTGTTATTAGCTTGTAATATCTAGTATTTGTATATCTAGTTATAAATTGACTGCTATGATGGCTATAGCTTATCAGGAATGGTTTTGTGTATGGCGGCTATATCATGTCGGCTATAAAAGCTTTACCCTGTCGGCTGTAGTTGACCTTGGTCTGTGATTCATCGCATTAAAATATTGTTATTGTTGATAAAGGACTTTATAAACTTACAAGACTCTGTCTCTAATATTTATTCTGCTTTAGTAATTTTTATTTGGTTTAAAGGATTTTGCATTGTATATATGTTGGGTATTATAAAAAAAGAATACGAATAAATCATTTGCTTATTTGCTTTGCATTTATTTAACTTAATCGAAAGTTTCAAACAATCATCATCTCAAAGTAGTATGTTTTTTTAAAATTTAATTCACTAGTGCAATGTAATAAGCGCAATATCTCAGCAGGTCAGCAAATTCCCAACCAATATTTTGCCATGCTATGTATGAATACGTAGCGCAGCCGAATATACTTCAATCAGGTATATTGGAGGCACACCCAGGCAAGCCTCGGGCGAACAAAATCAAATCGAGGTATGGCAGTCTATGCCACTCATAAAAACCTCGCTTAAGTCGTGCACAAACAAACTCGCATTACGCATCCGGAAACAATCTCGGACTTTTGATAAAATCGGGAGTAGATGACAGACTTGGGCGTCGGATAATCTCGATGCACTGATTGGAGTTCCTATTTGCCCAATGCTCAAGTTGTAGTATTTGCTCAATTTGCAATATAAAACTTGCAGGCACAAACATTTTAACTTAAATTAAAGTCGCAAAAAGATTTGTTACATTCAGAAGATATTTGATTAACTCCGATAGTGTTAAAGAAACTTATTTCGGAAGAAATCAATCGGTCTATTCTGTAGGTGACTTTCCGCATCCTGTTTACGTCGTACATGTATCTAACATGTATGTACATGTATTTTGCCGTAACTGTATCTTTCTGATTGCCAGTAATTACTATGTAGTGTACATAAATAGTACACGGAAAAGGTAATGTTTGGCCTACTTTCTCAATATGACCTCCAGGACTGTGACTTCATTGAAAATGCGAGAACCGCTACGCCCACGCAAAATCCCAACACCATAATAGATTTCCAAACTAGCAGTCGGTGCAGTTTTTTTTTTATACTTGCTGTAGGCGAAGAAATAAATTTTATTTCAACTGACATGAAAGCGTCATCGTATTACACAACATATTTATTCTACAAAATCAATGGTGGTGCAAGCCAGAACAAAATTGCTCGACTCGATTTGACTAATTTTTCCGTCCACTAGATAGGTAAATAATACGTGATTCCCTTGAACTAATTACAGCAACATCAATAACCAGAACATCATTTTGTTCATATGTTCGTTTGATTTTTGAAAATTGTCATCTTCTTATTTCAGATTTTGTCAACGATTTCATAAAGCTATAATCAACATTTGAAATGCCGCCAAATACTCTGCTTCGATTCAAGCATCGGGGCTTGCAGCTACTATAATTGCATGTACTCTCGCTGTGGTTGTTATAACCGCAGTTATTTTCGGTTGCATTATCTGGTGGAAAAGAGAGAATGAAAAATGCTAGTTTATAATTGGAATTCGTAGTATTACCAGAGGTTTAACTTGTTGTTTCAATTGTCCCTATTTAAAAACGAGGAAACGAACATATACTACGTAGACAAATAAATGTCATGTATTTATGAGTTTCCTTCTATAGGCCTAAGATATATTTATTTTTACATTTTGATTAACATTAATCGCCTATAATTGGTTGTTTCATACCATTACTTCCAGTATTCAGGTAACCCAGAAATTTGGGATCTCTACAAAATGGATGAAAAATAGAAAGACCAAGATTTGTACAAATCGCCCTTTTCTAAATTGAATAAAAATGAAAATAATTTACAGATATATAGTGTACTTTATTTTGACTTTCCCTTGTAGAAATGCTGTTTAAAATCCACATTCTAGTCAAACGCTATTTGGGAAACCTGAAATAATATGATCATGTTTTGCTATAAATCAGGGATTTGCAACCTGCGGCCCGCGGGCCAAATTCGGATCACGAGAAGACAAATGTGTCTCCCCATGGAAAAGCGCCAATTTTGAATAGTGGGAGGTCCGCGAAACAAATTTTTAATTTAGTTCAATCTGGTACGCTTGAGTAATTCCAATCCATTTGCGTTGCATAGCCTCTACCGGAGGCCAATGACGTCACAATGCCCTAACAGCTAGCTTGTGCGCATGCCATATGATCAATACCCAAAATTTGTTTGCTTGTAACTACTATAAAGCCCATGGTTAATGAAAGATTCGACCCGCAGTATCACTCAAGTATTTGTATCTGGCCCTCTTGTATTGAAGGTTGCACATCCCTGGGCTAAATTATGGCCCTTTTGGCAAAACATTCAATTAAAAATATAATTTAAATCAATTGAACGTGACGCGAGCTAAGTTATTAAATTTTCTGAAATAAGTTGTGTTTTAAAATTAAAAAGGGGTTAAAGAAATTTGATACTTCAGATTTCGTGGAATGTTTTCTAGCAAATACTTGACTTTGTCGATTTTTTTCAGAATGTGCTAGTGTGATGTCTTCTTGTCATTGAGGTTACAAAATGATAAAATTCATTATAAATTTGCTATGTTTTATTAATTTTTTCTTTACAACATATCAGTTTTTTCATTCTTAGAATTTGGAAAACGACTGAATTGTACATTGTAAATCACCCTGCTTCATAATGTTTTCGTAAATAAACACGTTCAGATGAATGTTCTCGTCAACACACAAAGACCATGCTAGGCTAATTCATGCTTAATGCCATATAAATTCTGTATCTGCACATACAATTCTATTTTTCTGAATTCCGAAGTATTTCGACATATATGAGCTCATTGATTAATTTCATGATTTTATTGTCCATTTCTCATTACATATGAATATTGAGAATTTGAACAGTTGGCAGTTACCATGAAATGCTATTTATGTGTACAAAAGTTTTTGATGGAAAAAGAAATATTGATGTAATATTTTGATATTGAACGTTATATTTGATATGAAATCACGAAAACACCAACAAGATATAGAAATAGCTGTTAAGCCTTTTTTTTATTGTTGTAGCTAGACACAATGATAATTACCATTAATATGATCAGGCTTCAATATTATAAGTAAATCTTGTTTATATTTTTCATCCACGCACGTAATGTCATATGTTGCAAATGCTTTAAATAAAATGCACAATAAGTAGAAATGGACTTCTAATTTCGAGGTTATACGCGCCATAGATAATTCCTGGAACATTTCCATCGGGTTCAACTGTAATCAAACAAAGTCTCAAACTCACTGGCGATAACAAATTAAAGTACCAGTATATATTATTTACATATGTATTACACGACATTTGAACTTAGCAAGGGTTTTCAAAATGGGGGAAGAGGATTAAAATCACAATCTCTCACGCAACGCTTTCTGAATCGCTGCGATTACAACGATTTTCAAAAGATACGACTTTTTCAGCGTATAATGATTTTTCTGTCGCGCAAAATATTCAATCCATGACAACTAAGGGATTTTAAAATGTATTTCTTTGTTTAGTTAGTCAATTATATTCAACGTAACTGACAGTCGCGACAACTCATGAAAATGAAAGTATTACTTTCAAATTCCACGGCAATTGGCAGATCTAAGAATGTGTGGTAAATTTCCCGATTATATTTTGATTCGTATTTTTCCGAGTTTGCGAATTCGACAATACTGAGCTGTTCTTGCAACACTGACTCCACTCTATCGCTGCTGCCACTCAGCTTATTTTAGGATATTAGCGTCTGCGATGGAGTACAATTTATTGTGGTACAATATAAAATTGATAGAGTATGTTTCACATAGTATATTATCTTATATATCATTCTGATCCGGAAAAAAAGTGGACTGCAGCCCCGCCGGTAGTTTTAGAACGAATAAAAAGGTGCATCACCCGCACCGCTGACTGTGTTTCGATTTAGTGACGAGGGTATGGTTTCCAGAGGCCCATAATACCCTAACATGTGTGCCGTAGTCACACGAAATTTTGCGATTTCCAATGTTTACAAAGCTTTTTCAATCTGTCGCGGGCCTTTTTGGCCCAAGATTTATAGAGAGAATAAATACCGATGTGAGGGCTTAAATAACTCGTCACGCTTAAGAAAAAAATTGACAATTCTGACAAAAATACAATCGCACGCGTTATCAGCGACTTTTTCGGTCAAATTCAGTCAGTCAAAGTATCTACTTATTATATGGGTAAAACTTTGAACTGGAATAGGTATGTGTACATCGAGTAAAATTTCATAAACGCGGGAACACACTTAAATAATGGCTACTGAAAGGACGCAAGAGAAGATAGATACAAATGTATGATTTCACAATTAACTAGCGTTGCAAAAATATTCCAAAATTAAACACTCTAATAAGTTTGTTAGCATCCTTCATTCTTACGTTCTTATGCGTAGTTGGATGTTGCGCTCAGGAACATCCAAGTAATATTAGCTTTGTCACAAGGAGTCCAGAGATCGAACCTGGCTTGGGAAATTCCGATAACGACGTAAGTCTATCTAGTGAAATTGAAAATGTAACTTCAACAAAAATTGATCAGTACGATAGCTTGACTAAAAGAATCAAATTGCTGGAACAGAAAGAAATGAGAGAGAAAAAGTAAAGAGCTGCTCGCCAATGTCATGTGAGTTCAAGAAAAAAATATCCTTTGTTTTTGTAGATGTTTCTTATTTCCCAAAATTGAAGAATTAAATATAGAATCGCAGTATAGATTCACGTCTTATTACTATGCAAATGATGTTACGAACCCATCAAATAAAGCTTTTTTAGTTAATTGTCAAACTGCATTGTGCTAAAAATATTGGTATGATATTCATCGCGATATTTCGTTATTGCAATTTTTAATTTTGGGGCAGTTATTTTTGCTTATCGGGTTTTATGAAAATCGATTTTCATTTTTTTCAGTTGTCAACATCTGTGATATGGCATCGTTAATTGCGGAAAAAGCTCGACAAGCAGCAACAGATGATGAAATTTATTTTTTTAAATAATTACTTGTATGACTTGCAGTAGAGAGTGGATGCTTTCTTATCATTGGACACATACAAATTTTCCTATAATTTATCATTTAAACTGTCTGATGCAAATTTTTCCAAAATAGGCGCTAAAACTTTCTTACGTTTTGATTCGAATAATTTAATAATCTGCTGTGCAAAAGCATTGAATGTTGATTTAATCCATTCGCCTCTTCGTGACATAATCGGCATAAGAATTCCATAAGTACAATAAATTGAGTTGTTTGGTCATCTTTTTAATTTCATTCTCCAAATCTTTTAAATAACATGACATTGAAAAGACATAAAAAAAAATTCTAAAAAAAATTCAGCATATCAACTTCATCGATATATGCATTTTTAAGCTTTTTTCCAAATTAAAATAATTATCGTTTTTAGTTCCAAACGATTCTCAATGTCAAACAACATGTCGACCAGGCAAGAAAGGCCCTGAAGGTGCAAAAGGTGATATCGGATCACCAGGACAAAATGGCGCCACGGGACGTCAGGGAGCTAAAGGAGAAAGTGGAACATCATGTGATTGTTCAGGATATGATGAGTTGGCACAAAAAGTTCAAATCCTCGAAAAAGGTTACTCTCTCAAAATCATACCCTTATTATACTTTGTTACATTGTTTTATTCAAATAACTTACGTTAATTGATTGTGTCTCAAGTGTTGCTTATGGCAAAAAAAAATGAGGATTTGCCAATATCTCTATGGATCTAAACTTCGAAATAAAGCTTTGGCTTTTTAGATGAATTCCTCTTTTAGGTAATTATAAAGTTTTTTTTAAATAGTTCTATATTTGTTCTTATTTTATTTTTAGCTCGAGAATTTCAACTGCTAGAATATGGTTGGTATCGTGTTCACAGTTACCCATATTGGTACAAATTGTTCGAAGTATCCTCAGACTATCAAACAGCCAGAAAAAACTGCGAACGCATTGGAGGCCGATTAGCACCAAAGGGTATACGCAACCCAACTATTCGTAGGTAATTCAACATTGTATATTCTAATTATTACAGTTGTATTGTCATTTAGTCATTTGGCTCGGTAAATACTTGAAATTCACTAGTAACTCAAAGACACTTTCACAATCGCAAATTTACTGCGAAAAATTGATCAATCTAGAAGTTGTGCAAAAGCGATTAGATGGTTTTTGAAAATACAACGTATAAAACTGAATTTTGGAGTTCAACTTTCTCCACTTTATTGTTCAAAAGTAAACATTGAACAGTGTTTTAGTTTCGTTTTGCATTTCAATTAAGAAAAAGAATGTTTAGAACTCAATGCCTTAGAACAGTGGTTCCCAACTATATAGGGTTCCGCGGCACATTAGTGTGCCGCGAAAAGATTTTGGTGTGCCGCGAAGAGATTTCATTTTTGAATTAATTTCAAGTTATTTCAATTTCCAATTCCTTGAATTCCACAAATACCTCACGACTCTTGCTGACAAACAGAAATGACAAATTTGAGGAGTCGTATTTCAGATATTTGGTTATTATTTTAATTCTTAGGTTTTCCATAATGCGCGCAAACACCGTTTCCTAAAATTTAAAATGTCAACCAAGGTAACAATTTATTGTGCAAAATTTTCCCCAAATTTGACCAAGAAATTATTATTTGACTATAGTAGAATTGCCATTATTGCCGATTTAGTGAACTTTTATTTAAACTCAAAATAACATTCAGGATTCACGCAATGACTTTGCAGGGTTTTTATTCACCATTTAATACGAAAATAAACCAGACACAATAGGAAAGTAAAATCATAAGAAGGTCAACTATCGTCTTTACAAATATCTGCATTCCGACGTCAGAAATAATAATATTGTTAGCATAAAATTGGGACAGTTAATTAACAATCGGTGGGGAGAAAGATCAAAACCGGCGTAAAAGATGAAAATCAGAATAAAAATCCCGAATTCACTCTTTAATATCCGTCTTTAACATATGTCGCCCATATGAACGCATAGTTCTCCCAAGAATATAAAACCAAATGTTGCATAAAAATTATTTCTTGTAAAAAAAGAGAGGACGGGCGGAAATAGATCACCAACATTAGAATGCCTGGATGCCCGTTGTATGTGTATTAAAAATGTCCGATATTCGACAATTCATTAAAAATATTCGAATTAAACGCGTGGTAGTACAAACACTGATGCAATGAAACTTAATACTAAAACCTTCATTAAATTTAGTGAATTGCACTACTTCACGAAAGTGTGGTGGAATTGACGATTATTTCATACCTAGAACACAGAAACAGTTGTTTTTCGGATAGTTTCTGCGGTCTGAAAAGTAGAATAAGCTTTTTGACATAGTAAATGCTACGATCTTTGCCATCAAATTATGCTCGGGCCTTGCACAAAATTCATAACGTGAGAAGATTCGTTCATCGGTGAAAATTGTTTATAACAACCGCAAACCTATTTAGTGTTTTTACGATAATAATTAATTGTTATAAGGATGTACGGTTTGTTTGCCTCTTTCATTTACTTCGCTATAGTACCGACAATTAAACCATTGAATGATTTTGGCAATGGGAGAAACATCAAATTGTAACAAAAATAAATTAGGTTGTGCAAAAGTGAGAATACCTGTGGTAATAATAAGGCTACACCCAGGGGAAGGGCGAGAGAAACTAAAGCGTACTCGCGTCACGTATTACCCGTGCGGCCGCGCATCTTTTTCGATAATGTGAGGTGCTCCGAAAGTGGGCCTCGTGTATATTATTGTAAGAAAACAGTTAAAATATCGGTAACGATTACCCATCCATTTTAAATACAGGATATGTTATATTAACAAGAATAGATTCTTCCTTATCTGATCTATTATTTTATAGCTAAATTGCTTCAAGAGTAGGAAATTTTCCTGTTTTGCGATAGGCGTGCCGCGAATATTTAAATAGCCCAATAGTGTGCCGCGACATAAAAAAGGTTGGGAACCACTGCCTCAGAAAATAATACGTCGAACTTGATTATATACTTTTTCAAGTTCTTGGTATTGTTGGACTAAATTATGTTCACTATGTTCAGAATACAATAAATTTCATTTTTAGCGATCTTCTCGACACGTTTATCAGAAGAACAGGAACTTCGATCTGGATAGGACTTGACGACCTTGAGAACCAAAACAACTGGAAATGGTCGGACGGAGTTTCATCAACTTCTTCTAATACACCGTGGAGTGAAGGAGAACCAAATTGGCCAAATGAAAGATGTGCTTGCATGTACAAGCCTTTCCAATATAAGTTGATTGATACCCTTTGTTACATAAAAAGATTCTACCTTTGTGAAAAGTAATTTTTCTTTCTTACTTTCAAAGAATTGCAACAATAATCAGGAAATTATACTCTGTAGCCTATCCACAACCCAGGCTAAAGTTCAAGCCCTCAATATCAATACGGGCCTAATTCTTTTTTAATTTCTTTTAAATGCATGTTCAGAATTAAACTGGTTCAAAAAATCATTTCAAAAATTTATTCCTATTTTTAATCATGAGTTACTCTTGTTCCAAATTTTCTCGTTTGAAATGTTAAATAGTTAAATATACGGCTATTTAACTGAATTTGTCTAAATTTGAAAAACTAAAATATAGATTACAGGGGTGGGCAAATTACGGCTCGTCATTATTGATTGTTACGTCGTGCTTCTTGTTATTATATGAACAATAGCCTAGCTGTTGGACTAATTGATGTAAATGAACTATAATCTATTCATAGTTTTTGGTTATTTATTCATAATGAGTTTTGAGCCTCTGGCTCAGTAACTAAGTCTATTATATCGAACTGGCCCCCTCAGAAAAGTAAATGCCCGCCCATATAGAAGATAAAACATATGTGCATGTAAAAAAACAAATAGTAAATAATAGCCATATTACTTTAACCGAGCAACAGCGAATTCAAAAATTATAAATTATTTTTTATTATTTAAAGACGATTTTCATTGTAGATCTGTTTATTTTGAAATGGGATGATATTTATATTTATCAGTAATGCTAGTCAGAATGTAATAAATGTGAAACACTTATACCAAGACAATGATAGTCACGTAGGGGTAATTCGACTTTCAAAGCCAGACAGATTGGTCAACAGAACTGAACTAGATGATAAATTTTTCCTTTGACAATTTTCCAGTGACGTTTTGAAGTAACATTTAGGTTTCATCTAGGACTAGGACTTGCTGTTTCCCGACCTTTATCCCGGCATCGTCTTACAGGCATTTGGCGACCTGTTTACTAACTAACGAAAAAGGCGTGGAGGTAGCTATTGTGAGGTGAAACACTAGTGGAAAGAAATTTATCCCTCTTAAGAAATCAGAATAACAAGTCGGTGCAAATGTATAGTTTGAGTCACTAATTGCTAGCTTAGTATTGCGGTTACCTGGAAATCGCATTCAAGATCTTTTTTCTCAAAAATCGATTGTGCCCGTTTTAAGCCGGAAAGCTTGATGTATATTATATACGAACCAGGTAATAGCTCTACTGCCTACGCTCGAAGCCAGTATCGGTGTTGCTTTTATTGCAATTTATTGACAATGCGCCTCATATCACGGTTTGTCTTATGGCCCATGAAATACGACACCAGTATTCTATTCTCATCGTATAACGACTGTCGAAAAATATTGCATAAGAGGAAGATGGTTTCTAAGTTGTGGTGTATGATTACACTAGTGTTTTTATAAACAAGAAATGATCGTTGGAGCCAGTAAGTATAGCCAGCATCAATTCATGAGTTTATATATTCCGAATTGTGCGTCTAATGTATACAAACTCCATTAGAGATTTTCTTGAAAAAGTACTATCAATCGTATTATTAAAATATGGAGTCCCACGTCTGATAGCTTAGAGATGTTCCATTATGATAAACCTACCATAATGGTATGGTAAACTTGTGAATTGTGTAAAATTTTTAATATTATACTCAAGACACATATCGCACTTTTCAATTGAACGTAGGATAACAATCTGTTTAATGAATAAACACACAGATATGATACAGTGAAGTATTCTCGTGTAAGGTTGGCATGTGACACAATGTAACAGATCTCAAAAGCATAACGAAAAAAGGATCCGTGTAATAAACCACATGGTCAACCACAGGTCAATCGATTGTATTCGATGCACCTTTGTCCAATGTATTTTATACTATTAACATCAATTGTAATATCTTCAGTATATTCATTCTCTTACAATCGTCACCTTATCATCCCATGGGTAAGTGTGAACATGATCAAATGTTGAATAATAAAGTGGAATTGGAGGTGAGAAGTCAAAGCGTTGAAAACAAATGATATTTATAATACGTACTGTAGGCCACCAGAACCTCGTGTGATTAAAACATAAAGTGACACTGCGAGATAAAACAATTCGCCTTTGTGTCCTATGGTGGGAATTTATTTGATGGTTTATAGCGGCGTCTTTCTTTCTTCAAGTCATATTTTGTTTTTTGTGGGGATGATCCATCAATTCACAGGTTTAGTACGAGAGCCAAGGCAATATATTACTTATCTTACTATGCGTCGGGTCTCATAAAATAATAAAATTTGCGCATAAAGTTTGGAAAAGAAATAGTAGTTTTATACACCAATATTGCTACCTGCTTCTGGCTGTGACTTTAGAAACATGAAGAACCAGTCGTATAGGAAAAGAACTAAGATAATAAAATTGAGTTCTTTATTTTGTTCAATATTCCCAAAAGTACACGAAGCTCCTAAAGTTTCCATAAAATTCCATTTATTACCACTTATTGAAACTTCTATTAGTCCAGAAAAACTCAAATTCGATAATTAAAATCAATTCAATATGATCGATACTCGGAATACAAGATTTTATAAAGAAAATGGTTGT
The DNA here is from genome assembly GCF_013122585.1 of Styela clava. Lineage (NCBI taxonomy): Eukaryota > Metazoa > Chordata > Ascidiacea > Stolidobranchia > Styelidae > Styela > Styela clava. The sequence goes on along the minus strand of NW_024102829.1, from coordinate 7,351,627 downwards.
TGATAAAGATCAAGTTTACAATAAATATATATTTCCACAAAAAAGACGGAAGAAAAATTTTGGGAATAAAAATACAATTTACTCAATTATTGAACACTGAAAAGTCGTAACCATATTTTAGCAAAGTGACTATAAATATTGTTATTTCGTTTGTTTATATTATTCTCATTAATTAAAATAAAAGAAGGGGATTTTTCAATTACTTTTCACAAAGGTAGAATCGCTTGTTATTACAACTAGAATCTGCTATCTGATATTGCAGTGTATGGTGCATACAAGCACATCTTTCATTTGAACCATTTGGTTCTCTTTCACTCCATGGTGTATTAGAAGAAGTTGATAAAACTCCGTCTGACCATTTCCAGTTATCTTGTACTTCAAGATCGTCAAGTCCTATCCAGATCTGAGTTCCTGAACTTCTGATGAACTTGTCGAGAAGATCGCTGAAAATAATATTCCTTTATGTTCAATTTGGACCAACAATGTCAAATAATTAGAAAAATATGAACATGAACAACATATGTTAAACCAAATATGAAATAAATATTTGAAACTCTATTTAAAATAAAAAATAATAGAAATAAGCTGTTTATATTTTTGTTATCAACAACTTTTAAACCCCATACGAAAAATACGTACCATCTTTTCGTTGGATATATGCGATCGTCAACGTTTTTTTTGCACCAGTATTGTTGTTTAAATATTCATAGCCAAATGACCTATTCGTAACTACCATTATAATGCTATGTTATTACAATGTTAAATTACCTACGAATAGTTGGGTTCCGAATACCATTCGCTGCTAATCGACCACCCATGAGTTCGCAGTATTTTCTGGCTGTTTGATAGTCTGACGATACTTTGAATAGTTTGTACCAATACGGGTAACTGTGAACACGATACCAACCATCTGCTACAGGTTGTAAAGCTCGAGCTAAAATCAAAATAAGAACAAATATAGAAAACTAATCCTAACGGTTTGACGCATGCGCGACGTTTCAGACGTTTTGCAATGCTGTGTGTATACCATGAGGTCTGGAATGTTTGTTATGGTCTTGCTTGAAAGGAAATCTTATTCCCCACACAACGATATGAGAATGAACCTTACATGACATTTAAAAGTGATAAAATTTCGCTTACATATCACGCGTGTACTTCCCGCTGCGATATAAAAACGTCGCACAACAAGAAAATGATTCCATAAACCTTGGCGTTGCGCGCTAACCAATAACAAAAGCTAGTATGATAAGGTCTTATTTTGAAGGTCATTTTATATGCTACATAACATAGGAGAGTGGACATCTCACAACGTCAGGAAGTTATAAAAATATCGAGTCGTTTGATCGCAGCTGCCTCACCGAAAAAAAGTTAGGCGTTTTATCTCGCAAATTCTCCTTGTCTGACGATTATAAGCTTTTATGATTCATAATAAATGTTTTATTATGACTCACAAAAGCTTTCAACGCGATAAAGCACAAACAAACAACCGATCGATCTATCAAGCTTAGCCTGGCCTGATTCGATGTGGTGACTTCTCAAACGGAAAATTTCCAAAACGATTGAACGACACGCGCTAACGAATAGCGTTTAGTATCATATGAAAGAGAAAACCGATGTGCAGTCAACTGTATAGTTACATTTCAGCTTTACAATAGCTGTAGACGTCCAACAGCTGATAGAATGAGAGAGTGTAAATATTTTTGTTATTTTTTGACGTTACGAGAGACCTCTTGAAAGAGGTGTTTTAGTTTACGGTCCTCCAGTGACATCTAGCGTATAGTACTCTATATACCTTTCCAATGGTATATAATTATTGTATATTGGGTAAATTTTGGGGGTCGTATGACATTAATAAAAATGTATTCAAAATTGGGCTCGATTGGGCGTCTGAATCAGGTTTTAAATAAAAAAAAGCTTAATATTTGCTTAACGTGAAGTTTTTGAATAAAACAATGTAACAAGGTATAATGAGGCTATGAAATTGAGATAGTAACCTTTTTGTTCGAGGATTTGAACTTTGTGTGCCAACTCATCATATCGTGAGCAATTACATGGTGTTCCACTTTCTCCTTTAGCTCCCTGACGTCCCGTGGCGCCATTTTGTCCTGGTGATCCGATATCACCTTTTGCACCTTCTGGGCCTTTTTTGCCAGGTCGACATGTTGTTTGACATTGAGAATCATTTGGAACTGAAGAATAATTATTTTAGTGTACAATGACCTTACACGTAAACGTTGTATTTAGCAGAGTTGTTTTTTTATTCATTAATTTATCGCTTATGTTGATTTTCTGGTATTAATGCGCTTATCATTTTAAGTATTTATTACAAGTCTACAAATGTTTAAAAATAATCCAATATTTTACCATTTAATGCTGTTTCGCGCGCTTTTTCCATGATTGAAGATGCCATGTCCCAGGTGTCTAAAACTGAAAATATATACTTTCATAAAACTCAATAATCTGAAAATCTGTCTTATATTAAAAATTGTAATAACAAAATTAGCATTTCTGGCTACGCCCCTGGAATCAGGGTTCCCGATTAGGCATTGGTGAAATCTTGCAATTAAATCAGAAATTCTTTCTTGAACATAATCGACTTGTCAGTTAGACTTAAATCTATGCTGATATTATATCATTCCGTCTGCAATTTGATCAAAATAGAAAAGTAAAACAAATTAATAGAAAGAATAAAAGAATCTACGAATTGATATATTTTCTTAAACTCACATGACGTTGGCGAGCACTTCTTTACTTTTTCTCTCTCAATTTCTTTCAGTTTCTGTTCCAGCGCTTTGATTCTGATGTCGTATTGATCGATTTTTGTTGAAGTTACACTTTCAATATCACTAGATAGGCTTACGTTGTTATCGGAATTTCCCGAACCAGGTTCGATCTCTGGACTCATTGTGACAATGCCGATATTGCTTCGATGTTCTTGAGCGCAACATTCCACTACGCATAGGAACGTAAGAATGATGGATGCTAACAAACTCATTTTGTAGTGAGAACCTGCACAAGAGTATCGATTTACGATAATGAAGGTATAACTAAGGTACCTACGCTTTTATATGGTGTTTCATTTTGTTGCAACCCCTACCTTTTTTGTTAATTGTCGTTCGGCGAGATGAGCAATGGTTAAAGTATTAAGACTTTGGTGATTGGCATCGCAGATTACATACTTCGGGTTCAAATCGTTTGATATCAGTGGTTTGATACAGCCCCTTGTTTTACGTGAAATGCACGGGTCAGCGATGGTAAAGCAATCCCCACATTACTTGTTTCTTTATTTAAGAGAATTACCCAGAATTGCAAGAGCGTTCAACTTATGGAATTTTTTGCAACGTTAATTGTGAAATCATTTATTTGTATTTATACTTTTCTGCGTCATTTACTTTAGTCATTATTCAAGCCTGTTTTTACAATTATAATATTTTATTCGGTGCTATATATCTATTCGAGTGTCAAGTTTTTCCCTTATAATGGGTCGATAATTATTTCCTATTTCTGTTTAATGCATCAACTATTTGGACTGATAAAAATACATTCAATTTTATTTTTTCTTATCTGATGGTTTTAATAGGGTCGAGAGTCGGTGATATGCTTGAAACAAAACGCTGGTCATGCTATATACTTGCATTACGGCTGATGAGGTGACACAGAGTGACAAAACTCACTGTTATACTAAAATCAATCGACATAGAGATCAGTGTTCTGAATCATATAGTCAACCACAGGTCAGTTGATTGTATTTGATGGTGAAACAAATATCGAGAGTAATTTGTACTTTTAACATTAATTGTAAAAGGTTATGCACAATCGTTTATCTCACCATCCTATAGTTTTGTGTGAACATGTATATAATGAAACAGTGAATAATAAAGTGGATCTGGAGGTGGGGGGTTAATAAGCTACTGACTATCGAAGATTGAATATGTCAAAGCTTTTACAATTAATGTTAATAGTACAAAATCCTTTCGAAGCAGGTATCACCATCAAATACAATCGACTGACGTGTGGTTATCTATGTGATTTTGGAAAGTCACTTCCATTCTTTTCATTATGATATTGGGCGCTCCGGAAGTATTCGTACCACGATGACGCACAACCTGAGAAACCCTAACCTGGTACAATACTTTATTCAGGTTGTGCGCCATCTTGGTACGAATACTTCGGGAGTACCTGATATTTAGGCTTGACACTTTGTGTCAACTCATCAATCTTATATGCGAATATGTGACAAATGCAACGTTGAGGATGTCACCGATTCCTAACGCCGATTTAATTATATGATTCAATTCAAACGTAAGGATAGCGGGGTCAATAACTATTTGTCATTTACTTCAATTATAATCCTCGTATCAAACAGGAATGTCAATTAAGTATCTACTTATTCTAAGCAGAATTCCACAAAAAGTTGACCCAAATGTTTTTTAAAAACTCTCTCAATTATGGTTACATCTTGATTACGCATTGATTGTTTATATATATACATTTGAATAACACGCTTGAAAAAATTAATGAAAACAATTAAAAATATATTGTTTACGTTATGGGCTCTGGGCTCATACGATTACATATGTCATGGGTGGGTGTGTCATGGGGTAATACCGTTGAAATAAATTAAAAAGAACTCTAACGATTCCCGATCATTTTGTGGAAATAAGAAACAAGAAAGCTGGATTTATTTTAATGCGACGCTTAATGTTGTTTGAAACAGGACACCGACTCTTGACCCGAATTACCCTATCAAATTAGAGAAAATCAAATCAAATGTATAGGTGGCGCGGTATAAGAACTATTCTTTTACAGTCGAACACGGATACAAAATAAGTATGGGCTCATTATAAGGGGGGAAGCTTGAATGGATATGTGGCAGCGAGTAAAATTTTATAAATGTAAAGACAGGATTGAATGATGGCTGCTGGAAATGAAGCAAAAGAATATGTATGATTTCACAATTAACTAACGTTGCAAAATTGTTACAACATTGGACACTCTCACTAATCTGGGCCATTCTCTGTTAAAATAAAGGAACAAGAAATGTGATTTTCTTTAAGTACGACGCTTACTCGCGCCTTTCACTACAAACAAAGCCATGTACAAACAACCACTGACTTCTAATGATATTTGAGTAGCTACTATTTATTTAGAATGACCTGACCCTTTTGGTTTCAGCAGTGCTTACTCAATTTATTACCCCCTGAGTGGAGCAGGGCGCATGGGATTTGTGTAATCTGCGACGCCATTTGTATCTTAAGACTTTAACCGCGAGGTTATTGCACTGCCCGGCAATTGACAAAAAAAGCTATGGTTGCCAAAAAAATTGAAGCACTATATATAAATCGTTGGTACCTAAGTCATACTTTCATTATTGTAAATCGATACTCTTGTGCTGGTTCTCCCTACAAAATGAGTTTGTTAGCATTCTTCATTCTTACGTTTCTATGCGTAATTGAATGTTGCGCTCAAGAACATCGAAGCAATATTAGCTTTGTCACAATGAGTCCAGAGATCAAACCTGGCTCGGGAAAATTCTGATAACAACGTAAGCCTATCTAGTAAAATTGAAAATGTAACTTCAACAAAAATCGATCAATACGACATCAGAATCCAAATGCTGGAACAGAAACTGAGAGAAATTGAGAGAGAGAAAGTAAAGAGCTGCTCGCCAACGTCATGTGAGTTTGAGAAAATAGATCTGTTCGTATATTCTTTTACTATTTCTATTACTTTGTTTTACTTTTCTATTTTTATCAAATTTATAGACGAAATTATATAATATCAGCATAGATTAAAGTCTTGTTGATAAGTCGATGGTTCTAATTTCAATCAGTAATTTAGTGAATGAGTAAATAAAAAAAGATTTTTGATTAAATTTCGAGATTGTTCCAATGCTTAATCGGGAAACATGAGTCTAAAATATTGGTTTTATATTTAATGTTAATTTCGTTTTTACATTTTTTATTGTCAGATTTCATATTATTGAGTTTTAAGAGAGTATATATTTTCAGTTTTAGACACCTGGGACATGGCATCTTTAATCATGGAAAAAGCTCGCGAAACAGCAATAAATGGTAAAATATTTGATTATTTTCAAATAATTACAGATTTGAAATAAATAATTAATTGGAAATGATAATTTCATGAATACAAGAAGATCAATGCAAGTGATAAATTAGAAATACATTTACAACTCTGCTAAATGCAACATGAACGTGTAAGAATCTTTATAAACTATTATTTTTTAGCTCCAAATGATTCTCAATGTCAAACAACATGTCGACCAGGCAAGAAAGGTCCTGAATGTGCAAAAGGTGATATCGAATCACCAGGACAAAATGGTGCCACGGGACGTCAGGGAGCTAAAAGAGAAAGTGGAACATCGTGTAATTGTTCACGATATGATGAGTTGGCACACAAAGTTCAAATACTCGAAGAAGAAAAAGGTAACTATCTCAAATTCATAACCTTTATTATACTTTATTGCATTGTTTTATTTGAAAACCTAAAGTTAATTGATTGTATCGCATGTGTTGAATATGACCAAAAACTGAGGATTTGCAAATAGCTCTTTTGATGTTAACGTCAGCATTGATGTTTTTATATAAATCCCTATTTTAAGCAATTATAAAGGTTTTTTATATGGTTCTATATTTGTTTTTGTTTTATTTTTAGCTCGAGAATTACAACCCGTAGCAGATGGTTGGTATCGTGTTCACAGTTACCCATATTGGTACAAATTTGCCGAAGTACCGTCAGACTATAAAACAGCCAGAAAAAACTGCGAAATCATGGGAGGCCGATTAGCAGCAAATGGTATACGCAACCCAATTATTCGCAGGTAGTTTAACATTGTATATTACAATGATAATAGTATTGTCATTTAGTCATTTGGTTCAACGAATATTTAAACATCAATGCTATCCCCCCAAAAATAAAGAAAATAAGCAATCAATGCTAGCAATTAAGCAAGTGAAGCAAATAAATGTTTTTCTTTCATTTTTCGCATTTAAGGAAATAAGAGGTACTCCCAAAGTATGTATACCAGTTTAGGGTTAGGCCATCATTTTATTCCAATTTTCCCTGTTTTAGTTCTATTACGAGTTCGGGGACTAGCCAAGTGACTCCCGTAGTATTTGTACCTGAAATTATGACCTAACCCTAACTTGGTACACGTACTACGTTCCGGAGTCCGCCATCTTGGTTCACATACTTCGGGAGCACCAAACAAAGAATTTTGGAAATCCAAAGCCTTAAACAATAATGATTCGAACTTCTTTATTTGTAATTGTCAAATTATTTAACATTGTTAGTCTAAATCATAGGTTCTCAAAGTGCTCCGTACGGAGCCCCAGAGCTCCGCGAGAGAAACCCAGGGGCTCCGCGAGCTATTCGATTACTTTTCAAAATACTGACCAATTTTGTAACTGTTCAAAGAAGCAATAACAGCTTGATGACATTATTTAAGGCTGATTTAAAGAATACTATTTTAAAATAACATAAAATATATATGTGATAAACTGCCAACTATAAATAAATTGGAGTCGTATTTTTGCGATCTTGGGATTTGTCAAACTTGATTTGTTCTTTCGCACTTGAAATTATTTTTAAGCAAGATATCGCCGATTAAAAAATCACAATGTATGGGCAAAATACGAACAATCGAAATTTATTTTATTGCATTCGGCTCCGTCGGTAGTTTCAGAATGAAAAAAGGTACATCGCGGATCGCGCGCACAATTGATTACTGCGGCTCCGTCTGTAGTTTCAAAATGGGAAAAAAAGGTACATCGCGCGCATAATTGACTGTGTTTACTACGATGAAAACCTAACATAACACCAAATTTTGTGATTTACAATCTCTATTAAAGCGTTTTCAATCTGAAGAGAGTCTGCTGAAACCAAACGTGTGATCTTCCATTTTAAGATTCAGTTTTAATATTTTAGAATGCCGTTTTTCAATCAAGAAATTTGAGTTGCGGATTTACCTCTTTATTAATTATTATTTTTAGCATTTTGTCGCCGATGACTATAATGTGGTAACATGTTTTTCACAATGAACTCATAATTCCCCACGAGTACAAAAAAGCAATTAACGTCGTCATTGTGTAACAATAAATGTATATGCCGAGGGAAATTTTTGATTTAGGGAGAATACACACCGGCGTAAAGATGCTTAAAGGTTCAAAAACAGGCCATGCTGACGAAAAAAATCGGCGATTGTAACAAAATGAAATCGCACACGTTATTAGCGGCTTTTTAGGTCTTTCAAAAATGTCAAAAGGGAAAAGATTTGCCCCCTAATTTATAAATATGTTTGTCGAGTGTCAAATTTACAGCTTTAGTATATATAATTTGTGTTTGAAATTTAGATTTATTTATGACTTGTGTTAACCCTATATTAAAAAAGGTTCAGCATTTAAAATGAGTAAAGTACTTTTAACTTGCTCAGGAATATTAATCTGAAAGTAACAATTTTAACATTTATTTTGGGGCTCCGTAAATAATATTCAACCTTTCAAGGGCTCCGCAACACCAAAAGTTTGAGAACCCCTGGTCTAAATTAAACTTCACTGTGTTTAAAATAGTATCATTTTCAGCGATCTTCTCGACAAGTTTATCAGAAGAACAGGAACTTCACTTTGGATAGGACTCGACGACCTTGGGAAACAAGACAACTGGAAATGGTCTGACGGAGTTTCATCAACTTCCTCTAATGCACCATGGAATGAAGGAGAACCAAATCGCCAAGATGAACGATGTGCTTGCATGTACAAGCCTCTCCAATATAAGGTGATTGATACCTTTTGTTCCAGAAATAGATTCTACCTTTGTGAAGAGTAATTACTTCTTTCTTTCAAAGAATTGCAACAATAATCAGAAAACTTGTTCAAGCCCTCAATATCCATACGGGCCTAATTCTTTTTTAATTTCTTTTAAATGCATGTTCCAGAATTTAACCTGTTTTTTCCTAGTTTTAAGCATTAGTTATTCTTGTTCCAAATACTCTCGTTTGAACAGTCAAACATTTAAATACGGTTAAATAGATGAATTGTCTACATTTGAAAACCTGATCATTTTAACTTAGAATATAGATTACAAAGGTGGGCAAACTACCGCCCACCAAAGTGTTTCATCCGACCCACTCATGTCTTCTGAAATTACGACTATAGTTTTTATTAAATGAACTGTAATCTATTCATAGTTTTTGGTCTTTTTTCATTTTGAGTCTTGAGTCTCTGCCCAATTAACCAAGTCTATTATATGTAACTGGCCCACTCAGAAAAGTAATTGTCCACCCACATAGAAGGTAAACCATCTTTGTCCGTAAACACAAATATTAAATAATAGCCATATTACTTTATTCTAGCAACAACGAAACAAAGAATTATATATATTCTTTATTATTTAAGATATTTATATTTATCAGTAATGTTGAGCAGAAAGTAATACACGTGGAACACTTATACCAAGACAATGATAATCTCGTAAGGGTAATTTCGACTTACAAAGCCAGAAAGATTGGGCAACAGAACTGAATTTGATAATAAAAAATTTTCTTGAGCTTTTGGAGTGTCACTCGTATAGCATTCTAGCATTTCTAAAATTCGCGCATCATCATTGCATAATTATATAATTAACTTCAAGCAGTTACATGTTTGGTTGTTTAAATAAATCTTTGTAATCTAATAACTAGTCGGAGCAAATATGTATAATTGATTGACGAATTGTTAGTTTTGAGGTTACCTGAAAATCGCGTATATCTTGCACAGTAATCCTATGAGCATTCTCACCTGAATGTAGACGTTTTTGCTTATTATTCTCATACCACGACCGCCGAGGGTGGAATAAGGGAAATGTGGTAATGAGGTTGATTTGAAGTTGCGATATAATTATTCTAGTATTTTTAGAAGTGGAAGCAGGCAATAAAATCAAAATTGCCAATATCCAGTAATTCAAATAATTATTTAAAATTCATTGAGTTTCTTCGCGCTTTTGTATTGGTTCATATCTTTAAACATTTCATTCATGTTGTTGGTTACATATTTCTACCAGGTCTATTGTGACATGAGAACAGACAGATTGTTGAATTTTGGTTGCAATTTTATGAAGAGTCCGATCGACGGAGCTAGTGCGCATCGGATTAATTGTTCGAATTGCGAGACTAATATATATATAATAAAATAAACTCCGTTCGAGACTTATTATTATTATTAGAGACGTATAATCAAAATATGGAGTTTCAATAACGAAGTTTAATTATGATAAACCTATCTTTGGAACCTGTGAATGGTATACAATTTTCAATATTATTATACTCAATACACATATCTCAAAGCGGCGAATGTCCGTCATCTTTTTAACAAACCTAAGTTAACAATCTAGAGCAGGGGTGTGCAGGGGTGTATGTATACCAGTTTAGGGTTAGGCCATCATTTTATTCCAATTTTCCCTGTTTTAGTTCTATTACGAGTTCGGGGACTAGCCAAGTGACTCCCGTAGTATTTGTACCTGAAATTATGACCTAACCCTAACTTGGTACACGTACTACGTTCCGGAGTCCGCCATCTTGGTTCACATACTTCGGGAGCACCAAACAAAGAATTTTGGAAATCCAAAGCCTTAAACAATAATGATTCGAACTTCTTTATTTGTAATTGTCAAATTATTTAACATTGTTAGTCTAAATCATAGGTTCTCAAAGTGCTCCGTACGGAGCCCCAGAGCTCCGCGAGAGAAACCCAGGGGCTCCGCGAGCTATTCGATTACTTTTCAAAATACTGACCAATTTTGTAACTGTTCAAAGAAGCAATAACAGCTTGATGACATTATTTAAGGCTGATTTAAAGAATACTATTTTAAAATAACATAAAATATATATGTGATAAACTGCCAACTATAAATAAATTGGAGTCGTATTTTTGCGATCTTGGGATTTGTCAAACTTGATTTGTTCTTTCGCACTTGAAATTATTTTTAAGCAAGATATCGCCGATTAAAAAATCACAATGTATGGGCAAAATACGAACAATCGAAATTTATTTTATTGCATTCGGCTCCGTCGGTAGTTTCAGAATGAAAAAAGGTACATCGCGGATCGCGCGCACAATTGATTACTGCGGCTCCGTCGGTAGTTTCAAAATGGGAAAAAAAGGTACATCGCGCGCATAATTGACTGTGTTTACTACGATGAAACCTAACATAACACCAAATTTTGTGATTTACAATCTCTATTAAAGCGTTTTCAATCTGAAGAGAGTCTGCTGAAACCAAACGTGTGATCTTCCATTTTAAGATTCAGTTTTAATATTTTAGAATGCCGTTTTTCAATCAAGAAATTTGAGTTGCGGATTTACCTCTTTATTAATTATTATTTTTAGCATTTTGTCGCCGATGACTATAATGTGGTAACATGTTTTTCACAATGAACTCATAATTCCCCACGAGTACAAAAAGCAATTAACGTCGTCATTGTGTAACAATAAATGTATATGCCGAGGGAAATTTTTGATTTAGGGAGAATACACACCGGCGTAAAGATGCTTAAAGGTTCAAAAACAGGCCATGCTGACGAAAAAAAATCGGCGATTGTAACAAAATGAAATCGCACACGTTATTAGCGGCTTTTTAGGTCTTTCAAAAATGTCAAAAGGGAAAAGATTTGCCCCCTAATTTATAAATATGTTTTGTCGAGTGTCAAATTTACAGCTTTAGTATATATAATTTGTGTTTGAAATTTAGATTTATTTATGACTTGTGTTAACCCTATATTAAAAAAGGTTCAGCATTTAAAATGAGTAAAGTACTTTTAACTTGCTCAGGAATATTAATCTGAAAGTAACAATTTTAACATTTATTTTGGGGCTCCGTAAATAATATTCAACCTTTCAAGGGCTCCGCAACACCAAAAGTTTGAGAACCCCTGGTCTAAATTAAACTTCACTGTGTTTAAAATAGTATCATTTTCAGCGATCTTCTCGACAAGTTTATCAGAAGAACAGGAACTTCACTTTGGATAGGACTCGACGACCTTGGGAAACAAGACAACTGGAAATGGTCTGACGGAGTTTCATCAACTTCCTCTAATGCACCATGGAATGAAGGAGAACCAAATCGCCAAGATGAACGATGTGCTTGCATGTACAAGCCTCTCCAATATAAGGTGATTGATACCTTTTGTTCCAGAAATAGATTCTACCTTTGTGAAGAGTAATTACTTCTTTCTTTCAAAGAATTGCAACAATAATCAGAAAACTTGTTCAAGCCCTCAATATCCATACGGGCCTAATTCTTTTTTAATTTCTTTTAAATGCATGTTCCAGAATTTAACCTGTTTTTTCCTAGTTTTAAGCATTAGTTATTCTTGTTCCAAATACTCTCGTTTGAACAGTCAAACATTTAAATACGGTTAAATAGATGAATTGTCTACATTTGAAAACCTGATCATTTTAACTTAGAATATAGATTACAAAGGTGGGCAAACTACCGCCCACCAAAGTGTTTCATCCGACCCACTCATGTCTTCTGAAATTACGACTATAGTTTTTATTAAATGAACTGTAATCTATTCATAGTTTTTGGTCTTTTTTCATTTTGAGTCTTGAGTCTCTGCCCAATTAACCAAGTCTATTATATGTAACTGGCCCACTCAGAAAAGTAATTGTCCACCCACATAGAAGGTAAACCATCTTTGTCCGTAAACACAAATATTAAATAATAGCCATATTACTTTATTCTAGCAACAACGAAACAAAGAATTATATATATTCTTTATTATTTAAGATATTTATATTTATCAGTAATGTTGAGCAGAAAGTAATACACGTGGAACACTTATACCAAGACAATGATAATCTCGTAAGGGTAATTTCGACTTACAAAGCCAGAAAGATTGGGCAACAGAACTGAATTTGATAATAAAAAATTTTCTTGAGCTTTTGGAGTGTCACTCGTATAGCATTCTAGCATTTCTAAAATTCGCGCATCATCATTGCATAATTATATAATTAACTTCAAGCAGTTACATGTTTGGTTGTTTAAATAAATCTTTGTAATCTAATAACTAGTCGGAGCAAATATGTATAATTGATTGACGAATTGTTAGTGTTGAGGTTACCTGAAAATCGCGTATATCTTGCACAGTAATCCTATGAGCATTCTCACCTGAATGTAGACGTTTTTGCTTATTATTCTCATACCACGACCGCCGAGGGTGGAATAAGGGAAATGTGGTAATGAGGTTGATTTGAAGTTGCGATATAATTATTCTAGTATTTTTAGAAGTGGAAGCAGGCAATAAAATCAAAATTGCCAATATCCAGTAATTCAAATAATTATTTAAAATTCATTGAGTTTCTTCGCGCTTTTGTATTGGTTCATATCTTTAAACATTTCATTCATGTTGTTGGTTACATATTTCTACCAGGTCTATTGTGACATGAGAACAGACAGATTGTTGAATTTTGGTTGCAATTTTATGAAGAGTCCGATCGACGGAGCTAGTGCGCATCGGATTAATTGTTCGAATTGCGAGACTAATATATATATAATAAAATAAACTCCGTTCGAGACTTATTATTATTATTAGAGACGTATAATCAAAATATGGAGTTTCAATAACGAAGTTTAATTATGATAAACCTATCTTTGGAACCTGTGAATGGTATACAATTTTCAATATTATTATACTCAATACACATATCTCAAAGCGGCGAATGTCCGTCATCTTTTTAACAAACCTAAGTTAACAATCTAGAGCAGGGGTGTGCAGGGGTGTATGTATACCAGTTTAGGGTTAGGCCATCATTTTATTCCAATTTTCCCTGTTTTAGTTCTATTACGAGTTCGGGGACTAGCCAAGTGACTCCCGTAGTATTTGTACCTGAAATTATGACCTAACCCTAACTTGGTACACGTACTACGTTCCGGAGTCCGCCATCTTGGTTCACATACTTCGGGAGCACCAAACAAAGAATTTTGGAAATCCAAAGCCTTAAACAATAATGATTCGAACTTCTTTATTTGTAATTGTCAAATTATTTAACATTGTTAGTCTAAATCATAGGTTCTCAAAGTGCTCCGTACGGAGCCCCAGAGCTCCGCGAGAGAAACCCAGGGGCTCCGCGAGCTATTCGATTACTTTTCAAAATACTGACCAATTTTGTAACTGTTCAAAGAAGCAATAACAGCTTGATGACATTATTTAAGGCTGATTTAAAGAATACTATTTTAAAATAACATAAAATATATATGTGATAAACTGCCAACTATAAATAAATTGGAGTCGTATTTTTGCGATCTTGGGATTTGTCAAACTTGATTTGTTCTTTCGCACTTGAAATTATTTTTAAGCAAGATATCGCCGATTAAAAATCACAATGTATGGGCAAAATACGAACAATCGAAATTTATTTTATTGCATTCGGCTCCGTCGGTAGTTTCAGAATGAAAAAAGGTACATCGCGGATCGCGCGCACAATTGATTACTGCGGCTCCGTCGGTAGTTTCAAAATGGGAAAAAAAGGTACATCGCGCGCATAATTGACTGTGTTTACTACGATGAAAACCTAACATAACACCAAATTTTGTGATTTACAATCTCTATTAAAGCGTTTTCAATCTGAAGAGAGTCTGCTGAAACCAAACGTGTGATCTTCCATTTTAAGATTCAGTTTTAATATTTTAGAATGCCGTTTTTCAATCAAGAAATTTGAGTTGCGGATTTACCTCTTTATTAATTATTATTTTTAGCATTTTGTCGCCGATGACTATAATGTGGTAACATGTTTTTCACAATGAACTCATAATTCCCCACGAGTACAAAAAAGCAATTAACGTCGTCATTGTGTAACAATAAATGTATATGCCGAGGGAAATTTTTGATTTAGGGAGAATACACACCGGCGTAAAGATGCTTAAAGGTTCAAAAACAGGCCATGCTGACGAAAAAAATCGGCGATTGTAACAAAATGAAATCGCACACGTTATTAGCGGCTTTTTAGGTCTTTCAAAAATGTCAAAAGGGAAAAGATTTGCCCCCTAATTTATAAATATGTTTGTCGAGTGTCAAATTTACAGCTTTAGTATATATAATTTGTGTTTGAAATTTAGATTTATTTATGACTTGTGTTAACCCTATATTAAAAAAGGTTCAGCATTTAAAATGAGTAAAGTACTTTTAACTTGCTCAGGAATATTAATCTGAAAGTAACAATTTTAACATTTATTTTGGGGCTCCGTAAATAATATTCAACCTTTCAAGGGCTCCGCAACACCAAAAGTTTGAGAACCCCTGGTCTAAATTAAACTTCACTGTGTTTAAAATAGTATCATTTTCAGCGATCTTCTCGACAAGTTTATCAGAAGAACAGGAACTTCACTTTGGATAGGACTCGACGACCTTGGGAAACAAGACAACTGGAAATGGTCTGACGGAGTTTCATCAACTTCCTCTAATGCACCATGGAATGAAGGAGAACCAAATCGCCAAGATGAACGATGTGCTTGCATGTACAAGCCTCTCCAATATAAGGTGATTGATACCTTTTGTTCCAGAAATAGATTCTACCTTTGTGAAGAGTAATTACTTCTTTCTTTCAAAGAATTGCAACAATAATCAGAAAACTTGTTCAAGCCCTCAATATCCATACGGGCCTAATTCTTTTTTAATTTCTTTTAAATGCATGTTCCAGAATTTAACCTGTTTTTTCCTAGTTTTAAGCATTAGTTATTCTTGTTCCAAATACTCTCGTTTGAACAGTCAAACATTTAAATACGGTTAAATAGATGAATTGTCTACATTTGAAAACCTGATCATTTTAACTTAGAATATAGATTACAAAGGTGGGCAAACTACCGCCCACCAAAGTGTTTCATCCGACCCACTCATGTCTTCTGAAATTACGACTATAGTTTTTATTAAATGAACTGTAATCTATTCATAGTTTTTGGTCTTTTTTCATTTTGAGTCTTGAGTCTCTGCCCAATTAACCAAGTCTATTATATGTAACTGGCCCACTCAGAAAAGTAATTGTCCACCCACATAGAAGGTAAACCATCTTTGTCCGTAAACACAAATATTAAATAATAGCCATATTACTTTATTCTAGCAACAACGAAACAAAGAATTATATATATTCTTTATTATTTAAGATATTTATATTTATCAGTAATGTTGAGCAGAAAGTAATACACGTGGAACACTTATACCAAGACAATGATAATCTCGTAAGGGTAATTTCGACTTACAAAGCCAGAAAGATTGGGCAACAGAACTGAATTTGATAATAAAAAATTTTCTTGAGCTTTTGGAGTGTCACTCGTATAGCATTCTAGCATTTCTAAAATTCGCGCATCATCATTGCATAATTATATAATTAACTTCAAGCAGTTACATGTTTGGTTGTTTAAATAAATCTTTGTAATCTAATAACTAGTCGGAGCAAATATGTATAATTGATTGACGAATTGTTAGTGTTGAGGTTACCTGAAAATCGCGTATATCTTGCACAGTAATCCTATGAGCATTCTCACCTGAATGTAGACGTTTTTGCTTATTATTCTCATACCACGACCGCCGAGGGTGGAATAAGGGAAATGTGGTAATGAGGTTGATTTGAAGTTGCGATATAATTATTCTAGTATTTTTAGAAGTGGAAGCAGGCAATAAAATCAAAATTGCCAATATCCAGTAATTCAAATAATTATTTAAAATTCATTGAGTTTCTTCGCGCTTTTGTATTGGTTCATATCTTTAAACATTTCATTCATGTTGTTGGTTACATATTTCTACCAGGTCTATTGTGACATGAGAACAGACAGATTGTTGAATTTTGGTTGCAATTTTATGAAGAGTCCGATCGACGGAGCTAGTGCGCATCGGATTAATTGTTCGAATTGCGAGACTAATATATATATAATAAAATAAACTCCGTTCGAGACTTATTATTATTATTAGAGACGTATAATCAAAATATGGAGTTTCAATAACGAAGTTTAATTATGATAAACCTATCTTTGGAACCTGTGAATGGTATACAATTTTCAATATTATTATACTCAATACACATATCTCAAAGCGGCGAATGTCCGTCATCTTTTTAACAAACCTAAGTTAACAATCTAGAGCAGGGGTGTGCAACCTTTATTACAGAAGGGCCAAATACAACTAACTGGATGAAGCCGCGGGCCGCACCTAGATACTCTACCTACAAAAATTCCAACTTACGAAAATTATTCTCGTCAAAATATTGATAGAAAATAGGAAACTCAAAAAATGCGTGTAGTGATATCTGTAAATTCTAGGTTAATTTAATACAGGGATGTCCAATTTAATATTCAAATATCGTGACCTTCGAATATCGTTTTTCGTGTTAAAAGAAAAACCGAATATGGCGTACATATCCTAGCGCCGCCGTCCACGCTTTAATTTAAAACCTTTAACAATTATTTCATTTTTTATCGTCATCGAAGCCAGCCGTGTGTGGTGCGGCAATAACTTTTCTGTCCTCCTATTGCGCCGCGGGTACGTCCAATGTGTTGCTAGCGGAATCCAGTGAATAGACGTATATTACGTTCTTTCTCAGCTATCAACTTTTGCCACCTTCCCCGACCGCCGTCCTCCCACTGTCCGCGGTCTTCGTATGGCCTATCATATAGCCGGCCAACGCCAAAGGTAAACAAACTTACCGTCCGTAGATTTTAGTCGTTATATCTGTGTTCCTTCTTCTTTCCATGTGTACCATTTCTATTTATTATGTAGTAATCCAATGCTAACATGTATTTAACCGAGTTTTGTTGGGACTTAGAACGGATTAGGTTATTTACAGGTAAAATGCTACCCTACTTACGTAATTTTCTGCCTACGAAGGGGCTTCCCAAACGAATTAATTTGGTAGGTAGAGTAGTTACTGTAGTTGCAAGCACAAAATTTTTTTTTTTTTTTGGTATTGATCTTACGGCATTTTAGTGGGTTTTGCAGAAATGTTGAGTTTTACGCAGAAATCAAAAACTGCTATTCATATTAAAACGAATTCTGTGGCAAAAACGCTTTTATATTATTGTGTATTTTGCAACAGGATTTTTCTAGCTAGTTTTGCTAATATGATTCAGGTACTGGTATAGGCTTTGCCACGCAAAGAGATTGGAATTGCTCTCACGTACCAGAAAAACCAAACTAAAAACTCGCTTCGCGGGCACACAATTTAAAATTGGCACTTCTACACGGTCCGCACAATTTTTCTTTGGGGGCCGCAGTTTGCGCAAACCTGATCTAGAGTATAGATTCTATACATTCAATCAAACGTACGACGATGGTAATAATGGAAAGAATTCAGATATCATTGTGCTAAAACAAATGGTCCACCACAGGTTAGTTGATTGTATTGGGTGGTGAACCTGTGTAAAGTATCGAGAATATTTTGTACTATTGTAAAAGCTTCAAGATATTCATTCTTTGACAAACAATTCCACATTACTGTACCCTATGGTTCAGTGATAATATGAATAAAATGAAATATTGAATTATAAAGTGGAACTGGGGGTTAGAGGTCGATATGTTACATGGATGATAATCATAAAACGTACTGTAGGACACCAGAATCTCATGTGGTTACAATAAAAGGTGACGTCGGTGTTGAAAGAGTGCGTCGTAGTAATCTTTGTGTCTCATGGTGTTAATTTATTTGATGAAATGTAGCGGCGACCTTATTTCTTTGGGTCCTATTTTGTTCCCTGTGTGGATGAGCCTCGGTTCATTAAATGTTTAGTACAAGAGTCAACGCGAAATATCACTTATCTTACTTAGTTCGGATCCAAGCTTAAAATTAAAAAAGAAGGTATTTTTTTCGACACCAATAATGGTCCCTGCTTCTGGCCGCGACTTTGGAAACATGATGAACATAGAAAAAAATGCCAAAATGATTCATCCAGCCAATTGATCAATCGAATTAAATTTTGGGAAAGAAATTTACCATTCGACCTATCAATCTCGGAGAATAATATTGAGTTATCTATTTTGTTTAACTCCAAAAATACTCAAAGCACACTAAGTTTCAGTTTTAAATATTGACAAAACCTTGTAATGAATCCATTTATTGCCATTAATTGGAAAATTCTCTTATTTCAAAAAACGCACGGCGCTCCCGAAGTATGTGCACCAAGATGGCACAAAACCTGAACCCTAACCTGGTACACATACTATGTTCAGGTTGTGCGCCATCTTAGTGCACATACTTCTGGAGCTCCAAACGCACTACTTAAACTCAACAATTAAAATCAATTTATTATGATCGATACTCAGAATACATGATTTTATATTGAAAAGGTTGTTGATAATAATCAAGTTTACAATGAATATATAGTTCAAAAAAAAGTTGAAAGCAAAATTTTGTGAATAAAAATTCAATTTGCCCAATTATCGAATAGTCGTAGTCGTAGCTATATTTTAGCAAAGTGACCATAAATATTGTTTCTTGTTTTTGTGATATTATTTCCATTAATTAAAAGTAAGAAAAAGGGAATTTTTTCAATTACTTCTCACAAAGGTAGAATTGTTTGTAATTACAACCCAAATCTGCTATCTGATATTCCCAATAATCGTGCATACAAGCACATCTTTCAGTTGGATTATTTGGTTCGGTACTGCCCCATGGTGTATTAGAAGTAGTTGATAAAACCCCGTCCGACCATTTCCAGTTATCTTGTTCCTCAATATCGTCAAGTCCTATCCAAATCGGAGTTCCTGTTCTTCTGATGAACTTGTCGAGAAGATCGCTGAAAATAATAATATTTTGTCTTCAATTTGAACCAACAATGTCATATATTTAAAAAAATACAAATTAGATTTCGAACACTCACATAAAAATTTGAGGTATTCAATCGTTAATTTGACTTAAGGGAAATTTAAAATCAAATATAGTGTATTTAACAGTTTTTGTTGTAAAAAATCGCTTTTGCGCAACTTTTAGATTAATCGATTTGAAATTTTTATCACTTTAAGTTGGAGGCAGTATCACTTTAAGTTGGAGGCAGTATAGAACTACATAACTTTCAAACCCCTTACGAGGAAAACATACCAGCTTTCCCACGGAATATATGCGATCGTCAAAGTGTTTTCGCTGTTTAAAAAATTGTAATCATTGTAATACACAATTACCTGCGAATAGTTGGGTTGCGAATACCCTTTGCTGCTAATCGGCCACCCATGAGTTCGCAGTTTTTTCTGGCTGTTTGATAGTCCGACGATACATTGGCCAATTTGTACCAATATGGGTAACTGTGAACACGATACCAACCATCCGCTAGCAGTTCTAATTCTCGAGCTGAAAATAAAATAAGAACAAATATAAAACTATTTAAAAAAAACTTTATGATTACTTAAAAGAGGAATTCATCTAAATAGCCAAAGCTTTATTTCGAAGTTTAGATCCATAGAGATAACCGCAAATCCTCATTTTTTTTCATATGCAACACTTTAGACACAATCAATTAACGTAAGGTTTTTGAATGTAAATGAATAAGAACAAATATAAAACTATTTAAAAAAAACTTTATGATTACTTAAAAGAGGAATTCATCTAAATAGCCAAAGCTTTATTTCGAAGTTTAGATCCATAGAGATAACCGCAAATCCTCATTTTTTTTCATATGCAACACTTTAGACACAATCAATTGACGTAAGGTTTTTGAATGTAACAAAGTATAATAAGGGTATGAGTTTGAGATAGTAACCTTTTTCGAGGATTTGAACTTTGTGTGCCAACTCATCATATCGTGAGCAATTACATGGTGTTCCACTTTCTCCTTTAGCTCCCTGACGCCCCGTGGCACCATTTTGTCCTGGTGATCCGATATCACCTTTTGCACCTTCAGGGCCTTTCTTGCCTGGTCGACATGTTGTTTGACATTGAGAATCGTTTGGAACTAAAAACGCTAAATATTTTAATTTGGAAAAAAGCTTAAAAATGCATATGTCGATGAAATTATTATGCTGAATTTTTTTTATAATTTTTTTTATGTCTTTTTAATGTCACGTTAATTAAAAGATTTGGAGAATGAAATAAAAAAGATGACCAAACAACTCGATTTATTGTACTTATGAGATTCTTATGCCGATTATGTCACGAAAAGGCGAATGAATTAAATTCCCATTCTATGCTTTTGCACAGCAGATTATTAAATATTTTGAATCCAAACGTAAGAAAGTTTTAGCGCCTATTTTGGAAAACACTTTCAAAATTTTCATCAGAAAGTTTAAATGATAAATTATAGGAAATTTTATATGTGGCCAATGATAAGAAAAACACCCACTCTCTACTGCAAGTCATACAAGTAATTATTTAAGAAAAAAAGTTTCACCGTCTGTTGCTTCTTCTCGAGCTTTTTTTGTAATTAACGATGCCATATCACAGATGTTGACAACTGAAAAAAAATGAAAATTGATTTTCATAAAACCCGATAAGCAAAAAAAACTGCCCCAAAATTAAAAATTGCAATAACGAAATATCGCGATCAATATCATACCAATATTTTTAGCTCAATGCAGTTTGACAATTAACTAAAAAAGCTGTATTTGATGGGTTCGTAACCTCATTTGCGTAGTAATAAGACGTGAATCTATACTGCGATTCTATATTTTAATCTTCAATTTTGGGAAATAAGAAACATCTACAAAAACAAAGGATATTTTTTTCTTGAACTCACATGGCATTGGCGAGCAGCTCTTTACTTTTTCTCTCTCAATTTCTTTCTGCTCCATCAGCGATTTGATTCTTTTGGTCAAGCTATCGTACTGATCAATTTTCGTTGAAGTTACATTTTCAATTTCACTAGAGGGGCTTACGTTGTTATCAGAATTTCCCGAGCCAGGTTCGATCTCTCGACCCATTGTCATAATGCTAATATTACTTCGATGTTCTTGAGCGCAATATCCAACTACGCATAAGAACGTAAGAATGAAGGATGCTAACAAACTCATATTGTAGTGAGAACCAGCACAAGAGTATCGATTTACGATAATGGAGGTATAACTAAGGTACCAACGCTTTTTATATGGTTTTCCATTTTTTTTTTGGCAACCATTGCCTTTTTTGTCAATTGCTGGGCGGCGCAATAACCTCGCGGTTAAAGTCTTAAGATGCAAATGGCATCGCAGATTACACAAATCCCATGCGCCCTGCCTCTTTCAGGGGGTAATAAATTGAGTAGGCAGTGGCGAGCCCAAAAGGTTCAGGTCATTCCAAATAAATAGTAGCTACTCAAATATCATTAGATGTCAGTGGTTGCTTATGCATGGCCTTGTTTGAGTGAAAGGCGCGAGTAAGCGTTGTATTTAATGAAAATCACATTTCTCGTTTTTATTTTATTTAATAGAGAATGACCCAGAATCATGAGAGTGTTTAAGTTCGTATATTTTTGCAACGTTAGTTAATTGTGAAATCATACATTTGTAACTATATTCTCTTTTCAGTAGCCAATATTTGAGCCTGTTATTGCATTCATAAAATTTTACTCGATGCCGCATACCTATTCCAGTTTCACATTTTCCCCTATAATAATTCGATACTTATTTTATATTCCTGTTTGATACAGAAAATATTTGGACAAATAAAAAATATTTTCATACCACGTCGTTATACATTCGATTTTATTTCCTCTAATTAGAGTGATTTCCTCTGATTGTTTTATGAGGTTCAAGAGTCTGTGACATGCTTAAAAAAACTTTGAGCGTCGCATTAGAAAAATTTCAGCTTCCTCCTTTTTTATAATTTTCCCCAGATAGATTGAAAATCGGTGGACGTACTTTTTTTAACGTTATTACACCTACACACAAGATATGTGATAGGCAAGAGCCCATTACTCAAATAATATATTTTTTTAATATTTTTCTTTATATTTAAGGGGGTCTATATAAAAACAATCAATGCGTAATCAAGAAGTAACCCTAACAGTTGTTGAGAAATTTTAGTAATGTTCGAATGGAATTCCACTTGGAATAAGTATAAACTTACTTAACATTTCTGTTTGATACGAGAAATAAACGAGGTAAAGGACAAAAATTTAAGTTTGAACCCGCCAAACTTACGTTTGAATTGAGTCAAATAATTCAACCGGGGTTATAAATTGGGGACATCCTAAATGTTGCATTTGTCACATATTCTAATATAAAGTTGACCAGGTGACACAAAGTATCAAGCTCCAATATTTTAATGAAAAGAATCGACACGAAGATCATTTTACTAAACCACATGGTCAACCACAGGTCAATCGATTGTATTTAATGTTGAAATCTGTGTCAAGATTATTTTGTACTGTTAACATTAATTTCAAAAGCTTTGGCATATTCAATTTTTTTACAATCAGTACATTATTAACCCTCCCACCTCCAGATCCACTTTAATATTCACTGTTTCATTACATTCATGTTCCGACAAAACTATAGTATGATGAGATAAACGATTGTCTAAAACGACTATGCAAAACCTTTTACAATTAATGTTAATAGTACAAAATACTTTTGGCACTCGTCTCACCATCGAATACAATCGACTGACCTATGGTTGACTATGTGGTTTAAAACACTGATATTCATGTCAATTCTTTTTTTCATTATGATATTGAGATTTGATACTTTGCGTTACCTCCTCGACCTTATATGCGAATATGTGACAAATGCAACGTTGAGGATGTCACCGATACCTAACCCCGATTGAATTATTTGATTCAATTCAAACGTAAGGATAGCGGGGTCAATAACTATTTGTCATTTACTTCAAATATTTTCTCGTATCAAACATGGATGTCAATTGAGTATCTGCTTATTCTAAGCAGAATTCCACAAAAAGTTGACCCAAAAGTTTTTAAAAATTCTCTCAATCATGGTTACTTTTTGACTACGCATTGAATGTTTAAATATACATTTGAATTACACGCTTGAAAATATAAATGAAAACAATTAAAAATATATTGTTTACGTAATGGGCTATGGGCTCATACGATTACATATGGGTGATTGCGTCATGGGGTAATACGGTTGAAATAAATAAAAAAAGTACTCTAACGATTCCCGATCATTTTGCGGAAATAGGAACCAAGAAAGCTGGATTTATTTTAATGCGACGCTTAATGTTGTTTGAAACAGGACACCGACTCTTGACCCGAATCACCCTATCAAATTAGAGAAAATCAAATCAAATGTATAGGTGGCGCGGTATAAGAACTATTATTTTACAGTCAAAATATTTTTTGTATCGAACACGGATACAAAATGAGTATGGGCTTATTATAAGGGGGGAAACTTGAATGGGTATGTGGCAGCGAGTAAAATTTTATAAATGCAAAGACAGGATCAAATAATGGCTGTTGAAAATAAAGAAAAACAATATGTATGATTTCACAATTAACTAACGTTGCAAAAATATTACAAAATTAAACACTCTCACCAATCTGGGCCATTCTCTGTTAAAATAAAGAAACAAGAAATGTGATTTTCTTTAACCTGTTCTGTGCGAATCGGTGCATTAGCGCAATTTTAGACGCTGTGTGTAAACCATGAGGTCTGGAATGTTTGTTATGGTCTTGTTTGGAAGAATAGCTCATTTCCTACCCAGCAATATAAGAATGAACGTTATATGACATTTGGAAGTAATAAAATATATCGCTTACATTTCACGAGTGTACTTCCCGCTGCGATAGAAAAACGTCGCACAGCAAGAAAATAATTCAATAAACCTTGGCGTTGCGCGCTAACCAATAACAAAAGCTAGTATGATAAGGTCTTATTTTGAAGGTCCTTTTATATGCTACCAATGACATTAAACAACATGATGCGCAACTCCGGCATTTTTGTCCGAAGATCGTATCCGATAGCACGCTCCAATGCACATACTTGTCGAGACGAAAACGAGCGGATGTGTGCTGCTTTCAAGTCGTAGCACGAATGGTGTTCGTGCCTGCTTTGACAGTTGTTGTCGATTTTAATGATATTTTTGAAAGTTGGGGTAAAAAGAAATCGGTAAAAGGTAAGGTGAATACTATTGTTGTATATCACACCAGGGCATCGCACTGTTAAGTACATGTGTGAAAGCCAGCCTTTGTCAAATACTACGAAGTTATTAATTCAGTACGGTACGTAGTTGCCCATTTGCCGAAATTACATATTTACTTACCCCTTATGGTTTCAAATAGTTCATGCACCTCCAGTTAGATTTTTTTAACCAGTGAGGATATATACTCATTGTTGATTGCTGCTCATTGTAACATACTATTACGCATTCACTTCTATTTGCGTATTGAATCAAAGTGTTAATAAGTTCACCTAACATTTCACTCATACCGGTCTATATTGTATAGTCTGATTTCTCAGGTATTTGGAGCCACGAATGCTTGTAATTTTCTGACTAAAGCCTTTTATTAGTTGGTTTATATACCAAATTCAGTAAATATTTTTTAAATAAACATGAGATATTGGATTATTAGCTTTTCCATTCTGAATCATATAGACTGCTTTATTTATTCTTAGCGAAAATTAATAAATCTCCTCTCTTTCTTCAGATGTGAAAGTTGTGGACAAACCTGTCTAAGCATTGTGAGACTCTTGCAGCACAAGAGGCAATAGCAGAAATAGTAAGTATATCAATCAAGAAATTAAGCCGACATAAAGCAAAACTTTCACTATTCGTCTAATCTCAACTTCCTTATTATTTATTCACAGGACAACTATAGCAGACGGGGAGATATCAGAAGTCTGGCGACATATCAGTGACAGTGTGATTCCAAGAAATATAATGCATTTGAAAATAGAAAATTGCAATAGAAAAACAACCTATGGAGGCATGCAAAGACATTTGACCCTCCGGTAGAGTTGTGTATGGCCCCCACATCCTGCAGGGCTTGAGGAAAATAACTAAAAATTCCAAAGCGTAAGATTGCATAAGCGGTCTTATTTGTAAAAAGGCACAAAACACGCCAGACATACTTAAAACAGCTTTGGAAATGAGGATTACGGGTACCTCACTGCACTGTGTTATATTTTGGTTCATCAACTTTTGGTAGTACTATAGAAGAAATTCGCGGAAGGGTTTATAATCATCATTCATGATAAAATACTATCATATATTTTTTGAACAACTTCAATCTAGACCAGGGATCTCAAACTCGCGGCCCCAGAGAACTTCCAGTGCGGCCCTCGAACGTTTAACAATAATTGTAATAGTATTTTGGAAGTTTTTTTTTTTTATCTAAATGTAATAGATTTTTCAAACCTTCTAAAGTGAAATTGATTATTCACACAGAAAACAACTTACTGAAAGTAGTTTTGGAATATTGATTTTTTTTGTCCACATTTTGACCCAATTAAGAATACACATCAAGCTAGCAAAAGAATACTTGAATAAAACACTTGAGTAATTAAATTAAACGCAAAGTACATGGAGAAGGTGGCATTTTCGAAGAAAATGGGAGTTGTAACATTTCTGCTCTTCACAAAATTCTGAAGCACATTGTTTAATTTGTCATATTTCCATCAATACAATCAAAAAACACAATAAGCTCAGCAGTCAATATGACAAATTCGAAGACCAACTTCGAACAGAAAATTTCCATGTGTTTGTATATTAATATAATTAACAACGACTTAGTTACTAAAATCAATATCAATAATAATTCAAGCAATCCTATGCCACGCATGTAGTGCGAAATGTCTTGTCGAAAAAATCTGTCATTTGTTTTTTTACTGATCTATACATGAAATGATAAAAGTAACTTTTTTGCATTACTGGAATTAATTAAACATTCGTAAAGATCCAGATAAACCCATGATCATGTGGTTTCGTTAGTTAGAGTTGGTACTATAAAATCATTTCAGACTGGCCTTAGTATGCTGGTGACACAAAAAAGATGCCAAACGCCAGGACAAATGTAATTATTAAAACATTGAGTTTATACTGTAGTATTTTTGTTAATTTCAGGTTCATATATTTAGATTAAGTCATTTTTAGTGTATGTATTATTCTTTCCTTATTCAAGCTTGTTCAAAATGATTTTGATGGTTGTACATAGAATTTACGATTTTTTATAATAAATACTGTAACTTGCAAATGTTGCAATAATAGTGGAATGCAAATATTAATATGTAATTGGATTTGAATTGAGAAAATAATAAAACTTAATCCAACTGTTTTAGTTGCATCAAATATATGTCACAAACTAAACTATCTTAAAAATATCTTTTAAGTATACATTATCAAAAAACTGTTTGCGGCTCTTTTTACAATTTTCAAAATGCAATGCGGCTCTCGAAAACCATGAGTTTGACACCACTGATCTATTCTAGACGATCAAGCATTGCTTTTGGGAAATTATATCACTTCAATTAAATTGAAATAATCTCGCTATATTAAATACAAATCGTTGCTATCATAAAGGTAAACCAATTCAGCCACTCGAAATATACTGGCCCTTCACAAAGCAATGGAGGCAAAATTGAGAGTTCATGAGCTATGAACATTTGTTCTTTTCTTTGTCTTGAACTTTCCATACTCCACAGCCCCTATTAATTTTTTTTAATTTTAATTACCATGTGATGGTCATACATATCTTTAACTTGTATTTTCTGTCATGATGTATTATCTCAATGTGCCAAACTATTAATTAGTGTGCATATTTTGCTTCCAGATGACATAAATGTATTGTCATGTTTATTACCTCAGCTTGGAGTATTGACAAGAAAAAGGTGCCAGTAAATTAGGTAAAAAAATTTTCAACTCATTGTTATAATCAGAATTCACAATCAATAGGAATTATAAACAGCCAACAATCAGTGAGAATTATATGCGAAATCCCTCAGAATAAATTTGTCTAAAATCGGAGGAAGGCAAAAAATATAGGTAGTTTCCATCCACACAAGCATTTCAAGAAGACTTGCTCGAGCCAAACTAAATGAGCATCGTCAGGTGATCGGTAAGGCTGCAAGTTGAATTCAGCCCTGCAACCTCCTGCATAGAAGATAATATTAATTAGTGGGCTATGAGCTAAATTCCTAAATTTAAACAAACCTATCTACGATGCATTATGTACCAGCAATGTTACCTACGATTAACTGAATATGTAATATGTCTAATAAATTCACCTACAAAAGCAAGTTCGATAGGTGCAAACTTTGTGTTATGGAATTGTATCGCAGCACAGTTTTGTATGACACCCTCTTTAAATGAAATTTCAATGATTAAGCGCAAACATTAAAATTACTAACTTTGAACTTTGTCATTATCTGCAAAATGTTCCACACAAATCTTTCCGCTATCGCGTTTGTAATCTTCTCTGATAAAATAAAAACGTCTATGATGTCCAGAATTGCTCTTTACAGCTTGCCTGTTTTTCCAGCTTTCCAAGTAAGCAAAACTTCTTAGATATAGAGATTATTTTGTTTCGTTACAGGCGCAAAAAGGCAGGTACTATACGTAAAAAAGACGCCGAGTAGCAAGAGCGAGCGGAAAACGGACGCGAAAGGCGACGAGAAATATGTGCATTGGAGCGTATCATGAAATACAATGTTTTGCCTGTAGTCTTATGGAGTGACGTCAGAGTTGCCTATCATGTTGTTTAATGTCATTGATGCTACATAACAAAGGAGAGTGGACATCTCACAACGTCAGGAAGATAAAAAAATATCGAGTCGTTTGATCGCAGCTGCCTCACCGAAAAAAAGTTAGTTCACATAGGCGTTTTATCTCGCAAATTCTCCTTGTCTCACGATTATAAGCTTTTATGATTCATAATAAATGTTTTATTATGACTCACAAAAGCTTTCAACGCGATAAAGCACAAACAAACAACCGATCGATCTATCAAGCTTAGCCTGGCCTGATTCGATGTGGTGACTTCTCAAACGGAAAATTTCCAAAACGTTTGAACGACACGCGCTAACGAAAAGCGTTTAGTATCATATGAAAGAGAAAACCAATGTGCAGTCAACTGTATAGTCACATTTGCGCTTTTCAATAGCTATACACGTCCAACAGATGATAGAATGAGAGAGTGTAAATATTTTTGTTATTTTTTGACGTTACGAGAGACCTCTTGAAAGAGGTGTTTTAGTTTACGGTCCTCCAGTGACATCTAGCGTATAGTACTCTAAAAGACCTTTCCAATGGTATATAATTATTGTATATTGGGTAAATTTTGGGGGTCGTTTGACATGAATAAAAATTGGTATACAAAATTGGGCTCGATAAAGAGTGTACGACGCTTACTTGCGCCTTTCACTCAAAACAAGGCCATGTAAAACAACCACTGACTTCTAATGATTTTTGAGTAGCTACTATTTATTTGGAATGACCTGAAATTTTTGGTTTCAGCAGTGCTTACTCAATTAATTACCCCCTGAGTGGGGCAGGGCGCATGGGATTTGTGTAATCTGCGATGCCATTTGCATCTTAAGACTTTAACCGCGAGGTTATTGCGCTGCCCGGCAATTGACAAAAAAAGCAATTGTTGCCAAAAAAATTGAAGCACTATATATAAAGCGTTGGTACCTAAGTCATACCTTCATTATCGTAAATCGATACTCTTGTGCTGGTTCTCACTACAAAATGAGTTTGTTAGCATTCTTCACTCTTACGTTCCTATGCGTAATTGAATGTTGCGCTGAAGAACATCGAAGCAATATTAGCTTTGTCACAACGAGTCCAGAGATCGAACCTGGCTCGGGAAATTCTGATAACAACGTGAGCCTATCTAGTAAAATTGAAAATGTAACTTCAACAAAAATCGATCAATACGACATCAGAATCCAAATGCTGGAACAGAAACTGGGAGAAATTGAGAGAGAGAAAAATAAGAAGTGTTCGCCAACGTCATGTGAGTTCAGTACAATATATCTGTTCGCAAAATTTCTATTTGCTAAGTTAGATTGCAACTTGGCGGGAAAACGTGTGTTTTCATGAGTCTTAGGGTCCAAAAATCGGTTACAAGCTACGAATATTTTCTATGTATAATATAGAAAGCTGCTTTTATTTTTTTACATTCCAAATGGGGGTGGGTGTATGGGAGGAGGGGTACGACCCTCAAAATCAACCCCTGGCTAAGCCCCCCTGCCTGGGTCTAAAAACAGTTTTTTTTTTTTTATTTAAAATGATAATTCCGTATTACAATTTTCAATAAGACCGATTTCAGATCATTGAGTTTTAAGAGAGTATATATTTCAGTTTTAGACACCTGGGACATGGCATCTCTAATCATGGAAAAAGCGCGCGAAACAGCAAGAAATGGTAAAATAGTGTATTATTTTTAAATAATTACAGACTTGTAATAAATAATTTATTGGAAATGATAATTTCATGAATACAAGAAAGTCAATGTAAGCAATAATTTAGAAATACAAATACAACTCTACTAATGCAACTCTCACGTGTAAGGTTTTTGTAAACTCAAATATTTATTCTTTAGTTCCAAACGATTCTCAATGTCAAACAACATGTCGACCAGGCAAGAAAGGCCCAGAGGTGCAAAAGGCGATGTCGGGCGGCCAGGACAAAATGGCCACACGGGACGTCAGGGAGCTAAAGGAGAAAGCGGAACACCATGTAATTTGCTCACGATATGATGACTTGACACGCACAGTTCAAATCCTCGAACAAAAAGGTTACTATTGCAAAATTTATTTATTTCACTTCATTACATTGTTTTTATTTGAAAACCTCACTTTACCTCAGTGGTTCTCAAACCTTTTTTAGTTCGCGGACCGGTGAAATTCCAAACAAATTTTGCGGACCGGCGGACCTTCAAAAATTAACCAAAAACACAAAAATTCATCAAAAGAATGCAATTACGACTGTCAAATTACGGAACGTGCGAACTGCGAAGTTCTCAATCATATACCGTACTACAGCGCTTCTCAAACCTTTTTTTATGTCGCACCCCCACCTCTCACGGAAAGTTTTACTTCGCGGACCATCTTTATTAACATTTTTGTTTCAAGGGGCTAAAATAAGTCGAGGCAGGGTTGCCCAAAACAAATTCGAATATTTTAATATATACTTTTTAGGCAATTTTTTGAATAATTGCGAAGTGATAGCAATTTTTTGCTGTCAGCTGGGTGTTTCGTTCTCGATTGAAATCTTCAAGCGACTTTCTGCGCCTTTTCACGTATATTAATGACGATGAAATAGAACTTTGATTGTTTGTTATCTTCTGTTACGAGCGTGCGCCGCATATTGTTTGCGACAATTTTGCACGGTTGCGCTATGGGCATTGCCTTGCAAAGCTTTCCTATTACGCATTTATTTCCATTACGTCGAAATCACGTGAAGCTGTAATTGTAATGATGCCATAAAATAATTTATACATTTTCCCGCTTTTTTGGCAAACTTGACAACACAGACGAATCCGATAGCCACGCTCGAGCGCCTAAATTGATAAAATTGATTGGGATTCTCACGAGAAAAGCATTGCCTGTCCTACTGAAAAAGTCGAATTAATTTCAATTCTAACACAAAATATAGAAAAAATACGAATAATTTAGCAACGAGTTCGCGGATCACTGGTTGTGAAGCGCTGCCGTACTTATGTGCTATTTAGACTCTTCCGTTATGACGTTAGCCCGTTATGAAATCATAGACTTAGGCCTTTCAGGGTTCAAAATGGGCGGAGGACTTCTTACCAAGTTTAGTTGTTAGACCAATATCGGTACTACGATCCAAAAAGAATAAAAAAAATCACAAAACTAATAGACATGCCACCAATACTTTGTATTTTGCAATTTACTCATAATATATTGATATGGAATATATTTGGCGGACCGGCAGCAAGGTTGTTGCGGACCGCCACCGTCCGCGGACCGGCGGTTGAGAACCACTGCTTACCTGATTGTATCGGATTCGTTAGATATGGTCAAAAACTGAGAATTTGCAAATCGCATTCTTGATCTGAACGTCCATATGGAGCTTTGGCTATTTTCAGATTAATTCTGTTTTTATCAATTAAAAAGCTTTTTTATATGGTTTCTATATTTGTTTTTATTTTAATTTTAGCTCGAGCCTTACAACCAATAGCAGATGGTTGGTATCGTGTTCACAGTTACCCATATTGGTACAAATTATTCAAAGTATCGACAGACTATCAAACAGCCAGAAAAAATTGTGAATTGTTGGGTGGCCGATTAGCAGCGAAGGGTATACGGAACCCAGTTATTCATAGGTAATTTTCGTTTAGAGCAGTGTCTCAGTTCATGGGAGACGTATTTACTAGGTTCATCATTTTTTATAAAGATTAATTATATTTGCAATGGTTTCCAAAACCATTTATGCAAAACCGTTTGTTTCGTGGCATTTGGTTTTCCTTGAGTGCGCTGATGTTATATTGTCATAACACTAGCTTATTCAAGTACTTTTAATTGAATTCTTGTGCCACTATAAGTACATGAACATTCGATAACTTGGGTTGTGTAAAGTGCTCAGAGGTCTTAACTAACAACTCCTTAAAAAAAAACAAAGTGTGGTGTCATCTAGAGACGAACAGACATCAGTCTCCATTAGTGCTTTGCTTACCAGTATGTTCAGGACCCTGTTTTGAGCCGATTTTATTTTCCAACTAAAATAAACGCAGACAAGAAGATTTGTTAACGTTAACATTCAGTATAAAAATAATTGAATTGATTTTCCTGCATCGTGGAGAGGGTGTTACGTGTATGCAGAACGTGTTTCTTGTTCTGTTTCTTAAAACATCGCCAAAGTAGAAGCGCGAATGATATTTATAAATGGTGTAATAAAAAATTTAAAATAAAAGAATTATTTAATTTCGATGTCCGCCCCCAATATTTTTTTTTTTCGGAAATGATACATACACGGTCGAAACGGTTGGAGAACACTAATTAAGGTTTTAAATGTGTTTTGATCAACAAATATTTTAACACATCAGAAACACTTTGATGATCATACATTTCCATTGGAAGACGATAGTCATTCTATATCGAAGTATATAAGAATATCGAATCCCGTATGCCTCGGAAGACTTTTGAAAAATAATCGCCTCGTAATATTATTCCCTATCTTGAAGTATTTAAAAACTGAAAATATTGGTTGCGACGAATATTGAAACTGTTTTCACAACAAATAACACCGGAAGTCTAATTATCTTAAAGCCGGAATGTGTAATCTTGGCCTGAACTAATTTCTGGGCTGTGAACATGTAAAATTTTCATTCAATCGAAAATTGTGATCGTAATATTTAGAGCTATAAAGGGGTGTCGAATACATAATGACCTACTTTACCTTTCATTAAAAAATATTGTGTATTGTTTTATTAAAAGGCCAGTAGCCCAATTTAAATAGAAAACGCAATGAGCTTAATGTTTAATATTTTACATTTTTCCAACTTTTTTTAATTCAATTAATAATGGCTTAAATGAAACTTCATCACGTCCAAAACATAATTATATTTTAAGCGATCTTCTCGACAAGTTCATCAGAAGAACAGGAACTTCGATTTGGATAGGACTTGACGATCTTGAGGAACTAGATAACTGGATATGGTCGGACGGAGTTTCATCAACTTCCTCTAATACACCATGGAGTGAAGGAGAACCAGATAGCCAAAATGAACGATGTGCTTGCATGTTCGAGCCTCTGCAATATATGTTGATAGATACCCGTTGTTTTCTAAATCGATTCTACCTTTGTGAGAAGTAATCTCTTTTCTTTCTTCAACTTTAAAAGATTGCAACAATAATCAGAAATTATAGTCTGCAGCTTATCTACAACTCAGACTAAAGTCCAAGCTCTCAATATCCACATGAGCCCAACTCTTATTTTTTTCTTTCAAGTTTTCTTTTTTCTTTTAAATTCATGTTCCAGAATTTACCGGTTCAAAAATTTATTCCCATTTTTCCCATATTTAATCATTAGGTACTCTTGTTCTAAATATTTCTTTTTAAACGGTTAAATATTAAAATATACTGTTAGTTAAATGAATTTGTCTAAATTTGAAATACGCTACCATTTTAACCTTAAAAATGAAGACACCTTTTTGCATTAATTGATCTGTTGTATCTGAATAATGCCTGTAACGAACAAATATTAAATAATAGCCATATTGCTTTATCCAAGTAGCAGTGAATTCAAGAATGATATATATTATTTATTATTTAAAGATAATATTCATTGTAGACCTGTTTATTTTAAACATTGGAATGATATTTATATTTATCAGTAATATTAAGCAAAATGTAGTAAATGTGAAACACGAGACACTTATACCAGGACAATGGGTACTCTCGTAGTATGTGTACCACTTACGGTTAAGCCAAAGTTTTATTCCGATTTCCCCTATTTTAGTTCTATTACGAGTTTGGGAACTATCTGTGTTAGCCAAGTAAATATCCTCCTGCCCATAGGTTTCAGTGCCTTTACACAACTTGATGCAAAATAGGCCAAAAAAAGATTAGTTACCTTCATATTGTTACTCATACTTCTGGAGCGCAGGACAATGATTGTCTCGTAAAGTCGTAAGCATAATTTCGACTTTCAAAGTCAGACTGATTTGGCAACAGATCTGAAAAAGATAATAAATTTTTTCTCAAACCATTCAAGTGTAAACATCTTAATATCGAATTCTTTATAGCATTTTTAACATTCGTGCATCACCATTGCATATATACAATCATATCATTGACGTTAAGCAGTGACATTTTGAATTATTTAGAAGAAAATCTCATTTCAAAAAAGGGGGTCACGATCGTATATCGAAATGGAGGGCGTCTAGAAAGGGGCATTATGCTATGGCCCCCCTAGATAACAGTAAAGAATATTATGTCGTTACGTTTTGTAGTCTCATGATGTTTTCCAACAACTTTAATTTTCTTAAATTGCTTTCAAATTCAATTCATTATCTAATACGCTTACGTGAGTTTCTTTTAAATCTTTGAATTCATAAGAAAAAACGAGTTTTTGCACAAAATGTTACGCTTGGTTTGCAACACACGTCTCGCGTAGCATTATAAACCCCAAATTTATTGTCTATACGGCATCCCAAGAAGTCGTCTAATGAGGAGACCATTTAAATGGCGTTTGGGATCATATAATCATCAGTTGTCTAACTACGTATTAGTAAGACTTCGCCGCGTATAAAGCGGTTTATCTGCTTCGCTATGCATTATTAAGAATATAATTATTACATCTATAATCTATATTCTACAACAAAAACGATTGCTTGCATTTTGTTAAAAGAACACTAGGAGACGATAGCCAATGTAAAGTATCAAGCATAATTAAAAAAAAATAACAATACGTTATATCATCTTATCTTATCTACGTCTTATGTATGAAATATCAGACCAATCAAAGCAATTTATTAGCAGTGCGCCTCATTCTACGTCTTATGGTACAGTACCAGTATCCTATTCCCATTGCACCACGACCGTCGCAAAGGGAAAGGTGGTTTTTGAGTTGTGTTGTATGATTACGCTAGTGGTTTTATAAAAATGATCGATGGGGGCCGTGCGTACCAAATCCTAATTCAGTGGGCACTGGGCACGTATATTTTGAACTGCGCGTCTAATGTATATAAACTCCATTAGAGACTCTCCTGAAAATGTACTGTCAAAATATCAAGCCCTATGTCCGATAGCTTGGAAATGACAAGGTTCAATTGTATTAACCCTATCCTTGGAGATCTGTGAATTGTATAAAATTACACACGACTATGGTATAGTGAAGTAATCTCATAGAAGGTTGGCGAGGTGACAAAATGAATTGAACATCAATATCGTAATGAAAATAATCTACATGAAGATCAGAGTACTAAACCACAAGGTCAATCGATTGTATTTGGTGGTGATACTGCTGTGTCGAGAGTATTTTGTAATATTAACACGAATTGTGAAAGCTTTGGCTTATTCATTCTTTGACAATCAGTTCCTCATCACCCCATGGTTTAGTGTGAATATAATCAAATGGTGAATAATAAAGTGGAACTGGAGGTGAGAGGTCGATTTGTTACATAAATGATATTTATAACACGGGGTACTGTTTTAATCGCCCCTATGGTCGCCTATCACTTGTTAACGCGTAGCCCTTTATTTCTTTATTAACATTTTTTTTTCAATTTCATCGCGTTTTTTAAGGTGAGATTTGGTACATTAAAAGTTTAGCGCAATGGCCTTTAGGTTAGATTTCGCTATAACTATGTAAGCGACGAAATCTTGGGATCTCTGTTTTAAGTTTTTCAAAAATTAGAAACTTTCAACATCAAAGATAACATGCCGAGGTTTAGCTATCAGTTTGAGGACATGATGAACTTGGTCGCATTCAAAAAATAGTGGAAAAAATATTCAAATCGCTCAACTTCATCTCATTAGTGCCTCAGATATTGATATTAACTTCTCTATTTTTGACTATTACTCCAAAACTGTGCAAATCTCTGAGTTTCCGTTTTTGATATTCACAGGTATATAATGATTCCGTTTATTATCATTCATCAAAAAATTCTATAAGTCCAGAAAAACGCACTAATTAAGCTCAACAATTAATATCATTTGATATGATCGAACTCAGAATACATGATTTTATATTTAAAGAGGTTTTTGATAAAAATCGAGTTTACAATGAATATATAAATCCACAAAAAAGTCGAAAGCATAGTCTAGTGAATAAAAATACTAGTTACTCAATTTTTGAACAATGACAAGTCGTGGTAATATTTTAGCAAAGTGACTATAAATATTGTTTCTTTCTTTGTTAAGATAAATCCCATTGATCGAAAGCAACAAGGGAAATTTTCAATTACTTCTCACAGAGGTAGAAATATTTGTAAATACAAAGCACATCTGCTATCTGATATTCCAGATAATTGTGCATACAAGCACATCTTTGATCTGGACCATCTGGTTCGTCTTTGCCCCATGGTGTATTAGAAGAAGTTGATGAAACTCTATCCGACCATTTCCAGTTGTCTCGTTTCCCCAGATCGTCAAGTCCTATCCAGATCGGAGTTTCTGTTCTTCTGATGAACTTGTCGAGAAGATCGCTGGGAAATAATATTATTTTATGTTAAATTTGAACCAACAATATCATATAATTTGCAAATTTTGAAAAATACAAAAGTTTAACGTAATTCTTTTTAATCAAATGGATTTCCAGCACTTACTTGAAAGCTCAAGCTATTCATAGTTTTGTTTTCACCATCAAGTTTACATAAGGGAAAGTTAAAATCAAGGTATATAAGTTATTTTACTCCCATCGACGATACGATGTGAACAAACCATCTTTCCGACGGCATAGTTATATGCGGTCGTCAGAAAGTTTTTGCAACAGTTTTGCTGTTGTCTAAATGACAATACTATTATATTTGTAATATACAATGTTTAATTACCTGCGAATAGTTGGGTTGCGAATACCCTTTGCTGCTAATCGGCCTCCCATGCGTTCGCAATTATTTCTGGCTGAAAGTTCGACGATACTTTGACCAATTTGTACCAATATGGGTAACTGTGAACACGATACCAACCATCTGCTAAGGGTTGTAATTCTCGAGCTAAAATTAAAATGAAAACAAATATAGAATTATAAAAAAAGCTTTATAATTGCTTAAAATAGAATTTATCTAAAAATAGCTAAAGCTCCATATTGACGTTTAGATCAAAAGAGCGATTTGCAAATCCTCAGTTTTTGGCCATTTTTAACAAATCCGATACAATCAGTTAAAGTAAGGTTTTTAAATAAAACAATGTAATAAAGTATAATAAGAATATGAATTTGAGATAGTAACCTTTTTGTTGGAGAATTTGAACTGTGCGTGTCAAGTCATCATATCGTGAGCAATTACATGGTGTTCCACTGTTTCCTTTAGCTCCCTGACGTCCCGTGGCGCCATTTTGTCCTGTCGGTCCAATATCGCCTTTTGCACCTTCTGGACCTTTCTTGCCTGGCCGACATGTTGTTTGACATTGATAATCGTTTGGAACTAAAGAATAAATATTTGAGTTTACAAAAACCTTACACGTGAGGGTTGCATTTAGTAGAGTTGTATTTGTATTTCTAAATTATCGCTTACATTGACTTTCTTGTATTCATGAAATTATCATTTCCAATAAATTATTTATTACATGTCTGTAATTATTTATAAATAATCCAACATTTTACCATTTATTGCTGTTTCGCGAGCTTTTTCCATGATTAAGGATGCCATGTCCCAGGTGTCTAAAACTGAAAACATATACTCTCTCAAACCTCAATAATCTGAAAATCGTATAAAAAAATTGTAATAACGAAATATTGCATTAAATATAAAACCTATATTTTAGAATCAGATTTCCCGATTAGACATTGGTTCAATCTGGAAATTAATTAAAAAATCCTTTTTTTTTTTTTCAAATTTGTGATTGAAATTAGAACCATCGGCTTACCAATAAGACCTAATTCTATGCTGATATCTTGTAATTTCGTCTGTGAATTTGATAAACATAGAAAGGTGAAGCAAAATAGAAGAAATAGTAAGAGAGTTTACAAACAGATATATTTTCTTAAACTCACATGACGTTGGCGAGCACTTCTTTACTTTCTCTCTCTCAATTTCTTCTAGTTTCTGTTCAAGCGCTTTGATTCTGATATCGTATTGATCGATTTTCGTTGCAGTTACATTTTCAATGTTATTGGATAGACTTACATCGTTATCAGAATTCCCAGAGCCAGGTTCGATCTCTGGACCCATTGTGACAAAGCTAATATTGCCTCGATGTTCTTGAGCGCAACATTCAACAACACATAGAAACGTAAGAATGAAGAATGCTAACAAACTCATTTTGTAGTGAGAACCAGCACAAGAGTATCAATTCACGATAATGAAGGTATAACTAAGGTACCGCTTTTTATATAGTGATTTTTTTTGGCAACGATTCCCTTTTTTGTCAAATGTCGGGCGGCGGGATGGCCTAGTACAAGGGTCGGCAATCTACGGCCGCGACGCTTCACTGAATTATAGCAACAAAACGGCAGTTTTGACGATAAATTAATTTTATAACCCACGCTCGAGGAGTTGATTATATTCTTTACGTAACAAAAATTATTGTGAGACATGTGTAGAATAAATGATATTATAACCTAACAATTTAGTGAACAGCTACTCATATAACGAGCCTACAATTATTTATTTATAATTAGACAAATGGCAACACGCAGTAAATAATCGAATAGAACGCAATGGGGAAATAAAAGAGCCCAGTAATCATTACGCATACAATATATTTTTATTTGTTTTCATTTATATTTCCAAAGCTGTTATTCAAATGCATATATAAACAATCAATGCGTAATCAAGACGTAATCATAATTGAGAGATTTTAATAAAAATTGGGCCACCTTTTTGTGAAATTTTGCGTAGAATAATTAGATGCTTGATTCACATTCATGCTTAAGACGAGAAATAATTGAAATAAATAGTAATTAATTTTTGGCCCAACCAACCTTACGTATGAAATGAATCATATAGTTTAATCGGGGTTAAGAATCGGTGACATGATCATCATTGGATTTGTCACATATTCGCATAGACACAAAGGATCAAGCTCCAATATTATAATGAAAAGAATTGACATGAA
Organism: Styela clava; assembly: GCF_013122585.1. Classification (NCBI taxonomy): domain Eukaryota; kingdom Metazoa; phylum Chordata; class Ascidiacea; order Stolidobranchia; family Styelidae; genus Styela; species Styela clava. Next base: position 7,312,041 of record NW_024102829.1, on the reverse strand, counting down.
GATCAGTGTTCTAAACAACATAGTCAACCATAGGTCAATCGGTTGTATTTGATGGTGAAACCTGTGCCAAGAGTTTATTATACTATTAACTTTAATTTATAAAAAGCTTTGGCATATTCAATCTTTTGCAATCCGTACGTTATTAACCCTTCGACCTCCCGATCTACTTTATCATTCACTGTTCCATTGTATTCGTGCTAACACAAAACCATAGGATGATGAGATACACGATTGTGTAAAGCGATTATGCATAGCCTTTAACAATCAAAGTTAATAGTACAAATTACTCTCGATACATGTTTCACCATCGAATACAATCTACTGACCTGTGGTTGATCATGTGGTTTCTTAGTACACTGATCTCCATGTCGATTCGTTTTAGTATTATATTGAGATTTGTTACTTTGTGTCACCTCATCAACCGTTATACAAATATATAATATAAACAGCGTTTGGTTTTAAGTATGTCACCGACTCTTAACCCTGATTAACCTGTCAAATTAGTGAAAATGAAATCGAATGTATAACTGGCGTGGTAAAACAACGATTTTTTCCAAACCAACTATTTGTTGTATCAAAGAAAACATTAAATTATAAGGGGAAAAACTTGAAACTTGGATATCATGTGGCATCGAGTAAAATTTTATAAATGCAGAAACCGGCTTAAATAATGGCTGATGAATATGAAACAAGAGAAGATAGTTACAAATGTATGATTTCACAATTAACTAACCTTGCAAATATTTAAAAATTAAGCACTCTCACAATTCTGGGTCATTCTCTGTTTAAATAAAAATGTGAATGTAGTATTTCAGACTTGTAGTTGGTAGCCCAAGAAGTTCTTTAAATGTACGGTATTTACGGTATCATACGTAATGATTGTAGTCTAACTCAGTGATTCCAAAAGTGGTCGATATCGCCCCCCGGTGGGCGGAAACGACACAGAAGGGGGCGCAAAAGCCGAAGGGGGCGATAGGGGGACGATTTCGCGAAACCTGTTTTTTGTTCGACGGCTGGCGCATCGTGCTCTTGATTACTGTACTCTGCGTGCGTTCGAAGGTTTGAATCCCATGGACGATAATCACACACGAGAGAATTGTTGGACTCCTCCCCACAGTAAGATAGTTTGCGTAGCCCAGGGGTCGGCAACCTACGGCCCGCGGGTCAGATCCGGCTCGGGGAGTGAAATAATCCGGCCCGCGACGCTTCATTGAATTATAGCGACAAAAAGGCGATTTTGACAATGAATGAATTTTACAATATAAGCTCGAAGAGTCGATTTTTTACGCAACAGAATTTATTGTAAAAGACGCTTAGACTAAATTATACTATAACCCAACAATTTAGTTAACAGCCACTCGTTTAACGAGCCTTCAATTTTGTTATAATTAGACAATGGCAACACGCAGATAAGTTGATACTGAGTGCAGAGGTTCAATAGCAGAAGTTGTATAAATTACTGTAGGGGGGCGATGGCCTAATTTATACCTTCATTATCGTAAATCCATACTCGTGTGATGGTTCTCACTACAAAATGGGTTTGTTAGCATTCTTCATTCTTACGTTTCTATGTGTTGTTGAATGTTGCGCTCAAGAACATCGAGGCAATGTTAGCATTGTCACAATGAGTCCAGAGGTCGAACCTGGCTCGGTAAATTCTGATAACAACGTAAGCATATGAAGTTTCCATTTGTCAAGTTTAGATCGAAACAGCTAGCGAGTCCAGCCGAGCGCTCGAAAACGTATGTTTTCACTCGTCTTAGGGTCCGAAATCTGTCACAAGCTACGAAAATTTGCTATGTATAATACAGAAAGATCGGACCAGGTGATATCGGATCACCAGGACAAAATGGTGCCACGGGACGTCAGGGAGCTAAAGGAGAAAGCGGTCATCATGGAATTAATTGCTCACCATATGATGAGTTGGCAAGCAAAGTTCAAATTCTCGAAGAAAAAAGTTACTATCTCAAATTCCTACTCCTAACCTACTTCATTACATACTTTTATTTATAAATCTAATACGTTAATTGTGTCTCACATGTTGCATTCGGTCAAAAATCGTTGTTCAGATTTAAACGTCAATATGACGCCTCTTGTAATTATTTGAAGCATCAAGCACTTTCATATGGTTCTACATTTACATTCTTTCTGTTCAAGACTTGCAACCCGTAGCAGATGGTTTGTATCGCGTTCACAGTTATCCATATTGGTACAAATTATTCAAAGTATCGTCAGACTATCAAACAGCTAGCAGGGGACACTGCGAACGCGTGGGAGGCCGATTAGCAGCGAATCGTATACGGAATCCAACTGTATTGACTAAACAAGGACTAAATTTACCTCTTATTGTGGAATGATTGTTTTTGTGACATTATAAAATTTTAAGTAATCTAACTTGAACTTGAAAACCCATTAAATTCAAAACTATGTGGCTAAGATACAATAAATAAAACTTTGATTTCAACCTCAACTATGATTTTAACCCTCACGATGAATACCTTTGAATCCCTTCCATTTTAAATAAGTAACGAAATGTTTGAAATCCAATCTCTTAGAGAATAAATAAGACGTCATTATTTGTATGTACTATTTTGCTACTTTGACATTTTGGGCTGATTTATTTCCAGCGATCTTCTCGACAAATTTATCAGAAGAACGGAGATTTCCATCTTGATAGGACTCGATGACCTTGAGGAACAAAACAACTGGAAATGGTCTGACGGAGTTTCATCAACTTCTTCTAATACACCATGGATGTGCATGCATCTTTGATATAAGTTGATAGGTATCCTTTGTTACGTAAATAGATGCTACCTTTGTGAAAAGTAATCACTTTTTTCTTACTTTCAAAGAATTGCAGCAATATTCAGGAAATTATAGTCTCTAGCCGCTAGCCTATCCACAACGCAGGCTGAATTCCAAGCCGTCAATACCCATGTATGGCTACTTCTATAAGCTCTTTAATTTTTTTTAAATGTATGTTCAAAAATTTAACTGGTTCAAAAAATCATACCAAAAATTTATTCCTATTTTTAATCATTAGTTGTTCTTGTTCCAAATATTCCCATTCAAAAGGTTAAATATTCAAATGAAAATGAATTTGTCTAAATTTGAAAAACTGTATCATTTTATTAACCTTTAAGTTTAAAACATTAAAGGGAGGAAATCATTTTGAATTAATTTACCTGTTTTACCCCAATAATGCCTGTAAAACAAACATTAATTATAACCCATATTACTTTAGCCGAGCAACAGTGAATCTAAGAATTATATATATTCTTTATTATTTGAAGATGATTTTCATTGTAGACCTGTTTATTTTAAAGAATGGAATGTTATTTATATTTATTTTAAATTATTACTAATGTTTTTAGCAGAATGTAATAAATGTGAAAAACGGAACACTTATGCCTGAAGAATAAGCGTTTCGTGGGAGTATATTTGAATTTTGGGACCTTCTGGAGTATGCGCACCAAGATGGCGCACAACCTGAACTCAGGTTGTGTACCAGGTTAGGGTTCAGGTTGTGCGAAATATTGGTGCACAGAGCTTGGTTGACAGAGCTGTATTCAATTTAGATAATTTAATTCTTTTCTCCAAACCAAGGACGTGAAACTTTTTTTTATCGCGGGTCATATAACTAACTTCAGACATCTTGCCGGGCCACACAAAAAATTAAGCGGGAAAGGCAAGTGAAGGGAATGAGGCTATTGCTTCGCCTTACAGTTGTAAAGGCACCAGAACTAAATTAGATAGTTTATTTGGACTTCCAGAAGTATGCGCACCAAGATGGCGTACAACCTAAACATAGTATGTGTGTACCGGTTAGGATTCAGGTTGAGCGACATCTTGGTGCGCATACTTCTGGAGCACCGTTTATTTTATTCCTACACAATTCGAGTGTCAGCATCGTAATAACACCGAGGTTATTTTAAGTCTTCACATTTTTGATGTTCATGCATCATCATTGCATGTATACTACAATCATGTCATTGACGTTTGGAAAGAAAATCTTAGTTTTAAAAAGGGATCACTAGCGTACCGAATTGGGAGGGCGTCCAGAGAAGGACATTATGGCCCCCTTAGTGACTAGTAACGAATATTATGGCGTCGTTTCGTCCCAAAGCGTTTTATAAAAGCATTGAGATTGTTAAATTGCTACTAAATTCAACCAGTTCACTTACATTGACAAAACTCAACAAGTTGATTGTGTTTCCAAAAACAAGGCTAAAAGCAAGTAGCAGTTTTGGTGTAGAATGCTACTATTATATAAAATGTTTGAATTCGAATATTGAAAAAAAAAATTCGTTTTGTGACCAAATGCTGCGACGTTTACTAAGTTACAAAGAATAATCTTTTTTAGACTGTTTTAACCGCATTATTGCAACTCTCACACAAAAAACAAAATAACATTCTTTTGTATTTCCGTATACCTTTAATGAACCAAAGCCCACCCTTAACCCTTTCCGTGCGGTGGGCACGTATACGTACCCACGACAAAACTCGCTAGTTTGCGGCGGGTACGTTGATGTACTCCACTGTTTTATTTAGCAATCGGTCGCAAACTGTTGGTCTAGTTTTTCCGGGTTTTAGTTTATTGATAAGAAGCCTTCTTCGAGATTAACATAAGCGACGGTAAATCTCGCTTTCGTTTACCATGGGAGTTTTATTTGCGGCGGAACGAGGGAGTGTTTTTGATTTATGCAAATTTCGGTGTTTTTTGGGTGGTAATAGAAGACATATTATCCCTTCCATCTACCAAAGTATTTTGAGTTAGATAACGAAATTGCTACAGTAATATTATGCTATTGTTTGCCAACCAAGAAGCGGTAACAGTAAAGGATTTAGCGAATATTTCTATTTTTTATCACGGCTTGAAGTTTCAACACCCAAGAAAAAAAATGTCTTTTTTCTATCCTGTTTGTGACTCAGACCACCCCTTTTGAAAAAAAAAAAAATTTTTCAATCGCCAATTGCAAGCTCTTTAAATAAGCTTTCCAACGAGCCGTCAGTGGGCAGCAGAGGATCATTACTTTTTCGTTAGTCGATCGATTAGTTGTGGGGGTACAAATGCATAAAGTCGGCGTAGCAAATACGATTATTTAATAAAAAATAAAAATCGCATGGAAAGGGTTAAAGAGAACGCAGTAAAATTACAAATAAATAATCGTGCTACACGTCGACAAACAGTAGGTCACAGGGGTGAATAAATACGACGATGCGCACTGACACCCTGCACACCGTCATCTCATATTGTAATCTCATAATGCCCTGGTGGGCAGACCGTTTGTAATAATCATTCATGTAGCGTATTGACCCCTCTCACCCATACTATATGTAAACCATTGTTTTTAATTGTGTTATTTTGATGAGTATGACAAGTAATATACAAGCAATTGAGGGCATTGTTAGGCTGATAATATTATCTCTGGCGGGGAAAAAAAGTCTAAAAGACAATTTAATTGTTTGTCCGTTGTGCATTACCAACTTTCATGACCTTTGACCGATGCTGCCAGCTACGTTTTTTGTGCTGGTTAGGGGGACACTCGTTGCGTAGCACGTTTCGTCAGGTTTATACTTGTGCGTTGCTTTGACTTGTTGTGTGTTAGCGTTTTTTCAACAGTCTTTTTCTCATTTATAGATTGAATACAGACTAGCTTGTATATCTGTTATGCATTTGAGCTGCTCTGTTACACAGTCACACAAATCAGACGGAGCTACTTCAAAAGTGATGGTACTGGCAGACTGGATTTTCTCATTCAGTCATTGCACTGGAATACACGGAGCAGGATTTGTCTGATATTTGGGAGATAAACTTCCCAGCGGAAGAGGATTACATACCTAAGAGCTATCTATGAAATGAAGTACTTTGCAAAGTAAGAGTAATCGAAATAAAATTGTATTGTATATTGTAATGAACTGCAAAAGAATGTAACTATATGGAGGGAGAAAGCAGCTATCAAGAAAGGAAATTTCACCCTTGATTAGGTACCAATCATGTTTTAATAAGAAGATTACAATTGAAAATTAGGAAAAGGAATGATCCCCCAAGTTGTTGGGACTCTGCATAAATGCCCTACTGGATGTGGAATTTGTTTAATAGATGATCGGGGCTGAAGCCTGGATATCATTTGGATGCATTCTCAGCACGGTAGACCAGAGGATGTCAAACTCGCACCCCTCGAACACTCAACAACAATTATGATATTTTTTATTTTTATTAAAAATGAAATTTTACATAAATTGATTTGTATAAATTGGAATAATAGTGGTATGCAAGAAAAAAAAGTGAATGGCATTGGAAATTTGAAGGTAGACTTAATTTTTTGAAGAAAGTTATGTCTCAAATTTACAATAAATTGGGATCTGGTCTTATTACACTGGCTTTAGTTGCAACAGCATTAATAAAAAAGAAACAATTTCTTTATTCAAATTTGAAAACAATAATATTTTTTGCTTAATTTAGAATTCCCAACATAAGTAGGTTCAAAATATATTGCAACAACATGAGAACACAATTCAACTTTCCCAACCAAGAATTCTTAGCAAGGGTACACTTTGTTTGAACTTCGCCACAGCTCTTTTTGTGATTGTATAATCACCATCTGAAATATATTGAGAAAAACATACATGATGAATAAGGTGCAATGCAAATTTTTGAATATATTACATATGTAGGACAGCGAACGAATCATGAATTGTATAAAATGGTGGTGATTTTGGGAATGAAAGTGATAGCTTTTACAGTCGCGATGAATTGATTTTGCTTTATCAAATATGACATACCTCAATCACCTCATTCTAAATTTTCTATTACTCATGCAATCACCTTTAGACTTATAAGGCTTGAATATGTTTCTGTTCTCTGGATTTTTGATGGCCCGGCTGACATTTGTTAGTTGGTGGCAATAAGTTCACCGAGACTGTTTTTCCTATTTCACAGTCAGATTTAAACTGCATCATTTTCTCTTTTCACTTTCAAATCTTATATGTTGGATGTACATGGAGTATGATTTCTGCTTTCACATTCGTACCTAAAAGTTATGTAATTTTTTATTTATTTATTCTTCTGCAAATAAAAATAATAGCTCGATTTGATGTTGCAAGTGACAATATTTAATAGTTGCCATTATACAGAAATTCAGCAAATTGATATGCTAAACCGTTTTTTTTTTCTCAAAACTACTGTGTCTTATTGTATTTCCCAGACTTTTTTTTATCTCATTCTAAAATTATATATGATGTTTCACAGGAATCTTTACCCTCTCTCCCCTTGTTGGACAATTTTTTCGAATGACTAATATTCTCTACCGTTACCTTTTTTTATTATTTCAATTTTTGATTCATTTCAAATGTTGGTGTCGCAGACTTATGATGACCCCTTCTGTTTCTTGCGATGAAAGCCACCTGCTTTTAAATTGCGACTAAATCCGTTTCTGTATTGTATAAGCTGTGCCTTGAATTTGTGTATTATTTCCTGCATGACGAAATGAACGAAGATAAAAAAAAATTAATCACTGAATTTTCCCGCCTTATGTTTTATTTCTCTCTCCCAAATGCTACCGTATATGAATATTTATATCACTCCCTGTTTTGTTGGTAATTTTTTGGAATGACTAAGTTTCTCTTTGTATCCATTGCTTTCTTTAATTGTAATTTTAACTTTTTACTCGTCTTAAATCTAAGTGTCGCTGACCTATGATGACCATTTCTGGTCCTTCGCGATTTCCTGTCAATTGCAATGAAATCTGTTACTGTAATGCATAATTTTTTATCTGTTGTGAACTTGTGTTGTGATTTCTGGCACGACGAAATAAACGTATTGTCTATTGTCATAGTTTTAAATGTAAATAATATATAGGTTCAGATTCTAATATATAAAATCAAAAAGGCAACGAACATTATATATGTTAAACAGTAATGTCATATCAGTGTTTGAAACTTTGTGTCATTTCACCTTGTATCGAAATATATACTATAATATATGATTGTTTAGAATCAACATGTTTTGTTATTTCATGATTGGAGTCTTTAGGCCCAATGCAATATTTGAAAAGTTTGTCATACTGTATTTTTTTGAGGTTTCCGATTACAACTTATATTCACCTTATGTAGTCAAGTCAGCAACAGCAAACAGACGTCTTTCAGCCTGTGATTTCGCTCCACAAATTTGCCATCAAGTTGCAATTTCTTCTAATTTAGGTATGGACTATCATTTTAAAGGGCTTATATTACAATAATTTTCATAATTCGGACAAGGTTTTATTTTCGGGGAAACGCGGTAGTAAGCAGTGGCATTGACACAACTTGAAGAACTGTATGGCAGGTACCGGCTTCAGTGCTACCAGGTACTGCAGTACTGGTAGCCGGACATCCTATCTAATATAGTCAGCATAGTATATATAGTACGGTACCGTATTTTATACCTTCGAAAAAGGTATTACGAGTTCCACCTGATCCAGTACACTCCAGGTGCAACAATGGCCCTCAACCAAGCAACAGCTCAAACTCGCGAATGAAAAGCGAAACCGCCGCGTCCCCCAAGAGTGAGGTAAAAACAGTGTCTGGCAGCAGCCGTCACGCTCCGATGGTTCGTATGAAAGTCCGTAATACGGTAGCTCAAAGAAACCGGCACGAAGATCAATCGAATGGTGATTGGGGCCTAATTTTTGTCGGTAGTTCCAACTATGTTCAAGTAAGATCATATTTTAACATAGCAATTTACCCGCCCCGCTACAAAACTATTATATTATAATGATAAAACTACTGCTTTTATTGGTCATAACAGATTGCGTAAATTAAAAATATTTAAGGAAAAATATCCGATGTAAAATATCAAGAATAAGCGTAAAATAATAACAATACGTTATATCATCTTGAAATGTTGGAGTAATTCCAATCAATAGGTCAATTCTTTATTAATTGAATACGGAAATTTCTGAATTCCTTTCAACATATTTGATTTGAACAGAAGTGAATCATATTATGCTGGTATATCTAATTAGTATAGGGTGTTTATTGTTGCTTCAAAGTTCGATCATCCAATTATGCTGATCCTCTTCACAATGACGTTATTCATTAGCCTTTTCCTGAATATAAAATCAAGTGTTAAAACATGGGAACATGGGGTGATTTTAAACAATGTTTTTTCCGTACAGAGCAGAATTGGAAGAACTGGTTTAATAACCACCCCAGGACGTTTTGTATACGGACGAAGTGGGAAAAGGAAGTAAGAAATTCGTGGGTCATTACGTGAAGCCAATAACCCTAGAGACCCACCCAATAACAAAAAGTAACTCTATACAAAATTGATCATCCAAATATATTATTAACAGTTCTATAGTTAAACTGCAGTACTCACAATTACAGCGCGCACAATCCAAGCCACAAGTCCCAAAACACCAAGGAAAGCGATTAAACAAATAAGATGAAATGTTAAATCTTTGGCTGTATTTCCAGATACTGTCAACTCGTAAGTAACATACCCAAAAAAGGAAGCGAAAAGAGTTGCTTTTTCATACGGCATTTTTTTTGTAATTGAAAATCGTAACTTAAATATTAAACCCTATACTGAAAAGTCCTGAATTATAAAAATTGTATTCGGTGATTTGGTAAATTTATAATGTGAATAATAGATATGTGTATATTAGGGATATATATTTCACACTTTCTAAAAGAAGGGAAAACAGCAGGCAGCCACTTGTAAACAAGAAGCTGGCTATTGCGAGTATTCATGTAATATTTATTTATCTATCCTTTAATTTCTGAAAGACTCCGACTTATCTATATAGATATTTATTTCAGCCATCTACAAGATCTCTCTAAACTAGGCTTCGTTACAGCTACTACTGGAAAGTAGAATTTTATGTGTGGGGCTATGTTATTGCCAACCTTTCACTAGCCCATCCATTCTTGAAATAATTTCAAAATGTTTTTGCACCTATGCAATAGCATTATGAGTTAACAAATAAGGTATGAAAAATATCAAATTGTAAATAATACCATTCAGTACAGTTTGCCCATTTAATCTGGAGATCGAACTTTTTAGTACTTCCTTGTTTATCTATAGAAAATGTGGGCGCTTCAGAACTATACGTACCCATGTGGAGGCAGTGAAGCAAAGTATTTTAGGGAAATATTCCTCAGTACCTGACCAGTGGTTTTCAATCTTTTTACTTCCGTAGCCCATTTTTATTGCACGGAAATTTTGTGGCCCATTTCCCTTTTCATGCAAGGGGAAAACTACTAGACAAGTAAAAAACTACTAGACAAGCAAAAAAACTTTCACTTCAATAATTAGATTGAAAATTACCTCTCAGTAACAAAAATAGTATTATCGTTCATTGCCACTACAATCAACATTTAAATATAGTTACACAAATGGAACCCAATTTTTCAACAACTCTAGCAATTTAAAAAAAGGTTTGTGGCGCATCTGAAAGTTTTGCTGTGGCCCAGCAGTGGGCTATGGCGCGCTGGCTGAGAACCATTGTACTAGATGAACAACTAATTTGTAGCTGTTTATCAAGAGACCAAATATATGATTGAAAAAATGGCTCGTAAAGAGAACAGTTCATCATGAATCTTGTCGACTAAAACTTGGCAAAAGTTTGTTAATTTGTGCTAATTCAAGTTCCATCCATTGATTGGATCACAATAATCTAAGACTTGTTGTTATAAAAGGAACGTTGTATTACTATGTAAGACATAAATCACTGTTCAAATATATGGGGGAAAAGGCCAAAACGACGTAGCATAGAATCTTTCACGGACCGGTAATCTGGCCATCAGATCGCTGAATTGCGACTTCAAAGTGAAACAACAGTAGACAACAATCTTTAACCATTGGACATTTCAAAGAAATTGATTCAGTAGTTAAAGAGAAAAAAGATTTCTAATATAAGGTCTATACCACATACCACATAAAACACTAATTGTAGGCTAAACAAGTCACTCATTTTTTTTTCTAGGTGGCAGTAGCAGTTAAATAAATACCTTGGTTTCAACGCTATGATTCATAAATATCTCACTTTACCCAGTGTAATAAAACTAGAGACAGCTTATTCAACTTTCATGCATTAGGTGATACAACGAACGCATTTTTGCTCTGATCACAGATATTTCCTCATGAACTCGCACCAACTTGTAACCTGTTATAAAACTTTTTGCCAGTTTAACGTTAAGATTAAACGTGTATTGTATACACATTAAACAATGTATTAAGATTTAATAAGTTATCTATTCAATGACAAAGATAACGTTAATTCAACTCAACAGTCTGGGTCAACAGCCTGGGTGTCATTTTGATTTCCCCATCAATATACCTGCGTAAATATTGTGTTATTAGAGATGGGTTTTGCAAACCTATGATAGATTGCAACATCACACGGCTGTTGCCAAGGTTACCTCTAAGGTGCGCAACTGCGCAATTGCGCAAGACCACCAGACCATTTTCGCAGTAGAATCTTGTTCTCGCGCACCTGTAACATTATGTTTTCAAAGCGTGGCTCGGGATACTTTTTAACGCCGCGCGAGAATGCCCGTTTCATGGTTCACGAGTATTTTCGCTACCACTGTTCATTGTGATGTCACACACGCGTATGTTACGTCTGCTGGCGGCGATGAAGTTGTATAGATTCCTGTAGGGGGGCGATGGTGCAAAAAAGTTTGGGAACCACTGGTCTGACAAATCATTTGTTCGCACTATACCGTTTTATCTTTCGTCACTCAAGTATCACATTAAAAGAACTGGATTAATATTTTGGAATGAAATTAACACATTGCAAGTCAGTGGCAATAATATTAGACGAAGGAATTTAGGAATACAGCAAGCTAAATAGTCTATAGGCCGGCCATCTCGGTCGGGACGTATTTGTCACCTTGAAAGATCATGAGGTGAAAGGGCGTCAATTACAGGAGGGCGCGTGGGATTTATACCAGGCATGTGTGATTTGCGATGCCAACACATCAACCCTAGGTTATCGCACAGCCCGACAATTGCCAGAAAACACACTCGTCGTCAAAAAAATGAAGCACCATATAGAAGCGTTGGTGCCTAATTCATACCTTCATTATCGTAAATCGATACTCGTGTGCTGGTTCTCACTACAAAATGAGTTTGTTAGAATTCTTCATTCTTACGTTCCTATGTGTTGTTGAATGTTGCGCTCAAGAACATCGAGGCAATGTTAGCATTGTCACAATGAGTCCAGAGGTCGAACCTGGCTCGGGAAATTCTGATAACAACGTAAGCATATGACGTTTCCAGCCTTTTTCTGATTTTCTGAATATAAAATCAAGTGTTAAAGCATGAGAACATGGGGTGATTTTAAACAATGTTTTCTCCGTACAGAGAAGAATTGGAAAAACTGGTTTTATATCCACCCCAAGACGTTTTGTATACGGATGAAGTGGGAAAAGGAAGTAAAAATTCGTGGGTCATTACGTGAAGCCTAGAGCCCCACCCAATAAAAAAAAGTAACTTTATGCAAAATTGACCATCCAAATATATTATTAACAGTTCTATAGTAAAACTGCAGTACTCACAATCACAGCGCGCACAATCCAAGCCACAAGTCCCAAAACACCAAGGAAAACGATTAAACAAATAAGATGAAATGTTAAATCTTTGGCTGTATTTCCAGATACTGTCAACTCGTAAGTAACACACCCAGAAAAGGAAACGAAAAGAATTGCTTTTTCATACGGCATTTTTCTTGTAATCGAAAATCGTAACATAATAAACCCTATACTGAAAAGTTCCGAATTATAAAATTTTTATTCGCTGATTCGGTAAATTCATAATGTGGATAATAGATACAAGTATATTGGGGATATATATTTCACATTTTCTAGAAGAAGGGGAAACAGCAGGCAGTCGCTTGTAAGTAAGGAGCTATTATTTATTTATCTATCCTTTCATTTCTGAATGACTCCGACTTATCTATAGACATTCATTTAAGCAACTAAGTCATCTACAAGGTCTCACTTAACTAGGCTTCGTTTCAGCTACTACTGGAGAATAGAATTTTATGTGTTGGGCTAATTTATTGCCAACCTTTCACTAGCCCATCCATTCTTGAAATAGTTTCATAATGTATTTGCACCTATGCAATAGCATTATGAGTTAACAAATAAGGTATTGAAAATATCAAATTGTAAATAATACCATTCAGTACCGTTTGCCCATTTAATCTGGAGATCGAACTTTTTAGTACTTCCTTGTTTATCTATAGAAAATGTGGGCGCTCCAGAACTATACGTACCCATGTGGAGGCAGTGAAGCAAAGTATTTTAGGGAAATATTCCTCAGTACCTGACCAGTGGTTTTCAATCTTTTTACTTCCGTAGCCCATTTTTATTGCACGAAAATTTTAATGCCCATTCCCCTTTTCATGCAAGGGGAAAACTACTAGACAAGCAAAAAACTTTCACTTCAATAATTAGATTGAAAATTACCTCTCAGCAACAAAAATAGTATTATCGTTCATTGCCACTACAATCAACATTTAAATATAGTTACACAAATGGAACCCAATTTTTCAACAACTCTAGCAATTTAAAAAAAGTATGTGGCCCATCTGAAAGTTTTGCTGTGGCCCAGCGGTGGGCTATGGCGCGCTGGCTGAGAACCAGTGTACTAGGCAAACAACTAATTTGTAGTTGTTTATCAAGAGACCAAATATGTGATTGAAAAAATGGCTCCTAGAGAGAACAGTTCAACATGAATCTTGTCGACTAAAACTTGGCAAAACTTTGTTAATTTGAACTAATTCAAGTCCCATCCATTGATTGGATCACAGTCATTTACGATATGGTGTTATAAAAGGAACGTTGTATTACTATGTAAGACAAAAATCAATGTTCAAATATATGGGCAAAAAGGCGAAAACGACGTAGCATCGAGAATCTTTTACAGGCCGGTAATCTGACCATCAAATCGCAGAATTGCGACTTCAAAGTGAAAAACGGATGCCACAGAACCCATAATGATTTTTCAAGTCAATAAAGGTCTTTTAGACAACAACCTTTGACCATTGGACATGTTAAAGCAATTGGCCCAGTAGAAAAATTTTCAAATCAAGGCCTATAGTTACCACATAAAACACTAAATATAGGTAATACATGTTACTCATTTTTTTAAGGTAGTGGTAGCAGTTAAATATCTTGGTTTCAACGCTATGATTTCTATCTCACGTTGTATCTCACTTCACCCACTGTAATAATTTGTAACAATTCATTCAATTTTTATGCATTAAGTGATACAACGAACACATTTAGCTCTGATCACAGATATTTCCTGAAGAACTCGCACCAACTTGTAACTTGTTATAAACCGTTTTTGCCAAGATTTGGTGTGTATTGATTGGGTTAAGATTGGGTGTGTATTGTATACACATTAAACAATGTATTGATATTCAATAAGTTACCCATTCAAAGACAAAGATTACGTTTATTCAACTCAACAGCCTGGGTCCATAGCCTGGGTGCCATTTTGACTTCCCCATCGATATACTGTACCTGCGTAAATATTGTGCTATGGACCTTTCCCCGAGCATCGACTTCCTTGTTTACTTCGTGACATTGGCAAATCAGCAAGATGCAAAAAGTGACGTAACAATGCTCCCTTTCGCATCCGCACAGACACTTTTCTCACTCAGACAGATTTTCAAGCGTGGTCGTAAACATTACCTCGTTTTCGCGTTTTTGAACTCTATTCGTTAGTTTTCAGTTGTGTTTCGGAAACTTTTAAATATAAATCAGATAATTCAGTGACCACTCTGTCTTCCTAGGAGTTTTAATTTAATTGTAGTAATGAAAAACTAGTGTAGAATAGCTGTGATAGACTGGGCTAAAATTCTTCACCGGTACTTTTAAAAAACAGATTGTTGTATGCGATAAATCATAATGATGGTTTGAAACACATACCCCATTTTACGGGCGCCAACTCGCAAAAGCACTTTTAAAGTAGCCCCGAAAATTTTGCAATGGTAAGGTATAGGAAGAATTTTTCCGGGGTCAAAAGTCGGGAAAAGAGATAAGTTTTGCGATTCCACTAGATGGCAGCACGACATGGCTGTTGCTTCGTAAGAATAGTGACCAGCAATAGACCTTATTCAATAAAAACGCAGCCTACGCGCAAAAAGAAAAGTGATGTAAACAAAACAATTTTAACATTATCTATTTTGGGGAATGTGATCACCAGAGCAGAAATTTGCATTTTTTGTAATTTTCTAGATATCTTTCACTGTAGACGTGGGCAGTTTTGAGAATGGAATATTTTTTACATCTTTTTTAGTATTTTTATCATGATAAACATTGTCAAGATTTTTGATAATCGTTCATTAAAATTTTAATGAGCGCGGTGTTTCCGATGACGTCATTCTCACTATACCGTGACATTCTGCCAACGCGCCGTGCTCTGTGGGATATGCGCTGCAAATGTGACATGGGCTTGATGGTTCATGGAATTGTTGGTGGTGGAAGCTATAACCGACAAGAGGCTACGTGAACCACTCTATCACGGCAAGGAGTCCAGCATTTTTAATTTTGAAAAAATATGCCAAAGCGCAGGAGGAAAATATGTTGTAAACACTCAATCAAAGCTACTAATAACGGTAAATAAAATTCAGTTGCCGGAAGAATATTAAAATTGTCTTCAAGATTTGAGTATTAAACGAGTTTCTCGCGTCAAACAATCTTGTATGAGTGAGTGAATGAATTTAATATTTAGTTTTATTAATTTTTTAATGTTAACAATGCTAAAATATTAATAAAACAGAAAATCGGTTCTAATGCAGTTACCTTATTCCAGCCCCTAATATAATATTTACTTGACTTTAGTTTGCAAGCAGTCGTAAGATCACATTTGCTTCGCCTGTTTGTGTAAACCACAAGCGGTTCCCTCTGAAGATTTTACGTCGGATTGTAATAAGATTGTACAACGGTGATAAAGAACGTTACTTAAAGGGTAAGATCGCAATGGTCCAGGAAGGTATATTAATACGAAATCTTTTTCAGTCTTTACGCACCTCCACACTATAATGGGGTATAACATAACATAAAAGCAGTTGTATTTCATTTGATATATCTCATTGATTTTAAATTAAAATGTCGAAATTTGCTTTCTACCGTGTTTCCCCAAAAATAAAACCTAGCCTGAATTTTAAACATAAATTTAATAAAAGCCCTCTCATTAAAATAAGACCTAGTCAATAACCCGAAATTTGTTTTTGACCTAGTCGAATGGCAAGAAATCTCTCCTATTCGTCTATGTTTTGCAGTTGCAGTTTTGAATAAAAACGTGTTATTTAAAATTAAATGGATATCTGTTTTTATATTTCGTACATTTGAAAATCTCGTATTTCTCTACTTTGTAATTTTGTTTTTGATAAATAAAAATATAAGACATCCCCTGAAAATAATCCCTAGGGTTATTTTTCGAAAGAAAATTGAAAAAAAAAAACAGTCTTATTTTTGGGGAAACACAGTATGTACTGCTTCACTAGTACAATGTTATTAGCACAACATGGCAACGAGTTAGCGAATTCCCAAGCAATTTATTTCGTCAATCAATGAATACGGAGCCCAGCCTATCATATTTCGATCAAGTATGAACAAATAACAATCAGGCAGACAGCGGACAAGCAAACAACATCAAATCGAGGTGCTTTCCAGCCTCACTTCTATAAGCCGCGGTTAAGCCTTGCCCAAACGAACACGGATAACGCATTCGAAACCAACTACGATCTTATAATATATTGAGCGTAGGCGGCGGAGTCACGCTCCAGGTCATCACAAAGATTTTATTGTCGGTTACAGCTTGGTGCTTTCCAGCCTCACTTCTATAAGCCGCGGTTAAGCCTTGCCCAAACGAACACGGATAACGCATTCGAAACCAACTACGATCTTATAATATATTGAGCGTAGGCGGCGGAGTCACGCTCCAGGTCATCACAAAGATTTTATTGTCGGTTACAGCTTACTTTTATATGATACGATTTATGGTATGTTCGAATACGTCGCGTGATGCTGTAAGATTACTTCAGGTCAATGAAACAAAAGGTAGTAAGTAGTTCCGTGACAATCATAGAGGGTTAAATATTGCAGTCACTTAATAATAAGTAATCCGAACTTAAATTTAGGTTCAGAAAATCACACAAGAAGCTGAGCCATTTGCAGTGGCGATAAGAAAGCATAAATAGGTGATGTATGGACCAACTTATTTCGGTACTTCCGAAGTGTGTGAACCAAGATGGCGGACACCGGAATGTAGTATGTGCACCAGGTTAAGCTCAGGCCATGATTTTATTCCAATTTTCCTTTTTGTAGTTCTATTACGAGTTCGGGGACAAGACAAGTGACTCTCGTTGCGTTTGTACCTGAAATTATGACCTAACCCTAACCTGGTACACATGCTACGTTCCGGTGTCCGCCATCTTGGTTCACATAGTGCCCAAATACATAGTGGCAAGGTGTCTCGCTGAGAAAAGAGTTTGTTAAAAGGGCGTAGTATTATGTTCACATCGTAGCGGTATCTCAAAACCCGTACATTTCTATTCATGACTATTTGCAGACCCTTATTTCAACGCGAATCTCTGAGTGGAATTAGATAGTCGCAGCAATGACTAATACTGTTAATGTAGCTGTTATGACCACATGTCTAACTCTTAGAATACATGGAAAAAGTGCAGGTCACACCCAAGACCTTTAATTAGTTGTGAATACGGAGCGCATCCTAAAATCAGGCACGGTTTAAACATACCCACCCAAGCTTCGGTCAAACAAAGTTAAGTTAAGCTGTGCCCGATGCACATACAAAACCAACCATGGACTCGGGATAAATCGGAACTAGATTGCGGACTCTGACGTCAGGTCATATCGCTTTAATTAAAGGTTCCTGTTTGCTCAGGTTAAATCACAAATATTTTATTGTCGCTCCCAGTTTACATTTATATGATGCGATTTATGTTATGTTCGAATACGTCGCGTGATGCTGCAGATAAGGTTACTTCAAGTCATTGTAACTAAGGTAGTTTGGTGAAAGGTTATGAAGGAAATAATATTGCAGCCGCTTAGTATGGTAAACTTAAATTTTAGAGTCACACAAATAAAATAAAAAAGAGTTTGCAATGGAAGATAAACTATTGTTTTCAGTTATTTCGTATATTGCTTGCTAAGAATTGATTAAAAATGGATGTTTATCAGCGCTCATTAGTGGGCTTTTGATATTTTGCATGTAGGGATAGACAGCTGAAAAGACGAGTTATCTGTGAAACTCATCACCGCTGATATACGTGGACGTGCGTCGCAGGATAGTTATCGATTTTTATGTACCGTTTTATATGAACAATAATATCTTTCCCATTGTTTTTTATGATTTTGAAGTAATTCACTTTGTAAAGTTTTGGTGATTTAAATTGATTTATTTATACTGGTTTTTTAATGCAAAATAAAATTTGTCCAAAACGCGTTGTATAATTGAACTGGAGGCTTGAACTCATTGTTTCTCCAGAATAAAAAGTTATATATACTGTAATTAATATGGGTTGCCTTAGCCATGGGCTGCCTTAGCCACTTGAAAAGTCGTCGATAAACCCTCGACTCATCAAGCGTAGTTTCGTCTTCCGAAGATAGATTTAAATATGTATCTTTCTTGATTCATATTCAAAGTGTTCTACGGTTACTCTGAATAATTGATTTCCTGAAACGTCGCTCCCAAGCATGGGGAAACACCGATCGACACCGAAATAGCTCTGATATATTAGGACTGCGAACTTCGAATCGAATATCTTTCCGCCAATGGTCGAGGTGAATTACCTAATCCCGCATTCGAAAACAATCTCGGATAAAATCGAGAGTAGATAGCTGGCTAGGTCAGATTATCTCGACGAAGTGTTCCAAGTTTCTGTTTCTCAAGTCGTAGCAGTGTTTGCTCTATTAACAATGAAAAACTTGCAGTCACGGATATTTTAACTTAAAAAAAAGTCACAAAAAAAGTTGTTACATTCCGCAGATATTTGGTTAACTCCGGCAGTGATAAAATTTTTTGTAATATTCAACTTATTTCAGCAGTAATTTGTATGCGACTTACTCCATCACGATTTCGTCGTGTATATCTGAGATTTTGTCGTAACTTCATCTTTCTGAGTGCCAGTATTGACTAGGTTGTGTACCTAAATAGTACACGGGTAAGGTAATGTTCGGCCTACTTTCCCAATATGACCTCCTTACTACGAGTCTACGACGTCGTTGAAAATGCAAGAACCGCTACGCCCACGCAAAATCCCAACACGATACTAAGATATTTATTAACTTATTTCGTAGGCAAGAGGTCGTAAGCATTCATTTTGATTATTGGGTTCCCATTAGCGACAGCAGCAGATAGAATTAGCTTTATATGCTTGCCAGTTTATATGTGAGTTGTCATTAAAACAGACCAAATGCGTTTATGCTTCATTTCGACGAATTGATAGAGTATGATGATATTTCCAAATTAGCAGTCGGTACAGATTTTTTATATGTGCTGTACGCATAGAAATAAATTTTATTTCAACCGACATAAAAGCGTTATCGTATTACACAAAATATTTATTGTACAAAATAAATGGTGAAGCCAGCCAGAACAAAATTGCTCGACTCAATTCGACTAATTTTTCCGTCCGCTGGATAGGTAGGTAATACGTGTTGCCCGTTAACTGATTACAGCAACATCAATAACCGGAACATCATTTTGTTCATACGTTCGTTTAATTTTTAAATATTTTCATCTCATTATTATAGATTTTGTCCGATTTATTGAGCTAAAATCAACATTTGAGATGCCGGCAAATACCATCGCAGTTTCCATGACACCTGCATTGGTCAAAGCAACGGGAACGTCAGCTACTATAATTGCAAGTGCCGTTGCTGTGGCTATAATAGTTATAGTTGTTTTTGGTTGCATTATCTTGTGGAGAAGGGAGCTGAGGAAGGAAAAATGCAACTAGCATTGTTTCATTTGGGTCTCTCTCAAAACACTGAAACGAACTTATACTACGCAATGCTTCATTCTAGGCCTAAGATATATTTATTTTTACATCTCGATTAATATGAATTTTTCGTTTCATACCAGTACTACTTGAATTTAGGTAACCCAGAAATTTGGGATCTATTCACAATGGTCGACAAGCAGAAAGACCAATATTTGTACAAATCGCTTTTTTTTTTAAATTAAAATAAAATATAAATATAACTTTAAAGATCACTAGTATACTTTATTGTAACCTGCTCTTGTTAAAATGCCGTTTAAAATCGACATTTTAGTCAAACGCTATTTGGAAAGCCCGGGATATTATAATCATGCTTTGCTCTGAACAAATTTTGGCCCTGACAAAATTTTTAACTAAAAATGTAGTTTTATTATACTGAACGTGACGCGAGCTAATTTATCAAATTTTCTGAAATTAATTAAAAAATTGAGTTAAAGAAATTTGATACTTCAGTTTCTGAAGAAAGTTTTCTATAGCAAATACTTGACTAGATCAGATTTTGCTGGAGTGTAATTCTGTGATGTCTCCTTGTCATTGGGGTTACAACATTAGAAAAATTCATTATAAATTTACTATGTTTTATTAATTTTATCTTTACACCAAATAATTTTTTCTTCTTAGGATTTGAAAGACGACTGAACTGTACACTACAAATCACCCTGCTTATCATTGTTCCGTAATCAACACGTTCAGATGACTATTCTCTCCAACACCCAAAGACCATACTAGGCTAATACATGCTTCGTGCCATATAAATTCTGTATCTGCGCATACAATTCTATTTTTTTTAATCCTGCAGTATTTTGACATATGAGCCCAATGATTAAACTTACGATTTCATCATCCATTTTTCATTTCATTTAAATATTGAGATTTTAAGTATAGTAATACTATCTGACTTAGCTGAATTACCATGGAATGCTACTAATGTATAGAAAAATTTTCTATGAATCTAGATTCTAGAAAAACATATTTATGTATCATGTAATGTTGTTATATTTGATATCAAATCACAAAAACACTAACACGTTATAATGACCAGCTTTTTAGGCTTATTCAAACAAAGTGTCAATACCACAGTATCAGTATATATTTATTTAAGTATACATTACACGACATTTTAACTCAGCCCGAGTTTTCAGAAGGGATATGAGGTTCAAAATCACAATCTCTCATGGGACGCATTCTGCGATTACAATCGCTGCAATTCTGCGAATTGCAGCGATTACAACGATTGTTAGAAGATCCGCATTTTCTAGCGTATAATGTTTTTTTGGTGTCGTAAAATATTCAATCCATGACAGCTACGGGCATTTAAAATGTATTTCTATGTTTAGTCAAGTATATTCAGCGTAACTCAGGATCGCGATAACTCATGACAAAATGAAAGTATTTCTTTCAATTTCCACAGCAGTTGGCAGACCTGATAATGTATGGTAAAGTGACCGATTATATTTTATTTTGATTCGTATTTTTTCGAGTTTGCGAATTCGAAAAATAGGAGCCGTTCTTGCAACACTGTCTCCACGCTATCGCTGCTGCCACTCAGTTTATTTTAGAGTTCAATTTATTGTGGTACAATATAAAATTTATCCAGTACACTTCACAAATATTATCATATCTAATCTGGAAAAAACGCCTGTAGCCCCGCCGGTAGTTTTAGAACGAATAAATAGACCACGGCATAGTTTCCAAATGCCCACCCTACCCTAACATGTGTGCCGTGGTCACACGAAATTTTGCGATCTACAATGTCTAAAAAAGACTTTTTAATCTGTCGTGGGCATTCCTGGACAAAAAATCCCCCCCCCCCCCTCCAACTTTTATAATGCCGCCTTTCAATCGAGGAAATTTGGGTTGCGGATTCACGGCCTTAATTATCTTTAGCAACCAGTGATTAAATAATAACTCGTTTTCCACACTTTTTCACCCCCCCCCCCCCCCTCCCCTCACACATACAAATACTTGCACACCCTTGGTTGCGCCACTGGACGAGTAGGTTAGATAAAAACTATTACGAACACGCATCCGAAACCAACTACGATCTTCTAATAAATCGATCGTAGACTGCGGACTCGGGCCTCAGGTCATTTCATTTTAAGGTGCCTGTTTGCTCAGGTTAAATCACAAAGATTTTACTGTCGCTTAAAGCTTACTTTTATATGATACGATTTATGGTATGTCCAAATACGTCGCGTGATGCTGTAAGGTTACCTATGGTCAATGAAACAAAAAGTAGTTGGGTGACAATCATAGAGAGGTAAATATTGCAGTCACCTAATAATGAGTGATTTGAACGTAAATTTTAAATTCAGAAACCTACACAAAAGGCTCAGCCATTTACAGTGGCGATAAGGACCAATAAGTAGGTGGTGTATGAACCAACTTATTTCATGATGGCAAGGTGTCTCGCTGAGAAAAGAGTTTGTTAAAAGGGCGTAGTATTTTGTTCACATCGTAGCGGTATCTTAAAACCTGTGCATTTCTATTCATGATTATTTGCACTTCCTTCTTTCTGAGTGGAATTAGATAGTCGTAGCAATGCGCAGCCTCAAATCAGCACGAATCAATCAGACCCAGACAAGTTTCGACCCAAGAAAATTAAGTTAAGCCGATATGTTAAGCCGTGCGCAATGCGCATCCATAACCAACTATGGACTTCGGATAAATCGAGACTAGATTGACGAACTCTGACATCAGGTCATATGGTTTTGTAGTTCCTGTTTGCTCAGGTCAAATCACAAAGGATTTAATTCTACTTACAGCTTACTTCTATATGATACGAATTATGGTATGTTCGAATATGTAGCATGGTGCTGTAAGGTTACTTTAAGTCATCGAAACAAAAGTAGTTTGGTGAGAGGTTGTGAAGGGTTAGATATCGTAGTCATTTAGTAGTTTGAACTTGAAATTGAGGGTCACAAAATACGTTCAGCAATTTGTACTGACGATGAGAACGCATTAACAGGTCATGTACTTATCAACTCATTCCAGTCATTTGAATTGCAGTGGGCAAGATTTCTCGCTCAGAACATAGTAAAAGCTGAAATGACTTGGTATTACCTTCACAAAGTATCAGTATCTCAGAACTTGTACATTTCTGAAGGCCATTCATGACACAAATGTTTATTTTAGTATCCATTCTCTGAATGAAAATATAAAGTACTCGCAATGACCAATACTGTAGATGTAGCTATATCGGCTACTTGTCTAACTGTTGGAATAAGTGCAAAAGGTGCTGGAGCTACTGTTATTGCATGTTGCGCTGGTGCTGGACTGCTTATTGGAGTAGGAGTTGTAGCATACGTTGTGATCAAGAAGGTCCAAAAAAACGATTGAAACTGTGGCAGGTATGCAACTTTAAATTTACAAAACCATAATTTAAGCTCAAGTAATATATTTATTTCATTTCGTGGAAGCATACTTGTCACTGACAGAGATAAATAAATTTATTGTTTTATTCATAGTTTTAAGGATTGGTACAATTTTTGTTGTCTTCTATTTTTGCAGGTTCCATTATTTGCTATATTGTACATACAACTGCACTGTCATTCACAAGCATATTAACGACATCAAGAAATCGGGATACAGAAGAACATATTTTGTGAATTTGTTTGATCTTGTATATATATTTAATACGTTACCGCAAGTTTTATTATGCATTGATTACTAGATAACATAAAAAAACGTAAGATAATGTATTGTAAACCATTGGTTTCAGTTGTTTCATATATTACTTAATAAGAATTGATTAAAAATAGATGTTCAGCCACAATACGCATGCATTGACAAATTTTTAACATTTTCCCTGCTGAGAATGGAAGCCAAAAAGAAGAGTTATCTATGTGACTCAACCGCTCATAGACTTGGTGCGCGTTTCATGATGAATATCAATTTTTATGACCCATGTGAAATGGATGTCCATGTAGAATAGCATGGTTTTGCTGTATTTTGCGTTTTTGTACCTCCAATTTATTATTAATCATACACAGAAATAGCTTTGAAAATTCTCATTAGAGCTGATCATAATGAAACTAGAATCTTAAATCTTTGCGTTTACCAAAACCATAAGTTATATTAACATGGTTTGCCCAATGCTGAACCATGAAACTGAACAAGCTACTTTTCATTTATCGATGGATCCGATTCTCTTGAGAATTCATCGACAAACTCATTCTGTATCGTAGCAAACGCGATTTGGACATTTGAAGAGCGCTTCGAACATGTTTCAAACGAGATCGGTATTTAATATTTATATTGCGGTACGCGGCGTTATAATTGACTCTCTGAAACGTCGCTCTCGTTCGTGGGGAAGCACCGACCGGTGCGTCGATCGATGAAATGAATTTGTTATGTATCGTCAATGAGGCGATGATTAGGTACGGAAATATAAGTTACAATACATACATTAACTAAATAAGTGCAGATACAGAGTGGCCCCAAGAAAAAAAAATGATCTCCCCTCCATAACGTAATCTCAATAGTTTAATTTCATAAAAACATTCTCATAAAATTCCTAACATCCTGAACACTGAGATTACACAAACGCTGGGATGGCATACCAATGTAGACCTCATGGCCAAAAATCCATTTGAACTTGAATATTTTTCTCTTACTAGCAATAGATTGGCAATTATTGATTCTAGAAAATTTTGCCGCATTGGAAAGATCGCCGTATGAAAAATTGCCCCATTTAAATAAGATTTGTTATTTAAGAACATACCCTAACCTTATAAATCTAACTGTTTTATCACAAATACTTCTTTTACAGCAAAATACTTTTGCGATTTTTCCTATGCGACGAAATTTCCTGCAACGAGATTTCATACGGTGAATTTTCTGGACACGGGCATTATTTGAGGCTTGCATATTTTTTGATATTTTTGGCGATTCCACAATGCGACCTAAATTAGAAACAATCTTCTCTCGAACTTTGGTGGTTGTGTTTTAAAATTCGTGACCAAGAACAATATTGACACAAATATTGATAATGAAAAATGCTAGAAAAAAAATACATTTTTTTTGTATTTTTTCCATTTTAATTTTTTTTTTAATTTTATAAAGAAAACGTTTTTGAAGATGTTAAATGCACAAATTTGTCTTTTTTTTGTGCTCGTTACTCTTTGCAACACAGACTTTAACACCATAAAAAGGTATAAAATAGTCATATTTGATTTCACATACCTTATTGATACTTAATTGAAACGAAACATTTTGCTCAAGCTTCACTAATACAATGTTATTAGCACTAAAGCATAAGGTAGCAAATTGCCACGCAATATACTTCGTCATTTTTTGTATACCGAGTAAGGCCTATTGGAATTTAATCATGCACGATTTGGTCAAAGTCCCTGTTTACCCAGGTTGAACAACAATATTTATTTTGTTTACTTTCTTGCTCATCACACTCTATGATACGGTCTATGTATGGATATGTCGCGTGACGCTCTAAAGTTAGTTGAAGTCAAAAAAACAAAAGCTGTTTGGTGACAGGTAGGAGAAGGTTCTAATCGTCAATAATCCCAAGATTAGGAATGAAAATATTAGTTTCAAATACTAGAAATGGGCACTTGCATACCAAAAATAAAAATGTCACGGTGGAACTTTAATATTCATCGACCATGAGACTAGCGATAGGCACAAAAGTATTTGTTGCAAATAGTAAAAATGGGAATATACGAACTCAAAATGAAAATGTTATAAAATATAAATATACCATCCACTTTGATATTTATCGTGAGTATACGGCTTCGTTTGGTGATTTTTTTACAAATTATTTTTACAAATTATCAATGGCGCATATGAATTGGAATGAATAATCCATTTCTATTTATTGTTTTTCTTATTTTTATCAAAAGCAATCGTTTGTAAAACATGACATTATCTACGTGGGTGAAAAATATAAACACAATTAAATATTAATATTAGAGTCAGGTAATTGCTATATACAGGTATTTATCATATTATTTAGCTACAATAGGTGATCAAATAATCTTGATCGGTGGTTCGTGATTTTATATCAAATTCATAAGTTAAACAAAAGTGCTATGCTCAAATATATGGACACGGAGTAGTACCAGCATACAGTCTTTCTCAGTAGCCTACCGTACGTAGCCACAGTGTTCACGACTTCGCTCGACCTCAAGGTCGCTGTGCAAAGACGGAATCGCCACAAGGAGCGCTATTTTTTATTTATTTTGATGACGTCATCGCACACAAAAAACGAATCTTTCAGAGTCCACAGGTATTTTATAAATAAATGAAAGTAATAGCCTTCTAGCGAAAAATCTTCAACCACTGAATGTTTCAAAGCAATTGGTCCAGTAATTGAAGAGAAAAGCGATTTTTTAAAACGTTATAAGAAGAAAACGTCTAACAAGAACAAGAATAACAACAACAACATAACAAACGATAATATCGGTCGGAGACCGAAGACTTATCGATCGAAACTGCGATTTCGATTCATGACTCTATAGTGACTATCGTGACATCACTAATTAATTAATACCTCGCTAATTATACGACATAATTCATGCAAAATCAATAGGCTTCTGGTCCAAGATATGATGAATGCACATGCAAAATTTGAAGCAGATTCGACCTCGCCTTCGTGAGATATCGCGTTCATTTAACAGACAAACAAACGGACAGACAGACAAATACCTAACAACATACTTACCGATCTTAAGATCGATAAGTAACAAAGCGATCCATATCCCACTCCGTGTCCAATAATGATATCCAATATGAATTTTTTTTGATCGAACTAGATTCAACAAAAATTTTCAAAACATTAATAGCATTTCATGACAATGTATGAAAATTATAACTCTTTTAAATTCTTGATATTTTTATGAAAAACAAAAATGGCAATGAAGTCATAAATTTATTCAACGGACTCTTTAAAGTAGAAATACTTTATATTTTAGAAAAATAGAATTGTATGTTCAGATGAAAAATTTATTTGGTATGAAGCATGTATTAGTCTAGCAAGGTCTTTGTGTGTTGGCGAGAACATTCAGGCGACCGTGTTGATTGCGAAAACCGGAAGACGCAGGACGATTTGGTATGTGCAATTCAGTCCTCTACATATTTCTGTCAAAAAATAATACAGTATATATTAAAGACAAAATTTATATCAACATAGCGATCACTTGGGAATTTTTAAGGTTCAAACAGCGTTTTTGATAGGGGGAAGATACGCAAATGTAAACTTGGGATTTGATATTATATATGTGATTTAATAATATTTTTAATAAATTCTAAAAATGAATACATGGAGTACTGGTAAAAACGAACAAACATAATCGATTCGAAATGTGAAAACAAATGAATTTGAGGCAGAGAAGTAGTTAAAACACGTAACGCTAATAGACGGCATTTAACAAGCGGTTTACCTAGCAAGAATGGAAACGGGCAACTTGGCCAAAAGACCGACTTGACTAAACTTCTAGTAATAGTACAAAAAAAGTTTAAAACGGCTACCTGTTGCATTTAAGCAATATTTATTTTTTCGATTTCACCACTAAACCGCATGCGGTGAGAGTTACGAGCACCATACACCAACCAGTACAGCGTAAAAATGTAGTTGCTCCCGATCCAGATGCTTTTGCCTCCATGGACACGGGGCCGGCCCGAAAAGCCGAACCGACAGTATCTTTCTCTTTAATTGTAGCTCCTGGTTCCGATGCTTTTACCTCCGTGCCCCGTAAGGCCAAATCGGCGGTATCTTTCATCTCATATATTGATTTTAGCGAATTTATTCATACAAAATCTATAAACATCAAATGGTAATATTAAACGTCTGACGAAGTGATGTTTTGATTTTTGCTATTGTTGTAATCAGCTCGCGGGCAACACGCAATATCTGCTTATCTGGCAGCTGGGAAAATGAGCCAATTCCAGACAACGAATATTGGTCTGCTTAGATACATCATCTTATAAGTTATATCATGAAATGAATTTTTGACAATCCTAAATTGTACAATTTATATTTTTGACATCGACGATTTAACATATATCAGATGTTGTCGAAAAACACTCCACTGATCTTAACCTTGAGGTGGTTTGCTGAAAATCGTTTTACCCTGTTCTATGCTATGCTCGTATATATCACATATCTGTTGCATAAAAAAATCCACATGAACTAATTGCTAGTTTTTAAATATCATCACAACCTAACAAATCTGTCTTAATGAAGCCAAAATGCATTAGCTTCATCCAATCACACCTTAAATATAAACTGGAAAGCATATAAAGCTGTTTCTCTTTGTTACCATTAAAAGATACCATAAGCGCGCATACTGTCGCTAATGGAAACACCATATTGGGTGTATGAAATATTTGCGACTTCCTGCTAGCGACAATAGAAATTAAAATTTTGTATTTTGTAATACCATATAAAATTTTAAAAGAGTGTGCTTAGCAATGCTTACATTTCTGGTGACGTCGCACCCAAGGGGGCCAATATTAAAATTTACTTCACATATTAACTTTCGAGAACCCTTTCTGTACACAAATCTATTTTATAGCGCGCAATATCTTTTGAGGATTCAAATAAGATAACTCCTATTGTCAGCAGACAACACCTTGAAATGTTTTACTGCCTTTAACATATTCACTTTACAGTCATAAATCTTGTAAATACTAGAAACTTATATCAAATTTACAAAATGTGTTATTGTGTCGTGTATGCTTTTAATAAATCAAAATTCCAGTGTAATTCAAGTTTTATTGCATCGTATTGAATTATATCATGGGACCATAAATATTTGGAGAAGATAACTTGCAAACGTTCGCAGTCTATGATTTTTTATATTTGATATATTGATACATGACTTTTCATTTCAAAATAACCCTAAAAATTAAGGTACCCGAAGTATGTGAACCATGATGGCGGACACTCGAACCCTGTATGTGTACCAGGTTAAGGTTAGGTCATAATTTTATGCTAGTTTTTTGTATTTTAGTTCTATTACGAGTTCGAGGACTAGCCAAGTGATTCCCGTAGTATTTGTACCTGAAAGTATTGCCCAATCCTAACCTGGTACACATACTACGTTCCGGTTCCCACTATCTTGGTTCACATACTTCGGAAGCACCCAAAATTTAACTGACGGTTCGCGTTCACCAGGTATACTTCAAATGTTCAATCGAATAATATAACAATGAATACGTATTTTGAAACATCATTCAGTAATGCAATATTCTTCTCCCTGATTTGACGATGATTGTATTATACCGGCAGGAAGCAATATTGGTATGACATTTTGTATACGCACGAGGGCGCCAAATACAGGCATTTTTTCTACGAAATTGAACAAGCGGAATGATTTTTAAGATACTTATTCAGTATCTTACGGATTCCGTATAATTCAATGGCTCCGTGTTGTGAGCGTAGAATACAGACAACAAAATCGTATTTTTCAAATTCAGAGAATTTATTCGACAGCAGTGGCTTGTCATGTAAATTGAATGTCATCGCTTTGGGAGATTTTCAACAATAGAAGATTATATCGAAATCCAAATTCTAGACCATCTAACCTAAAATGTATTGTATAATAAGCACCAGTAAAGAGGAGGATGGGTGTATTTAAATCTGTATTTAAATAAAGTTATGACTAAATATAATGTTTAAACTTGCATTTTTTTTATTATGGCATTTTATGGGATTATTAGAGGAATTATTATACAATGCATCCAATAAAATGCAACAGTAATTTTATCGTCGTGTAAAATACCACAATTATGATATTATATCGTGAAGTCACAAACTTTCACTTCTATACTACTCATAAATATGTGCGAAAAACGTGAAATCTACCTATATTTATATGACAGCCAGAAATGTGTACGCGACTATTTATTCAAACATGTATTAACGTAATGCATTTTGAGCCACTTTGCATTGAAAGAAGTTTATATAGTACATATTACAGTATTTATGTAAATATTTCCACTATTAGATAACTAGCAACACGAGTTGGTTTCTGGATATCCGTATCGGTCCATTTCGCGAGAAAGTTGACACATTCCACATGGAAGGCAGAAAGTAGAGATGCAGCAATCATCACATATTGTACCCTGTAAAAAATTAGGAGTAAAGTTTCCAACTTCGTGTAATTGCTATATATAATACAAAATGTTATTCAAAGCAGCATTCGAATTCTTCTAAATAATAAATAAGCAATGCTCAAATATATGGACACTAAGTCTAGGACAAAATAGGGTACTCCCGTAGTATGTGAACCAAGATGGCGGACACCGGAACGGTTAGGATTTTTGAGAGAAATGAATGTCTCCTAGCGACAACAACAATCTTTTACCACTGAAATGTTTAAGCAATTGGTCCAGTAGTTAATGAGAAAAGCAATATTTTCACAACAAAAAGAATAATAATAACAAGAACACAATAACAAAATGATCCGTACAGCATTCCGTGTCCAATAAATATTTTAATGTTGTTTAGAGCAAGCAAGCAAATCTTTCTGTTCTGCTATGTAATCATCGCATCATGCATATGAAAATATGGAAAGTATATGAACGGATTGGAAGATTATTTTGTAATATGTGACATTGTAACATGAGAAAATTAATTTAGAGTAAATACAAAGTAAACAATAAAAAATGTTATCATGCTTATATGGAATATAATTATTTCGTTTTATTCTGTATCAATATTAATAATGTAAAATAGAAAAATTTATTTGAATGTCATATGGTCGATTTTAACTACCTCTATCAAGATAATTGGCAGTTCTGCAATTTAATTCAGGGTTATGCTGTAAGACTAGAGACTGGCGACTGCCTCTTTTAAAGAATATCAAATTTAACTTCAGTATACTTGAAAAAATTCAAAATTTGCGCGATTCGTTCACTACAAAAGTATACAAGGAAACGTTTTATTGAAAAGACCCGATTGACTCTAATCTCAAATAATAGCGGCCGTAAAATATCCCATACATTTATTTTCAACAAAAATAGGGTTTTTAAACTTGAAAAAGAGAGTTCGTGTTTTAAACAATGCTAAATTTGGAATCCGAACATCACAATGGTGCGTGCTGCCATTGTAATGCATTTTGTGTGACCTGCCATTCATTACGACGGGAATTTCCACTAACAGTATTATCCTAATAGTACTTGCCATTAAGAAAGATCGATATTCCTCACGGGAGTTACAAAGCGTTGATTTTAGGTCAGCTTAGGAATAACTTTGATTACATCATTAGCTTAGTGCGATTTCATGGACATTTATTATTTTCCAAGTAGAAACTATTAAAACCAGCATCAGCTTTGTATTTATTTGAAATTTTAACGCATATTATAAATAAATTTCTAGTTCATCATTTATATTTAAAAAAAAATTTTTTTCACTTTTCGCGAATAAAATATATGAAATAATATAAATGTTTTTTTCATGTTTGCCTCAATATTGCCTAACGGAGAATCAGGTCTTTTTAAAACATATCCACTACCTAACCTAGTGTGGAATGCAATTTAAATGGGTTAGTCTCGTCAAAAAAGGTTTTCTGATCATTTCATATACAATTAAGTGGTAGATTGTCCCAAACCTTGTCGAAAACAAGGTTAAATAACTTCTGAAATTTTGTTAGGAGAGTTCACAGAGCAAAAAATGTTTTGAGCAGCCACACCTGAATTCCGTGTTTATTTCTGAATGCCGATCTCATAGCTAAGTGACCTCCGGGAACACATCCAGCAGGATATCCACTGCAACCTACACAGCAGTTATCTCCCATACGTTTTGCAATGCATGCATAGAAACAATTTCCAAGCCATAGAGAACAGCAACCTGAGAATAAATAAATACTTGCTATTATATCTAAACAGACACATATGTAAGATGAACATGTGCTACATTTGGTATGACAGTATTTTCTTCGCAGCCGAGCGATATATAAATGGTCTAAACCCCTAATTATAGTTCTTTTAAAAGAATAAGGTTATTACATATTTTGCGACTTCTGCAATACGTTAGTAATCACCAAAATTTATATATTTCAGCAACAAAATTCATTATTCTTTGATATCAGTGGCTGCATGTCCCGAGCCTTGTTCATTACAGAAGCGCGTAACATATTTTAAAAGGCATTTTCAGCAGTCTATTTCGATTGTTGTAAGTGTTTAATACTCACAGGAGTCAAAAATATTTGTAATAGAACGATGATTTTTTAATGTGGGATTGAGATAAACCAGATTTAAGTATCACATTTATTTGTTTAGATTTGGGTTGAGTAAGAATTAAATAATGGAATTTCCTCCCTCTACAAACAAAATCTTAATCTGCAAATTTGAAAAGATAAGCCCGAGTGAATTGGACTATGGCTTACAACAGTGCTCCGCAAGCACTTTTTAACTTCACACTTATAAAACTTGCCAAATTCGACGGCACACCATAACCACAAACGAAAAAAAAATGTAATTTTGTTTTATGTTCATATTCCAATGAGAGATTTGTGGTTGTTTTAATGAGCACAATCGCTCTATATTAGAATCAATACGTGAAAGAGCAACTCGAATTTCGCTGTCAATATCTTTTATGCAGGATCGTTTATGATCAGTAATAAAGAGGAAAAGCTTTGTTCGCACATATACACGCATTCGCACAAAACTGGAGCAATATTTCAATAGCTGCATTAGAATGCGCTTATATTCTTCTTCTTTTAAAATCCAAAACACATCA
Organism: Styela clava; assembly: GCF_013122585.1. NCBI lineage: Eukaryota > Metazoa > Chordata > Ascidiacea > Stolidobranchia > Styelidae > Styela > Styela clava. The sequence goes on along the minus strand of NW_024102829.1, from coordinate 7,279,311 downwards.
AGTGGAATTTCGCTGAATTTCAGTCTTAGCGTTCTGTCATTTCTTACTTCGAAGAAATTTTCTCGAATACGCAGGAGTAATTCTTTCGTTGAAATTTCAGCACTAGTTGAGAAAGGATTTCGGATCCAGTCGTATCGTTGCGCACGTGCTATGTTTTAGTCTCGACAATGGACCTTTACCCGACCTTTGACCCCTAAAAATTATTTCTATACTTTACCATTGCAGAATTTTCGGGACTATTTTAGAAGTGCTTTCGCGAGTTGGCGCCTGTAAAATGGGGTATGTGTTTCAAATTACCATTATGATCCATCGCACACAATAATCTGTTTCTTAAAAGTACCGGTAAAGAATTTCCGCCAGCTGTATCTACACTAATTTTTTATTACTGCAATTAAATGAAAGTTCTTAGGAAGACAGAGTGATCTTTGAATTATCTGATTTATTTTTAAGTTTCTGAAACACAACTAAAAACTAACGAATAGAATTCAAAAATGCAAAATGAGGTAATATTTAAGAGCACGCTTGAAAATCTGCTGTCTGAGTGAAAAAAAGTGTCTGGACGTATGCGAAAAGGGAGCATTGTTACAACTCTCTTTGCATCTTGCTGATTGGCCAATGTCACGAAGTAAACAAGGAAGTCGATGCTCGGGGAAAGGTCCTTAGGCTTTACAATATATCTGCTCGACATATAGGTCTACTTCTTGTTACGTCACAAATGCACAGTGGGAGGAGTCCGGAATTTGTATTGGTGTCGCTCAAGCTAACGTGAAAGCAGGTCAACTATACGTTAGTAGACTAACGTAAAATTAACGAAGGATAAAAAAAAATTGTGAAAAAAGGGAAAAGTTGCAATTCCTGTTCGGCACACCTGGCATTGTATCGCGGCACACCGGTTACGGAGCACTGGCTTACAATAACATGATGAAATTGAACTAAAAAAGCGAAAGCATTAAGATTTTGAAGTGGACCAGACAAGTAAAAGACCCCCGGAAGTATGTGCACCATGATGGCGCACAACCTGAACATAGTATGTGTACCAGGTTAGTGTTTAGGCTGTGCGCCATCTTGGTGCACATACTTCGGGAGTACCCAAATAAATATATTATTGCAAAACTATTGTGCGTTAAAAAAGATTCCAGAGCTCACATCATAAATTTGTTTTACTGGTTTTGTCTGGTGTAAAGCTACACCAGACTTGCGTATTTCAAGAGAGTGATGCATTCTGACTGATGGTCAAACAAATATCCACAGAAGAAAACTGTTACATTCATTGCACTATGTAGATTTCCCAGCAACAGCATAGTAAAAGAGTGGGTAGGTTTTTTCACAAGTCCCAGCCAATAGCTTCAACCTACTGTTGATACTTACAGCTCTTGATATCGTCAAAGCAGTAACAGATGCCAGAACCCCATTCAATTTCAGTTGGCTGAGTTACAACAACCGTTGTTGTGGTCTCCATCGTAGGTGCTGGTTGAACTGCGACCACTGGCACGGGAGTGTACTAAAAACAAGAGAGCAAAGCTCAAATATATGAACACGAAGACCAAAACTAAATCAAATCATTTGAAGTACAGATAATCTTTCATGTCAAAAAACTCCACCGATCGCCAAATGAGACCAACACTCATATAAAACATATCATTTCGTAATAATATATAGATTCGAGACAAAAAAAATCATCGATCGAGACAAAACGGATACAAAATTATGCTCAAAGAAGTACCCATCGTCGTGGAGCAACGACTTGTAATGTCTCCAATATATTCTTCATATATCACCCAATGGAAGAGAGCAACTCGCGGCAAATGAAACGTTTTATTTTTTAAAGCGGGCCAATGATGCCTCACACTGCATTTGGAGTAACAAAGTAGTCCAATAAATAATTCAATAACGTATCCGGTAACTTGGTGTAATTTCGTTTTTTCGCGATTTAATGCAAAATTACTGCAAAGTTCTCAATTTTGGGACTTCGTTAGTTATCCACACCATCGAAATGACACGGTACCTTAAAATGCAATGTCTCTCATGATGGTGTTATTTGAAAGTTGCTGGTTCATATGGTCATGTACGAAAACAAACTATCATTATGTGACTTGTAAATTTTCTGGAATTGATAATGCCACGACCAAAATATGAACGCAAAAATATAAACTCCTGGTACGAACCATACATGAATAACCATTTAGCGTGTATTATGTATGAAACATTCTGAATCAACTGATACCAACAAAAAGTCATTTCTAAAATAGGCCGCATAATCAAATTTGATATATAGGGTGTTCATAAAGACTTCGATTTTTTTTAAATTGTAAGTGGAATATATCGTTACCGTATATTGTTTTGTCCCTCACGGATGTAATGAATGAAGTAAAAAATAAATAAACAATTACTGATTGAAAAACAACAAACCTATATATTGAGGACTGACTTCATAACAAAATATGAATATGAATATCTGTTGATTGTAATTGATTCGGAATATTTACTCAAAGCAATGTAGTCACGAGAACTCACTCAGAAATTGAATAGAATGATCCTGTGTGAAGCTACGCGCGACTACTAAACTACAATAATACGAATTATATTACGAATCAGAATGATATAATAAATGTTTATGCTAAAATGTTATTTTTTAATGAATTCTCTCTATATGTCTACAAAAGCCCTACAATCGGTCGACACATAAATCGGAATTCCGCATAGAAATATACCGAAAAGGGGGATGACCTAAATCAGGGGTGTGCAACGGGCGGCTTGCGGGTCACAACCCGGCACGGCAAGCCACTTATTTGTGGGTCTTTTCAACGCGCAGTCTATGTTATTCACGTAACGTTTATTTTTATCTTTTGATATTTTGACATCCATTGAAATTTTGAACTGACATTACAATTCTTTCGCGGTCTTTGCAGATTAAAATATCGATTTAGAACATCATCCTAGTTTTAACTATATATTTTTCATTTTTTTGACTGAATGAATAAATTTCTATTGTAACCGGATAAAATTATAGAAATGTGCAGAGTGGCTAATAGTACCAGTATAACCTTCAGTGGAACGGAACGCCTTGTAAAAATTATCGATTTCTCATTTTCCAGCTGGCGAAAAAGGAGTGATGTAATCTTTCATGTATATTTTATAAAGTCTGATATGGGATTCCAAAAATGCATTAATCTTATTCTTCTAAATTTTGGCTTCTCAAAAATAATTTATCAAAGTAGATTAAAGTTTCGAACAGAAGGAATAATTTTTAAATTTTGATTAGTCAAATCAAATAGGGATATCATTACCATTGTCTTTTCCACCACAATAACTTGTCCAATATTTTATTAACAATGAAGGTGTTGTGTTGCGGGCTAATTCATTCATAATTCATTATTATATTCTAGCTTTAACCCACACAGCAATTCTAACCAAACAAATATTCGACAACTTGTCTGATATGCAATTGTTTGAAGTTGGTTTGCAAAAGATATTTGGGGCCAAAGCTCAGAGCAGTTGAAGAGGGAACAATGATAGGCGCAAAATCTATCTGCCTAACTGTCTGTTTCAATGCAATGATTAATATAACCCGAAGCTAAAGTATTCACTGCAGCGTGCAGTTAAGTTTTATTCTGCAAAAACTGTAACACAAATTGAACCAAGACAAAAAAATTCTATTGCTCATATATGAGCTACTTTTTGTAAATAAAACTGGAACCGAACTTTCCCAAACAAACTGGTCAAATATCGATGATTTTGGCAAACCGAATGGTGTCATTTTGACCGATAAAAAATCCAAAACATTGACATATTACTTACACCAGTTTGCTGCATTGGTATTCCTTGTCCATCAGTCATCGTTTTGGTTAATTCTTTTTTTTTCAACTCTTAGCTACAATAGACCAATCAAACTACAAATAGAGAATTCAACGAAAAAAATGTTATAAAACTACTGATCAAGTATAATTTTTTGTCTTTATGCTATCCCAAATATTTGGCATTTTAGCATACTTGATCCCAAAGACATGGTTGGACGTTTAATTTCAAATGCAAAAACACTTATGTCAACATTTTCCATATACTTTTGATCCTAAAATTTGAAAATGATGCGAAGTCAGATAGTAAGGCAAGCAAAGCAATTTTTTTCATTGTCTAACTACATAAAACTTCAAAAACCAATAAAAACTTCTCATTTATTGATTTACTATGCGACCTAAGCTCAATCCATTATCCGGTATAAAAGAATTGAATTTCGAATTAAAACGTCGAAAATGTCAACAAACGAATATATTATTTCAATTCGAATTTTGACGCTATCCTGTCCAGTTTATTATTTTTCTGATCTGTCTTATCTTATACCCTTTATCTTAGACTAAGATAAGACCACATTTTGGCCCCCATGTTTCTTCGTTACTAATACTTTGGTAACCTAATTTATCTTAATCGAGCTTGAAGTTAACTGAATCAAAGAGACAGCTAACAAAATTATGAAATGATCGGATATTATTATTTCCTATATTAACATTTTGCAGATAAATGCGTCAGAATAGTTCCCTTATATATTGTTTATATACAAATGTCTAATCCGTGTCCTGCCAGTTCGAATAATATCCGAGTTATCACTCATCACCTTCAAACTGGAAACACAATACTCATCAATCTGCAAATTAGTTTGAAGGCGATAAAATTTACATACAATGACATTATTGACGCACATTGGAATGTCGTTGATAAGGTGTCAACAACAGATGTGAAATAGAATTATTCGATTGTACAACTAACTAGAGCATGAAATATTAAACATTAGACTTCCATTATATATCTGTTATAACTTCACATATATTGTAATAAACTGGACAAGCAATGCCGGATTGCAAAAATTTTAGTGCTAACAAATTTTAGCTTCTCGTCGCACATCGGTGAATATGTATAAGAAGCCGGGCGCTCCAGAAGTGTGTGTACCAATATGGAGGTAACTAATTTTGTTCGTCTAATTTACATCAAGTTGTATATAGGGACTGAATCCTATGTGCAGGGGGTAGATTAACTTGGTTAACACAGACAGTGCAGAACTCGTAATAGAACTAAAATATGGAAAAATGGGATTAAATTATGGCCTAACCCTAATCTGGGACACATACCACGAGCCTTGTTCAGTGCAAAAAACGTATGAAAAGTCATATAAAAATCTGCAAATTTACAGAATACGAACAGTACAAACAGCTTGTCATGGGCTTTATCGAAAATACTTCGTTATCCTGTATTCAACATTTTACAAATTCCAAATGACTGCTCTGTATAGCTGCATTCCACTTCTGTAAAATATCAATACTCTCTCACGCTGTAATAAAGGAGTGGTTTTAACGATCAACATTCCAACTGGAGTAAACCGGATTCTTATTTCTTTCCATTTATTTCTTCTTCTTTTTTCAAAATTCTTATGTGATAAGGTATCAGGAAACATTTCGCCGTGATTAATTATGTATGATGTCGAGATAAGCTTTACTTGGCAATGGCTCACGATAACGGTCAAAATATTTCTAAATAACTTTGATCAGGTTTGGGCTATAGATGCGTTTGAAATTTATAGCAAATCTATGCATGGCATGACTATAAATGTCCAGTATAAATTTTAAATCCAGCATGTACAAAAAAAAGTACTTTCAAATTGAAGTAAATTTGTTTCAAATTTGTATTAAAATATAATCAATTTTTGTCGTTTTCAGTAGACCAGTCTAAGCTGACATGATTGTACCGGCCGGCCGCGTATAAATATACGATTCCTGACGACCAATTTTTTCCACCCATTATATTCCCGCTTCCCGACATTTTTGTTTTGTTTAGGGATAATTTTAACAGGAAGAAAACACATCTCGCTTGCTTCACCAAAACTTTGATTGACATTCAACATCTTGAGAAGTCGGGATTTAAATAAGCGGTTCATGCGTCACAAACTTTTTGTGGTTCTGCGTATCGAGAAAACTATTTCATCTCTTTCCAACACGCGATTTAATCAAGCTTTGTTTATTCGATGTATCCCACGTAATAAGTAATACCATGACACAAAAATGACGATTATACCTTTGGTAATTCATAACAGTGTCATCTTGGATGTTAGCGATGGACATTGGGCAGATATCCTATATATATATATAGATATATGGGCCGAGATATGACAATAAACAGGACACCACATTAGTCAATTAAACCGATATAACAGGGGCGTGCAACTGTTAATCGCAATGAGCCAAAACTTAAAATCATGATACCACTGAAGGCCAAACCCTAGAACAGCCCTTTTTAATGGCATCATGGTAATGGCACGAAAGCCAAAACGAATTAGTATATGGTACGCAATCTGCCACAGTACCCTCGATACAGCCTGACCACCAAATCGCGAACGCCGAACCGCCACAAGTTGCGCATTTTTTTTTAATTTTGATTCCGTTATTGCACAGTAAACAAAACGAAAAAAACCAAAGGCTTATAGGCGACAGAAATTTTTAAAGTATGTAAAAGTGATGGCGAAATATACGATCTTGAATCAACTAAAAATTTCAAACTAATTGGTCCAGTAGGTAATAAGTAAAGCGATTTTTTGTAACAACAAGAACAAGAACAACAACAATATAATAATAACAAAACGTATTGTTTATCCATTTCGTGCCCACTAATGGTATACTAAGTATGCTAAAGGTCACGTAAATAAGTTACACATATGTTCCTGCTTTAGAATCAAACCAAGAGAATAAAATCCAACCAACGAGATAATTCAATGATTTGAATTGTAAGAATTGATCGCTTGATAAACTCTACTTTACTTCTACTCTAAGTTGGCTTCAAAACAAACCAAACTTAAAGTGAACGTTCCAATATCACGCAAATAATTTGAAAATATTTTGGACAAATTAGGATATTTATATTATTATTAAATCTATATTACACTTATGCTAAAAGAATTTTATGTCTATAAGATGCCACATAGATGTAGCGAGTGAAAAACCAGGCTAATCTTGTGTCACTTCACCTGTTCTTTGTTGTTTGCACTTATGGGTCAATTCAAATTTTGAGACGAACCGCGGGGTGTCGCCTTTGATCCACGCAAACAACGGGACAAGGTTGCAAAGTAAGATGAGCGAAATTACAGCGAAACTATGGAATGGATATGGAACTATTGGAATTTGAACGAGAATGAAAATGAGATAAGTGAATCGAACCGAACTACATTTTTTACAAAAAGTGTCAGATGTAAAACACCAACGGCTCAGAAGAAATAAAAATTGCAAAATGTTCCATTCCATTTCCTGTTTTTTCAGAAGAGGCAAAACTTGTTTTGAAAATGTGACGGTGATTAACCAAGGATCTCAACTGTTGACTCAAGAAATACTTTAAAACTACAAGCTAGCTAGGTGGAGTGAGGATCGCCAGGAGACATTTAATTTTCGCGAAAGATCGTGCTTAAATCAGATGAAAATTTCCATCAGCCTGAGTCGTAAGCTGAAGTCGGAATCAAACCTTTTTGACCCAGAGATGAGAGTCCATTGTAAATTATCACCGATTTCTTAGCCCTTGTGAACATCAATATCGGATTGATATACAAACGATTGTATATTTCAAATCGTTTTACAGACCTAGCACCGTATCTGTAGCATAAAGAAGAGAGCTGTCTATTTTATATCGCGAAATGCAACAACTATCAGAAAAAAATTGAATACATGTTAATATTGTATTGTCATGTTTAAAATAAATACTGAAATGATATATCGAAAGAATTGAACTGATACAAAAACAAAATTATTCCCAAGTTCTCAAATTAGATAAATTGAATATTGTATACTGTCATGTTTTATCCTAAAACTATTTGAACATCAGAATTCTAAAAAAGAGCATCAAAAATAAGTTACAGTATATGTCAAAAAAGAAGTCGAAAGTATTTATGTTCGATTGCCAATAATTGGTTATGCCTAAAATATGACATAATAAAAAATATTGTATCACTCTTCCAGTTGGCAATTCTAGCACAAACAGTTTAATTCATGAACAGCAGAATTCGACCTGAAACTAGCATAGAATAGAACATTTTCAATTTATAATTAGCCCGTAATGGTACAAAAAAGAGACAGAAAAAATACAAGACATTTTCATACAATACAAGGCATACATCCATTGGTATGGGGAAATTTTGAAGTTTAGAGAATATTGCTCATTCGAAGTTCAATTTCATCTCTTTTTTGATAAGTACTAAAAATGTATAATCTATGTCAAGGGCGTGCAACCTTTAATACAAGAGGCTCAAATAAAAATAACTAGTTGAAACCGCGGATCGCACCTTTATTCAACATAGGCTATCTAGTAGTTTAGGCACAAAAATGTTGGTTATTGATCTTGTGACATGCGTTGTTTGCACAAGTCAGCTTTTAGGGCATAGTAACGTCATAGATAATATATCGGATTAATGTATAAGCTTCACAACGCAAACGGATTTAAATTACTCACAGGTATCAAATAGAATTAAAAATCGTTTCTCCGGCGCCCATTATTCCAAATTTGCACTTCTCCACGGACCGCCCAATTTTTCCTTGAGGGGCGTATTTGGCCCGCGGGCTACAGGCTGCCCACTTCTGATCTATGTAATTCGGGAATATGTAGTAAGAGAAGGTTTTTGTATTCAATACATACAACAACTTTGCCAATATTGCGCTATGGTTGCAGTTTCCTAACAATACGAATATTATTTTGAAACACGGAATGTGCCATGATTTGAATAGATATAAAGTTATGAAACATTCGTTTTCTTAACTAAACTAGTAAGAAAAACATTCCTAATAATTCAAAAATTTCAATGAAAAACATAAAATACAATATTTTAACGAAATTGCAGTTAAAATTTGAAGATAATGGGTATATTAAAGTTGGTTATAAGGCGATATTGCTCAATTTACCCAAGGCAAAATGAAACTAATATATACAATACAGATCACTTCCTGAACTTATATTCAAGAGACATAGGAATACGCTACAAATATTTGAAACGCACTTATATTGAGATAATAGGCGCAATTATCTCAATTGTATTTAATGGTAATTTGTCTTCATTTTTCACAAATATTATTGGGCACGAAGCCTATGGATCATTCTGGTAAATTGTTGTTGGTATTGTTCCCGTGTGCGCATGTAACAAGCTAGTCGATTCCAAATTTTCAGTAATTCAGTACCAAAAAGATAGCTAATATTTTTTTAAGTTATTTCCGAGTTCTACCATGCTTTGACTGGAATTATTCTGACATTGTGAAGACCTTAGTGTTTATTGGATCTTCGTGTATAAATTGAGCACCTATCGCTTGGTTTATGAACTTATTGAAGTAAACAACAAATGATGAAATGAATTACTGATCTGACAGACACTGAATTTATGCCTACATTTTTTACACTCTCCAGTCTCCACTCTCATTGTATGTAAATCATAGTAATTCTTACGGATCTTTATACAATAATTAAGTAACTAGTGAGTATGTTGAAAATTTACGATCGTTATCTGAGTATTTACGCACAAATATTTTGATGAATAGATGTGGTGGTAAGCGTCCTCAACAACAGCAATCCCTCTCCTCGTATCCGATTGTATTCATATGTCTTGACATTTGACACATTGCACAGGGAAGGCAATAGGTCACAACACAACAATCATCGCAGATTGAACCCTGAAAAGTGTTTACCTCGATTATTATTTGAATGTTATCAGGAGAACAAGCTGAAGTTTCTGAAGTAGTAAGAACCACGTCGGTGTGTTCGGTTCGTTACTCCCGAAGTATGTGAACCAAGATAGAGGACACCGGGACGTAGTAAATGTACCCGGTTAGGGTTAGGCCATGATTATATTCCAATTTTCCTTATGTCAGTGCTATTACGAGTTCAGGGACTAGCCAAGTGTCTCCCGTGGTATTTGTACCTGAAATGATGGCCTAATCCTAACCTCGTACACATACTTGGTTCCGGTGTCCGCCATCTTGATTCACACACTTCGGAAGTACCTTCGGTTAAATACCTTAAGAGACAGACATGTGTCCGTAAGTGTGAGGCTATCGTAACTGCATAAGTTAATTGAGCCGTATCTGTAGAATGTTCGTATTTTACTTGGGGCCTAATTTAGCTGCATACTGTTAGTGTAGTAACTCACTTATTGCTGGAATTGAGTCTAAGATGACCTTATTACAAACTTTTTTATCACTGAAATGTTTGTAACTTTTATATTTTGTAATTTATGACTTGCCAAATCACAGAAATAAGACACTCAGTAAACCGCGGGTCGGTGGACCGTCATTTCTCAAATATATCAAAATTACCTGAATTCCATGCTTGTTTCTAAACGCAGATCTCATTGCAAGGTGTCCTCCAGGAACACATCCAGCTGGGTAACCGCTGCATCCAACACAGCAATGCTCTCCCATACGAGTCGCAAGACAAGCATAGTGGAAATTTCCCAGCCAAAAAGAGCAACAACCTGCAAATTTCAAAAATAGTATTAAACACATGGCCATTATTAGTTCGGCGCTCCAAAAGTATGTGTACCAAGATGACGCACAACCTGAAACCTAACCTGGTACACATACTATGTTCAGGTTGTACGCCATCTTGGTACAAATACATCCGGAGCACCATTAGTTCTGGGCAGGGAGGAATTTTGTCGCTTTTGTGAAGGAATTTTGCCCTGCTGGTTTGCTATAGTATTACTAATATTATTTAATTCCTCATTATTACAATAATACTTATTTATACAAAGATTATAAACTACTTAAAACTGTATAAAAGCGGCGGCGCGACTTGGTCATCATAACACTAGCTCGGATCCATTAAAAATTGAATGAAGAAAGTGATTCTCATGCATAGAAAAGAGGAATAACAAGTTACAAATAGGCGAAGAGAGGAATTTAAAATCGGGCTGGGAATTTCAAATATTAGATTTTTCCTGACGCGAGTGGTTAGAGAGCGTTACACGACACTATGTTGGCATGACATGTCACACATCTAGTTTGAATTCCCATGCCCACCACCTCACTCAGGGTGAATTGAATTGGGTAGACAATGCCGAAACGCAATGATTCCGATCTTCCCACGATAGTAGGTTCTTACATACCGTTGGATATCAGCGACTGCTTTTACATTGCCTTGTTCGGAGCCAAAAGCATGGCTAAGCGTCGCATAAAAAATAAAGATACAGTATTCCAGAAACGTAGTTTTCAAAATGAAAAAAATTATTCTGAATATCCTAAATATTCTGATTATCCAGTTTCCTAAACTGTACGCGTCAATGCACGAGCTTATCAAAAACGCGTGTCTGAATTAGGTACAGTACAGCCATATAGTATTTTTCAAATCCGTGGTCACAAATTTTACTTTAGTTAATTTTTAATAAACAGAAGTAACCCTCCTTGAATAAACGACGAAAGTAGTAAACTTACAGCTTTTCATGTCTTCAAAGCATCCGCACAGATTCGATGACCAACCTGAGGTTGGTTGAGTAATTACTACTGTAGTAGTTGACTGAAGAGCAATAGGTTGTTCTGATATGACATTCGGCATCGGGGTGTACTGGAATATTAAAACAAGTTAAATTTTGCAACCACTCTGAAATATAGGTTAATTTTACCATTATTTCTTTACAGTCACATATCAGTACCGTGTGTCTTTGTTGGGTTATCGTGTTTCACTGGGGTAGCAGTTGAACTAACTGTGGTTTATGGTGACGATACTTTAAAACAGAGGTGTGCAACGAACGGTCCGCGGGCCAATTTCGGCCCACAAGGACAAATTGTGCGGCCCGCGGAGTAGTGCTAATTTTGAATGGTGTGCGGCCCGCGAAACGAGTTTTAAATTTAGTTTATGAGTTAAATTTAGTTAATCCGGTACGTACGGGTGATTCCAATCCTTCTGCGTTGCAAAGAAAGTACATTCGTTCAATTTATTATCTAAACATATGACGTCACAATGCCATAACAGCCAGATTGTGCGAAGCAAACAACGCATGTCATAAGATCAATAACCATAACTTTGTACATGCATCTACTAGTAAGACAGTTTAATGAAGGTGGAAGCCTGTGGTATCACCTAGTTACTTGTATATGGCCCTCCCGTATTAAATGTTGCAAACCCGTGCTTTAAGAGACTGTTTACCAATTTGTAAGCAGAGTACAACACAGCAAGGCTGATTGATGTAAATCAAAAGGTTAAACGAAGTAGTCTGCTGTGATATATTATTGTATGTTCGGCCTCAAGTCACTACGAACGGTGCGGCATCGCACTTCCATGAGTCCCGCGTTGATCCGAGACGCAAATTACTAAATTTAACCATTATAAATCATAATTATGTATAGGTCAGCGCGTTTATTCTGTGAACACAAGACTATTTAGGTAAATTAAAATTAATTGCGATTTTGTACGTTACTGAAGGTAATAAAATGCAAACGCTCAATTTCCTGTGAAGTTTGATTTAACCCAGATTGGGCCCCCACGCAATCCGTTTCGTAAAAGACTCCCGTAATTTGACACCGGCCCTGATTGTTTACAACCTTGTATGTCTGATTTAGAGGATTTTTTGCATTCGATACCGCATTAATCATGGTGTGAATAATCACAGTAATAAATTGCGCAATAGTTGCTTATTAATAATCACTGCAGAAAAACCAAAAGTTAGCCACGATAAGTTTTGTTGACAGTGATTCTTCATTCAATGCAACGATAAGCAGAAAACGACCAAGACCAAATATTCATTCCTATTACCAACTTATGTAGAAAGAGTATTTCGACGTGGCGTGCAAGCATTTTCGACTTGATGACTATCATTGAACAACGAGCATACGCATGATTTGACCTCATTTATTTCGCCACTAACGTCACGTCGTTCGACGCGGAAACAATAATGCGGAAAGAATGTGAAACCTAACACACGCGTGAACATTAACCGTGTATAACTCTAACTCAAAATTGTTAATATCCAGTTGATCACATGTTCAACATTTTAAAATTTTACCAGATTTATGATATTTATTTGTTAATAGATGAATTTTTTGTACAAAGCCACTAATGCAAAAATGTGAGATTTGAGAAAACACCTTCTGCCAGGCTTTTAAATAACAAATTGAGTAATTGTCCAGTTAGGGTTAGAGCTGGTGTTAGGAATGATTTGAATATTCAGTGCAATCTGCATTCCTAACCCCAACTGGATAATAATTTGGGTATATCCATAATTCAAATTTTACTTTTTTTCAATATGTTAAAGTTGGGTGAGACCAAAGATCTCAGTTAAAACCACGGCCATAAAATAGATTCCCGGCATCGTCGGAAACCCAATAATATCACTCGACCGGACTCAACTTTTGTGACGAAAAAGCTTTTATTCTTTATATTAGAATTATACGTATTTCAGTCAACAATATATCTGATTATTATAGGGTACGTGGGCCGCAGCGTGGGATAAAAAATTTTTCTATTTATAGGGGTTTTGCAGTGTAGAATTGAAGCTTTGACACTGTTGAAAGCCTTTGAACGAAACACTCACAAATTTTTTTATGTCTATTTGTTAAGCGACTGCTGAAGACAAACAATTTAAAAGGACCTCCTGAAGTATGTGCGCAGGTTAGGGTTCAGGTTGTGCGACATCTTGGTGCTCATACTTCAGGAATACCATTTAGAGTACAGTATTTTGCTCGGTACATTCTATTACAGCTGCAGTAGTATTATAAAGTGCTATGGCTACGTCAAACTTTTGAGACTGGGTGTTTCCATTTTATTCTACATATGTACAAAGCGCTACAACCTTTTTTCCAGCATCTTTTCTTTGCACGCATTGAAAAGGTTTAATTTACTCTGATGGCGGTTTAAAGGCACTCCCGTAGTGTGTGTACCAGGTTAGGGTTAGGCCATAATTTTATTCCGATTTTCCTTATTTTGATTCTATTACGAGTTCGGGGACTGTCTGTGTAATCTAAGTGAATATACCCCTGCTCATAGTTTTCGGACCCTTTAATATAGTCTATACATGGCCAACTTAGTGCGACTACTGCGGAAATGACCTATATAGAGTGATAATAACGTTTAGTTTGTGACTATGACCCGGCGCGAAAGCTGTACAGCAAAGGCAGAACCCGGAAATAACTGGCTGCTATGTCGATATGCTATATTTAAATTAATAATCTGCTGTGGCGTATAGTGGTGAAACATAATCATAGTGTATTGATATTTTGAATTTTGAAAATGGAATTTCCACCACACTGCTTCTATTATTAAAAGCATTACTGTAAATATGAAACCAGTGCGACTTTAATATTATAATAATATTACCTATTCTTAAATATCATACCAATTCCAAGGCCCAAGATCAAAATCCCAGAGTAATGTAACTACGCATTTATCAACAGAAATATAGCGATCTCAACCGCAATTCCCTAATCATAATTCAGGTGTCGATTACTTTAGTTTACGCAAAACTAAAGTAACTAACAGGACGATTATTACAGATAAGTTATCAAATGTTATGAAAAAGGTGCTCCTTGGTTCGGCCGATGTCAAAGTTAAAAGTTCATCTTGTCTCAAGGACGCACTGATAACTGTTAGAAGAAGGGATGGATATATGCTATACATCGATTGCTATCTGAATTTATTGGGCTGCCAAATAGACAATGGAATTCGATTTCTAAGACAACTAGTCAACTACACAAGACGTGTACAGTCAATCACGTGTATTGTCACGGTAACTCGAAAACATCACAACACGCAACCAGAAAAAAATATAGGTTTATTCGAAGCCGAATTCAATTTTTCTAGACTGGTGGTTCTTTTATGGTCCGAATTGAATTAGTATACATAATTATGCGACAGACATTTATATTGAACCAAAGTACCTACAAATATGATTTTGGTTACCAAAAATTATTCATCGAAATCGAAAACCATTTCTTATAACGATGCAGAGAGATTTCGTGATGAACTATGCGCATTTTCTGTACACTATTTGAATAAAGTAGCGACTTTACATTCTAAAATTAATTACGTTTTGCACAAAGCGCATTTGATACACTCAATGAAGGAAGTGATACATACCGTCATTTGCATAGCTGACTGAACATCTTTGGAGGAATTCATTGCTTTTGCGTTCTGGTAAATACAAGCAAACGTATTGGCTATTTTTAATTATACCTAGGTTCTAAAATAAAGAAAAATAGGTTTCAGCCTTGGTGAGGATTACAGGCTATTTCTTTTGGTAAGTATTACTTGGCAGTTTGTAAGCTGCCAATAAAATTGACAAAAAATTGCTTTATTTATGATAATACAATACGGCGCAGTATAAATATGATACAAAATATACAGAGCAGAAATGCGAATAGGAATGTAAACACATACCCACACCTATATATAATATATTTTTTGCTAATGAAAAATTCTATTTAGTCTGGAAGCCCAAATTTTGTGAATATGAAAAGTTTTGTATAATGAAATTGAATGATCTGAGCTGCTTCGAATATACAACTTTTTTGCCAAAAACAAAATTATCACGTCCAATAGCTATTGCCAATAGCTATAGCTATTTTAGAAATACTTTATGTGTAAAAGCCTTCGTCGGGTGGGCGCCCGTTAACGACGAGGAGAACGTTAAATAAAAGTTTCAAAAGAAAAGCTTTTTAACGTTTTTAATAAAATATACCCTATGGGTCGCGATAGCGATTGTTTGATTTCATTGTAAACGTTTTGAAAATAAAACAATAGCTCAGTTTCTGAGTGACGGATGTTTCTACGCGTCTCTACTGTTTACAATAGTGAATAGCATATTTTACCTTCACTTAATAAATGTCAGGAGCACGCTGAAACTGTGCAAAGCCATGATGATTTGTCTACAACTCAGCTGTGTACTATCATATTAATTGACCTGCCAGCTTTTTTGTTCGACTTTTGTTTATCTTAAGTTAGCATATGTTATGTTTACTAATGCCACACCTTTCCCTGTTAAACTTGCATTGTTCAATACTTGAATCAAATTTGAAAATCGGTGGCGAATGGACTGAAGAATAACAATACCAAACATCATCATTAACACAGCAAACAACGCGCTATGGGTTTATTTCATGATTATGAAAATGAAAGACCACTGCATAAAACGAGTATTGGACGCAACTGGGCACGATCGCCAAAACAAAGTCAGCGCGGCGCAAACTATTGGGAGGTTACGCGGGTATGACGGTTACGCTCCGATGCCACTGATCTGGCATCAGATTTCAACTTACATCCGAAGTTGACGCGACCATAGACGCGACGCTTGTCTGACAATGCACCATTCATTCGTGTGTTTTGCATGTCAGGCGTAGGCGAAGATCCGTTTAACTGTGCGGTAGCGCGATTGTTGTTTTGGACAATCGCGTCCCCAGAAAATCAGCGGCCGTGAAGACTATAACTGGAAATTCAGAGTTGAAATTGCACGACAACCTACATTCGATATGAAAATTTGGATCTTTTGCACAAAGCCCCCACCGCTAAAAAAGTGAGTGTGAGTTTTGAGAAAACATCCCAGCCACGTTTTAAAATAACAAATGAGTAATTATCCAGTTAGGGTTTGGAATGATTTGAAAATAATAAGTTCCAACGAAATCTTCAATTCTAACACTAACTGGATACTTAACTTTTATTTTTTGAAGGCTGGCGGAGTGTTTTTTGACAGGGGTTTGTTCAAACAATCCGACCATTTTGATATAATTCAATGATATATCATTCGGAACGGGCTGTCTTATGTATTCATATCACTAACACTAGGTTCCCAGTTCCCTCATTCCAGAATGTCACTACGAAAGCTACATTTTAACATGACAAGATCACATAAATCTAATTCATAACTTTCGAAACGAAAAATGTAATTTTAGACGTCATCTGCGGTGTATATCATTCGTTTACTGCGGTCGAATAATATCTAAAACAAAAACGAGTTTTCTGATTAACACGACATTTCGAAAACAAGAGTTCGCGAGAACATACAGAATATCACCACTGATTCATTCTCTATACCAGTGGTTCTCAAAAGTCCGCGCCCCCTTTTTAGAATTTGTCAAGTCTCGCGCCTCACTTCAAAAATAACTAGCTAACAATAAGCTACAAATAACTGATAGCCAGGCAAAAGTACGTTTTATTAAAAAAAAAATTGTTGAAAATACATGGATGGAACGTAAATATTGAAAAACAAGTGAACAAATTTTTTTTTTTTAATTAGCTTCACGCCCCCTCGAAAATTGTCTACCTTGCGGTTCGGGATGGTACTTGAATACGAAAAATAAGAAAATGTTTACCTCAACAAGTCCAATATTTGAGTCTGACCTACTAGAAATAACGTATTTCATTAAATACTTTGATGCCCTTATTGCTTAAGCCAGCCCTGTAACAAATATCACCTGTATGAAAAACACGGCCAATTTTATTCGGCGAATTGAAATAGCAGGATGTATCTCGAATTTATGAGTAGTATATGAAATTTGACAATATGATCGGCATCCGGTAACTGAAAATACCTAAATCAGGAGTTCCTGTTGGTTATGATGATCACCAATTCGAACAACCGACTCCTGCAATCAGATATTTAACCAAAACAATTACGCAATCAGATATTTAATCGATTCTGCCACAATTTATACCGAATATCATAAAATTATTGGGTTAGGGATTTCCGTGTCAAACGTTGAATGACAACCACACGGAGGAATGTGATTCGCCATATTATTATTCGCCACGAGATTATTTGGAAAATATAGATTAGTGATGAAATATCCTATTCAAGGTCTTAATCGCAAGGATCATCAAACTCAAAGCGGGTGTTATAAACTCATTGTGAAATGGTTGTTGATGTTATTCAATTAACGAGATTATCTATTGTTTTAGAAACTCCTAAATCTGAACTCCAATATAAAATAATATGTTATTCATCACAAGTTAACATTCGACTAGACATCAGGCATTTGAAATCGACTTTAATAATGGTCGATTCAGAGCAAAATGTCATAAGACGGTATAATAATTTGGCGAATCGAAACCTTTTGTCTAGTTACCAGTCAATTTCTGATATGGGAACAGAACCATTGAGAGCTTATACATCTTAATGAATTGAACCAGTTAATTGAATGACATCCGGTCTAAATTGTTTGGGCTAAATATCTGGTTGCAGAACTCACGGGTAAGAATACGCGGCTCGGGTAATTGAGATGTCTCTTCAGTCTCGTCGATGAAAAACAAACATATTCAAGTCATCCCAAGCTAGTTCGTTAGAAATGTTTACACATTTAGTTGCATTCACTGAACTATTGATATTTTCACCTGCTATCCATAAAAATTACTTGAATTTTCAAACTCATTTTTTCACCTCATTGCTATCAAAGTTTAATTCCGTCTCATATTGTGTGATTTTCCATGCAAACAATTCCCGATAGCTTCAACTTGCTGCACGGACATCCATACTCGAATGCCACCGAGTCGTCAACGACACTTGATAGCTGGTAATTCAAGTCATCTACTTGACGAGGTATATAGCATCCGGTCTAACTCCGTAATCGAAACTTTGGTATCGGTGAAGCTGCTCTTGTACGTAGTTGTGTTTTTTAGTGATGTACCTCATGACGTCAGAATCAGGTGTAACCCGGTGATTCGGACGCGTCAATTTTATAGGGCAGTGGTTCTTAAAGTATGGGTCGCGACCCAAACATGGGTCGCGGAAGGTTTAAAAATGGGTCGCGACAAGGTCGTCAATCTAAGAGAAGGACGAATTTTCAGCTTTCCCAATGTTTCAATTTAGCTTCTAAACTCTGGTATTTAAAAATAATGAAATATAAAATTTCATTCACGGGAAGAACTGTCTTGAGCTCATTGTTACATCACAATTCTGATATGCCAGTCACGTGTATTATTTGTATGGTATCGTTAACCATGCACGTCGCTTGTCGTTGTGTTGACCGCGTGGAATGTCGTCTTAGTGGATTAAAATAACCAAAAATGGGTGTCTTTTTGGTAATGTAAATTGTAATAGACGACGCAATGAAAAAGCTCGCTTCTCGACATTGGATTATTCAATATCTAGAGAAAATGTGACTTCATCTCGAGGCACCATTTACTGCGAACGAGGCAGTGTGTGCACATTTGATGAGTAAAAAGTTGTATATTGCGAGAGATACCGAAGGCCAGCTAGGATGTCGTGTTTGCGACAGACAGCGGACGCCTTTTCTGCTACAATTCGCGACAAGGCACTTGTGCGAGCGAGAATATAGGGGATAGCATGAATTCGCCGAAGCTGAAAACGGTAACGTAGATATTTCGTGGAGAAGCCGAGTGGGTGTATGCTGCTGTGGCGAATATCTCTAGCAAGTTTTCCGAAAACTTGTATCGGGACAGCTCTTCCCCGGCTCAACTGTTTTACATATTTGTCTAATACTCAAACAAGCATTATATTCACGAATCTCGAGGCGCATAATGATTTGCGAGAGGATTGCTAGATATCTCGCAGTCGCACGGTGGTTCGCGTTGCATTAGTGGATTACGGCATCCAATGCCATCGAGTATATGTATTAGAAAAAATAGCTGAGCAACTATTCCCACACCCGACATTGACTGGTAACCGGACGTGATGTCATGGTGGGCCATATATGATTAAGTTATGTTATTGTCTTTCTTCCTCACAAGGGTATATATATATGAAAATATCATCAAACTCATAGACGAAATATATCAAATAGTTTATACTTCACAACAATTTAATGATTTCAGTTCCCTCCGATTTATTATTATTTTTCTGTCGGTAATATAAACGAAATACGTTCACGTATCAAATTATTGAGATAAAAGTTTGACACGCTATTCTTTAATGTCCCCGACTGACGAACGCTTACAAGCCGGGGTTTCAATTACTTTAGGTACTTTCCAAATCATAAGTATATGTAGCATATTGCTATTTAAATTCGATTCATTGCTTGGACTAATATTGTGGCACAATTACAGGAAATTGTCGGAATTAAAATGATTCAAATATTTTAGGTACTTTCATTTTGACAGAATTGTAATTGAAATAAAATATTCAACAGTTATCAACCGAGTTTGAATCAAGCGAAATTTGGTAAAAATCGACGAACCAAGCTCAAGCATACATAAACGTCATCATGATGATGTCATCAAAAAGCATATAAACGATTTCAAAATTTGAAGGAAAGGACACAGTTAAATAATAGAAATATGTAATGTGTATAATTCAATAAACAAAAGTATACTGAAGGCTAGCAACTATTTCCACAATATTTCCCGTCTAAACTTAACTTAGGAACGTAGAAACGCCTTGTCCGAAGACTGAATGGTAATATTGCCATGCATGGATCCGTTCCAACCTTCTAATCTGAAATTAATACGAGCGTACAACCTACATGCCAGTTATATTAGGTTCTTAATTTATCTTTCCAGGACACTTGGCAGGACCAGGCACTTCGAGTACCTCGGTATTGTGATAGTATTAAGAACGCACAAAAATAGGCTCTTCAGAAGTCAATATGGAGGTAACTAATTTTGTTCGCCTACTTTACATCAAGTTGTGTAAAGGTACTGAAGCCTATGGGCAGGGAACATATCCACTTAGCTAACACAGACAGTCCCCGACTCGTAATAGAACTAAAATAGGGAAAATCGGAATAAAATTATTGCCTAACCCTATCCTGGTACACATACTGCGGGAGTACCCAAAAATAGATACCCACAATAATCATATCCAAAACACCGAAAACAAAAAAAACTCAGAAAGAAAAATATGCTTCGCAATGTTAATCGGACACGGAAGAAGCCAGCAATTTACCTATTTCCGAGTCTGAGTGTCTGATAACTGAGTGAAAGGACGTGGTATGACATAGGATTAAGCAGGCTTTCTATTTGGAAAATCCGATGGCAAGATTATAAATGTAGGTGGTTGAAGCACTGATCATCTAATTAAATATATTTACTTCATTTTTGGTGAATATGAGCTTAGTATTCAGATGATAGGTATCTGTAAAATGCTACCATTCTTTTAGAAGACTTCATTTGTGGAATCGTAGGCCAACGAGGACGCACGTAGTATATAAAAGTGCAAATATATATTTTCTTTTTCAGTTTCAGTGTGTGTGTAGTATGAAAATAATTGGTGTCCTTCTAACAATTTAAGTCTTTTGCGCCCGACAATTTAAACCAAATTTTCTATATGACTATATATAGCGGAAGACTTCACAAAATAATCAATTTATGAAGGGAAAATGCTGGGTTTGCTGGAGATAGCTCTGTTTTAAAAACCAATGCATTAATCGCGGCATTTCATTTTAGGCATGTGTTTTTCATTTCTATATACAGGGTGTAATGTCATAATGTGGTTAACCACGAATATGATTAATCTCGGAGAACACAATTCGATACTCCCGTAATATGTGTATCAGGTTAGGGTTAGGCCATAGTTTGAATTTGGAGTTCGCAGACTGTTTTTGTGAGCCAAGTGAATATATCCTCTGTACATAGTAGTCAGTCCCTGTACCCACCGCGATGTAAAGTATTGGTACACACACTAATGGAGCGCCCAAAATTCGACGTAAAGACAAAAACAATATGTAAAGAAGTCGAATACAAAAAGCATAAAATTTTATGCTGTCTTGAATACAGTAGGTATAAATGAATTTTTTTCATCGTTCTAAGCACAAGTCCTCTCTTGGAAAATAGAACTAACAGCAGGAGTCTTTTTGTGGGTATCCCAAAAAATCCATCTGCCTCGAGATCTGGCACATTGCGAAAGGTAGGCAGCATGTCGTCGTGCAGCAATCATCGCAAATTGAACCCTAAAAAATAAATTTATCATATGTTAACTATTTATTGTTATATTACATAAATCAAATTTTGTCTGATTTTTGGCGAGGCGAAAAATCTATCTGTTCTATCTGTAGTCCGAATGTCATATTAACAGCGGTTTACAAGCGGATATTCTAATTTCTTCATTCATTGGTGCCGAATTGATGGGTGATGCTCTTCTATATAGCTTAGCCCCGGGCCCGCGGGCCAAATCCGACCCGATTGAGACTGCGATTGAATGGCACGAGGCCTAACGTTTTATACTTTTTCTTTTGTAAAAGTGTCAATATTGTTCACAAAATAGAACTTTTACGTTGCACTTTCATGGCCCGTCAGTATAGATGGGCAAAATTGTTGGTTCGTGTTACAAAAACCACGCCCACCTCTGGCTTAGTCTCACTGATTTTATTATAAATTAGATTTACCATGGAATTCAGGAGGTTTACACGGGTTGCCAGCAAACCCGTACTTGGAATCCCGTTATTTTTTTTGAAGCTATCAAATGCGGCATGGTTGCGGGCTGGATATGACCTGCGAGCCGTAGGTTGCCGACCCCTGCCATGAAGTTATTAATGCTTACCGCTATTCCGTGCTTGTTTCTGAACGCAGCTCTCATCGCAAGATGTCCTCCGGGAACACAACCAGACGGATAACCACTGCATCCCACGCAGCAATTTTCTCCCATTCGAGAAGATATGCAGGCATAGTAACAATTACCAAACCAAAGGGCGCAACAACCTTAAAGTAAATAAAAGTTAAACTAAAGTTATCTGGGTTCATAATACCTAAAATAAGGAATCGAACTAAGATGAGATATAAGTGTTAATCGTCATATATTTGTGTACCCGACTTGGTCCTCCCGTAGTATGTGTACCAGCAGGCTAGAGTTAGGCCATAATTTGATAACGATTTTCCCTATTTTAGTTCTATTACAAGTTCGGGGACTGTCTGTGTTATCCAAGAGAATATACCCCCTGCCCATAGGTTTCAGCCAATTTACACAATTCGATGTAAAGTAGGGGAACAAAATTAGTTACCTTCATATTGGTACACAGACTTCTGGAGCGCCAAATAATGAATCGAATATATACGAGAAATAAGTGTGAACATCATCATATATATATATGCGTATCCGACTATCACCAATCAAATACCTGATATACGAAACTCTACTTGTACCGATATTTACCACATCTATTACCACGTAACTCCCGTAAACATGCTTCAGGATATTTTTCTGCGGCAGTGTGAAAATTTTCACAGAAATAAGAGGTTATTTACTTACAACTCTTGATGTCATCAAAGCAGGAGCATATGCCGGATGACCACATTGTCCCTTGCGGCTGAGCAATGACCACGGTTTGTTGAATAGCCATTGGCTGCTGCGTAACAACTGTCACAGGCCCCGGCGCAGACTGAAAATAAAATTAATTTTCAATAAATTTACATAATAATGAGGGTACTCCCGTAGTGTGTGTACCAGGTTAGGGTGAGGCCATAATTTTATTCCGATTTCCCTTATTTCATTTTTATCACGAGTTCGAGCACTGTATGTGTTAGTTAAGTGAAAAAACTGCCCATAGTAATCAGTCTCTTTACACAACTTGATGTAAAATAAGCGAACAAAATTAGTCATATTGGTACACACACTTCTGGAGCGCCATAATGAGGATATAAAAACAATAGACTAATGCTCAAATATATATATATACTTAATTATGCACGGTGGTCGCGCAGTGGTACCGAGACTGTTCGCTGGCAAGAGTAGCAGACAGATTAAAACGTGTTTCCCTTTAATTAAAATGAAACAGTAAAATTTATGTAAATAATCGGGTCATATGGGAATCGGATCAAATTTAAAAAAAACTCAATTAGTCATTAATTAGGTCAATTAGTTTCGAAGTGAGACTTTCTCAAAACAAATATCACAACAAGTGGAAATTTGATATACACATACACTTCGTTTCTAAGAAAATGAAAACATTATGAATCTCGCATATTACTAATTACATATTAAAATTGAATCTAACGTTCTATTGAATAATATGAAAACGAGAATATCGGTCAGAAACCGAAGACTTATCGATAATAAGCTGGGGGATCCCCCAAAACAGAAACTATGACTCCATAGCGACACCGTGTGTCCCATCACTAAATAATGAATAACTCGCTAATTATACGACATAATTCATCCAAAATCAATAGGCTTCTGATCCGAGATATGCTGAATGCACTTGCAAAATTTTGAGCGGATTCAACCTCGCTTTCGTGAGATATCGCGTGTATGTAACAGACAAACACACAAATACCTATCAACATATTTACCGATCCAGATCGATAAGTAATGATTGTACACCTCTATTGAGGTGATTTTCTTGCAACCTATTATATATTGGCGTTGTTTCAGTCTCAGTATATATTATGATACCTCGATCAATTGCGTGGGCAACATATTGTTCCACATACGATAGAAATTGGCGTAAATTGAATATAATTGAAGTAAGTTGAGTATCAAAAAACGTTTATTTTGTTAAATTGGCTGACAATGATTTCCTACTATTTGCGAAATTTACGCGTTTTATCTGCGTTTTATGCGAAAAATGAAGACAAAGTGGTACGGGTTATATTCGAATATCAAAAATTCATAAATGTATAAAAAGCTATAATGTTTTTTTATTCAAATATTTGAGATATGCAAACTACATGCAACTAATGATATCACACATTTGTGTGGTGTTCTTTTATTAACTCTTCATAGTTTTCATAAGTATAATATACATATTCACAGTGTCACAAGTGAAAACAAGAAGCCAAAACTAAATTTAATCGCAATCTCAACAAATTCCTTCAGCTATTTTTTAACTAAAACATCAAAATTTGATTTTAGTTTTATTGTGGCAACATCAAGCGGGCCAAATTGAATTACCCAACAGGCCGGATTCGGCCCGCGGGCCGTACTTTGTCATGTCAGCACCGAAATCTCTATATGAAGCTATTCAGCTCATAAAACTGTAAACGGGCTAATTGCACGCCATAAGTATTCTTTGATAAATTCTATACCTACCATATGAGACATGTCGTTCGTTGTTCAAAATACCTCTGATGATAAACTATAGATATTAACTGGGACAAAGCAAATTACTCAATATGCTGAATATAAGAAATAAATTTGAACTTAGTTTTGCCCTTCATAAAAATAAAAATAAAATTATCCAATAAAAAATAACTTTTATCGCAAAAATTTTGTTTTAGTTTTCCAATAATAATATTTGGGGTCAGGCGAATGCAAAAGATTTAAAATAGTGTTTGGGGTAAACAAACTCAGGCTAGTTCAATACATCAAAATCCTCTTATTTTGTGTCTGTAATTCTTAGGTTTTCAAGATAAATAAACTTCTTTATCATTCCTTACACACAACCGCGTCTCATCAGTATAAAAACTATTTTCGCGCAGATTAGTACGTTACTTTGATACGATTTGTGATCGATCATGCACTGAAGCCGTCGTATGACTACCTCACCAATGTACAGTAGAAACAAGATATTTTTTTCGGACCTCCTGGACCTGAAGTATGCGCACCAAGATGGCGTACAACCTGAACTCAGGTTGTGTACCAGGTTAGGGTTCAGGTTATGCGACATCTTGGTGCGCATACTTCAGGAGTACCTTTTTTTCATATACTCTGCGTTGACTGCGAATTTTTCTCCATAATCCTTACGTATTACTAAAATGGAACATGTTCTGAGCAACTTAAAACATTTCAAGCCATGAGATTTATTATGTTGGGCATTGAACTAATATATAGGGCAGGGTCGGCCGACGGGCCACATTTAGTTTACTAATAATTGCGCGGGCCACTTAACATGGTAATTATTTTCTAGTTTTGCTACACTGACTAAAAGTTAATGAAAAACAAACAAAACCCTCGCATCAAACTTTTGACCTTCACAGATGTATTAAATGAAGTTGTAAAGGGAAAGGGAAAAATTGAAATTGTAAAGGAACTTTATGAACACTCTGTATATTATTATACTAATATCACATATCACACTAATTATCCATTTCTATCTTCGTCAATTACTAAAACCTCTTCTCAAACATCACCTGGTCTCTTATAGGCAATTATATTCTAATATAGACACGCTATCATGTTATTTTATTGAAATTGGAATATGAACCGGTAGCTTCCACTAACTAATTTCCTTCCCGCATTATGAGGAGGATTTGAATATAGAAGCCATCCATGTTATCATTGGTTAATTGAAAGGAAGCAATCTTCATTAGAGATACTGGTCAAATTGAAAGCATTGTTGCGCGAATAAATCCGTGTATTCTTAGAATGGTTCATATATAACAGAAGTAAAACATGAAATACTTTTAATAAATTACGCTTTGGTTCACTATTTCAACTGTTGAAAACAACTATCTCAAAATCGCACATCTTGATTCCTAGCCTGCTTAATATGCTTCGAATTCCCCAATCGTTTCAATTATACACGAATTCAAACTTTACTACTTTGCGGAATAATATTTCGGTACAGTCAATGACAGCCCAACAATTCTGTCGCAAGTGTTTCAAGTTTCAGCCAATGCTTTGTCAAACATGGCGCAAATATAAAAAAGTATGTTTTCAAAGATTACCAATGGTCCATATATGGCATTTAATTTTGATAAATGCGTTGTGACATCTTATACGAGTCAATACGGAAGTACTTTACTGGAGAGGAAACAGTGGGTTTTTTGTTTATATTTAATGTATGATCTTATAATAGAAGTTCCAAAAAGCAGGATAAAGTATAAATTCTCTTTCCGACTTGTGACATATTTTCCGTGAATCCGAAAATAAGAATCAAAAATTAATTATATTCGGGCACAATGTCACGGCAATCTGAGGACATAAATTGTGTGGCAAATTCGCGATTAATATTAATTAATATTTTCGTATTTACAAAATACAACGGCGATCTATGGACTTAGAATGCGTGGTAAACTACCCGATTATAATTCGTTTTTGATTCCTATTTTCGTATTTATAAAATAACAAGCCGGCAGGCGCCCAGGATCTCCGCTGATAGTGATGCCTGCACTCAAGCTATTGATTGCCATCCATAGAGACTTGAGGATCTTTAACGGTGGCGCGTATAAAAGGGGTATAAAAAGTCGATTTGGACAAGCGGAAATAAACGGTTTTAAGTAAGTGAAGCGGATGGCCAAAAAAGCCAGTTCATATTTAACGCTGCGCGTTTTGTAGACATACTCGCGTGACTGATACGAGGTGGCTAAAAAGTAAAATGAAAAATATAATGTTTGGTAGGCGCCCAGGATCTCCGCTAATAGTTGAGGTCCACTCAAACAACCGGTTACCATCCTCAGGAACTTGCGGATCGATAAACGGCATCGTGATCAAGTGAACGCGTTACCGAAATTGCCAGCTCATTTAAACTCTGCGCGTTTCGTAGACATTCTTGCGTGAGTTGTAAACTGCAGCTGAAAATTAATATAATGTTCACTAAAATCACTAAGGCTTGCCCAGTATATGGAGTATCGGGACGAAAGACAACTTGTTCTTAATTTTATTCGTCTCTGCGGAAGGTAGCGTTCTTGGAATTTTAATTTTTGACTTGGTTGACAAGAAAACAGCGATAAATTGTAAAAAATTTGAAATTTTCTTAACGACCGGCGCGATTTTTCATTGTTGCCATTGAAACGAAACTTTAATCCGGACCTTCTATATAACGCACATCACTAGGATCTTAGGATAACCCAGGTGTAAAATTTCATCTAGTCCAGCCGGACGCTAGAGCTTGACACACAGACAGTTAGACAGAACGACCGATAATGAGGGTCTCCCATAGCGGAGAGTCGGTAGGCGACCAGGATCTCTGCTGATAGTTGATGCCTGCATACAAGCTATTGATTGCCATCCATAGAGACCTGAGGATCTTTAACGGTGGCGCGATTAAGTAAGTGAGGCGGATGGCCAAAAAAACAGTTCATTTAACCCTGCGCGTTTTGTAGACATACTCGGGTGACTGGTATACTGTCGCTAAAAATTGAAAAAAATAATGTTCACTAAAATCCCTAAGGCTTCTCCAGTTTATGGAGTATCGATACCAAGGACAACTTATTGGAAAGAGTATTTTCCCGTGCGGAAAGTAGCGTTGCTGGAATTTCAATTTTCAACTTGGTTGACGAGTAAACGGCGATAAGTTGTGAAAAAATGGACTGAAACGTATGGACTTTCTATGAAACGCACAATACTAGGGTGACAGGATGACCCACGTGAAAAATTTCATCTCAATTGGCCCAGTCGTTTAGACGCTACGTCTAAGCAGACCGACAGACAGACAGACAGATACACAGACAAGCCGGTAGGTCCACAGACAGACATACAGAATGACTGATAATAAGGTCTCCTACAGAGCGGAGATCCAACAGACAGACAGACAGAATGACCGATAATAAGGGTCTCCTAGAGAGGAGATCCAACAGAACGACCGATAATAAGGGTCTCCTAGAGCAGGGCTTCCCAACTAGGGGCCGCGGCCCTGGAAGGGGGCGCGAAACGAATTTTAGGGGCCGCAAAGAGAACACCAAATTTGCACGAAGTACTATATTTATTGTACTTTTTCAGTCTCTTGATTCGAAACACAATTATTAAAAATTGTGTAAAACAAAAATTTTACGATTCCGAGTTAATACATCTTCATACCGTGTTTCCCCGAAAAATAAGACAGTGTCTTCGATTTTCTTTCGAAAATAACACCTTATTTGTGGGGGGATGTAGAGAATAACGAGATTTTTTTGAATGAATACCGATTTCCATTTACCTGTTTAATAGAATGTTTTCATTTAAAATAACTGCTAGATATAGATTATTAAAGTAGAAAAGATTTCTCGCTATCGACTAGGACTCAGTGGTTCTCGAACTTCATTGTATTGTGTAAACTAGGCAGAGATAATAAAGAAAAGTTAACCTTGATTAGCTTCAAAAGGCATAAAGTACATATTAACGATGACTAATTGTGTTTTATTTTGAAGCAGCATATTTTTTGTGTAGGTGCGCCATGAGCTTTTCCCTGATAATTTGGAGCGCACAGACCGATGCCTTATGCTAAGTTTGATCAATAAGAGTGAACAATTCCGGATAAAGACCAGCCCATCGGTGGCCAGACATTGTAATTCATCATTTAGGCCTGCATAAACAAACATTGCGCCACGGCTGGACTTGTTATGAGGCAAAAAGCATTCGCACTCATTACATTGAATAATTGAGTAACCTTAATCTGAGTAAATATGTGCTTGTTTTTGTTATTGAGTAGGCATACTAAACACTGAGAATTAGCTATGTCAATAAAATATCAAAAATGCATATTTTGAACTGTTTAGCATTATTAACTTAATCAAGGGCCGCGAAAAATTTTAATATATCAAAAGGGGCCGCGAGCTCAAAAGTTAAGGAAACCCTGTCCTAGAGCGGATATCCAATAAAAGTATTATTACTCAAACATATAACGGGGATCTGCGGACTTGAAATGTGTGGTAAAATTCCGAATATATATAATTTTCGATTCGTATTTTCGTACTCACGAAAAAATTGTCACAAGTCATGAAAATAACTCATACTTTATCCCGCTTTTTGGCGAATAATTTGGATAATGGTTGGTATTTAAAAGTATGGATGTTTTACTAGGATGATTTTGTGTTGCGCAAATATTCAAATCTATCACCGATACCACTATTTAAAATGCCTTGTCGTATTAATTCGATTCTTTTAACATAACTCATCGCAATAATCTGCAAACATGAAATGCCTGGTAATATAGCCAGCTTGTAGATAGCAGTTATTCCATTGTTTATTGTAATTCTTTCATATACTTAGATAAGCTTATATTACTTGATTTTATTTTCGAACTATTCGAAATTTCATATTCGAATGCTAAAAGCCCCCAAAAGGGTGCCACGAGCCATAAAAGGTTTGAAACTACTGCGCTGTAACAACCATGTACCTTTTGGATGAGTTGTTTCAAGCAGTGGTGAGATTTAGGGGGTTTATTTATACGGGTTCGCGCCCAATTTTGAAATGTCGTTATAATGAGCGACATTTGGCGTTTCATTAGTTATGTATTAGATTTATGCAAAGTGTGTCGTGTTAATGTAGCTCACGTAAGGCGTACAGCTATTAGTTTGGCGTGGCTATCTGAAATGAAGAAAGCTATTATTAAAGCGTTCGAAACAAAAAAGGGACCTCCCAAGATGGTGCACAACCTGAACTCAGGTTGTCCAAATTTCGTATAATTAGCGAGTTATCAATTAATTAGTGATGGGACACAAGGTGTCCCTATGAAGTAGGAGCGCTGTTTTGGGGATCCCCTAAGTTTCGATCGATAAGTCTTCGGTCTCTGACCGATATTCTCGTTTCTCTTTCGGTACGTTTTTATTCCATATGAGGTTTTAGGTCAATACTATTTGGGTTATTTTTGGTTTCTATATATGTTATATTCCTATATAACATTAATATACTCCTATATAAAAGAACCCTTTAAAAAAGTTATTCTTTGCCAAAATATATAGCTGTTTGACGAATTTCCTGTTTTTCTGGCGACCACCATGTATATTTGCTGCTGCACCCTTTACTTGAAACGGCGATAAACTTTACTTACCGGCACTGCAACTGAATTCATCTGCATTTGTGATCGAGTGGCAATTGCAATAGAACGATTGCAAAATGTTGACAGATAACAGCCAATATTCCGGTATTATAACTCAGTAGACGTCTCGTACAATGTTTTATTGAAGGTAAACTCTCTTATGTAGAACTGTTTTACATCAAAAATTGGAAAAGAAATACAAGTTTAGCCCTGTGGTTGTCAGTTACTTGTGGAGGCAAGCCTGTCGTCCGAAAAATCGACCAAAATCAAATTTAGTCTGTGACACTGGGGGCAATCCGAAGCAAATGATCCAACTCCAGTCGAAACCATATAAAAACATAATCTGAATTTCGATTGATTTGCATGAACACTTTTACCAATACTTTGTGTACAATATAAAGGTAACTAATTTCGTTCGCCCAATTTACATTACAATTCGCACAAGTTGTATAAAGCGGCGGAAGCCTATGGGCAGGGCGTATATGCACTTGTCTAACACAGACAGTCTCCGTAATAGAACTTCGTAGAACTCGTAATAGAACTAAAATAAGGAAAATGGAATAAAATATGGCCTAAACGCTAAACCTAACCTGGTACACATATGGCAGTATCTTTACTTCTACGGTTCATCAGTGAATTAGCTATGAAGGTCACCATATTATATGAAATGAATGTGCTAATTGCGAGAGACAAAACGCTTGTCGTCCATGCCATTGAACAAAAACCCTTATGCTCTCATGATCCACCGTCTTCGAGAATGAATATCCTATTTCTAACAATCTAATAAATATAAAGTAAATATTCAGATTGAATGATTGACTGAAATCAATATCGTGCTAAGGTTCGCCTTTCAACTATTTGGCTGAAAAAATTAGTACTTTACAGAAATATTATTCAACTTCAACGGTACAATAGAATCTAACTATGTAAAATTACAACGGCAAAGACTTGGTGTTATCAGTCATGTGTAAAACTCCCTCGTTAAAACTCTCTTTCAAGTACCTCTTCCGTAATTGTAGCAAGCCATGCTGAGTACCCTGATAGATACGAAAAAATCAAACAATGGGCACACTCCACTTTGAAGAACGACGGGTTCTGTGTTATTGACTGTATTATGTTTTTATTGCGTTAGGTTCTACATAACTGTATATAATGATATATAAATTTCTTTGGTTTTGGTCCTCAGTATGGACAGATTTATATTGGTACTTGGAAAAAAACATTGAACACAAACAGTTGTTTGAAACATTTAATATTACATAGAAAACTGGTATTAATGACGATTTTTCCCTTTTCAGCCTACTTCTCGAGAATGTCTTGAACTAAAGATCAACTACGAAAAGCGTATGGAACAGACAAAGGCATAATAATGGATTCCCTGTGAACATCCCTCTCTAAAATGTGAAACTTCACGGTGGTGCGAAACCACACCTTCACATCCCGAATTCAAAATATAATTGCCTATGATCATCCACAAAAAGGCGTACATAATAGTACAGATGGTCAGGGGAATAAATAACACATTTTTCGCAAATGGCAAATTTCTGCCCCCTGCTAAATTTGGAAACACCCTTTCCCCGATTCCACATTCACCGCATCGTGGTGATAACGACATTACATCAAACCTCTAAACCAGCCGTTCTCAAACATTCTAAGCCGCGCCCCCTTTTAAGAATTTGTCTAGTCTCGCAACCCACTTCTAAAATAACTATGGCGAAAGTATGTTTTATTCAAAAAACACGTTGAAATACGTGGAATGTAAATATCCAAAATAAGCAAATGCCAATATCCAAATTAAGATCAAATCTAAGAGATATTTTTATTTTCAATTAGCCTCACGCTCCCTCAAAAATTATCTACGCCCCTCTTGTGGGGCGCACCCCACTGTTTGGGACCCACTGCTCTAAATTAACTGGGTGGCTATCGTACATAGTGAAAAAAGTGAACAAATCATCTTGGAAAATCTTAATTCTTTCCTGGTTTTAGCAAGTTCTATTCAAGTCTGCAACCAAATCGCTCATCGCTTTTACATATGGATGGAAATCTAATTTTAATTTTTTGATGTTAGTATTATGTATTATGAATACTTTGACATAAATACGCGTTGGAGGGCCGTAGAAGTTTTGTATGTCAATTTTGCATAGATCAGTTGGTTTTATTGAAGCGTGTATGATTGATAAACAATGAGTTAAAAGGAAAAGATGTTTTTGAGTCCGCTGAGAATATTCTTTAAAGCAAAGAGTATACAATGTTTATATTAAGCTTTTTATATTCTGAAGTAAGTAAAGAACCTTTACCATTTGTCAATGTTACAATGAGATATTCATATATCCTAACATCTGGGACGCACGATTATATCGGCATATCGTATAACTCGTGTACGTATGTACTGCTTGATAATGGAATAAACCTAATTTCGAATATTTTTTTGTTACATGGGTTATGTAACTGTTATTCGTGCTCAGAAACTTTTTATTCACTGCTAACACATTCAACAGAGCAAAACGTTGCTTGATAACTAATGGGCGTAGACCGTGAGAATATAATTAACGTTCAAATTAACGACAATAACACTATTGACGAAGATCTATTATATCCCAAAATACATAAATCGAGTATTTTATCCCTGACGTCATATGATGTATACGCGACAAAGAGTGGAAATTTTCTGGCCTGTCTTACAATATTACACACCGCCTTTATGTTTGAGCTGTCTTATTTTCGTCGATGAATTAAACTCATCAATATTTTCAATGTTAAAAAACATACCCCACGGGTAATAGTGGCTTTTGAATGATTGGCGCTATATTTATAGGAATTTAAATTTTGAAATAATTTAAGCACTCGTTCGATATTTATTCGAGATTATTTAGTTTTGTTTCACATGAGTAGCACTACCACAATTACTGTGGTGAGTTTAAAAGCAACCTGGTCTTGAGTTGCAAAGAAATGTTTAAAATTGCTTTTCTCCAGCTTCTGATAACGGCTTCACATTAAATAAATAACTTTTTTGGTCAAGACAGCCACGAAATGTACATATTTTCAATTGCATTTCCGTGCGAGCCAAATAGCTTTTTTTCACCTAATCAGGCTTGAAATTTTTACTCAAAAATCAATGAATACAAGGTCAATATACATTTAATGTGACTTCTGATGCTACATGTTGTCGCTGCGAGCTCTGAATGGCTGCTCACATGTAGCACAAGTTGAAATCTACGATACTCATCACTCTTCTTTCATTTAGGCATCTCCGTAGTATTTTAAAAACTAGCTTTGCTGGTCCGATCTAAATATGACAAATACTGTAACTGGTACGTACAAACGTATTGCTTTGCGATTTTATCGCTTTGTGATGTCACAAATTATGTTCCAGAATCCCCTAGTTTTGTCACCTGTCTGGTAATTCTATTACATAACAAAGACATGCGCTGAGTGTATATTCTCAAACGTATTGGCAAATTTGGCAAAAAGATAGTTTGAAATCTCGTGACAATAGTTATCTTAGCCCAGGCCTGCACAACTCAAATTACCACGAGGGCCGCAAGCATAAATCTGAAGGCCCGGCGGGCCGCAAACTTTGCCACATACATATTTCACAACAATGAACTACAAATCAAAATAATATTGTGAAACAGTTAAATTTAATGAAACACTTTCATTACTGGGGAGCTTAAAAACATGAAGAATCCTATTTTCTTGAGTAAAAACAAGGTATAGTATTTTTGCATATGAGATGGCAAATATGTATTTAGTGGTTCATCTACCTTAAAAACCCACCTTTCAATTTCCATATTTCTTTTTTTATTAGAATTAGGTATTGCGTGTTGCAGTATAAACTGACTACAGAAAAATATTTTACTCAAGTTCAGTTTTGTAAAATCGTTCCAAATATATGTATGACAATGTATTCAATCATATCTACCTTTATTGAATATTTCCATTGTAGGCTAGAGAAACAATCCGTTTAGTAGCAATAGATCTTCCTCTGTTATACTTTTTTGAATACTGATATATCTAAATCAGGGTTTCCCAAACTGGGGGGCGAGGGGTCGAGCGACGAATTTTAGGGGTCGCAAGGGGCACACCAATTTCACACAAATGTCGATATTTATCGGAACTAGTGCAAAACATAAATCTCATGATTTCGAATATGATCGGAGTAGCGGCGCGCTTGCATAACAATGCCGGCTTTGATTGTTAGACCAGAGAAGTGGCGTGTTCCCAAATCACCCGCGGGCCGCACAGAAGTATCTAGCGGACCGCATGCGGCTCGCGGGCAGTATGTTGTGCAGGCCTGTCTTAGCCTTATAATATTAGATTTTTTCGGAGCCATATGCCGTCACCAAGAGAACCATATAGGGCTCGCGAGCTATGGGTTCTCGACCACTGCTATATTCACATGGCCCATATAAACAGCCCCCGAACTTGCGAAGGAACTAGAATAAAAAAAAATCTAAATAAAATTAGGGCCTAACCTTAACCGGGTACACACAATACGGGAATACCGGAGTTTGTGCTATGTAGCCCGATATTTGTGAACACATTTATAGGACCCATGGTTTCCAGCAGTATGTATACAATAATGTAAGCAATGCTGGATGCTATGTATAGGCGAACTTGTCTGATAAAGTGCAATATTAATAGAGATCAGATTATTCCGACTATCAGGCCCTTCGCACCAGCTCGAGCTTTGTGAATACGGTATTTGCTCGTTTTGGAGCCCGGGCCCATATTTTTTTAACCAAACTCACTAACCGACCCTTATTCCAACCGGTCCTTATTCAAGCACGAGCGCTTGTTATTTTTAAAGTAAAATTATACACAAAAATTTGTGTATAAATAACTTTGTTAAGTCATGTGTGTGTCAAGTCCTCATTCATCCAACCATTCCCACTGTAAGCACACACAACACCGCTTACTTTCTGAAGGCCTTTATCCACTCGTTTACCCTTGAATACTATGAAAAGTGAGAGCTTGCTACCATTGGCCTTGACAGCTAGTACAACAGTCACTCTTAATTTCTCATAGCCAGTGGTCTTGATAGCGCTTCCTATTTCCTATTGTTCTCTACCACTGAAAAATCAGCTTTTACATCGGGCGGGTGTTCAATCACCGGCCCTTATTTATTTTTATGTTCTGTTCACACGGGCGGCTATTCAAACGGGTCCTCAATCAAGGTCGGCCGGTAAAACGAGCATATACGATACCTTTATTGAAACCGGCGTATTATCTGTATGTATACAATTATGTTGACAATGACTTAATTGATAAAATATACACGTAAGTCTAAAGTCAAAGTATACCTGATGGTCTCCATCACCATTTTGTCCGAGCTTGAAACTTGTCAACAGTGTTGAAGAAATTGACATGCCATGCAAACGTATACAACCATATGCACTACTCATATCTTAATTTTTCACGTCCATTGACGACGTATTACGCACCCTTTTTTGTATATTTATTTATTAATATATAAAAATATATAAAACACAATTGATTGGTACAGTTACAGCAATATTAATCACTATCAATTATTGTACATATAACTTAAAATTTACCATTTTTGATCATGTTTCTTTATTTTGCCATTTTTGTATGCAATGATGGCCAAGTGGGACACGTGATACACGTAGGACAAGTGGGACACGTGGTACAATTGGGACACGTGGTACAAGTGGGACAAGTTGGTCAAGCTGGACACGTGGGACAAGTGAGACACGTGGGACACAACATTTTGAAGACACCGTAAAAAAGTATTACGTACCTTGCGTGCGTAAAGTGTTCGATGCCCCTGGTACGTTGCGTGTCAACACGAAGAAAAATGGTGGATTCGAAGTTAATTACTACGACAATAAGTGTAATAATTAAAAATAAACAAAGTAGCAAAGTAGGATCGACGTGAAAAAATGACGCTATAATTCGTCGTCATAACGTTAATATTTTACACAAAACAATTTTTGAATATTTTAAGCAATAAAAACACTACTTAGTCTTGATGCCAAGGACACAGACATACAAACAATCATTACTCAAGGCTAATTAACGCAAAGTTCATGGAAACAATCTATCCATTACTTGCCGTTTCCAACCAAAGATATAAATACTGTAACGAGCAAATAGAGACGAAATTATCTTTTGTTATTGTAACTCTAGAAACAAAATTCTCTAGGACAGACAATGCTATAATAGATTCAAAATTGGTAACTAATGGTCTATTAAGCCGTGAATGTAATTTAATTGGAATCGGTATGGTGAATTATCATTTACGTATTTATATACCTATATAATAAGAATACATGCTTTTGCATATAAATTGGCGTATAGATCTCAATACTTTCATTTGAATTTTCATAGCTGTTGCGTTGGGATGTGTTTGTTACACGGTGGCTTATGGATCGTTGAATTGTTATTGTTCTAGTTCTTGTAATTCGTGATTTTAAGGGGGAAAAAAGCGCTATTATTGGCCACTTATCAATCAATTTCAAATTTAGAGTAGAATCGTTAGAATATACAGCGTCGAGGCGCCGTACAAGTCTTCAAAATAAATTCACCGACTCAATTTCTTTTATCAATTTTGCGAGTGTGAGCTTTAAAAATATGGCAAATTAGTTAGTTTTTGTTTAATCAAACGTATTTCAGAGACAAAACTCTCAAGATATGTAGTTACATTTCCCCTGAATTTGGGAATTCCATAAAGATAATTTTGAAAAAGCAACTTTTGGTATAACTTCTTGTTTTTATGAATAGGGAATTATTTAAAATTTGAAGAATTTACTTTTTTGACTGAGTAGAAAAAAAGATAAAGAACAAACATGCATCGACTGTTATTTTTCATTGGTATCGTTTTTACGGTAAGTGTTGGTTATTTTTACTATTATAATACAATTTGTCGATTAAAAAACTTTCCGCACCTGCTTGGGTTGAACTATACTTAGTAGTTGTTGGTATATTATGTTTGTTTTTACTAAAATTACTATAATTATGTAATATTCTAAAGGATACTTCCGTAGTGTGTGTACCAAGGTTAGGGATAGGCCATAATTTCATTTCGATTTTCCTTATTTTAGTTCAATTGCAAGTTTCGAGACGGTCTGTGTGAGCCAAGTGAAAACACTCCTGTCCATTGGTTTCAGTTCTTTCACTTGATGTAAAGTAGGCGAACAAAATCAGTTACCTCCATATTGATGCACACACTTCTGGAGCGCTGTTTAAAGCCGCCATCTGAGCCAAATTGTATGAATAAAATAGCCTAATGGTAATATTCGATTTTTATTATATTAACATATACATAACATCTTTTTATTATTTTTCCAGGTTTGTCGACAAGCACATGGTGGTAAGTTTAGATTACTGTGATTTAGTTTGTAGGGCACACGAATTCAAATTTTGATGTAGATATAATATTACACTCAGATCTATTGGGCGTCCATAAAGTCTCAATTTGTTTTAAATCGCGAAGGGAATATATCGATATCATATGGAACAGACAGAGTGACAGATCATATGTGAAAAATTGAAACTCCCCAAGAAATATTATGCTCTTGGCGATTAGAATCAGGGTTCTTATTGGACTTACTTTCACAAACTGAAACCGCACCAAAATTGCTCACACGCAGCCGTAAACGTGAAAGTGATCTGTAACCAATTGAATTGAGTTCTAAATTATCACAAGATTATGAATTTTGAATCAAATTTATTCCTGTTTATTTCAGATTTCAGTGAATTTTGAATCGTACTTGACGGCCATTTTTGCCCAATTTTACTTTAGACAATTCTGGTTTGAATGAAATGTAGTTATTTCATTTTTTGTCAAAAATAATTTGAACGTGGAACATTTGCGCTATTTTGAGCAAAATGTGAATGTCACTCTAGGAAATTTCTCCAAAATACGGATAAAATTTTCTCCTAAAAAGGCGGAATTTACCACCAATAGGATATCATGAGAAAAAGATGTTTTGTCAACAATGAAATTCCTGTCTTTCCTATTGTTTGGTTGCACTTATAAACATTCAAGATGAATGAAAACGTTATCGCACAATTCACTTATAATTGAAAATAAAATTTGCTGATCTGTTTGTTTTTCAGACTGCAATACCGTTATCAAAGATCTAAACATTGTCAGTGAAAGAATCCTTGAGTACAACGGGTGCGGAGACTTGGCAGCGGCTGTAGGTAAGATCCTTGTCTTGTCTACTATCTGAGCTAGTAACTTTCAGCTTGTTTGTTGGAGTCGAAACCCAATGAAATATTCCGGATGCTCGACAAACCCCTGTGAGAGAGTTCAAATTTTGTTTTTATTGTCTGAATTATTCTAAACTATTTTTTATTTATATATTATTTCCAAAAGCAGACAATTTCTATCTTTGTGTAATTATAATATAATACTTTGCAAAGTCGTAATTTGTGAGTTAGAACACTCACGAAATATAATTTCAGAAAATTAAAATATTGTATAATATTATTTTCAAACTTTTCATCAATTTATTATTTGTGCTTTATTTTATTACGTTTATTTAATGAATATTTTTGTGTTTAGCTGACCCATCGTTCCCTACTTTCCCTGACATGGATAGTTCTGATGCCTCTGCTAAAGCGATCGAATTTGTGAAGAGTGCTGCGGCATGTTCTGGATGCGGTATATAGTCTTGAATATATATTAAAAATGTTGAAAAGCGATATGTTTTGTTTTACTCATCGCGAATTACACACAAATAATAGTGATATCACAAGTTACCATAAAAATTACGACGTGAGATTCACAGGTTCCATGGTAGATTAGGGTTTCGAAGCCCATCCACCATCTTTCAAATTTTGCAGATTTTACAGATCAAATAGGAAACTTTTCGTCTTCCCAAATTTTATTTTCTAAGATAGCGTTTCTCACCCCCTTCTGAGGTCACGGACGCAAACATTCACTAGTTGCTAAATCTCCACTGAGTTAATTTTTTTTTTGTCTCTGGTTGTTGTCTTTTTAATATTAAACGTGGCACATAAAATTACTAATTAGGTATGTGGTAAAAGGAAAGCTAGATATTTTAATTGAAAAGCAAGGGCCACATGTTTTTAGAGTCCTTGGAAGGGACCATTTATCATGACAGTTTAAAACCGCTTCTGGAGAATTATGTTATAAGCTTTATTTGTGAGACTTATAACACCTCACGAATAATTAATAATAGCAATATTGTGGTAAATTCCCGTTATTACCAAAACTTGAAGCGGTGTAATTCAGCAGTGTCAAAAACCCTTCTCCGTGGCAAACAATTCAACATTGCTCGAGGTTTTAGAAAAAGAAAATAAATCATCATAAAAATGATTTTAAAAAGATATTACTCTAAATTTACATTATGTTTAGGCGATGTTGATGAAAGCAAAGTTACACCCGAAGTGGTTGCCGACCTCGTCATTTCCATTCTAGACACTGGCATGAAGGAAGCATGGAAAAAAGTATCTAAAGCGGAAGGGTGTAAGTTTACTTAATTCTTCGCGTTCTTTACCTATTATTCAAAGTACTAACGTGATAACGTTATTGATCTGGTGTGATGGTCTAGTGCAAGGTGGTGCAAACCCAGGCCCACGGGCCACATGTGGCCCGCCACTTTTTTATCTGTGGCCCGCGTCACATTCAGAGAGTAATCAAAAAATCGCATTTCGTGTTGTTTCGTAATAAAATAAATCAGAAAAATGTTTTGAAATATTGTTACATCGATAATGTCACTGAATTGACCAGTGTTTTGGCTAGCTGAGGCAACTAGCAAAGTTGAATGAGGTGCTTGCTTGGCAGTCTAAATTATTATCTGGCTTTCTACCGTTTTGGTCGAGAAAATATAGGAATCATAGACAACTAAAAATGCGGATTCTATTAACTTGGGATGGCTATGTCTGATAACTATGTGTTTGCACAATAAAAGTGTTTGTTTTGTATTGCACTGTTTTCCTATTCTTGGCACTATTGTGACCCGCGAACAATGCAAAAATAATTTTGTGGCCCGCGAAGCCGACAACCTTGGGCCACCCTGGTCTAGTGGTTTAAAGTTCCGGGTTCATTTCCCGGTACTCCCGTAGTATGTGTACTATGTTAGGGTCTGGGTTGTTCCCATGCCCACCACGACAGACTTATTCTTTCAGAATAAAGTAGATGATTTCATAATAATGATGGCTTGTGCAGAGTCTTGTTCGTAGTTAGAGAGCTAGGATTCGGTCACTGCTATAAATAAGATGCCACTATATTTGAAAGGACCGGAATCTTTCGGTTCAGCCTTTTCTATCCATGCCCACCATGACAGACTAGTCATTCCAAAACCAAAGTATTTGATGCTTCCGCAGAACCTTTTTTGGAGTCAGAGAATGGTGTTTAAGCTGATGTCTCTTTATACGACGTTTCCGATGTTATCCACTTTATGCAAGACTCTGTTCAAGCGGCCACTGTTAGGTGGATGGATCGGAATCTTTCCGGTTCATCATTGCCTATCAAGTTTATTACACGCCGGGTGAGGTGGCCGGCACAAGATTTGATTTCTATATTAGAGCCAATGCTTCAACAACTCCGCCCAATAAAAAAAATGACTAATAAGGCTTTTTTCTCGTAATATCTACGTTCAACTTCATATATTTATTTATCTCAGTCGGCACCACTTACCTGCTGGCAAAGCCTGATAAGGTAAAGAAAGATTCGTATAAGACGGAAATTGCAAACCGATGTGACAACTTAGTTGCTAACGCGCAAGGGTTGCAAGATGAGTACGACAAACTTGGAAGCAAGGCAGCAGACTATGGAAAAAAGGACGCGAAAAACTTCATCAAAGCAGCAAGTATGCTAATTTTAGTTCTATATTTAGTAATTTTTTAATTTTTTTTTACGCATATATATGG
Source organism: Styela clava (assembly GCF_013122585.1). Taxonomy (NCBI): domain Eukaryota; kingdom Metazoa; phylum Chordata; class Ascidiacea; order Stolidobranchia; family Styelidae; genus Styela; species Styela clava. Next base: position 7,237,948 of record NW_024102829.1, on the reverse strand, counting down.
TGTGTTGACTAATTATATTTCTTACACTACAGATGAATTTTTGAACGGCGATGGCGCACCAAAGAGCGGCGCGAAGAATAAAAAAGCACCGGGTTCGGGAACATCGCTCAATTGCAAAAATCCAAAATAACACCAAACAAGGCACTGAATCAATAACTGTTAGAAATAAAGTAATTTTTTTTTTTCATTAATTTTGTGGGGCATGGTGGGGCACTGTAAGAAAGTACTGTATAAGAAATAATCGTGATTTTAAATTGACCACCTAATTACAACACATACTTGTTTGGTTGAATTATTGCCAGCTTAATTACTGTAAAAAACATTGAATTTTACACTATATTTCTAACAGCACGACAACTCAATGAATATGACCAAAACTTTATATTGTTTCAGAACCTATCTTTTGATTGTTTTAATTTTTTCTAATAATCAATAACTCTGAATAAAAACCTACATCTCTGAGTAATTTTGGGTTTTCGTGTAAATGAATTAACGTCTACTATAACAACATTTGTTAATACCGATAAATATTTTGATATAATATATATATGTCTTAGCATATATCATTATTTGGCCGGTTCTGATGCAATATCTATTTTTTTTTATTTCGCTTTCAATTCGGCCTGCTCTTAGTTTGCAATACCTTAGCTATGCTTCTGCTTACACTATAAGAAAACACTGCGTTTTATATTGACACTGCCTGCCGTAACACAATCGTTGAGGTCCACTAATAATGTCTTTTGATGGAAACATCGAATTTACAACTTTTATAACTTACTTCAAACCTTTTAGTTTATATATATTATAATGTCAAAGCATATCATCAAACTCAATTCCATTTCAAGTACAATACCTCGAAGCAGCTTCTTGCGCATGCATGAGATTTTCTCGCAAATAACTCCCCGTTAATCAGAAAAACAGGCTTTACCGTCGTATATAAATTGTCCGTGTTTTCTTACAAGTGATTTTTGCTTCTTTATCTCCTAATCATAATCGACCAATTTACGATCAGCAATTTTTTTAAATATGCTCGATGGTTTTGATTAGCCGGATACGATTTTCAGATAAAAATTTTGCCGCTTTATCTGCTCCGCTATGCTTTATAAAAAGATATTGAGATTTGCTTTTTTGAGAAAAAAGTCTCGCTTTTTAAATTAAAATACATATTATTATAAATCATAATATTATAAACAATTTACTCGATACATCCAAGAATCAAATTTGGGTTGTTTCCTCTACATAGTGTATTTATATGTTCTCTTCAAATTTATCTAACAAGTTGCAATTTCTGTTTTATATTGTGTTCTTCTTCTGAATCTTACCAATTTCAGATTGCAAGACTTTATTTTTCAGTCAAATCTCGACAACTTAGCGCTCTGCTTTTAGTTTTAGTTGCAATAAATTAAATTCCCTGCGCAGAATTTTATGTGTCAAATTGGGCAATGGGTATATCTCAGACGAGTTCATTTTCTTTATATGAGATTAGATTCAGATCAGATCAGATTTCATAGATCCGTAGGTTATTTTTAAATTAGTATTAGCGAGATGTCCACTAGTACATCTATGATAAACGCACCTTGTAAAACTTTCGCACAATTTTAGATAGTTGGAGTTGACCTATAAAACAAATTAATACTTTTTACTAAAAACTAGAAATTTTGTTTTGGTGTAACAGATCGTTGCAAATTGTCACATATGCATAAAATATGGCTGTTTCGATAACATCACGAATTCTTTCGAATTATAAATCTGGAAAGTTCATTGAGCACTGAAATGGGTACTTCCATAGTATGTGTATCAGGCTAGGGTTAGGCCGTAATTTTAGTCCGATTTCCCCTCATTTTTAGTTCTATTAGGAGTTCGGGGACTGTCTGTGTTAGCCATGTGAATATACACAGCTTTAGGGGAAGGAAGCAAACAAAATTAGTTACCTCCATATTGGTACGCATACTTCTGGAGTGTCCTATTTTGCACATTTGCTTTTTTGTTTATGTGACTGAGAACAGAAGACTTCATAATTCTGATGCCTCATGTAACCTCACTTGCGCCACCACACGTCTGAAATTATAAAATTTTTTTATAGGGTGCGGGGTTGCGTGTGTCGAGACCGGGCTAGTTAAATTTCCGCTTTGCAGCCTTCAAGTGAGACGAGTAAAATCGTTCTTTGTATATTGTAACAATATCAGAAAATCAACCTAATTTCGATATGAGGCAGAAGCTGTAACTTTAGGCGGTGCTGAAAATAGTGTGTAATGTTGAAACCAATCACCGGGCGACTTTTAGTCGGATGTCGCCATAAGTGAAAGTACATAGCATATTTAAAGTTACCGCATTTTACCAAAATAAAAAATGATAGATATATAATATATAATTTACCGGTCATAGGTTTTCTAAAAAGAGCAAACGCTTGAGAAAAGATGAGAAAATTCACATTTCTGCAGTCTTGGATTATGACACAATTGTGATTCAAGAAAGAAACAAAATTGGCATCCATGCCCTAATCATATTCATAATTCTACGCGACAAAAAAAATTATTTCAAAATTATGCCCGAACTTTTTATGTGGAATTCACAATCTGACATGACTACTCCAAATCTCGCGCCAATCGGTATTCACTAATGCGCAATTCTACGGAGATCACTCTCTTTCTATACGAGTTGTTCATACTTGGCTTTAAGAGTATTCTTTAAAAAAACAGTGGGATATTTTTGAATCCGTATCCGCAGTAAGTTAATGACAGAAAGTTATAATTAGCAGCTTGATTTCCAAGATTATTTGATTTAAAATATATACACGGCAGAGATGTATTTTGAATGTCAGTAGGCTCCAAGATTCGATTTACTCTGAGCTCTTACCCGTTCACTGTTAGTAAGCTATAAACCAATTTCCCCAATGAACCTCAGTTTTTTGGAACTCACTCCCCTTTTTCTGATGGTATTGACATAAACTGCTTCAAGTCTTGCGACACTCGGTATATACTAACGCGCGTAATTTTATAATATATATGGGGTGTCTATAAAGTCCTCAAATTTTTTTAAATTGCGAAGGGAATTTTTCGATACTATATTTTGTTTAGCCATCACAGCAGATGTATTAAATGAGATAAACATACTTAAACAATCACAAATTAAACAACAACAAACCTGGTTAAGATATATTGGGAAATGACTTCACAACGAAATTGACTGTAAAGGCACTTTATGGACACCCTGTATAATGCTTAATATTCTGAAAAGTTCTTTAGTGGTCGCCAGTAACTTATCCCAGAGATCAACCTCCTATATTCGGAGTGAGTGCGCACGACCTTTTATCCTTATTAAAAAATTGGCTTTTGCACCTACAAATGCTGATTTGGAATATTTTGCCATCAAGTATATTAGGTCAAAAGGCCATTAGCCACTTCACAACACAATTGTGATTTTATTCAATTCTAATTTATGTTTATCTTAGTACTTATTGCTATCAGAGCTAGTAATGTTCATGAAACCTTCATGAAATGTTTTATGCAAAAAAGTTGAAGTCGTATTTCCTGCCTTCACTGAAGAGTAAAATTACTGTTTATAAATACAATTTGGTAACCATTCCGTGTACATTATGATTAAAGTTCATTTCTTTATCTGTTTGAACAATTCGATTTGATTGTGCATTTATACAACATATGGGCATAGGTAACAGATATTGTGTGTTCATTCACCTCTGGCAGAGTCAGGTTGGAGATATTCCGTTGAGTACATTTTAATAGAACTGGGACTAGGACACGCAATTCTCTAAAGTATTTCTTATTTCCTTCAAGAAATGCAAATAATCGGTTTTGTGCTTATTGACCGTGAATACCATTCACATCATTCCGATACCCTACTACACCAATACAGGAATTTTAGAAGAAAAAAATGACATTTTCTCATCAGTATCATAAACAATAGCAAACAGTCTCATATCAAAGAACAGTTTCATAACACAATAAGGCACATGAAGATCACAATTTTGAAATTTACCGTTTGTAAATAAAGTCGAAACTTTGATATATACAATCTTTCTGCTGAATTGAATTAAATTAAAATTCAACAAAAAAAAAATTCTCAATGCAAAGTATATTACCATTTGGTGTAGTAGGGCTAAAAGTTTTTAAAAAGTTCCACAGCGTGCTGAAATTATGTAAAGCCACATTTAGTAAGTGGGAAAATAAGTAGGAAAAACAATTTAATTTTAATCTTTGTGTTCATTTTCAATCACACACCTTAAATCTACCCTAGTCTCAAAATTATAAATGTATACTGGAATGTATTTCAGTAAAGGACATTTATTTGCAGCAAAATCATTTCTGATCCAACGACGTAATAAGAATTATTTTTGGGCGCCGCAGAGATATGTGTACTAATATGGAGGTAACTAATTTTGTTCACCATTTTACATCAAGTTGTGTAAAGGGACTGATACCTATGGGCAGGGGGATATTCACTTGACTAACACACACAGTCCCCGAACTCGTAAAAGAACTAAAATATAGAAAATCGGAATAAAATTATGACCTAATCCTAACCTGATACACATACTATGTTCAGGTATCCGCCATCTTGGTTCACATGATTTGGGAGTACTTTATTTTGTACGTAATCTATTTTACGCCAAGTCTGACAGATCACTGTGATTTTCAACCATTTGATAAGGAATCTTTATTGGCCGCGTACAAGCCGTGCATTGAAGCCCATATATTTACTAACTCGCTCATTTCACTATGTGGAACAGGGCAAATATACTTCCATGAGATTTTTGAATTATTTTAATCTGGTACCTCCAAGTAATTCCAATGCCTTGGCGTTGCAAAGCCCGAGTCAAATTCGATATCTATGTCTATTACGTTACAGTTAGCAGCTAACAGCCAGCTTGTGCGAGGCAAACGAATCATGTCCCAAGATCAAAATGTTTGTGCCTGTAACTACTAGAAAACCTATGTTAAATAAAAGTGCTAGCGAGGGTTTTGCCCAAATATTTGTATCTGGCCCTCGTATATTAAAGGTTGCACACCCTTGATTTATACCATTCCGATACCTAATAACACCAATACAGGAACTTTATAACGCAATACTCTTTCAAATACATTTTCTCATCAGTACCATGAACAATAGCAAACAGTGTTATATTAGGGAACAGTTACAGAACACAATAGGGCCCATAAGTGATCACACTTTGGGAACTAACCTTTTGTGAATAAAATCGAAACTTTGAAACAATCTTTCTACTGGATTGAATTAAACTAAAAGTCAACAAAAGATAAATTATCACTGCAAGTATCCAGGGTGTCTATAAAGTCCCTTTACAATTTTGTTATGAAGTCAGTTCTCAATATATCTTAACCAGGTTTGTTGTTTTTCAATCAGTCATTGTTTATATATATCTATACATTATTTTATACATCTGTGATCACCAAAACAATATATCGATAAATTCCATTTGCAATTAAATTTTTTTCAGGACTTTATGGACTTTTTACCATTTGGTGCACTGAGGCTAAGCGCGTTTAAAAAGTTCCCCAGTGTGCTAAATTTGTTTAAGGTTATATTTAGTAAATGGGAAGAAGAAATAATTTAATTTTAAACTTCGTATTCATTTTCAGTCTCTTTAAATCTGCCTGAGTCCCCGTTTCATTGATTATGAATATATTACCGGAATGCATTTCAGTATATGAAATTTATTTTCGGTATTCCCGAAGTATGTGAACGAAGATCGCGGATACCGGAACGTAGTATATGTACCAGGTTAAGGTTAGACCATAATTTCCATAATTTTATTCCAATTTTCCTGATTTTAGTTTTAATACGAGTTCGGGGAATAGCCAAGTGACTCCCGTTGTATTGGTACCTAAAATTATGGCCTACCCCTAATCTAATACACATACAGCGTTCGGTGTCCGCCATCTTGGTTCACATACTTCGGGAGTACCTTATTTTCAACGAAATCATTTCTGATCCAACGAGGTAATAATTATTTTGTGAATTGTATGTAATCTATTTTATGCCAACATCGGAACGTAACATGAGTAACAGGTTAGGGTTAGGCGATAATTTTTTTCCAATTTTCCTTATTTTAGTCCTATTATCAGTTCGAAGACTAACCAAGAGCCTCCCGTAGTATTTATACCTACTAACCTAGTACACATAACATATTACATTCCGATGTCCGCCATCTTGGTTCGCATACTTCGGGAGCCCCTCTTTATCAGTCGGGTACAAGCCGTGCATTGAAGCCTATATATTTACTAACTGTCTCATTTCATTACGTAGAACAGAGCAAATATACTTTCATGTACGTTTGATAATGAATTACAAGTTCTAACTAAAACAGGTTTGCGTGACTACCAATGTTTTCTTTCAAATATATATTTTATAGCGGGCAATATATCATATGAATTCATTACATCATTCTACATCAGACTTTTGATCATAAATTACACTTCTAATCTCAACGGTTCCTATGAGTACCAATGTTTTATACATGAATGTTAAATATATGTTTAATAGATTTAGTGTTAGCAATATATCATATAAAGGATTACATTATTTTACATCAGACTTTGCTCTCTTTTGTAAATATTTCAAATTTGTTAAGTGCTATACAGTGTTTCACTTCGATGCGGTAGTCGAGTTCTTCTTTCGTGTTTACCAACATGAGGTAACCATCGTGTACCAAGACCTTATATGGATATACAGAAAACGGTTGGTTCCCTGAAATAAGGTATCTACAAATATTTATTTTTTGATAGCTTCTTCACCATGAGTATTTGAACCAGCAAGAGAGATCTTCTGACAAATAACACAGGAAGAGTTCCAATGCCCCAACAACAACTATGCAAACATAAAAGAAGAATTCTTCATATATTTTCGTCTCTATCACAACCGATTCTCAACAGCAGGATTTTAATGTAACTTATTGATCACGAAAAAATGTCCTTAAACTTGCTTAAAAATTTGTTATGTTTTTGCTCAAGCATAGCTTGGTAACTTACGTATCTGTCAATGGGTAATATTTGTTAAAAAATAAGCTGACCACAGACAATTACATTTTAATTTAATATGTCAAAGCAGTGTCGAGGATCGACGCTCATAGATAAAGTTAACCGTAGGAACCGAAAGGGGTAGTTACACAATTTTTTCGAAAGTATCGTATGCTATATCGGGATTACCCAGTATTGCCACACTTATCACAAATAGGCATCTCTATTGTTTGAACGAGCTATAAATTCTATGTATTGTTTGCTTTGTGTCAACTCTTATATTGAATAAACAATAGCGAATACCTGCTCTCGATTCGACAAACTTTGATGAGATTACTATGGAACCGAGTACTGAGAATACGAAATTATTCTGGCTGGTATTTGGTCAATTAGCGAGAGTACGTTTTATAAATACGTAATTAGCGAGTTGTAAAAATAATATTGGGACTTATTGGCGAATAATCTGGGACTGTATTAGAACAAGACTGCAAAACTAAACCCAAATCGCAATATTATCATCAAACAAATGAGGTTGTTTATTAAAAGTTACAGCATTCTAGTCAATCCGATCCCATTGTAAAAGCACTATTGGAAATCTAGCAACAGTTCTGTTTTGGGGATTTATAAGCAAAACATAATAGGTATATAAACATAAATATATAATAGTCCAATTTCCCATGCGAGGTGTTTTACGTATAAAAATTATTTTCCAATATACACCGGGTGTTACATGTTTAATCGTCCGGGTCTGATCGACCTCAGAACTCATACGCATATGCTTAATTCCCCAAATGTAGAAAGAATATAGAATTTTGTTATATACAATTTTCATTACGCTACCAAAAGTTATAACCAGCCTAACAAAATAACTCTCCCCACAATTGATAGGACAGGCATTTATCCTTGTCATCCATCAACTGAAAATTTTCCTTGTTTACAGTTCTGTAAATATTTGAATACTTTACCTTTAGATAAAGTGATGGCTCACTAGATATTGAAACCAATTCCTCGTATGGATTTGACTTATCTCGTGGTTAAACTGTGTTTAAAATTTATTTCTGCCCCAGCGAATTATACGAAAATTTTAAAATATCGGAAGGCTAATGACTCTAACCAAAATAGCATATTTTGAACAACTTTTGCGAGAAACTGAGGAAAACGTATACTTTTGATTTTTGAACTCTTGTCAATTTTTTATTGAATATTGCTTCCAATTATGATAGGATACAAACGTCAAGAGCTCCTATTTCTTTGTGATATTTCAAATAAAACTTTTATCGACATTTTAACTTTTGTCCCTTAGTTTCGAAACCTCGCTGACAACCCTTTCAGTAGGGTCATGTAGATACTCCTTGTGAAAAAATTTATGAAAGGAGACAACAATACACCGAAAATGAAATTTTTAGATAATTCATTTTAACTCGTCCTTATTTCATACAAAGTAGGGTAACATTATTCATACAGTATTAGGTACGTCCCACTCATTATATTTTATTCTTAGAAATACGTAACCGGGAAACGACTTGTATGTAAATCAGTTTCCTCGAATAAAAAGTTTATGCTCCGTTGAAAAATAAGAAAAAGATATATATGGCCATATTTAAAAGTTTTGCCGAAAATAGTACGATATCGATATTTTTGTTATCAGTGAAACGAGACGAAACGGAAATAAGTTTAAAACGAAATAGGTTTAGCTTTCAATGAATATTAGCTTAGATTTGGTTGTTTCTATGTTCAAAAACAAATTCAAATGCTCAACATATGGAAAATGAATTTGCTTTTAAATATTATTATATTTAACATTTGGTGTTAGTTTGCCATATAAAATATTTAGATTGTTCTTTGTTTTCCGTATAAAACCAATCGTTTATAATTTTCGGTGGGTATTATTACTACCTTAAATAACCCTCAACAAATATGATATCATATATGGAAATGACAGATGTAACCTAGAAACACCACTATCGAATACGAGAGACTTGGCCAATAGACAATTTAGTGGATTTATGGATTACGTGAATGTCAAATTAAGTACGTAATTCCCCTGTTTCGACATCCTTTTAGAACCCCATTTCCTAAAATATATAGCTGTCGTACTGTGTGCTGCTCTCCGTCTACACTTTGTTTGAGTAACGTCCCTCCCATGCTACACCCCTTTATTATCAAGTCGGGACCACATATGATGGCAGTTGGGTATTCCCACAATCATAAAAGGATGTATAAACAAACGTAATAGATTGTGTGCGAGCCGTGCTCAACTGGGTATTATATTTATACGATACATGCGAGAGAGGGTAAGTCGAAACTCTTCTCTCGAATAGGGGGAATTCAAATACATACAAGGACATTCTTAAAAGTGGGGTTCTTCAACTGAAACGCCGTTATAATCGCTAAATTGTCAAGTAGAGATGGTCGATGTAAGCTCACTAGAGGTGTTTAATATTAGAAAATTATTATTTAATCTGTTCTGAATTAGCTACATTAGTCAGTATATAGTGATAGACGGTAGTAACCGCGATGAGTCATAATGCAAATTATAGCACAAACGAATAAAAGTTCTGTGCAATATAAATTGCTATGATTATGCTATATCGCACAAAACAGTTCGATTTATTGTAGTTTCATAAATTTATACCTAACACAACTTGTCGACCCTATACGCCCCAATTATTCTCAGTTAGTATACGATTTAACAGCGAAATGTGAACAAAAACCACCATAGCGTATAAGAGACAAGCTTGAAACGACGCTATATCTTAGAACAGAGGTGTGCAACAGGTGGCCCGAAATCCGACCCACCAAGTCATTTAGTACAGTCATTCTCACACTCGAATTTTTCCCCATCAAGTATATAATTTTAACTTTCGTCAAAGCTGATGTTAACAAACTGCAAGATTTCAAGTGTCCCACTAAAATCATAAATAAATAAATTTGGCATTGTGCGAATTTTTTAATTCGTTATCTACGTGGAAAAACTAATTTTTTGTGTGGTCCAGCTTGATGTCTGAAGTTGCTTATATGGCCCACCGACAACATATGTTGCACAGCCCTGTCTTAAAACAAGTAAACGTCAGCTGAGCCGTAAAAATATTTTGCAATAGATCGAAGTATGTCAAGCTATGAATACAATTGTGATTTTTCATGTTTTCTACAGGTGTATATGCTAATCAACATTTTACGTTATAACTGCCAATATGGAATCAAAAGTCGTTTCATTATTTGTAATTTTTGGGTTCGTCACTTTTTCGACAGCTTCTGTAACAAACAAAAAAGATTGCAAAATGGATAAGGACAAATGTACAGCGTAAGAATTTTTTGCATTTTTGAAAAGTTAAAAATTACGGTTCAGTAATTCGAGCGTACTATATTTCGTTGACGTCTTTCAGTTACGAAACGTTTCACGTATATCACAACATATGAAATATTCTTTTAATCCTTTTTATTACAGAAAAGATCAACGATTAATTTATCCAAGATGCATGTTATATCGAGAGGATGATTCTCTCTGGTGCGATCAATCTAACTATACGAAAATCCCCGACCCAGATACGATTCTTCATTACACGACTTGCAGAAATGTGTCAGCTCTTTACATCAACGACAGTTGTTTGCAAACGTTGGTTAAAAGTAAGTAAATGATGGAAATTTTCATATTATTATCCGATATATAGGTATCGGTAATATGGGTCATTTTGTAAATATCGGTAATTGTATCGGTAACGATCGTTCCATCTCTCTCCATTGTACTTCATTGAATTTGGTAGTGGGACCAATCATTTCTGCATGCACTATAGGTTTTAAGTGCGTTAATATTTAAATTATATTATTGAATTAACTATTCAAAATTAATACCGTATTTGATTGAAATACTTGTGGTTACAATGAGGAACAAAACCAACATAAAAGCACAGAATCGGCTCCGGGAACTTCCCCTCTTCGTGTACTTGAGAGTTTAGTTTCGCTTACTTGGTGACGCAAGGCAACTAGTCAGTTACACAAAGTCTTTACGACCCAACATTTTATTCGATACTGTGCTGTTAAGACTAGAAACACCTTGAAAATTTATTATAGCATCACATTAATGATACTATGACGCCCTATGTTCATACATTTTATATTTGAATTGATTAACACCCAGATTTAAAAAATAAAATAAATTCGAAAATCTGTCTTTATATGGGTATATTTTTTTTAATAAACAAATTTCTCGGTTAAAAATAGTAAGAGGCTGAGATTTTCTTTTGTTGGAAAAAAAATTGTGTGGGGAAAATATTTCTACGTAAATTTGGATATAATATAAGATAATACATGAACGCAGAGTGCCCCCTGTTTAATGTAAGTCAAATTTTGGTTCTGTAAAATACGGAAACCCCATTGTTTGATATGGAACAAAAGTTTCATTTCCATCCGAAACATTACTTGCCGCAGCGAAACATCGTTTCCTGAATTGGGAAATACCCATTTGCATATCAATGTAAAGTTACTTTACGACTACAGTTTGCGGAACGCTTGGGAAAAGCTAATCTCTCTTTTTCGAGCGCATACACCATGACGTTTACCATAAGAGAACCTAACAAAAGTTTATTAATATCGGAAAATCATATTTGTCATATGTTGCCAACGTCGAGCTAAATTTATAAGCGTTTGGAAAATAATAGCGTTGTCTAAACAAACTAAATCAAGCATGCAACAAAAAAGAATATATTGAATATTGCTGATACGCCTCGCATCAATGCATAAAATATTCGTTAGCTAGTCGTGGTTGAATCTGGTTTTCATTAAATCAACCCACTTGACAAGCACAAGACTAAATCAACTCTGCGGAACTTATCGACAGCGTCCTGATACCCATTCCAGTCGCAATTCTTCACCATTTCCCAGAGCGTAATAAATCGCATGTACTGTATATATTTATATATATATATTTTATGAATTGTATGTATTTTGTTTATTTCAGGTGATCTGCAAAAATATCATAACATTCGTGTCTTCAAATGTGGTAGAAACTATATTTCTGAGCTACAGGCAAATCTATTTTCTGGAAACCCAAATTTGAACACAATTGATTTCTGCAAAAACAACATCAAGTATATCAAAGATGGAGCTTTCGAAGGTAAAATAATCTGAAAGTTCATGTTCAGGACTTTAAAAGCCCTATCAAACATTAAATCAAGAGAACAGCGCATAGAAATATGATTACTGGTACTTTTCTATGTAGTTTACCGTTACTTTAACATGTGGTTTATTGTTCGCTATCTCACCAAATTATATCAGCGCAAAATCCACGTGGATATGCGAATTTTGAAACCAGCAACTTTTTTGCGTATCAACGGGTCCCGTGGGAGCCCTCCAGACGATACTATTCGCAGTAGGTAATGTGAAGGGCATTGTTGTAGCTCACCACAATAACGGCATGAACAACAGTTCACTAATACGATTTTAATGTAACTTTTTTGTTAATGAGTACTGGATATTATTACAAAAACCAAACATGACCAAATTATAATAATTTTTATTTGAAGGATTGTCTCAACTTAGAATTCTCAATCTTGCAAACAATCAACTGAATGAGATTTCTTCAACAATGTTCTTTGGACTCGATTCTCTGGAAGAGCTGTCTCTTCACAATAACAAGATTGCTGTTCTACAAAAAGAATCTTTCCTGGGATTGAAAAATCTGAAAATATTGACTCTGACCGGTAACTCTTTTGTGTGTTTATTGGAGATTGTGGAGTTTTGAAACTATAACATATGTTTCAGGAAATAGGCCATATAGCCCATTTGTAAGATAGAATAGCGATGCGATATTAGTATGGAAAATGCCGCAAATTACGAGTTTTATTCCACTTCACACCATGTAGTATCACCAGATTTTGCTGCATTTTGAATTGAGCATGTGAAACTCTTTTATACAGTTATATGTGGAATTTTGTGTTCCGAGTCATACAACAGCAAATGGTACGTACTATTTATGTCTGATTTCTTTTATTTCAGCAAATGGTATCATGCACATCGACGAGGACGCTTTTGACGGTCTTGAGAATTTGAAACAACTTCATCTCGACGAAAACAAATTGCAGGAAATAAAATTGGGAACATTTTCCAAATTGAAAAATCTTGAAGTTTTAACGATATCATACAACAAAATCAACCAATGGCCAGATTTTTCTGAGGTGAGGAACAATATTGACAGCAAGTTTGTTACCGTTCAAGTCAATTTCTAAATCATATTTCGCTCGCCGCTACAAAGAATTGCTGTACTCGTAGCTGCTACAAAGTCGTTTCGTGATCGCTATACTTGTGGTTGTGTTTTTTCTTGCCTTTAAAACAATAGGTGTGTCGTCTGAACCAACTGAATGACTAGTGCGCACGAAAATTAAATAGTAACATTTTGAGCCACTGCAAAACATCCTATTTGTGCTGGGTGATAATAAAAAACAAAAAGCTTTTCAGATTTCATTTTTTATTCTCTCTCTTCATTATTTAGATAATTATCATTTTATCATTTCTGAAAACTGATTGCTGTTTTTTGCTATTGTGGAAAAAAAAACTCATTTTTAAGTACGCAAAAATTTAGAATGAATATTTTGTTTTAGGTTCCAACTATCCATACGTTAAATCTTGCCCATAATCTTCTTCAAGAATTTAAATCAACACACATTGGAAATTTATCTCAATTACAGTAAGTATTTAGCAAGAATATGCGCTATCATTTAAGAATAGCATCAGTAATTTTTGCAACATTTGTGCTGTTAACAATGTTCATAAAATGTAACTGCAACGTCATATTTACATGGCCCGCCAGTCTAGGTGTGCAAACTTTTTGGCCCCTGATCCAAAAATCGTGCCCACCTCTGTTTTAGAATCTAGATGAAGACAAAAAAATAGAAATGTCAAAACTCAATGGCCTATAAAATTAAGCAACGTCCTTTTTTCAGAAATCTCTCACTTGAGAATAATTCTCTCACATCGCTACCTGAAGATTTGTTTCGCCACAATTCACACTTGAGATATTTGAATTTAGAGAAAAATTATTTGGAATCTATTGACCGACTAACTTTCTCTCGTTTATGGTGAGTGGAAGTAAAAATATAAGGCTTAATTTTTGAAAGATACTTTGCTTTTTCATTGGGAATTATAAAATTATAGTATATGTTATATTATATCCTAGAGCAGGGGTTCTCAAACTTTTGATGTTGCGGAGCCCTTAAAAGGTTGAATATTATTCGCGGAGCCCCAAAATAAATGTTAAAATTGTTACTTTCAGATTAATATTCCTGGGCAAATTAAATGTACTTTATAATTATTTTAAATGCTGAACCTTTTTTAATAGGGTTAACACAATTCATAAATAAATCTAAATTTCATACTAAAGCTGTAAATTTGACACTTGACGAACATATTAATAAATTAGGGGTCGAATCTTTTCTCTTTTGACATTTTTGGAAGACATAAAAGGCCGTTAATAACGTTCGCGATTTCATTTCGTTACAATCGCCGATTTTTTTCGTCAGCATGTAAACATCTTTACGCCGGTGTTTATTCTCCCTAAATCAAATATTTCCCTCGGCATATACATGTATTGTTACACAATGACGACGTAAAATTGCTTTTTTGTTCCTATGGGGAATTATGAGTTCAATGTTAAAAACATGTTACCATATTATAGTCATCGGCGACAAAATGCTAAAAATAATAATCAATAAAGTGGTAAATCCACAACTCAAATTTCTTGATTGAAAAACCGCATTCTAAAATATTAAAACTTAAAATGGAAGATCACAGCAGACACAGCAGATTTCAGCAGACTCACTTCAGATTGAAAACGCTTTTATACACATTGTAAATCACACAAGTTGGTGTTATGTTAGCTTTTTATCGTAGTAACTGCGAAATCGAAACACAGTCAATTGTGCGCGCGATGTACCTGTTTTTTTCCTATTCTGAAACTACCGACGCAGCCGCACGCAATCAATTGTGCGCGCGATCCGCGATGTACCTTTTTTCATTCTGAAACTACCGACGGAGCTGAATGCAATAAAATAATTTTCAATTGTTCGTATTTTGCCCAGACATTGTGATTTTTTAAACGGCGATATCTTGCTTAAAAATAATCTCAAGTGCGAAAGAACAAATCAAGTTTGACAAATCCCAAGATCGCAAAAATACGACCCCAATTTATTTATAGTTGGCAGTTTATGACATATTTTATGTTATTTTAGAATAGTATTCTTTCATTTTAGTAATCATAATAGTAATCTCGAATCAATCGTGAGTAACGACATTATAACGACGAGTCACGTTAAATGCTCCATTGGTCATGGATTGAATATTTTACGTAACAGAAATCTCGTTATCCCTTTTTTTAATCGCGAAGAATGTCGCGCGGAAATTTCCGATTCCAATTTTAAACCACCTCCCTCTTAAGAATCCTGGCTGCGACACTGCTTATAAATAATGTCATTATTTGATTCCGCCTCTTTACCATATTTCGAGGCTATATTGTTGTCAGATTTTATCAAAGCTGTCATTGCTTCTTTGAACAGTTACAAAATTTTGAGTCAGTATTTTGAAGAGTAATCGAATAGCTCGCGGGCCCCTGGGTTTCTCTCGCGGAGCCCTGGGGCTCCGTACGGAGCACTTTGAGAACCTATGTCCTAGAGATCTATCGTTCAAACCACGAGTATTATAAACCTCATATCAAATATTTTTCAAATGATTTTTCAATCATAATAACATTGGGAGTATTTTGTTTATTCAGCCGTAAATTAAAAAAAGGATGATGTAACTTGTATTTCAAAGTTAAATGATTGAAAAAATATTTGCGTTTTGTATAGTATATTTCACAATATTACTTGAAATTTATCAATTCCAAACTTCTATTCATTAAATCACAGTCATTTGGAAACTCTCAAACTTGGACAAAATCGACTGAAAACCCCACATGCTGAATGGTTTCAACAAGTCGTGCAAAACGGAATAGTTTACGGGAATGATATCAGTGGGAACAAATGGAGATGCGGATGCAACATTCTCAAATTTTCTGTAAGTGCATTTCGTTTCATATATGCTTAGTAGGCAAGAGCATAGCGACCCCCAACAAATGGGACCTGTTGAGGTTACGCGAGGATAACTACTTCAGACAAGCATATTTTAAATATCAACTGCTTGTCTGATAAAATCTGACGTCGGTCAGACGAAACGTCATAGAAATGCATTTGGGTAATCGTGCAGTAAGACATTTAATATAATTTGATATTAAGATCGTATATCTTATGTACAACAATATACTAGAATGATGTTTCTATATTCTAGATGTTTCTTCAAACCTTGGCATCGCCTTGGAAGAATTCTCTTCAAATAAATTGCGACTCGCCAAAGGAATTGAAAAACAAGGTATTGGACGTCTCCAGAACCGAATACATTAAAAGAAACAAAAAATGTCACTTACCAAAACCAATTATCACTGATCCTTGTAACGTAACTGTTTCTACAACCCCATTTGTGCGTATTACAACTGTGTTTACGTATATTCCAACCACCACAGAAGACGGAGTCACAACTTCTGCAGAAATGACAGAAACAACTCGAACTTTATCAACCCCAGACACTCGAGACACCGTAGTTCATGTAAAATCGCAAACGGCACCACTTGATTCGGGAATTGTAATAACTGTTTTGCCATTTGTCCTGTCATTTTTAATTATTGTACTTCTAATTGTCATTGTAAGATATTTTCGCATGAAAAATCACAAAAGAGACGTTAAACTAAGTGTACAATACGAAAAGTCTTCCCTAAATCAAAGCAGCATCGACGATAACCGCTCCGATAGCATGGGGCACGAATATGACTTATTAAATAGAGACGAACCTTTCAAAAGAAATGAAAAATTTTTCAATAATGATGTGAATTCAGTTACAAATACAAGTAACTCTGAGCTACCAATTAATGACACCAACGTGCTTTCTTTAAATGAAACCACCAGACAGTCCGGTAATGCATATATGCTGTCAAACACAAACAGCCGTGTTACAGAAGAAGCATCCGTTGGCAGAACTTGTCAAACAGCAAATGGTGGTTTATCCATCCGCGATCAATCTGGTGGCCAAGCTCCTTCAGATCATACGTCGCAATCTCAATCTTCTGAAGACAATGTATACATGTCAATGAACCCCGTGACGATAAATGATACCGTTCCAAAAAGCGTGATGTTTACTCCACAACATTGCGGTAACGATTACTGCGAAGTAAATTCTCATTTATTGGCAGACTTTCCTGGAATTAGACAAGCAGGGGATGGCGAAAGCTTGCAAGTAGTCTGAGTTAATCCTATTGACAATCGCGATAAAGACAGCCAAACAAAGGTGTACCTTTTAGATACAACATCAGTCCGTTACTACAAAGCCAATGTTTGAGAGATAGCATGTACCTCATTAACTGAATGACTATTAATGCATTACTGTTCTTATCATTTCCTTTGCAAACTTTTTCTATTATTCGAATTTATTAATATAATATATTTTGAGCACCAACGCAATCTAAATAATCTCTCGAAAAAGAAACGCTCTTGCATCACTATGATTCTAACCAGTTACAAAGTCCATTTTTTACAAGTATGTAAGTTTTGTTTTGTAATAAGGTGTTTCGAATTTGGATATGTCATGAACTTTTAACAAGTAAGCTAAACTACTGTACCCTGACAGAATTATTAAAATAAACTGCACGTCATTATTATATAGTATGAGTTGTAAGTTACACCCGCCGTGATTATTTTGTATTCCTAATGTCGCTAATCCACATTTTTTATCTGAATCCTATTAATGCCAAAGCGATGAAATAAATTTATAAGCGGAATTATAAATATTTTAGTCTTTATTTTTACCTAACTTGTTACTATTTATAACAAATAGTTCTTTTTATTTGACGCAACTTTGCTTTCATTGCTTTTCTTCATATTTACTTGCGAACAACTTTTTTGTATTTCGATAAGTTCACAGGCCATAGGTAGGCCACACTCTTTATGTTTTTATTGATTTATATTTCCCAATAAATATCTTTTGAATTATTAAGTGGTAACGGAGTGGCGAGGTAAAAAGTTCCGATATCATCTATTATAAAATGAGTAGGGCAGATAGATAGATGTATTTATAACACGAACTCAAGCAAATTCTTTGGACAAATACACGAATTACCGAGAATTAAATGTCAGTTTATAGAATATGATACCACATTCCGCAAATGAGGGAATACTGCTCATCTGTACAAAACAACAAGTGATCTATGAACTACGCGTCGCAAGCCTTCATTTCTTCTGATTAAGATCACCTGACCGAAGCCAGATATACTACTTGCCGTAGACACAAGGTATACAATTTGAACAGTTCATTCAGTTGAATATTTTTACTGCGGAAGCCAATTACCGCAAAGCAGACAAACGAAGGTGTACCCTAAGTTGAGAAAAACTCAGCTGATAATATTTTTACACATTATTTTCCCCTATCATCTCACTATTTATGACAAATAATTCTTTTTCTTTGGCAAAACTTTACTTTTATTACTGTTCTATATATGCACTTGCAAACAACTTTTTTGTATTTCAATAAGTTCACGGGCCATAGGCCACATTCTTTATATTTTTATTGATTTATATTTCCCAATAAATTTATTCTGAATTTATGAGCGGTAACGAGGTGGCATGGTGAAAAGTTCCAATTTCGTCTATTATAAAATAAGAAGGGCAGATAGATAGATGTATTTATAACACGAACTCAAGCAAATCCCCTGAGCAAATACACGAATTATCGAGAATTAAATTTCAGTTTATAGAATATGATACCACACTCCGCAAATGGGGGAATACTGCTCATCTGTACAAAGCAACAAGTGATCTATGAACTACGCCTCGCTATGCTGCATTTCTTCAAATTCAAGATCAGCTGGCCGTAGCCAGATACACTACTTGCCGTCGGCCCAAGATATACAATTTGAACAGTTCATTCAGTTAAATATTTCAATATTTCTTGCTGTGGAAGCCCATTGCCGGGGAAATTGAACCACTATCATTTGATTATTCGTTTTAACGTCTGTTATACATCCAACGAAAATATTCGGTTTTGGACACGTAGTTCCCATATGGATCGTTTTTCTAAATCATTGTCGATTTTAGCACTGTTTTAATCTTGTTGAGGCAACTTTTTGTTGGGGGGAAACACTTCTCAGAGCAACTAATAGACCACTTTGATTCTAATTTTTATTATATAAAAATGCAAGAAGTCCTAAAAAAAGGGGATTAATTTTATGTTTTCAATTCAACTCTAAATGCTATGGACCCCGAATTTTTCCCCAAAATTTTTGACTAAGGTTTGGCTTATTTTACCTATTTCAATTTTTGCAGGCATACTATAATGAGCACAAAAAGGTAATTACACGATGAATGTCTAACTGAATAAATTTCAAGTCGTTCATTTACATTCATGAATCACAGCAATATTAATACAGCACCAAACATTTCTCCGATTCCAAGAGTGTCCCGAATCGCGATATTTAAAAATGTGAACCACACACAATAGGGCTTTTAGGAGAACAGCGTTGACAATTAAGTATATTCATCCAGACTTAGTCTGTTTGTGGTATTTATATGACCTTCATGCTATGTTTTCGAGCGTGGCTGTAACGTTTTGTTTATAATAGTGTTTATCACTTTAAGAGTCGCGTTAGCTTTTGGATGAAAATAAAATTATCTTTGCAACTTAGAAAACACGTATAGAAAAAAATGTAAAAATGGCATTTCAGTGTGATAGAAGGTGCCATAAACCAATACTGGTTATCCAGCAACGATACCCATGATTAAGTCCAACAGTAATTAATTTAAACAGGAGTAAAAAAAATCGGACAAAAAATCATCAATGATATGGAATGAAGCAATAAAAACGTACACATATGACAATAAGGAAAAAATCCTTATTATACTATTTCAAATAGGCAAATATATACATATTTATTTTTGTCATCTTCAACCAAAAATCGATATAATTTATAAAATGTTCTGACATTCCCAACGTAAATTAACGAATGAAAAACGCTAAGTGCAACTGCTCATACCGCGTGATGGCAGCAGCGACTACAGTTAGACAACCTCTTCTCCGATTACAGGCTGAACAAAACCTGATTGGGCTTTCAAAAGATGTTTTTATTATTCGGGATTAATTCTAAGGCCGACAACCAGGGGAAGAGGAAAGTCTTTTATCTCGATAAAGCACACGATTATTATAATAAAGAAACATAGGTGGCCAAAAGTGCTTGAAAATCGGGACGTAATAGTGGTACAAGTGTCGAACCTATTGTATGGCGCAACTCGTCGTGTCCAAAACAGCACTTGTATTCCAGTTAAAAGGTTTTGTTGAAATTTCAAAAGCAGAGCATGATCCATATATTTTTCATGCGTTAAATGGTAAATCTATCCTTGATCCATGGTTGGTATTGTCATTAAGTAGCTTTCTAAGGCAACAAGAGTTCAACTTTCGGATCAGTTGCTGAAAATTAAGTTAAACATGCTCGCCGACTCAGTTTAGTTTGTTAATATTTGTGTCATATAGCTATAAGCGAAAGAATAGTTGGAAAGGTATTAATAGAATAAGTTTTATCACGCGGATGCAGGGTATTGTCGAGAAAGTCAAATTAAAAAGAAATAAATGATGAGGCATATCCAACGGCGCTCGCGAAGTGTGTATACAAATATGGAGGTAACTAATTTTTTCGCCTACTTTACATCAAGTTGTGTAAAAAAACTGAAATCCATGGGCAGGGGTTATATTCACTTAACTAACACTGACAGTCCCCGAACTCGTAATAGAACTAAAATAAGGAAAATCGGACTAAAATTATGCCCTAATCATGTACACACACTACGAGAGTACCTAACCAACAACCAGTACCTCACTGAATTTGTAGCTTCATATTTATTCCATTAAAATGGCCTTGGTGAATAGAAGCCATTGCCTAGTTTTATATACTGGATTTTAACAAACTTTTGAGTTTTTAACTGTGTCTTGAATACCTTGTTGTCAGGATTATAACTAGAATGCGTTTTACATCTTATTACTCTTTTATGTCAGATAGCAGAGATGGTTATGATTTATGGCAGGGCGCGATTTTCAACGTCGGGTTGCCTGACTGTAGTTACTTGGTGTTGTCTATGCGCGCAAGTCGAGTCCGTGCTAACGACTTTTAAATTACAATCAGGATGAAATGTTTGTCTATTAACAGAGACGAACGTGTAAACATCTTCACTCTTTATAACGTCGATTGAATGTATATGTCTTGTCCGCTTGATTATCATTCTGATTTTGATATTGAGAATATACGCCACATGTTTGAAATGTAAAGGTTAAGAAAGATTGCTTGCACTGTTCTTTTTGTTAGGTTACTTGTAAAGCGAAACAGGTCGCGTGATATATGTGTTGTAAATGACTTTGCCATGCTGAAATATAATCGGTTGTTTTTTAAAGATTTTATTTATATTGAATGGTTTTTTGGCAATTTGAGGCTACATACGCATACGATATTTAATGCTGTTTATGAGCACAATCAAGTGAAAGTTTATTACTTATAGAGGCAATGAACTCAAAAATGCATTCGAGAATGGGTCGAGTCCTAGACGGAAGTTTCAAATTGTATTTCTTTCTATATAGACGTCATAAAATGGTTCAAAACTTTGTGATTATAAACAATAAAGTAAGTTAAACAATCCTCGCGTTCCCACGATGTCAAAACGTGAAGGATTTGGTAACGATCTCTGGTACACTGTGCAACCTAAGAACAAATCTACAGTAAGCTGGGATCTACTTACAGAGACAAACAACAAAGCAAAACAAATGAAAAGTATACCAGGTGAGGCATTGAATGTATAGGGTGTCCATAAAATCTCTTTACAATTTCGTTCTGAAGTCAGTTCTCAATATACCTTAACCAGGTTTGTTGGTTTTTAATCAGTAATTGCTCAAGTATTTTTAATTCATTTAAAACATCGATAGGCGCAAAAATAATATATGATAACGATAAATTCTTTTGGCAATTTCAAATTTTTTAGGATTTTATGGACATCCTATACTATCAAAAATAAGGTAAACCAACTTAAAAGCAACTTAATTAAAAGTAGATTTTACTTATTTTTCAACAGTGGTACTCACCACGGTTTTTGTTATTATAGTGAAAAAGACAACCATACCAAGCTTAAATTACGTATAACACTATTCCCAGAATTATACCTTTATTATCGCAGTATGAACAAGAAAGCTTGGGTTCACGTTACGCTTTGTTTACTTAATTGTTTACATTAGGAATGAGAATCATATTGGGTGTCTTTGCGGTATGGGCTACTGTCAGTTGGACAATGAGTAGTCTTCATGTATTTGCGTAAAAAATATTAAGTGTCCTTTGTCCATATAAGTACTGACCGCAAAAGCTTTAAATTCTGTGCAAAGCTATTCTTTTGATATCGAGAAATAGACTACATCAACGCTGCACAACCTGCGGCAGTCGTGAAAAAATAATGCGGCCGGCCACATACAAAATCCTATAAACAAAAAAAGTTCAAAATATAGGATTTGGCGGCTATGCTGGCCCATATTGAAGCAAAACCGAAGTACAATATTATACTTTCGGGGACAAGAAAATGGGGGCAACCGCCCCTCCCCCCTCCCCGACTTTCGATTTTTTTCAAAATTGTGCAGCCATTATGCAACTTGCTGCAATAAATCTGCTCAAGAATAGGTACACCGAATAGAAAAATCCGTTTAAAATGCGAATATTATACTTCCAGGTAGTCCTACATACTTCATAATTGGGCAGACTGCACCTCGCATGGGTCAAATACGCGGTTATGACGTCATAAACGCCAATAAAAAATTTGTGCGCCTTCGCGCGCTCATCAACCCCCTGGAGGCCGTGTTGAATACAAATAAATGCAATGTGGCCGCCAATAGCAAAAAGATTGTGCACCCCTGGACTACATGATTGTTTTATATTTCAACAATGATAAATTGATATGTATTCCATTATTTCGCAAATCTAAATTATAAGTCAATGTCAAAATGTCAGCATTGTACCTTCACAAACACCGAACATAGCAAACTACTTACCTTTGGCATTGCTTAACTCAATTATTAATTTAATCGGGCGTCGACGAATAGCGTACATTCTGAAGTCTTGCCGAAAGAACTATATATCTAATTATTGTCTAATTCAGTTTGGAAAACCAAAAATAGCAAAAAATAACTCTCCGTCGGCATTGCTAAACTCGATTAAATCAGAGGCAGATGCGCAGCCTCCCTGATGAGGTTTTACGTTGAAATACTTGATGATATTTTTGATCATTGGTGCAATCGCATTAAATTTGTGTTGTGTTCTAATGACACGCCTAATAGGAACGAAATATAACACAGCGGCCTAACATTTAATAAAGTCAAAGCATTATATATCTAGTCTAGATAATTTTTCGTTCCCCGATGTCTCTAGCCTTACACAGTCCATGGTAAACAGAAAGAAGAGTGGGTCATTATAGAGGTTACGACTTTTTGCGTATAATTTCATAAAACAAAAAATGATGAGAATATTTTGTAATGTTCAGTAATGTTGTATTTCCATTTCACTGTTTAGATTCGAGAAACTGGTGAAATTTCATAAGATTTTTCTATAACTTGGCAAAGCAAAAGCAACGACGCTGACAGGTTGAATAGGTGTAATCCCGTTTAAGATTGTTTGAGCGAATATTAACTTTTTATTCATCAGGATTAATTATTACAACACACGATGAAATACCAAATAATTTCATAACATGTACTGTCAGATTGTAATTTCATGACTATATTCGATGCACATTCCGATTAAACCACATATCTAACTGACAGTCATAAAAACATGTATATTTTCATAATTTGTGTACTTCGTCCTCACAACAGGTGGCCCTCATTACCAGCAAATTACCCGCAGACGCGGGATTTGGCAACGTTTTCACTCGACAAGAGCCTACTTGTATTCACAAGTGAGCAACGGCACAATAATAGGTTGAAACTTTGTCTAATATCGATCCAAATATTTGAACTAGTTCATTTTGGCGGGCCAGTCGTTTATAAATTTAGGCCCTCATATTAGAAAGGTATGTAAAGTGTGACATTTAAATCGGCCAATAGCTTTGATAAAAATGGTATAACCGGTATTAAGAGCGACATTCCTTTATTTATGTTAACTAACACAATCACAAATATCTATTTATGTTTTCTTATTTTTCATTCCTTTCATCGTATTTGCGTATTGCGTACTACGGTGTCAACTTTAAGGTTTGATCATAACTGAAAGAGTTAAGGTGGCCGAAAACTTGTTTCATTTGATAGACGGAGGAAATTCATTGCTCGATAGACGAGAATATGATAATGATTCAAATCATTACTTTTCCCCGAGCCATACTGATTTATCTGCCCCCTCAGAGTTGAACATGATACAAACATTAAAGTATGCGATTGAAAATAGGGACACGTTTATTTCAAAATGAGCATTTTCGGCGATGGCTGTAAGTAAACATCCGCCAGTAAAAGGGAGGAAGATTTGCAACGCCCTCATCGATCTTTTGCCACGTATCTTGATGACATGATGAGTGTTTTTCTGTTAGGTTTCGTTTGCAAAAATCATATACTAACTACTACTACATACTTAAAACGACAACTCCGATCTTCGGCATGCTATATGAATCACAATCTCTTTCCAAACAAACCCCATTCAGATGATCCATATTCATAATTTTTGAAGCACTTTCTATTTCCTGAGCATTTATAAACTACTTTGGGACTAACTTTAGACACTTCGATTGTCATACAGCACCTATTACAAGTATAAAATCCACGCGCACTTTAAATGTCGTTGTGTGAATATGAAATAAATGAGGCCACCAAGTCCTAGTTTATACAACATTTTCATGTTTTGTGATGGCAGTTACAAATTTGTACATGGGAGACCTAACAAGTTTGGGAAACACTGGGTTAATCAACGTTAGATATTTTTGGCTTTTGTTAATATTTATTTCAGAATACCAGTCTTAATGATCCAACCGCATTTTCTGTCCTATTAGAAACATCATTACTAAAAAGTGGTAATAATTTAAATAGTTGTTTGTTGTTTTGCCCACATACTTAGTAATATTTCTAGATTTATAGTCGAACTAAATCGTCTCGATCGTTAAGCCGTAAACACAGGTATGAGACAGAGATAAAGTACTAAAACTGAAATTAACTCAAATAATAAAACGGTTTCATTTCATAGTTACCGGACCGAACGGAAAATTTACGAATATCCATTCCAAGAACCAGGAAGCGATTATTCGGAGTAGAAATGCGCGGCCAGTAATATGTAGATGTCTCTACATCCTTGTGTGTACACAATTTTGATGGACACTCAGTCACTATCATTTAAAGCGTTAAACAGTTTTCATGAAAAGAACAAAGAAAGATACAATTTTAATTTGTTGCGTAGGCTTGTACACAGGAATCGAGTGTCCTTTCAATGGGTGGTGTACGTTGAGCCTTTTGTGTCGTAATAAACATACGCATTCGCGTATTTAATTTACGTCGGGTATGGGACATTGAAAAGCGGAGACTACGAGAAGTCTTTTTAGTTCGTCCCGTCTTTGATCAAAAAGTAATTATATGAAATATGTGGACAGCTAGGGCGTGGGTTGCCACTGGGAAATGGAATGTATTAAAACACTCGTACTACTCGGGGATCGATTGGTATGACTACATGCTTCTATTATATGACAGTTGTTGAGCAGGAGGAATTTTGTTTATGTATTTATCAATCAATATTTCATATTTTGACAGTCAGGATATTTACGTAAGTCATATGTGAAAGTTACAACACATGAAATAACGAGACATATATATAACGCTTAGTATAGAACAGCAATTGTAACCTGGACTACCGTGTTTCCTCGAAAATGAGACCTAATCGGTTTTTTTAAATAAAAACGTGTTATTATAAGTAAATTGACATTTTGTATATTTAAAAATCTCGTAATTCTCTACTTTGTCATTTTGTTTCTGATAAATGAAAAAACAGACATTCCTCCAAAAAAGCCGCAGTATTATTTTTTGAAAAAGAAAATTAAATAAAACCGTCTTTTTTCGAAAACAAAAACGCAGAAAGTTCACCACCATGGTAAAATGTCTTCATTTTAACATGTTGATATCTGATTCGTCGGCGTAGATGCCCAAGTGTTCGAATACCAGTAATATAGTTTTAGGTAATTTGCATACACTTTTTGGAGGAAGTAGAATCTTAAATGTACATTTTCCTCAAAACTAGTATAAGAAAATAACAAAAATTTGACAATAATTGAGAAGGACTGACTACCACAAATATGCATGAGCCTTACATATCGAAATATAAACGACATGGTACTCCCGTAGTATGTGAACCAAGATGGCGGACACTGGAACGTAGTATGTGTACCAGATTAGGGTTAGGCCATAATTTCAGGTACAAATACTACGGGAGTCACTTGGATAGTCCCCGAACTCGTAATAGAACTAAAATGAGAAAAAATGGAATAAAATTATGTCTCACAATTATGATTCACATACTACGGGAGCGCCAACGACATTACAACTTATGTTTATCAGAAATCACGATATATGCCCGCATAAAAACATCAGACTATGCATTCAATTACGTTCTCTATTTTTCGGTGAAATTTAATTTGTTAATATAAACATTTTGTTTAGATAAAATGCTGGCAAGAGATATTGAAAACATTCTGAGGAAGAAAATAGCCTACGTGTCTGGTGAGAACTCTTGTTACCACTTTTTTAAGCAACTTCAACCATACCAATAGATTGATGTACAGTATTCTATATGTCGATGTTCAGTTTTAAAGTTGAAATGATGAATGAATTATACCAACTTAACTCTTGTATCCACAGTTGGTGGGGAAATTGTTGAAAATTACAATCTTTATTTGCTTTTCTTTTCTCTGTGACCAACTAAATTGTTCTCAATAGAACATAGTCTCACAGTGAAACAAATATCTTTATTTTTACATTATGCAGTTATGCACAAATGCTATATATTGCCATAATTGGCAGTGAATGTTTCTATGATTCAGTACCAGTTAATTATCTCATGCATGCTTATATATGTTTTAGGAAGCAAAGATCGCAGAAATTGTTACATATTGACTGTCCCTCCAATCAAAGAACCATGCACACACACGGATAAAGATTATGGAATTACGTTTAAATACTTGTCTGGAATTTTAAAGTATGTTCGACGTTCGTGCAATATTAGTAGTACAAAGTTATTTTTTTTTATTCTTTTTTTTTAGTTCTCTATCTAATATCTGTATTGAAACATTCCAGAGTGGCGTGTAGATATTAGTTAGTTTGTTTTTTCGATTCCAAGTTTTGATTTAGAATGGGTATAAATAATATAGACATGCATACACCAATGCAAGCGATATCATGAATTTCAATAGCCATCATCACTAATTTAAATCAATGCAACATACTCGTTCAATGGAAGAAGTTACTTGTAATGCAATTGAAGCGAATCAAATATGTCACCTCAATAAAATGCATCGTTATTATTAACGCAATGAACTATGAACATTATTTTATATTACAGTTTTCTTGAAAGTAAAAACGGATTTACGGTAATACTAGACGCTCGTACTTCGACCTGGTCGTCCATCAAACCAGTCATCAGAAAATTACAGGTAAAGACTTTGTATTAAAAACTGATATCTCATAGTGAACATATATATGAATACATATAATCCAGCTTTCGAATTTCTGAAGAGATTTCTAATTTCTTGGTGTAACTAAACATATCTGAAGATTTTACAGCTATCCGTATCTATCTACAATAAAATTACCAATATGTTGTTCGACTTTCAGTTTTATCTTCCTGATGAAATATCGTTGATGTGCATTATAAAACCACAAGATTTCTGGGAGAAGAGGAAAGCAAGTCACAGCTTCAAGAAATACAGAGATCAGCTACGATTTCGGGTATATCCTATTCGTTTATTATTGATTAGTATTAAATGAATCATCTGCAAATTTTGAGTTTGCACAATGGTAGGTAGCTCAAAAAATATTTTGATAAATTCAGTCCACACGTTATTTAGTTGACCCATATTCTTACAACGTAAAAAGGAGAAAGCTTCTTAAAAAAAAGTAATTTGTAACCATCCTTAGCGTATATGCGAAGCTAGCATTCCGTATTCCACAATAGTCGAAGTCTTGCTATCATTTATAATCGAGTTACAATATTCTGGGTGTAAGCAATCCACCAACAACAGGTCCTATAACTATTACTATACAAATTATTAGAACTTGT
Organism: Styela clava; assembly: GCF_013122585.1. Classification (NCBI taxonomy): domain Eukaryota; kingdom Metazoa; phylum Chordata; class Ascidiacea; order Stolidobranchia; family Styelidae; genus Styela; species Styela clava. The sequence continues at coordinate 7,209,568 of NW_024102829.1, read as the reverse complement.
CAGTATACAGGTGGAGAGTTTTTCCAAAAGGGCGATTTGGAAAACCTGTGTACGTCACCAGGTGCATGATGTACTAAAAAGTTAAAATCGTTATTCAGGCCTTACTTATATCGGCTGACAAACTACCACAATATGTTGAAAAGACGCAGTTGACAGCGGAATTTGGAGGGTGGATGCGATATAATCATGATCATTGGCTTCAAAAAAGAATTTCATACGAGAAATTTAATAAAGAGGCCCATGATGTCATTGACCTCACTGACACATTGAAAAGTGCAATCAATCAAAATGAGGTAAGTGGTACAGTATTACTCAACGATTAACAAGTGGTCGATTAATATGTAAAAATTACAAATTAACAGCCTTAGCCTAATTCTGGCAATGACCGTAGAGTAGGTACAAATGCCACCCTATTGTTTAGCCCGGGCATGAGCAAAGTACGGCCCGCGGGCCAAATCCGACCCACTAGGTAATTATATCTGGCCCGGCTGATGCTACAATAACCAAACTGAAACCAAATTGTGATGTTTTAGTTAAAAAATAGCTCAAGGAATTCGTTGAGATTGCTGTTAAATTTAGTTTTGGCACGAGGTTTATTGTTTTCTACTGTTCTGGTGGGCAAAATTTTTGGCCGCTAATCCAAAACCCGTCAAATTTCAAAAGTTATTGATAAGCATTTGTGTCACTATAGTTAAATTTTGATTGCAGTAGCAATAAATGATGCTGATGTTGTTTGCTGCAGAGTGGTAATTTTCGTTATACTTAAAGTGAAAGTGTTTAAATTGCGGGAAGAATTATTTGTTGTTTTGTAGTTCGAGACCTGGTACGGGAAAGTTAATGGGCCACGGAATTTTTAAACGGGCCACGACATAAAAAAGATCAAGAACCACTGCTCTAGCCCTACCCTCGATGGCGTACAAAAGCTTGTTTGCCTTCCCATTTATTTACAATTGAAATTGATTCTATTTAAATGAAAACTGCTATCTTGGCCTTAATTTGAAATTTTCTACTACTTTGTTAATTAACCTTAATTAATCATCCCAAACGCAGTATTCCGGGAACGATTCAACAACTTCTGAATATTTGAGCGACAGTGGTCATGTATCAGCTGGATCTCCAACTACCAGCACATCTACAACTGTTTCCCAGCAGCAAGCTTACCCGATTCGTCCAGGAAATGACGCATCAGTCCAGAATGGTACAAAACATGTATATGAAAGACTAAGTGATGTTCAAAGGTAGGCATGTCATTGTGTAGTGGTTATAATGTCCAAATGGTCATCTTCAAATTAGGGAAGCCTGTAAGCGAGGTAGGTATTAGTTGCAGTAACAGATATAAAATCTAATTTACACTTCAATCCAATATGTTCTTTTGTTTTTTTTGTTCACATTTCTATAAGATTGAAGTTTTCCAAAATAATTCCTAAAATTTGTAGAAGCTAGCTGGAATCTCCAAAATATAAAATGGAGATGAATTTCTTGTATATATATTACGATGTGTTATGTCGAATAAGGAAAATCAGCAACGTTCCAATATAATGTAGTCACATTGACAGGCCTTGCCAGAACCAACAGCCAACTGCTAGTAGTCGATCGAGAAGTACAACAAGGACGACAAGAACGACGACGAATTCATATCAATCTAAAGAGTCTCATCCGCCTTCGCCTCCACCACGCAAAGCTAGAAGCAGGTAATATCCGATGATTTTAAACTATTTTTTCAGTTAAATTGACTTTACTTGCAGTCTATTACGTTTTTAGCCATTTTGAAGAAATTATCATACTGGTTCGAGAATTTCATCCATGTATTGTAATAAGTTAAGATTACAAGCATAATTCATTCTGTCCACAGGAGCCTTTCTCCGGCGAAATACAAGGCACTGCGATCCCAGGGCTCAAGACAGCGACCACGATATGAAACCCCGACTCAGAGAATCCAGCCTTCAACGCTTCCACGAAGTCCACCGCCATCTGACTATGTGTATGCAATACCAAGCTACGGAAAATCCTCCAGACAAGTGGCGACACTGTCGGATGCTCACGTTTCCAACAAAGATGTTAGAGTTGTACAAAGCCAGCAATCCAATTCCAAATCGATGAGGCGGGATGGAAGGCAATCCTCTGGCCCCAGAGTACTAAGACATCGCCACCGTTCACAAGATGACGTATTGTCATCTCCGAAAATAGATATTGAACCATTGGATTTTAGTGAACTGAGGTAAACTAATGAATTTTACAATCTCAAAAACACACCAAATATCTTTTGGGAATTACAAACATGGCAAATAGTGTGAATTTGTTAAATGGGACATACTTGTTTTACCAACGTTGCATATAATGTCCAAATAACGCAATCACGACTGAAATATTCTTATTTTACTCTAATTTTCTTTCAAAATGTTGATTAGGTTGAAGCCAGCAAAGTCCGAACCCAACCTTACACCCCGTGGAAACGATTCCTCGAAATCCAAAGCCAGATATAATCACGTGAGGGGGAAAAGCGATATAGTTGACGGATACGAGGTTGCGATATCCAAGATCAAAGAAGGGTTGATGGAATTACCAGATTCGACGAGAAAAAGAGGTGAGATGATCAGTTACTGTATTTTCTATCCTATCCTGTTATATTTCAGTTTGATTACGTATCAAAGAAATTAGGTTGCGTGGTATTTATTTTTTATATTTATACGCTTGACGGACTAAAAACAAAGCTTAAACAACAGCCAACATATTTCTGGCATACATAATCTATTTTTGTTTCTATTCACGACTGATAGAACTTTCTATTCATAGGTCAAAAACTTATGAAAGAATTGCGATCAAGCTCCGACGAATTCGGGTTCAAAGGTGATTCAGCAATGTCACAGACAGACGAAGAAAGAAAAATGATGAGACAAGTTGACAATTTGCAAGTGAGTTTTAAATCAATTTTAACGAATCGATACGACTTTAGTCCATATGTTGGGGCTTTATAACCTAATGTACGTGTTATAGATCGCGGGTCGTAGACTCGTAGGGCCGTAGCGCAGGTCTATATCACTTATTGAAACTCAACCGATAATGTCTCTGTGACTCATAGTGACGCTTTTTTATTAAAAGAAAGAATATCAGAATATCTGCAACCTCTAATTGTACATCATCAGATATTATGAGTTATTCTAGTGCAAATTCTCATAAAATCCAGTTTTTGTGGACATTTCAGAACAAACTCAACCACATAAGGCAAGAAGGCCCCAGTTCGCTTGCCAAAGTTAGACAACGCAATCGACGTGATGATGACTTAAAACGTGTCAGGAGGAAAACAGTTTCAGGAGTTCCCGAACACAAAGGAGCCAACTTGCCTTCAGGTGCCCTGTGGATTATATTGTTAGACTTCAATCATAAATTCATATCACATTATTCAATCTATTACATAAATAAATACTTGTGGTTATATCTGTGTGGGCGTATAACCGGTTGGGATATAACATTCAGTTTGGTTCCCCATCAGGATACCAATAAAAGCTCTTGACCGAATTTTTAATTGGGAATCTATCAAAATAATTATAACACAACATGGAATAGAACCTCATTAAAACTATCTGTTTTGTATAGAATTGAGTCGATCCACCATTGCTATCAGTGCAAATAAATCCGCAACAAACAATCAACAAAGACTGAGAGGCAGAAGTGGATCTCATGGAAATTTGAAACAACTTGACAAACCGATGTCAGCAAATGAAATTGAAAATTCACTGAGAGATGTGAGTTGAAGTTTAAACAAAACTTTTATGAAATTATCATATCTAAATATACCAAATTCGCTAATTGAATGATCGTAACGATATAAGATACTGTACACACATGATTTGTCGAAATGACCATGATCAACAATATCAGGAATGTAATGATCTAGAATCTAGATAAAAGCTTTAGCCAATAACCGATAACTTGGTCTACTAAGACTATCAAATGTGGGTACAATTGCCCTACGGTTAGTGCCAAGACTTTATTGTAAAAGCAGGTTTGATGGCTTGAGTTTTTATGCTAAAGAATACGACTAAAGTATATTAAAAAGTTTCTAAGTCGTTTGAAACCCCAGTATATTCAATATGTAAATCATCTGTTTAAGGCAGATTTTAATGCCATTGCATGACTAGTCCAATAATCACTGACGTTTCATGTAATTTTAGACAGTTACTTTGATATAACAACCTAGGCCTACAGTTCAAACCCAACCAGAAATTATACTATTTAATTTACACGCCGACAATATATATTAATTTGCAGATATATAACTGGATAGTTGGAGCAGGAGAAAACATTTTACAAAATCAATTAGATGTCGGAGATTCAACCGAAGCCGTTGAAAAATTACTTAGATCGCATTCACAACTAGAGAAAAGAGCAAATGTAAGTAATTGTTTAATATTTTAAGGCTCAAGAATGAAAAAAAACAATTTGGTGTATCTATGAAATAACCTGGAATAACCTATATTTCTTATTATAGAGTATCTTCACTACGATGTCAACCTTAAAACTGCAATTCGACAAACTTCGTCGAACAATGGAGAGACACCAATCGAATTACGAACAGGAACGTAAAGAATCGATTCGAATTGTGAGTGAATTTTGATAAAACAGTTTTCTAATTTCACAAACTAATATGAGCTTGCCCGGGAAAGTGGAAACTAATAAAATATGTATTTTAATTTTGTAATAATGTTACTGAATATTTCTATAACAATACGAAATAACAGTCTGAACAACTGAAAGCATAAAAGAAACATACCTATGCAGAGGATTTGTCATATTGTTAAAAGTAATGATTTAATATCTGATTCATTTTTTAGATGATGAGTGAACTAAAGTACAACCTGGCAACTGTTGATGAAACATGCAAAATATTTAACGGAAAAATAATCAGAAGAAAAAATTTATTGGAGAGATCTTTAACGTTCTATAGAACACGAGATGAGGTACAATGTGTATACCTTACTTTGTATTACCTTTCTGAGTGATATGATGAATATGCGACAATGTACCACAAGAGCTGATAATATTGAACTGACAAGACCCAACCACTACAGTTACCGCTACTCCGTAGTAAATGAATGTAAATTACACTAATCGGTCTTACTTTTGTTTAATTGAATTTTGAATAGGTCTCCAAATGCCTCTGCAATCTTGCAACAGTTTGCACTAACGAAGCTAGTTTACTGGACACCACAGATGGAATACATTCGCTACTAGATCAACTGCAACAACAAATGCAGGTATAAGATTTATATAAGTTCAATTGATTACATGGAATAATGCGATTGCATATAGTAACCTTGACTCATTTTCAATAAAGGGATATAATTGTTTATGCTAGTAGGTGATTTTCAATAATTTTATACTTTGAAAATATTCTAATTGTTTTTTAATTCAGGAAACTAAACGACAACAGCAAAAACTTTTCATATCAGCCCGAATGTTTTCCGACCTAATGAAAAGGGAACAAGACAATCCATACATATCTAGAAGGTAAAACACATACGTGACATTCCTATATTCCGTATATTTCCTAGAATTAATCGTTCCTTTATTGCCTCATCTCTCATCATAACAATTGATATAGGTCAGCAATCAATGTCGATTATTCGAGAGAAATCAGATATGTTCATTGGAGCGTGAACAAATTGAGAGAAAGTATTCAACAGAGCGAAGATACTTGTGAGTTTCATAAGAATCAATTCCAGCATGTTCTTGAATTGAAAGACTCACAACACGATGCTTCACAGGTATATAAATTTTTCAAATTGAATTCAGAATAAACCCGAACAATTCACCAAAATTCTATTTAAGTTTGAAAAAAAGGGAGTGAGAGCTATTCAGAAACATATATATATTATAACACAACATAATATACGAATTTTTGCAGTATTTTAATTTTGAGTGTTCATTTTTTAACTTTATGTTCATCACAGGTTCTCATAATCGTGTACCTGTTTATGGTAATAAAAGAACTCTGTCTTTTCTAAATACAAATACTTTCACTAAACCATGCTGCCATTTTTCTTGGTGTTGTTCGGAAGATGTTGCGTTCGATATAAGTTCTCTCATGAATTCTGTTTAACTTTCAATTCTGACTCAAAACGTTATAAGTTAAGAGTCAATTGTCCCAGATTGCGAAATGACTGTGCGTGTCACATATATGAAACTATGGATCACAAACCTAATCACGATGTACTTTATATAGCGAAGCAGCTAAACCAAACAGCTCTGAGGTGTAAAAACAACCTCAATTTATATATACAAAAGGACAATTATAATTTTGGTATAAATAGACATTTTTTCAATGCTTATTATTCTTATTTAGACAATTGAATGGATGTGTGAAATGTCCGAAAATATTCGGCACAAACATTTCGCACTCGGAGTAAACGCAAAAGAAACTGAGATTCTTCGCTTGCAACACGAAGAGATAAAGGTGAAAGAATAATGGGTTTAAATATTCGAACTTATTTTGAATCTCAGCCCCATATTTTAAAGCTTAAATTGGTTTAATCCCCAACTAATTGTTAGTGAGAGATTATGGCTGTATAATCCTGGTAAAAGTTCTGAAAAAAACCTATGGATTGATTTCTTGTGTACTTTTAATGCGAGATTACGAGTGAGCAACTAAATCACAACTAAAAATTAGCTACAGTGGTTGCACTTCGTATATAAAAACGTTAACTGCTTATGAAAAATACTGTTTTAGAACACTGCAAAGCGAGCGTATGACAATGGGAAGAAAAAATTATCCTGTATATCAGTTCTTAGAAGAACATTGGATTTGTCACCTGGCGCACCTAAGAGTCCTTCGAATTCATTGAAACGAACGAATAGTTGGTGGGCTTGATATTTTTATACGCGACATATACAAGATCAGGCCATGTCATTAAAAAAGTTCATATCAATCAAATCTGGTGAAGTGTGTTTGTTGTTGGACAAAATTGTCTGCCTATCTTACTGGTTCAAACATATTCTAAATAAATGTGGTAATTAAATGATGGAAGTACTTTCATATGAATTTCTGCCATTTTTTTCTGGGCTCTTGTGACGTTCATCCACTTTGCAAAATTGCGTCATTATGTGACGCTTTTAATGTTGTTTCCATATATTTGAGCATTCCCTCGTGTATTATGAATTAACCCAGAACACAGCTAACTACTTGTTTGTTTGCATATACAGTAGTCAACTTGTGGGGGCTAATGGTGCAGTTCTGCCTACTTTGGAAAAAGCGTGGAATCAATTTATGCAAGTTTGGGAAGAAAGGAATAGTCGACTTGCGGTGGCCCATTTGTTTCATAACAACAGTGAGAAAGTAAGCAGTACCTTTGTTATTATGAAATGGTAGGATTTTTATATTAATATTGGGAAGAGCCGCTAGCAGTCCATGTCGGGTATGGGATGAGTTAAGCAGTTATTTGTATCAGATGCAAAAACTTGATGGTTGGACCAGTGATTACATGAACCATCCTACGATGGCAAGAGTCCAGCAATCCTTTTGAACATAATTTCCCCTTTTCAATTAAATTTGATTTAAAAAAAAATTTTGGTTAATTTCGCTGATGTTGCATCTGATTTTTATCAAGTTAATCGCAAGTGAATGAACTAAGAAACCTATAATTCTAACATTATTAGCAATCTGTTATGTTCTCTGCAGATTATCAAACGAGCATCACGACTTGGCTCTGATTTAGATCTAGCATTTCAATCTGCTAGAACAGATCCATCATCCAAGACATCGAATGGTCAACTTGGGTCTCCGACCATGTCGCGGATAACGCCACTTCGTGAAGCACACATGTCACTCAACGACGAAATGAGTCACGTGATGAAAATGGGGAATTCAATATTGAAAGACGTTGGAGGCGGCAAGAGGTTAGTAAACCCAGAAATAATATCATAGTACTAAAAGTACTAGAATATTGTATAATGAACAGCTTATTCTTGCTGCTCGTCTTCTGCGGGTCCGTATCACAGTCTGACTTTTTCAGACAAACCAAAATATGACTGCAAAGATAGAGATCACAATAATTATTGGGTCAAGTTACTGCAATAAGAATAAAAAAATATAGAAATAAAATAATTTAATCGGTCTCATCATGACTGTCTGAGATTATTTATATGGGTATATAATATACATATATCATATTTTATTCGTATTTCTTATAAAATCTGAGTACTGTCAATATAGTCATAATTTCATTTATTAACCTACTTTTGTTTTATAGAAGTGATCCAATTGCCTCTGCGATTCAATCAAAGATGAAACATCTTGATTTTCTCCGTTCGTCATTGCACAACAAATGGAGTAAAGTAGAAAGAAGAAGAAACGTTTTATCGCCCGGATCAACATTCATGGAAGGGATGAAAGAGGTAAATGTTGCTCTATGCCCTTTAAATGAAGCTACAACAGGAATGCAACTATTAACTAAGCAGTAGCAACCTTTGCAATTCGACTTTGAAAGTTGAAACTCTTGGTGGCGCAGTAAGTCAATCAAAATTTCACGTGTCAATCAAAGTTTCGCGTGATTGATTTAAACGGCATCATGCAGTACTATTGTTGCTTTTTACGACTTTTAGCAACACCCGCGGTATTTAAAGCTATATAATTATTCGCGATGTTCATTATATAGTCTCTATCTAGTCACTAAAAGTATTTGAAAAATAGTACTTATGAGCCATGTTTTTATGCAATAAAATTACATACCAAAATGGCTATAAGAAAGAATATTGATGTAAACAACGCATATTACCTGATTAAGTACATTTAAATGGTAGATGGATTGTAACTCTTCGCCATGGGATCATTTTTCACGTACCTTGGGTCGAGTATGACCACCGAATTCCCTCAAGAGTATAACAATAAATAACTTGCGGAAAACAAGTATCTTATTATTTTTGTTATTTTTAATACAAATAGCTTTCATTTGTTCTGACGGTAAACATGCCTATATGACGCTATTAGAACGCTATTTTGTGAATGCAAAATATGAATTTTTTTGACAAACATGTGAAGTCAACCGAATCGTCTCATAATAACAACTATATGAAAGTGGTTTTCACAAAATTTTTTATCTATCTACTGTATTTGGAAACATTCGAAGCCTGATAAGGATACTTCTCCGCTGCGGATCAACAAATCGCAATCGTCACGCACATCAAAAATAAAGCACTGAAGTTACCCGCAAAAAGCAAGTCATTTAAACAGCCACAGGAAACATACATACATTGTATTGAACACTTCAGTATGCTACCTACATGCGCTGAAACCGTTATTTACCGCTTTAAATTTTCCTAATCTATGACGCATTATTGCATACAACGCCAAATCACAACAGAGTGAATGATTTAAATATTTTCTGAACAATAGAGAATTGTGCTCTGTTTACTAAATGTTATTCCATGGACTGTGTCGTTAGATCATGCTATTACTGACAAATAAAAATAAACACTAAATATCTAAACACCTTTCATGTTTTCAATTCTACATTTGAGCTGAAGTTTATGAGAATATGTTTATAATAAAACAAATTTCGAATAAAAGGTTAGAGTTTAAAGTATGCGGTCAATTAATGAGAAAAATTAGCTTCATAAAAAGAAGCTATGCATTACTACCATGTCTTAACTCAAGTTTGAAAATAGTCACTTTGCTAGAGCGGCTTCGAATAGTCAGGCAACTTGCAATACATAAACCATAGACGGATAAATATGCCCAAAAATAGGGTTTTAAAGTAAAAGTAACATTGCCCACAATAACTGGTGTTTTAAATCACGAATCAAATCCAAACCAGAAGCAAGACTGAGATTTGTAATTTGAAGCTTGGAGAAGCCCACACTCCAAATGAATAAATTAGCATCACTCATTTCAACGACATGTGAATATCTATTACAAAGTTATGACTTGAAATGAATCAAAAATGTTCTTACTGAATTCATATTCAAATCCTAATTTATCACAAGCTCGTCTCAAAATGCTTTTATATGTATCACTGGGCTTTCAATCATTTATAAGATATTTTTAATTCAGATATATGAAAGAAAACCTTGCATTATCTCAATTGTTCTGTCTGCTTAGGCTCTTATGAAATATATTTTTCACTAGGCAACCGATTGGATTAGAATCAAGCTAGTTGAGTGTGGACCGAATACATTTGACATCGGAAAAAATCTGAAAGAAGCAATTGAACTCCGCGAGAAACATGTCTTAACATTAAATGCAATGCAGGTTTGTAGAAAATAACACCTTCTTACATTTTAGGGAAACGTCTTCTTTTTAATTTATATAGGTTTGCGTTGGCAAATAGAATATTATTTTACTATAACTAATATATAACTAACTAGCGTATGATTATTAATAAGCAAGTGTCTAGATTTCGAATGAATTTGTTTTTAATTTTTATTTCCAATAAAAAATGAATAAATTTCGTTGTGCTGTGGTTATATAAAGGTATCTCTTAAATAAATGAAAAAAAAAACATCAGGTTCTTCCTATATTTATATTACAATTGACTAACGAGGTTACGAGTCTCAATACTTGCCTAATCATTAACGATTGCCTAATTTCAATCACAGTTGATTAACTTCTTAAGTACATTCGCGTCGTGCACCGTTGAATTAGACTAATCCTCTACTCGTCGCATTTTTTGGGGATTTATTAATGTCGTACATCCTGTAAACATTGTGCAGCCCAGCACGCAATTAACGCCGAATAATACGAAATATTTTTCAATTTTTGTAGCCGACATTAACATAGCATTGTAAGTTAAAAGTAACCTCAACCACAAAATCCATGTGAATGTTTTAACATAGTGTTGATAGAAAATATTTTACACCTCAAATATATTTTATTATAAGCAATAAACGGTTATTGATAAAGGTATATATATATGAATTACAGACAAAAGAAAACCAGGTTTCAGCTTTACTAGAACAAGCCAAATCATATTGCGACGAGAATGCGTTTGATCGACCAATTTCGAGTCGAAATTTGTACGAAGCTATGGCACAGTCTCTGGCAGATCTATGGCAGGAATTGAAGTCACATTTAAATAGGAGGCAACATTTACTCGGGAAGTCCATTGGATTTTACGGAGCCGCTGAAGAGGTAAAGTTAGAATATCGAATATGTCCCATCATATCAGAAATATCTAGCTCTATGTTAATTGAAACGATTTCCTTTATTTTCCAGTTTGACAAGCAGCTGACATATTTAGAGCAATATCTTAAGTGGAAAGATTTACCAGGAGACAAATCATCTGCGCTGAGTTTGTTGGAAACGCATAAAGATATGAGAAAAAACATGCTTGAAGCATCAATGCAATGTTTAACACATGGACAGAACTTGCTGGAAATTTTGAAGAACTGGCGAAAATCTCAACCCGATGGGCAGAAGGTCTACTATTCAATTATACATGAACTATTATTAAACAAATGTACACAATTTCCAGCTCGTGTTAAAATGTATAATAAAAGTTTAGGAATCATTGCATAAACGAACCTCTTTGAAAACACCCACCAATATTTTTTGCCAGTACAACACTGTAAAATAAGTTTTTCCAAGTGAGATCAAAAACTTATTGATTTAAAAATGGTCTAATTTCTTGTATTGGAATACCAGTTCTAAAAAAGGTGCGTATTTTTAAACCTGTTTGCCTCCTTCTTCTCCAATAATAGTTTTAGTTTTCACCAAATATTATTAGACAGGATAAAGACGTTTCTAATTGTTTCCTTTCGGAAGAGAGACATACTTATAGTTTGAACAATTTTAAAATGGCGTCGTTATAACCATAAATCTTGAAAACCTCTCAGAAAATGAGATTGTAGTTATTTTATTTTCACAAGTATTACTTTATTTCTAGGCCAGCTACGGGAGTGCTTGTACTGCGATCGAGTGCGCACTTGAATCGTTGATTGACAGGCGAAGACAAGTTGAACACGGTTATGAAAGAAGAAAGGAACAACTTGAAAAATCACTCAAAACCTGCCACTGGGAATCGGAAGTGAAAGAGGTCAGTAAACAAATAGATTAACCCAACGGTTTAAAGTTGAATTTAAATGATTTCTTATGATTGTAATTCATCGACATTTCTTACTTTAAAAACTATCTTATCTTGACGAATTGATATGATGTAAAAATGCAATTTACGTGATTATGCACTTAGAGAATACATTTTATATATACATTTTGGATTGGACGACCTCATAAATCACATGGTTGTTATATCATAATCACTATTCAGTGATTTGGAAATTACGCGGTAGATAATTCAAATAATTTTTGACCCGATTTGCTATCTAACATGTGCATAATTATACAATCTCTAAATTCATCAAACAATTGCTATAAGAACTACTTTCCTCCTTTATGATAAATTGAAGGTGATTGAATGGTTCGAAGAAGCAAAGAAGAGAGATTTTAACACAAACGATCTCGGAGAAAATCTTGAACGGGCTGAAGCAATGCAGTGTCACGTTGAAGAAATAAAAGTACAGGCTCAGGTAACTCTTTCGGTTTAGGTCGAATGCCATTGGTACGAAACATTGGTAATGAACACTATTTTCACGTTAACAGAATCGTCTTGAGAGAGTCAAAGGACTTCTTCTACGAGCCATCGAAAGCTTAGGAGCAATCGGTACAGAACCAGTGGCCCAGAAAGCTCACGAACTGGATAATGCTGGAGAAAGTTTTATGAGACTCATTGACGAAAGAAGAGACAATCTTGCACAATCTGAAAGTTTTTTCCGAGTTGCTTCCGAGGTACGACAAACGATAATTTGTGATTTCCGATCAATAGAACGAAATGTTTAAATGGGCATTATAGAATTCAGCTTTTCAATAATTGCATCATTCAAACGCAGCCAGTATTTCAAATTATAGCTCAAATTTTCATATTCTTTGTGTGGTTTAGCTTTTCCGGAAAGTTCTGAATATTTGTGGCTTAAATGAATGATTCTTGTTTATGAGTGTTCAATAAGATCATATAGCATGATTTTTCAATTAACTGCAAATAAGTTCAAAAGCTTGCAGCAGTGTTGGATGATATATATACATTCAAATATTATATAAAACGGTTTCCTATATTACAGGCAAAGAAATCACTGGATGAAATACAAAAGAATTTAGATAATATGGTATTTTCAACAGACCTGGATGAACTTGAAACCCAGTGCTCAAAATTTATGGAAGCTATTTCATTGTCATACAAACCTGCTGAAGATCTGGCGAGGGATATTTTGGAGAGAGCGTAAATATTTCATTACATTGTCGAACCTACTCTGTAAAATTTAGCATAACCCAAAAGTAGAATTTCACTGCATGTTAAAACTGGGAGATTCAATTATATATTGGAACTCTATCATTGAAATTAGCTATGAAAAAGGCAAACCAAAATTGAATTCAGCTAAATTATACACGAGAATACGTTGTATCATTGACAACTTCATTTATCAAATTCATGCCTTGTCATGAAATCAGAATAACAAAGTCAAATGGTCAAATGTTTATTGTAACACTATCATTCTGACTATATGAAGGCACTTAAAACAAGCAAGTGACAAAATCTTAATCCGGCTACACACAAAGATACACTATCATACGATACATTATTATTGGCAACTTGATCAATCAACTCATATCTCAAAATTAGAACTTGAATGACAAAGTGTCAAACGTAAATTTGAACTCTATCATTCACTTTATAATAAAATAAAATTGAAAACAAGCTAAAGGCAAAATCTGGTTCAGCTACAATGTACATTATTGAGTCTTACATATTGTTAGTTACGAAGAGGAGGAAGATCGAATTGAACCTGGAGCTGTCGGAGTCGAAAATTCAATAAGGCAATTGGATGAACAGAGATCAAATCTGGAGAAAACAGTCATTAAATATAGACAGGAAGCGATGAGAATTAATGAGATGGCTGCTCTATTCTTCGCAAGTTGCCAAGAGGTAATATCACTTTTTAATTTCAATGATCCGAACATGGCATGATATCGATAACATTTCAGATTCTATCATACATAATGATAGAATAAGTACAGCATAGTGTGGTTTTTGGAAGCGGGGAATGATGTATTCTGGTCTAGGGAATGTACTTGAAACCACGTCAAAGACTCTAAGATTCATTTTTAAGTAAGGCATCAATAGCTGATGTATTCTGGGGGGTTCCCCCTGTAGGGGGGTTAAGGAAATCACTGCAGAGACTACTGACCCCAACTTCAGCAATCATTATCCAACATTAAATAAGCATGTACATGCTCACACCTAAAACGAACCAGCGGTTACGTTAAATTAACATTTCCGGTATTCTATTTGCACAAACTTATCCAGTATAGGATTTCATACAGGCGATCACGCGTGGAGTAATCAACAATAATGGCGAACCAGCTCCTATAACTTTATAAACTCAGCAGTCAGCAGTAGAATGTTATGAACAACCTTTGCCTAATCAATTCTGATTGCACCTTTATTTGTTTTTATGTAGTTAACAGATTGGATGACACGACAAGCATGTGGCATGCTCGGTACTAACACGACATTGGGTGATACGCAAGACGAAGCTACTCAATTTCTGGATTGGCACAAGAGTCTTGCTAATGATATAAAGGTAAGTGAGAAAGTTCCACATTTGGGTACATTTTATGTCAAACAGTGTTTACGTTCGTCATTAAGCTGTCGGAATTCACGAGTTATTCTCGACGTACAATATATAAATAAATCTGTTCAAAAGGAGGTATTTCAAATTCATCTCACATGACCGTAAGTTTGCTTTAAAATGTAGCACGTAAAACCACCAGACATATATCCAAACGTTTGGATATTGTTGCAAAGTTCTCGAATCCCAAAAACTTGACATTTCATGTTCATCGTAGCAGTGTATTCGGTCAAAAGGTCGTTTTCCTATTTACCTTGCGCAAATATTCTGCATTCGCGCAGACATCAATCTATGTTACAAACTTCCGGTACCAGATACGCAATTTCACTTGTGATATAGTCAAGGACTAGTATAGTACAGTTAAATTATATTTCGAACGAACTTTTCTTATCTGAAAACGTTAAAATAATGAGGCTATAAATGAAACGCGTGGGTCATACAAATCATATTACTGTTAAAATAGATCCCACTTTGAAGGTATATTATGTATGTAGTTTATTGTTGATGCTTTAACAAGGCCAATAAAATTGGTCAATTGAATATCAAATTAATTATTTCGTTCGCCGCTGATGGATTGCTTATTTACCGAGAAAATAAAAAATAAAAAATATTAGAAGGCTAACCAATGTTATTACAATTTCACGAATTCCTTTTAAAGCGGAAGACGTATAAGACTTACAACTAAATTCTGTATGCCAACAGACAATTAGTGTGTTGAAATAACACACCTTTCCGCGCGATCAACTCCTAATTTGTACGTTCAAACTAGTAATTGTCATATTTTGCGTTTTGAAGTCGTAATAACACAAGCGCATAACCTCAAGGGCTTTGTCAGCCTGAACCACTTTGATACTTGCGAGAGTAAGACAGCAGATAGAATTGAATTGACATATTTTTGTATATGCAAGGAAAGGTGCATCTTTAATAAAGAAGCTTGGTGCTGCGGTACCTAGTAAAATCGAATGACTTCACAAGCACAATCGAAACAGAAAGTTTTATCGTCCATTATGAAGTATTTTAAACTCTCGTAATGCTGTATACAATGAGTGATTTCGATAGAACCGCAATAAGTTTAGTCAAGCTTGGACCGCGTGTCGAAAAGCTGCGTTAACATTTACATGAGTAACCGATAATGACGACCTAAAATGCTCGTTAATAATACAAGAAAGATCTTGTGTTGCAAATCGGATTAATTATGATTTGCGAAATGATGGAAGACGGTACACGTGTAGAAGTCTGCGAATGCTAAACTAAACATTAATCAATATGTCACGCCGAGACGTAACATGTTAAAATTGCTTAAATTTATCGGAAATACATAGAAACAAGGTCGCAAGGTAAGCAATGCATTTACAAGGTCTTTTATAAAACACAGAAGTTCGCGTATTGCCATTTGAACAGCAGATATTTCAATTCGTATTTTAGCGAAGATTAGTTCCAGTCCGCAATCCAATTCTTTTTTGTAAATTACCTGGGTCACCCCGCAAATATGATTGAGCTGGTATTAGCGATAACGTTGACGCAGAGAATGAAGTGTGTTTAGATTTCTGCGTTTTGCTCCAATACTCCTCCGTCATTCGTCACCCACTAAACTTTGTTGTTTTTCAATTCCTTCATTTTAACTTTTGCAGAAGAAAAACTGCGACCTAGAATCGTTAGTCGAAACAGCAAACGTGCTATTAGAAGCTGGAGTAGCGAGACCAACCTTAGTTAGAGATAGAGCAGAAGAACTCAAAGTCGATATGACAAGAATAAACAAAATAGTAAACTCAAGAGCAAATCTTGCGGAGAGTTTTGTGGATTGTCTATCGAATGCCGATCAGGTAAGCCATACAATATTTGCTATAAATTGCTTGACACATGAATTTTCTATTTGTTCACGTTTGTGATAAATTGTGGAAGTTATGTGACGTAATTCCATCAGAAATAGTGCGCATGAAATGTTAGACAAATTTGTGTAATGCGCATTAGGCATACATGAACAAATATAAAGATATGTTGCAAAATATGAATCAAATGCATTGTTAAGTTTTGCTTTTACGCCGCATCGCTCGCCGTTAAAGCATGTGAACTATTCACCCATATAATCACCCCTTTATGAAATAATCTTGGGCCATAAGCCCTGTAATAATGTGTAAGCAGCATAATGTGTAACAAGCATTTAGCGGTCAACTTTTGGTATTTATATTTCTATGTGCAACAAAATACTTAATGCATTATGGCATCCGTCACTTACAAGGTATATATATAACTCACATAACGAATGTAGAAATTGCAGACTAATCGGATAAGCGCGCGTGTCGGCTGAGATTCGAATGCAACATTCAAACATGGTCTGTTGATGCCCTTTTTACCCTCAAAATTTGTTAATACCAGACAGTCAATTTCGGTGTGTCATGCATGATTAAGGGTTATGGATAGCAACATAGCGATCGTTTGCGATTTGAAAACTAGTCATGAATAGCGAGCAATTCATTCAGAATTAGCGCCGATTACTGCACTAATATAACATTCAATATATGCTAAACCACTGACAGACCTCAGAAACAATGTCACGGCTTCGGACAGTTCTTGCACCGAGTCAGCACGAAAAGTTGAATCAGATGTCTGACCAGGAACGAATCTCTTTACAAGAAGAACTACAGGCAGTCCAAGAAAAATGCCTCAATGCTATTGACACGTCGCAGAGTTTGATTGGAAAGCTGAAGGAAGGAATCGAAGGTGATGGTTAAATTCCCAACCATATTTAATCAATGCTCTCATTCCTATCGTGTCGCAAATATCGTACAAATTAATTTTGCACAATTTATGCTACAAAACATTGCGTTTATAACTTCAACTGCAATGCTGAAGCTGAGTCAAAGAGTTTCATATACCGCTATAACTTGCAAGTATCAAGTATCGCCAAATATAAAAATAATTTCATAATAAGTGTAGATAGAACTCATGTCTAGACATGGGACTTGTGGTGCAAAGCTGTTTCAATAACATAGTACGTTGATTGTAAAATCCCCGAAATATTTAAAAAATAATAAGTGACTACTTCTAACATTTTCTGGGTGGCCTGCTGAGAAAAATCACGGGTATCTTCAATTTTCTAATCAGATAAAAGTTTTGACATCATTATTATTTTCTGTCACTAGATGATAACCTCGAAACTGAGGAATCGGTGAGCCGCGTACAAGATATTACAAAACAACTCAAACAGGAAAAGGACGACCTACTAGATCTGTGGCTGACTTGGCAATATAGAAATAATGTAGGGAAGGATGTGGATGTACAATGGAAAAATGTGGAAAATACTGCAGATAGGGTATGTATAATAACATCGACTGTTCTCGTTACTCTATTGAACTACCACTAAGATTACGAAACTTCAACGTCACTTCGACTAAGTGATGTTATTGAAACCCAGTTACTAACTATTTGATAAAAGCTTTATTACAATTACACAATTAACTCAGTTTCTAACAAGCGGCAGAGTTACCAACAACTTTCGTAGTCAACTCTGAATACTGATGTACATGTGATATATGCTCTCTTGTGTATGTCATCGACATAACTTATCACAACCGTACCACGATTAATTCCCTATTTGAAAGTATTTTATCGTGTTTTTTCACATATATTTCGGTAATATTACTAAGTTGAAGTACGTCAGAAATATCTTATCGTCATTTTTTCACTCACTTATATTCTATGCCACAAGGTGAGATTGGGCCGCTCTTGTGTCTCATTTGAAGTTTTGACAACTGAACCGGATTTCCGTCCAGCGTGTTTGTCTGGTGTATTGTAATTACCTCATACTATGGAAAGGTTATATGATCTAAATACTTTTCTAAATCGATTTGTGATTTGCTAATTTAATCTACGACAGCTGAGATTGAATATTGTTTAAGTACCAATACACTTTCTAAACATTAAATTATTTTTCAGCTAATGAAAGCAATGGATAACCTAGAGCAGGCGGTGTTCATAAATGATGAAGTGAGGCTCGGGGATGATGTTGATTCAACACAAAAACTAATCGTGGATCTTGGGGATAGACTCAATTTACTGCAGTCTATTAATGGGGAAATAGAAAAAGTGGTCAAGGTAAACGTCGTTAAGTATAATGAGTTATAATGTGTAATAAGTCATTTGCAAAAAAGAGACATCATAAACTTTTGTTATTGAATCACCTGCATCACGTTTTAGTAACCTTTCCATGTAAAGAGCGGGTTTAAAAGCTGAATGGTAGTGTGAGTGTTGCGTTTTTTTTTATATAAAAGGATTGTTTACTTTTCGACACAAGATGGCGTTCAAATGAATAAATTAAATGGCTAACATCCTGTAAAAAATTGATTGAAAATAGTTATTCAGTCCAACCACATTTATATATTCAAGAACTTTATTTCCAATTCGTTTCAATTCCGTTATGCTCATTTTAAATCTAAACGGTAGTACGAGTGTTGCGTTTTTCTTTTGAAAGGGTTGTTTATTTTTCGCCACAACATGGCGTTCAAATAATTAAATTAAATGGCTAACCTCCTGTAAAATTGATTGAAAATTATTATTCGATCCAACCACATTTATACATCTGTGAACTGTATTTTCAATTCGTATCAATTTCGTTATGTTTATTTAAAATCTAAACGGTAGTACGAGTGTTGCATTTTTTTCGTTAGGGGTTGTTCATTTTTCGCCACAAGATGGCGTTCAAATATTTAAATGACCAACATCCTGTGAAATATTGATCGAAAATTATTATTCGGTCCAACCACAATTATACATTTAAGAACTCAAGAATTCAATTACGTCCAATACAATACATATTTTCTGCCAGCTTTCTGAAATATTGGGACTCCGTACACCACCCTCACGAACTCCTCTAGCAAGCGTTAATAATACTCCACGGAGCATTGACAGACAAGACTCTACAGAAGACAAAGACCTACTCATTAGAAGCCTCCTAACCCGTCACCAGAACCTACAGATGCGGTTGAAGAATTACAACATGGCTTTGGCGACCGCCAAACACGTTCATCGTGACACAGGACAGGTAGCTTAAATAATGTTTTGTTTTACGGTACACAATTTAAAAGTGGGCACTCCAGAAGTATGTGTACCAAGATGGAAGTAACTAATTTTGTTCGCCTACTTTACATCAAGTTGTGTAAAGAGATTGAAACCTATGGGCATGGGGTATATTCACTTGGCTAACACAAAAGTCCCCGAACTTTTAATTGAACTAAAATAGGGAAAATTGGAATAAAATTATGGCTTAACCCTAACATGGTACACATACCACGGGAGTACCTGAAATTCCTATTTCTTCGACTATGTACAAAAAGAGCAAAGAAACGTTTTCTAATGAAAACCTTCGAAAGTTTTTCTATACAAATTCATGGTTGAATTTCATTTAATCAGCTTTGGAAATTACTCCACGACACTGAGAATGATATGCGGGAAAAGGAGCTTATTGCTGAATCCGAAGGGGCACTTGCACATCCGAAGAAAGAATCCTACGTGACGTTATTGCTCCGCAATCATGACCGACTCAAATTAAGTGTGGACGAACTCATGAAATCTATCACGTCCGGCACGTTTGGTGTTCACCAGATTATCAATCAACTGTCTTTAGGAAGGGTAAGATACATTTTGTTAAATATGGGCGATAAAATACGCATAATCCTGGATTGCAATAAGAGTGGCACTGCCATTTATATGTAAATAAATTCGTAATGTTTGGCTTTCACAAATGAGAATAATGGACGGCAAATGTCGAAATGCTATTTTGCAGTTACACAAGAGCGAAGATAGGCCTAGCATTGACAAGGCAACCATGGAAATTTCTGCAGCGAACACAAGCTGGCAAAAACTCTGGCAACAACACAGAGAGACCCTATTGAATCAACTTAATACCGCATGGTATTCACAAGAACTCCGCAAGGTATGTATATACCTGTATCTATATTTCATTGCTTTGATCTCAATTCACGCGCTGTCATTTACTTTAATAACATCTAATATGTCCAAATGTACTAATACGTACGCTAAAAGCAAAAAAAATCCGAAAATTCATAATCGGTTGATGGAAAATTCAAAGGTTTACTTTTTCACGAACCATGTTTGTGCGAAGGGTAAGACAACAATCGTAAATAAAATATGATTGAGGTATTTATTTGTTTTAAAATTATATTTTAGCAAAAACAAGTACTTGACGAAGTGAGCAGGGTAATTCAAACTCTGGAAAATGGCCTTCTATCTTGTTCAAGCAAGAGCATTGCTGCATCCTTGTATGAGGAGTATGAAAAGATATCCTTAAAGATTCAGGTAAACTGCAACAATTTTCTTTTCTGGACCTCCAGAAGCACATACATCAGGAATACAATTTGCTCAGTAATATATCCTAAAATTTATACTGCTAATAGCTTCATGGAAATAAACAAAAAAATTCTTAATTTGAATACAAATAAGAAAGCAAACAAAAGTGTCCGATTTTAAACAGGAGTTTATAAGTTATTACAAATGATACACTTTGTAGCTAGGGTGTCAGATTGAAAAAATGATTTAAACAAAATGAACTTTGAAATATATGTTCAAATATTATCCCGAAAAAACTGCTTTAGGCTTTCAAAATAATATGATGAGATCACCCGCTAGCTGTAAACTATTTGTTGCGATATATTGTTTACTTCACCTGAATATGGTGATTCAAACATAATTCAAATACAATGCCATGGTGAGGCCTGATAATGCTTAAAATTTACCATTATCCAGACTCCATATGAGGACTGTCTAAGTTTCGTTGCGAATGCTGAAGCAAATATGGGAAAAAGTAATCCCCGACATATGGACGTGGATGATATAAAGAAAACCTGGTCCCTCACAAAACAGAGGTTGGAGCGAATCAAACAGACAATACTGGCATACGAACAGTATTACGAGTTAGCTTTACAGGTACCCAATGCTCTTTTTCTTCCTTTCAGCTATAAATTAAAGTCTGTTGTTTATAACTTGTACATTTCATTTAAATTGGTACATAGTCGCACGTTTTAATGACTTCTTTTACTCTAGAATATCAAAATAATTATTAGAATACAGTGCTAACGGAGTGGATAGCACTAACAAATATAACTATTTCGTTATTAACAAACTAGAGTGGCATTCATCAGGTCTTTATGATATTGTCGATTGTCGAAGAATATTCCATCATGAGTTCGATTTGACAAATATATGATTACGCAATGGGTATCTAAGTTGAAGAGTATTTTTTTATTCAATTGCGATCTTTCATGTGCTTATTGTAAAACTTCTAACTGTTTTCAGTGCGATGACTGGCAATATGAAATGGGCAGAATATTCAGTGCTTTGAAACAATACTCCAGTACAAATAGGTTTGTATTTGATTTCATATTCAGGAATGAGGTATCGCATACCAAATAATAACCTTTTTACGGGTCCAGGAGAGTCCGGTTCGAAGCTTATGGAGTGCTCCCGAAATATGTGAACCAAGGTGGCGGACACCAGAACGTAGTATGTGTACCAGGTCAGGGTTAGGCCACAAGCTCAAGTACAAATACTACGGGAGTCACTTGGCTAGTCCCCGATCTCGTAATAGAACTAAAATAAGAAAAATTGGAATAAAATTATGGCCTAACCGTAACTTGGTACACATGATACGTTTCGGTATCCGCCATCTTGGTTCGGAAGTAACCCTTATGGCCACATCTCTCGTTGGTTATTAAATTGGATAGGCAATGTCGAAGAGAAATGATTAAGGTTCTTATAAAAAAAAAAACTAGCTTCTTGCATATCAGAGTCTTCTTGTACAGAGATTTTTCGGGAGTGAATAGCGTCGTATTAAAACCTTTAAGATAGAACCGATTTTCAGTAAATTTCTGCCCAGGCCTTTTCCAGATTCCATATGTTATTCAACTTCTAAAAATTATACTTACCTAACAGCACACAATCAGCGACTCCGACATTGCAACGATTGGATAAAGATATTCTCAGTCGAATTTCTGACCAAGAAGATCGAATAAGCGAGATGAAACGGGTTTTCAACGATCAAATCGCTCATTCCTCTTCTCTCATTAACACCCAACGTAACAAAACAAAACGACATGATTTTATTAGAGAGTCTCTCAACTCATTAAGGTAAGTTCATGTTTTTTTTGCATATATTAACATTTCTTTATTGAATGCTTACAACATTTTTTTAAATCATCTAATCAAAACGTTGGCAAGTATAATTGGAATAAAAGTTTTGATGTATTGTGAAACTAATGCGATTTTATGATGACTAGGGTGTTAAAGAATCAAATCTATGCTCATTATTAAAAGATCCCTGAATTAATTTCAATAACTTTTCAATATTTACTAATGTCACAAAATATATATCTTATATCTAACTTTAATTTATATGGAATGGAATATGGATTATATTTTGAGTTTTTAATAACTGTAAATTATATTGAAATTAAGTAGCTGCCTAGGACTACGTTAAATTAGCTGTAGACATTTATGATGAAAACTATAGAATAATTATTATCAAGTTAAAATTATTTCAATGTTACGTATTATGTCTTATTTTAGAGAGGAAGCTTTGGCTTTGAAGTCAAAACTTGAACACCAAGATGAGATTCGCCTACAGCAAGAAATGTATCAACAAAAACAAAGATTGCAATGGGAACAACAGGAGCTCCAGTCTCAAAAATCTCTCGCTGAAAATGTTTCGAAGCGGGTACAAGATTCGATGAAAACCCAACAAAGTTCGCGAGCAACCACAGAACATGAGGTGAAGGCTTTGGAAGATAGGAATGAGAAATATTCAAATGAAGATGCCGATATTCCGCCGCCGCCACCGCCACCTGTCCCCAAACACGGCCCGACATCACCAGTGTTGCTGAAGCCGACCCCAATCAAGTTCACACCGAAGCCGTATGTAGCAAGTCCTTCAGCCGGAATTTTAAAAAAATCTCCAAGTCAGCACAAACTATTCGATGAGGGTACGGGTGGTTCCTCAACGTCCGGATATTCAACGCTCACAGACGGAACAAAATTACATGAGCAAACAAAACCGACCACACAACCACCAAGGAGCATATATTCACCCCCGTTGTATATTAATACCAACTTTCCACGAAAGGCACCAAATGTACTTTCTCCCACAAAAGCTGAACCACAAACGCATGAAGGCCAATTAGCCCCAAGTGTTTCAACAAGCCCGCCAGTTCCGACCTGGTCAAATTTGAAATCTGCGAAAGCTAACGTGAGCAGTTATCAAACTACGAACACGCAAATGAAGCCCAAACAATCCCTTATCACTAAAAACGCAAGTTTTGAAAAGGCGGTACACAACCAACTGCGGAAATACGCAGGAAAGCCCCAAGAGTCCTGGGAATCGCAAATTGACAAAGAGTTCGCGGCTAAAGAAGGAAAACTATTTGAGCGACCTCTGGCATACACAGACAGTGCGGAGTCAGAACGCAGCGGTTAGTAGAAATGAACTATTAAAAAATACATATATATCAATTATACACTACTGTGCTAATTGTCAATATGTGCAAATACAATTGGTACAACTATATGAACGAGAACATAAGTTTTAAAATGGCTGATCTCAATGCTTACTCGCATTGTTAACTGTTTTCGACGTTGGTGTTCTCGTTTTCTCCATCTATGTAAAAATATTAAAACTCTGATACCATAATATTCTCAGATGATGTTGATGTGTAGTTGTTAAATAATGTAGATGTTGCATTTCCTTACAAATCGTGTCACTATTTTATACAAATACCGAAATACTTTGTATTCCATACTGTTGGGTAAAACAGCGTTTGGAAGTGAGCAGCTATTTCTATATTACTCACAGGTGCCACGTCACAGTTCACACCAGTTCCAGAAAGTTTCACTTCAGTAACAGCCGAGGATACTGTGTCGGAATCTAACGTCAGTACTTTGACTTCAATGTCTGATGAATACACATTAGGAGACGAAACTACTCCAAGCGATGTATCAACCGTGGAATCGGTACAATTGAGCGACCAGGGTTAGTAGAACTATTAGTTCCTAACTTATTAATTAGAATTCTATAACCTGGTAAACTCATCGGTCACATGTCTTTCGTTTGTCTTCACACACACTAAAATTTGAAACTATGCTAGCTTTTTTCCCTTTCGACCAAAGTATGTATGCGCAGTAAATTCTCTAGGTATCGTGAAAAACGAAACGATCTCATAGCCTATTTTGCTACAATTCTCATTTTCTAAGATAGGCCTCTTTACTTAAAAACAATAAAAATATAAAACATACCTTCCTGCGCAGATATTTTCCACCAAAAGCCAAAGTCCAGACACCATAACATATTGCCAACGAAGAAGCCTGACACCCACGCAGGCGATGTTACAAACGGTTTTCTTCCACACGGCGCAAAATCCAATCACGAACCGCCGTCTCCGCCTCCACGTCGTCACGGAATCATTTCAAAACGATCGCCCTACCAAGGAATCTTCAGTAACGGCATCCACCAGTCACCAGCTCAGCGTATCAAAAACAAGGTACATTATCATCAGACGTGATGACGTCACAATGCTTGTGCCTTGGTGTCAAATACGCACGTGAAATCAGCAATGGTAATCACGTGATAGGCCTCATCGGTGCATCTCAAGTAACAAGGCATATACTAAAACGCTGAATAGAGGCACTTAACAGCACGAACCATCAAACTAAAATGTTAATAACCACATGAACTAACTTTCACGTGCATGAATTTCTGCATAACACATTTTCAATTGGGTCCAATAAGTTAAAAAGCACATTAATTTTCCATGATATAAGCATGGGAAATTAAAGATGAAACCAGTACAGTCATTGAATATTCAATGTGGTAATTTTCCATCAGTTTCAACGACTGAACTGAGTAAAATGGAGACAAAATTAACGCTATAATAATTAATATCTATTTGCATTTTATACATACCAGTTTATGTACACATTTTTCTGCACCTTATTTTTTCTAATAGGAAGACAGAAATTCATCCACAGCCTTCATTCAGGTGTAGTTATTAACAATTCGTAAAGCTCATAGATAGTAAGTTATTGGCAGTATATTAGACATAGAAGTAAAATGTAATTAGATCTATTCATTCAAACTCAACTTCATTGGTGATTTGTAAAATTTCCTTTTTGGTTTCCATTTCTCAAATCAATTCTTCGAAAACTTCTCAGATATTTCTTAAGTTATATTTGTGGATGAAATTTTGTCTTCTTTTTCATTTGATGAATTTCTTTTTCTTCGAATTTATTCCCTAATGTTCACTTATTATTTCTTGTATTTTTTCTTCTTTTTTTCTTTATTAAACAATCTGGATATTTCGTTCTGACGACTTTTCATTTTTTATGACCATAATATATTAAATAAATCAATGAAGTTATTGCATGATACCTGTCTTTTCATAGTATTCTAATTTCTGCTTTAGTGTATATAGTACATTACATGAGTATAGGTACATATCGTTGCATGTAATATATACCGTATGTATCCAAACTAATTTAAACAACAGGCAGAAAAACAATTAACAATTGGTGTAAAAACGTTTGGAATTACACTTTTGTCACCCAAACGGAGAACATAATTCGACGGCAACGGACTTTGCCATTCATTCGCATAACTCTCGTATATAAGGTATGCGGAAGTGGCTTTGACCTCATGACCCAAATAACCCGTGTAGTTCAAGACTGTTCAGTACGAAATCACTTACGCATAAATTTACGTTGTTGGCGAATCATACAAACTTAATTTCGAAATAGGCGACAAAAATCACATCGATATTTAGACAGAGAATATGCGCATGAATTCTCGGAGACAACATGGTCAATGAAGACAGCCGGGTGACTTTAAGTGTAGACCTATGTAGTAAAATCGGAAACTGTAAAGTTACAGGATCACACCCTGGGGTCGTGTCTTTGGAGGCGACCCGCTTTGAAGTCAAATAATATGGTAACCCTAACTTTAGTACCCAAACCAATGAAAGAAGTACCTTTTCAATCGAAGACAGAACGCGGTTTCTACCTATTTTAGCTATTACTCTTCGTTTCATACGGAAATTAGAATATTTCTACCCGAGATTATCTCCATAAAACGCATGCTGCAGATTCACAATTTTCAGTATTTGGGGGGTTTTAGCAGCACGTTACGATCCACTCGACTCGACTAATTTTCGGCTGTTCAAATATTGATCAAGGACTATTTTTTATTAGTAGCAACAAAATATAACGGTATTACTATCAAAAAGCGTCAGTCGATAAACGTTTTAAGTATCATTTCACCGTAACTTCAATAAAGTAACGGTGAAATGCTATTTAAAGGTTGAACGACTGGCGTTTTTTTCAGTATTACTATAAAAAAGCGTCTGTCATCAAATGTTTTAAGTAACATTTTTCGTAACTTCAATACAGTTAAAAAGCGTCTATCGTCATTAAATTCGATATATATTTGTTTTTTCATACACAACAGTATTTAGAACTGTAGTAGTGCACCGTTGATGTTCAATATCGTTAATGGCTAAACACCGATAGCAGTACGGTAGCTGTAGCCTACCCTACTCAGCCATTCTGAGCAGAACAGTGTTAATTAGAATTTATACTAACACACCGACTGTACTTAGTTCTCTTCTATCTTCTCACTTTAATGTTATGAACTTACCATTAGCCATACTTGTATGGTGGACGCTACGGTAATGAAGGTTCCTATAATTCAAACAAAAATCAGTATATCCTGACCAGGGCCGGATTATGCTTTTTACACTTTTAAAAGACCTAAGCACTTGAGACCTTGGTGCCTTATGTATAAGGAGTAATAATAATGAAACTAGTGTTCTATCTTATCTGAAATTGAATATACAGTTTCATGATTCATTGCTGATTGAACGCCAAATTATGATTACTGTGTATGACATTTTTTGAAAATGTTTTTTTTGCCCACAAACATTCATAGAGGTTTAAGTTGATAATGAGGTAAAAAAATTTTTAACGGGGATAATATTGAGTTTTGAGTCCTTAACCAACTCTAATTATTTCATTAGACACTGAGGCGCAATTGAAAACTTGATTTTCAAAATTTATGTGGTGCTTCTTTTTGCTTGGTGGCCTGAGCACGTGCTTTTTTTGCTTAATTGTTAACCCAGCAGTGCCCACAGAACACAGACGAAAAAACATGATCCTAGAGACCACAATCATTTTTACGTACGGAAAATCTGAAAACGACTGATCTATTAGTTTCGAAAGAAAAGCGAACAAAAGCAATAATTTTTCCAAAAAAATTAGCAAAGCGTTCCATTTGTACATCTCGTGTCCAGCTATTGAGAAGCACACAGTTACACGGAATACATGAAATACTACTACAGGCAACTCTGTATATCCATTGTGACTTCGTTCTGTAGAACCTTAAAATTCCTCGGCTTAGGTTAGGTTAGTTTGATGCTATGCGCACCGACTTTTCCCTCGCGGTCCAGCTCAGATTAGTTGTTACCGAAGTCCAGACCAGAGACGCGCAAATTAGACTGTTTATTTCGTCATAATTTCCGCATCAGTTCACGCGAAACGTCGTTCGTCGTTTGCTGTGTAGTCTGTTTGTCGTCTCAGCTCGGAAAGGGAAGGAGTGGGCGATTTGAGGACAGGTTGGTCGCGATAACCTCAAGTTGTTCGGTGATGAAGTAACGTTTTATTTTGGTGAGTTGCTGTTACTAAGAATTATAGTTGATAAGTAAGTCATAGGTAAATAAAACAGCTTAATGACGCAGTAGAATCGTCGTTTAGTGTTCAAATTGGAGCATAATAAAGAGGAAGAACAGTTGCAGCATTTGGTAAAATGATTCAGTTAAAAAAATTGTTTAATCAAAAGTTGGAGTCGTGGGTGGCTCGGTCATATTTGTTCATGGAAATTGCAGGACCCCGAATTTGTACGCAGCGCATCTCTCAAAAACTACAGGCTAGTCGGAAAAACTTTCATTAATATAAATGTACCCGTTTGAAGATCTTTCGAAAATTGCAGAAAAGATGCAACGGACATGCGGATTTTAGATACATGAAAATCTAAATATTACGATTCGCATAGTATGATTACTCCGTTTCTAATTTATTAGTCGAGGTTGAATTTCCAAACACAAGTACACCTTTTGGATCTTTCGTACAAAACCCCCGCAAAAAAACACCCTCATCAACGCTCTAAATAAGAAAATTAATAATTATCCAGTTATGGTTAGAGATGCGCTGAAAATTCAAATATTTAATTCTTTCCTAACCCCAACTGAGTGAGTGCTAAAAGTCACTAGCATATGGCCACACTAATCTAAATTCTCCATACTCTGGTTTCCCGCAATGCATTTTGCAAACTTCTCATGTTTTGTGGTAGTATTGTGGGCACTAACTGCTGTTTTCCACATGGCCTCCAGGTTGATATTGCCGTAACAATAGAAGCAGTGAGCATATAGATCTTACCCTTTTGACTTCGTTTGACATCATCAAATTTCTTTTCATATTCGAAACGAAACTCGTGCTTATGCTGACTCATTGTCTAAATCAGGGTGGTCCAAACCCAGGCCCGCGGGCCACTTATGGCCCGCCGCTCCATTATCCGTGACCCGCATCGAATTCGCGGGAGAGTAAACAAAAAATCCCATTTGGCGTAGTTTCCCCATAAAAATAACCAGAAAATGCTAAAACGGCATTTTCTCCCTGTGACACTTTCTCCGTTATGAAGAGTTTGAAATCTTACACTAAATGTAGATATAGCAAGATTTTTGCAGGTTTTAGTGAGTTTTTTAGTGGATTTTGCATGTTTGGGCTTGATAAATGACAAATAATGATCAAGTGTTTGGACAATGAAAATGTTTGTTTTGTATTGCACTGTCTACCTATTATTGGCACTATTGTGGCCCGCGAACAAAACAAAAATAATATTGTGGCCCGCGAGTCCGACAACCTTGGACCACCCTGGTCTAAATTATGGTTATCCTTAAAATCAGGATCCCTAAAAACTAACAGCAACTATTGTAAATGTGTCACAGTTTGCCTGGAAATACCGCAAACCCTTTTTTAACAGAACAGTTCGCGAGGAGAGTGAACGAGTCCGAGATATGAGGTTACGGTGGAATTGATACCAATAATAACACAGCAAAGCGCGAGTACGCGTATAATTATAAACATCTTCCCTTGTTTCCACGGAAGCTTTATACGCAAAACACGAACGAGTCACCCGTGTTTTTCAGACAAAATAAGCACAAATCTTAGAAATAAGCACGATATGTTAACCCTGTAATATAGCGGATGCAAGTCATTTAAATAAAATTGAGAGTTCGATTATATATATATTCCTCGGATATTTTATAGAAAGTCCCCGCCGCTAAGGCGAAAAATGTGAGATTCGACAAAACACCCCTTCCATGTTTTAAGTACTACAAATTGCGCTCGCCACGTTTTAGGTAGTCAGAATAATATTTATTAAATATTTAGTTAAGCTTAGGAATGATTTGGAAATGTGAATTTCTAACCCTAACCTTAACTGAATAATTAATTAACTAGTTAATTTTGAAAAGTGGCAGGGGTGTTTTTTGGGCGAAAACCTATTTCAAAATTGTGTTCAATATACCATGGACTAATAAAGTAAGTTTTAAAAGTCGAAAACGGTCGGACTTCATTCAATTCTTCATTTGCAAGTATTTTCGAACGATTCCACAAGAACGTTCATTTGTATTCTTATTTATACTCGTAATAAATGGGGTCGCAAACGGCCATTTGTGTTTTCATCCATATAATATATATTAAAATGAATAGGGCATTCAATTATTATTCAAGACAGTTCATTAGTTCTCGTTGCTCTTATCAGGCGCCTGTGGTTTTAAATCCCTCGGGTAGCCATTCCGGCATCGCACGCGTGCATATTGCTACTGTTTTATAATATTTTGAATGCGATACGAAACGCTTCAAAGCCGCTTGTTACTCAACGTTACCAAGAATGACAATTTGCTTGGCCTGGCGAGCATCTAGTAGTAACCTGCTCTATACGTTCGAAATCCCACTCGATCTGTTTTTCTATATTATGTTTCAATGAATGGTATCGTTGCTTCTATGAGTTGTTTATATTAACCAACAGCCCGGTGGAATGTGTTTATTCTCCAATATGACGTTATCGCCCTCACGGAGTAAGCTTTATAGTACTGTTGCGTAACGCAAATGCTGTTAAATATGCATTTTCCCGCCAATGGCTATCCATTGAAATTAGTTGAGTTGTGACCATCTAATGGAGAAAAGAAATGTTCACATGATAGAAATCTGCTCTATGCGCTGTGATTTTTATGGCGTTGTTTTTCCATAATATAGAACTCGATTTTTGTTCTAATATCTATGGTTGACCCCATTTGATAAATGCAAATAATATTTGGTGTATTGATGAGGTATATATATACATAGGCTTACCAAGACATACACATAGCCCGGCGAATTTAATAATTTTTGTCGATGACCCAAATAATACGTCTTTCTTCGAATACTCGAGTGGTGTGACTTTTTCTGCAAAAGTTCTAGACCTGGAGACACTTTGAACTTAATTAAATAGTGTCTGTATTCTTTCCTGACTCTAAACCATGTACCGCGTAGAATGAGGTCTATCAATGTGACCATTGCAAATTGAGTCGAAAATGTAAATTTTACCATTACATGATAATATTCAAACGAGAATATCGGTCGGATACCGAAGACTTATCGATCTTAGATCGGTAATTAGTTAATAACTCGCTAATTATACGACATAATTAACCCAAAATCGATAGGCGTCTGGTCCGAGGTAAGGTGCATGCACATGCAAAATTTGGAGCAGATTCAACCACGCGTTCGTGAGATATCGCGTTCATCTAACAGACACACACACACACACACACACACACACACACACACACACACACACACAGACATACAAATACCTATCAATATACTTACCGATCTTAAGATCGATAAGTAATAAAATAGGCATTTCGATTTCCATAACAATTTTAATCTCTTTACCACAAGAAAAAATAAACGCATAATATCCGCTCATCCTCCTCTTTTGCGTATACATTAGAAAACCTGGACATGTTAGTCGAATCTACCTCTTCTCCACGTCAGATCCTTTGGCGCTATGAAATATAAATAATATTTTATCGTGTATAAACAACGTTATTCCTTTTTGCGAAGATGTGTTTTTAAATTACAAGATGGTGAAAATCTACATGGTATACAATTCCATTTGAAGTTGCGGCTAAGTTAGGCCTTTGAGAACAATATTATTAGCGGTAGCAATGTATGAATATTTATTATACTTTCTGCTATTCCCAGGAGATCAACTTTTACGAAAAGGAACACACTAACAATACACCAGTGTCCACAGAAATAAAGTTCAAGAAGGTGTTACCACCAGAACCAAAAGCTGAGACCAAACCAAGGTTGCTAAGGTATTGTGATTTGAATTGCAGCTCCCTTTTTCTTGTTACTTATCGATTTTAATCGGTAAGTATGTTGATAGGTATTTGTCTGTCTGTATGTCTGTATGTCTGTTTGTCTGTTAGATGCACGCGATATCTCACGAAAGCGAGATTGAATCTGCTCCAGATTTTGCATGTGCATTCATCTTATCTCGGACCAGAAGCCTATTGATTTTGGGCGAATTATGTCGTATAATTAGCGAGTTATCAATCAATTATTGATATAGTGATCTAGATTTTTGTAAAGCGAGAGAATTTTGAGACCCGCCGAGTGTGTGTGTGCGATGCGCAGTTTGCAAGTTACAATAGCGGATGAATCGAAACTGCAGTTTCTGTTTTGGGGGATCCCCTAACTATCAATCGATAAGTTCTCGGTTTCTAACCGATATTCTCGTTTACTACTTAGGATTCGCATTTTGGTACTACCGTAGTGTGTGTACCAGGGTAGGGTTAGGCCATAATTTTATTCCCATTTTCCTTATTTTAGTTCTATTACGAGTTCGGAGACTGTCCGAGATAGTATTGAATACGAGGTGGGATAAGGGATAAATAAGATTAAACTTGATATTATTTCCACGAATTGCTAAGGATTTTTAAAACCAACCACTTTAAGAAGATCAGAAAGGAAAAGCTATTCGATATAATTAATCAAATCAATAATACAAAACAAGCCAATTTGATGTGCTGTACATTTATATGACTATTTACGTATGTGATATTAGAAAACATAACAGTGAAAAAAATAATAA
Organism: Styela clava; assembly: GCF_013122585.1. NCBI lineage: Eukaryota > Metazoa > Chordata > Ascidiacea > Stolidobranchia > Styelidae > Styela > Styela clava. The sequence goes on along the minus strand of NW_024102829.1, from coordinate 7,176,642 downwards.
CTCATAGTTCGATACTAATTTTTAGGTTCTCCCGAAGTATTCGTACCAAGATGGCGCATAACCTGAACGTATTATGTGTACCAGGTTGGGGTTGTTCAGGTTGTGCGTCATCTTGGTACGAATAATTCCGGAGCGCTGATTTTTACTCATGTGATAATATTTTCAACATATGTCAAGTAGGACATTCTATTTTCACAGGGAGCATAACATTGAAAGCAGAAATAACTCGTATTTCGACACTAATAAGCCAGAAACAAAACCCACCGACAAAGTTCATGCTCATGATCAGTCGATCATCTCACGGAGCCCAAAGGACATACAGACGGCATCGGATCTGAAATCCGCCTTACTACAAAGAGCCCAGATTAAGCGTGAAAGCAGCGAGATGAATCAACCAAAGAACGCCGATGAAAGAAAGGGAGAGGGACAGGATAAACCTCTCGGTAAATATTTCTTTAACAACCTGTCCGAAAAAGAAAAACTGAATAAAATTGCTCATAAAACTGCCTTGGATGCGATGGGTTGAATACCAGGCACTCGTTATTAAATTTTCAACTAGATTACTCAGAAGATTACTGTGTGTGTTATGGTTTATATCACCAATATATGAGAGTATTTCATACAGAGTTTAAATTATTTGAGCGGTTTTTTATGATAGTTGTATTATATTTCTTATATTTTTTAAGCCATGTACTTGTGACTCTTATGCCTAGTGGATTATAGATAACTTTTAACCCCTCTTCAGGTTGCAATGATTAAATAGGCCATGGAGAAATCGTGTTTGTAGAATGAGAGTATCCTCGTATGCTGTTTAAATTATTGCTTTCTTGGGTATTCATTTGACATCTAAATGGCATTGCAGAACGTTAACATTCTTACTCAATACAGAAATTCCAATTCCTGTTCAACAACGACCAGACAGTGTAATTGGGGACGAATATTACAATGACATGAGAGTGAAACAAGTAGAAACAATAATATTCGATAAAGTAAAACGAGTTCGAACAAGTAAAAAGAAGGAACTTCCATTGCGGCTGAATGTGGACATCAGACCACCCGGTAAATTTTTAGTTTAAACTTGTGAGGCTAATCATGCGTTATAGAGCTAAACTTCACCAGCCAATTGGGTGATATAAAAAGTCACACCACCTGTGTTTTATTTTTCAAAAACTAACTTCATATGCCCTTCCCCCTTTTTTGTATAATTTATTCCAGATTTCCCCACTATCATGATGAAATTTTTCAATAAAAACAGCGAGTTTCTACTCTCGACCACGCAGAGTATCTATATTGCGGCGTAACAGTACTTTGAAACACTTCTTTTAAAAGATATACATTCTAAGTCAGTGGTTTTGAAACGGTGAGCGAACCCCACAAGGGGGCGCAGAAAATTGTTTGAGGGAGCGTTAAACTTATTAAAAATCTTTGTTAGATTTGATCTTGCCCGCCTTATTTTGGATATTTGCATTCCATTATTGTTTAGAGATAGCAATTCCATTCACGTATTTCCAACGGGTTTTCCGAATAAAACATCCTTTCGCCTTACTATTTGTTATTTGTAAATTGTAACCCATTGTTAGCTAGGTATTTCTAAAAAGCGGGCGCGGCCCAAAAAGTTTGAGAACCACTGTTCTAAATACTCGTTTAGTTTTATGCGATGTTAGAACTTTCTTTAGTTTTATGGACTTGCCCCCGGCCCCCGCAAATATATTTATACTATATTAGCCACGATGCGAGCATTGCCAAAAAATGAATAATGTTCTATTCGTAATATATACATTGTGAAAAAAAAAATTTCGAACAGATATGGGATATGAAGTGTTTTAGGTATGTTCAACAGGCGGTTTAAATACACAATACCATAAATCAATGTATGCTCACGGAAAAGTTGAAATAAACATTAGTTTGATTGGTTTACTGTTTTGCAATTTCAATTAATAAATATGCTATATTATTTCCAACGCCAATACCTACTATATATATCAATTATGAGTTATTTTATATACATTTCCATATTTTGTTTTGTTTTGTACATTGCCCTCTTCGTTTATTAAAATATGAAAATTAGTTTGAAACAAATATTACTTAGGAATAGCGTTAGGAATAGCGTTCTTCAGCAACAATCTATCACATTTTTCTTCAGTTGAGGCATTTCAATCCCAAACCAAATTGACGGTTCAAAAGAAACCGAAATCGCCACCGATCGAAGGAGTTGTTTATCGCAATGAACATCGCCCAACAGAAATCTTCAGCTCAAGAAGGCCTTTGCAGAGACGAGCTTCTGATTCAATCATGGTAACGAGGCCCACGCAAAGAAGCGTCAATACTCAAACATTATCACGAAACTTTCGAAGCTCTCTGAGAATACGATCGCTCACTCCACAACCGGGAGATGTCGCTAGAAGTTCAGACTTTCATGCTCCATCACCGCGGCCTACTTTTGCTTCAATTAAAGTAGCAAAAAGAAGCGAGAGACAAGTGAAATCAGTATCGCCGATCCCAATGCAAACTGTTGTTATAAAACGGGGACAGCAATCTGTATCACCCACGCCATATTCAACGTCATTAACAGTTCCAACAAGTCCACAATATGTGGCAATTAATCGCCAGATGAAAAGTCCTACTCGTGCAGCCGCTACGAAAACTTCTGGTGTTTTACTTTTGCCCACAAGATCAAATTCAACTAATAGATCATTATCTCCTTCATCGTCAGATAATAGCTCAATCAATTATGCCAGCAGAGGAGTAGCGAAAGCACCAGAAAGACTGAGAAAATCTCAGTCACCTTCACCGATGTATATTGCTACAAGAAGCATTCGCTCTCCATCACCTTCTTCATTGAGGAGCACACCCACTAATGAAAATATTAATTTTTTTCTGAGTGACCGATATCCCCCAACAAAGTGGGAGAAAAGACCCGTTTTCCACTATTCTGCACCTGATCATCTCAGAGTACCCTCAGCAGAAATAAGATCGCCTTCCCCTGCCTCTTCAATAACCTCAGGCGGAACTTCAGAACTTATGGGTTACGCAGGATTTAGGAGTCCGCCCGACTCCGGCACCGAATCGTGGTCATCTTTGCCATGCCCTTCCCTTCACTCTATCACTTCTCCTTCCCAATGTGATACTGACTGCCTGATAGTTGCCGATCCTACTACTGGTCAGATACCGGATGAGTTGAGCGATGCAGCTACCGATGAATTAGTAAGAGCTGATCCATATGCCAGAGGGTTTCAAGCAGCGTCTGAATATTCAAGAGATGGAAAAAGACAAATGATGTTTCCACCTGACGTCAGAGTAAGTTGTATTGTTGTTGTCGCTAAATGTGTAAAGTGAAGAAAGCTTGACTTTGACCGTCCCACTTCATAACAAAAAATTCAATCAATAGAATCTTCTTGCGTTTGATTATTATGATTATTATTTACTGCGGTGTCTATAATTGGCCATTTTCATTGCGCCTGAATATGAGGTAATACCATGAACAGAAAATGGTAAAAAATAGTGAAGTAATTTTCTAATCCACGGTCAGTGAGGGGTAGAGTGAGTAAATATTCTATCTCGCCCAGGCTGTAATGAGTTAGTTGGGCAAAAATTCCGGTACCTTCAATAAATAGCATCTCCGTACATATCGATAGATATCGGCAAATGCTTGTACAAGACCGTGTTCGGAGCGAGCGGCGTGCATATACGTCGTATAAGAATAAAAAATAAAAAGAAATATTACATACACTAGAAATGAATTTCACAAAGACTGCAATATTTTCCAAGATCAACCTATTTCACATAAATTTCAACCCAATTTAAATCGTTTCTTCACCTTACAATACAAATGGGTACTGAATTCTCGGCCTATTTTTTTATAAATAACTTTGACATTTGAATACACAGCGCAACATTAGAGTCGTCCACACCGCAGAAACGTCTGTCACACAACCGATGCATGAAGCCTTTTTCTTTCAGTCTAGTTCTACTGATACCGATGAGACGATCGACCAAGACTACTTTAACACGTCAAAGGAGACAGTAGTTTTAACGAAGGTTATTGTATGACGATTTTATCAGATAGTTTGATTAGCTGTTCTTGCTACTTGGAAAAAAAATTAGAGGTCGGGCTAACAGCCAATGACTGTCATTTTCCATATTACGGCATTGAGGAAATAACTAAAATATATGAAAGAACGTCAAGTACCACTCCAATCTTAATTTTGTTTTTAGTTTCAGTCATAAAAATAGTTTATCCATTAATATCAACTCTGACCAAATTTTTGTAAAACTTCGCTGTTTTTTGAAAAATTGATAGCTCGAAAATTTGAAAGTTCAACACTCTTTATGCGACAACAATTAAAATACGAAATAGCGTTTTTGCAAATAAAAACCGTATATTTGGTAAATCCTATATTCAAAAATGGGCGCTCCGGAAGAGAGTGTATCAATATGGAGGTAACTAATTTTGTTCGCCTACTTTACATCATAATGTATGTATAAAGGGACTGAAACCTATTTGCAGGGGGTATATTCACCTGGCTAACACAGACAGTCCCCGAACTCGTAATAGAACTAAAATAGGGAAAATCGGAATAAAATCATGGCCTAACCCCAACCTGATACATATACTACGCAAGTACCCAAAAATGTATCATTTTACTTCTATTTAAAAGTGTAGATATAATTTTACTCTGATTTATTAACGCTTTCATCTTGTTTTATATTTTTCTGCTTTATCAGCCGGTTGGACCCAGTACAAGTTACAAGCAGTCATTACATCAGACAACCAAGACAACTACAGTGGATAAGCATAATATAGTGGTTACAAATGAAACTATACATACCGGGTAAACAGACTGTTTTTCTTAAAACTATTTTTATATTTTTGACGGTACTCCCGAAGTATGTGAACCAAGATGGCGGACACCGGAACATAGCATGTGTACCAGGTTAGGGTTAGACCATAATTTCAGGTACAAATACCACAGGAGTCACTTAGCTAGTCCCCGGACTCATAATAGAACTAAAATAAGGAAAATTAAAATAAAATTAGGGCCCAACCCTAACCTGGTACAAATACATTCCGGTGTCCACCATCGTGGTTTACATACTTTGGGAATACCTTTTTTACTGCGTCGATATGGATTGTATTCGACCGAACAGTGGGCCGTCTAGTTTCAATAATAGACTAATATCATTCGTCTTTACTAATCATATATGATACTAACTATTATTCATATCTAAGTCGTAATACAAAACCCCGGTTAACTGGGTGTCCGTAAAGTCTCTTTACACTTTCAATAAATTTCAATCAATGAAGTCATTTCTCGATATATCTTAACCAGGTTTGTTGTTTTTTAATCAGTATTTGTTCGAGAATTTCTACTTCATTACATCTGTGAGGGCCAAAACAATATATGGTATCGATAAATTCCCTTTACAATTTATAATATTTTAAGACTTCATGGACACCCTATACATCAATATATAATATAGTTTACTTCTATTTTAACGGCCTCCATGGTGCTTCTAGTAGGAATATTGTATGTATTGTCATGTATATTCATTGTATATAATCATTAATTTAGCTGTGGCCTAACCCTATCATCTTGACGATAGCTGTGACGTTTCACGAGATTCTAATATTTTATTTTTTGATCATGTGTAATTCAGCTAACCATTTGAAAACTGCTGAGCGATCTTCTTAATCACTACCTAAAAGAACGTTAAATAGCCTATACCAGAAGTGAGAAAGGTTTTTGGATCAGGGGCCAAACACTTTGCCCACCTAGACTGGCTGGCCATTCAGATGTGACGTAAAAAGTTACATGTTATGAACAATATTTACAGTGTTACAAAAGCAAAAGTGGAAAGCAAGCCTCGTGCAAAAACTAAATTTAATCGCAATCTCAACAAATTCCTTGATCTACTTTTTTTTAGCTAAAACATAAAAATTCGGTTTTAGTTTGGTTGTGGCCCCTCCAGGCGGACCAGATTGAATTACCCAACGGGTCGGATTTGGCCCGCGGTCGTATTTTGCCCATGTTAGGGCTCTATTCCCTTTTAGAAGTCGTCGTTGCACTTACTTATCAGAATTTTATTTTACATTTATCGCGTTCATTTTTTTACTTTGGGTGTGCTTTGCGGTGCTGTGTATACTTTCTAATTTCTCATAACACCACTCAGTTTACATGAAATCTAATTCTCTTCACAAAATAATCAAATTTGTTTTTTAAACTTTCTGGAACATAAAGTGAACACTGGAATCCAGTGTCTTTCAAAAACTTTCAACTCCATCTCTTCATTTCCCAATAACATTTGATCAATAACACAAAATAAATGTTTATTCGTTGAATTTATCGTTTTATACGGGAGAAATGAGATTCAGGCGGAACAAAGGTGGACTGTCATATGCCCTTTATATATTCCTGTCGTAAAGCTGAGTGCACGATAATATCAAGTGGGCCATTCGTGGCGAAAAACCCGGCGCTCATTAAGTGTGTGTACCAATATGAAGGTAACTAATTATGTTTGCCTGTTTTACATCAAGTTAAGGGACTGAAACCTATATGCAGGGGGTATATTCACTTGGATAACACAAACAGTCCCCGAACTCGCAATAGAACTAAAATGAGGAAAATCGAAATAAAAGTATGGCCTAACCCTAACCTGGTACACACACTACAGAAGTACCTTAAATCCTCCACATTATTGTTCAAAACAAACCATTGTAAACAAAATTAATTAAAATCGAGAATTTGTGGCGCGATTTCACTTATCTATATGTGAGTATCCCAATTCAGACATTCTTTGCACAATGTCGACTCCAGCTCAAGAACAGTTTTTTTACACAGTTGTTTCCCATCTTTCTGCTTTTATCCACCCTTCTGCTTTTTGTGGTAAGGTGTCACAAAATAAAGTTGAGTATTAAACGTGCAAAAACAGTGAAAAATTGTCAAAAACCACCAGTCAAAATGAAATCAACTTTAGTCATCAAATTGTATACAATGCAACTTATTTATACGACCACAAACCATAAATTTCATAGAATACACATACAATAGCATACATTATGGTCGGTAATTTATGCCAAGGTCAAAGGGTAAAAATTTGTGAACCGACAATAATAACCAAAGTAAAAGTGTAGTTTTCTTGATAACCACCCATACCCATGTAGGTTCTGTGGTTATATCTGTGTCATACTTCCTCATTAACTAAACAGATGACAGTTTCTAGTTATCATTTAACAATTTAGTCGTATTAAAACTGTATATCCGTAGATACATCGTCGCCCATACCAATGTGACCTTTACTGCGACCTTTGCGGACCGCGTTTATTCTGGTTGGGGGTCGTTTTATTCGTTGTTGTTGGGAATTTTTTTAGTGGATTGTTGTTTTCGCTATATGGCTTATTTATTTCAAAAATTTCTGTGGGCATTGTGGAATTCGTTTTTCACTGTGGAGTTTTGTTTAACGGCCTCATCAAAATAAAATTAAAAATTGCTCACCATGTGGCGGTTTCGCAATTGCATTTTGCCATCTAGTGTTCAGCATAGTCGGCAGTTTGTGAATAAGGAAGACTATCGGTATTCTAAAAGATTGATACATAGAGCCCCACAATAGTTCAGGCCGGTCCTACATATATTCTTGGGAATCAAAACTAAATATTGAAACCGTCGTTGTATGCTCATCTTCAAATATAGATTAGTTTAGTCAAGTCGGACCGACCCGGACCTTCATTCAAATTTAAGCTAAAAAATGGAATAACAGTATTTGTGTTTAGTATGTATCTGAACGAAATTAATTCAATTAGATTTTGGTAAGCGAATCATAATTGCGTACTCATTGACGTACCCTAATGATTGTGTTAAGTGCGTGACCATTGGACTAAAAATAATAACAAAAATATACCACAAACATGTGGCATTTATACGTATTCGAGAAGCCTTGGGAACTTTGTTACCTAAGCCAGTGCCAATGTCTATAATTGTCCTGACTACCCACAAATTCATATCTATATATTAGAAAAAGTGGTGACAAAAAATCATTTCAGTCGCATTGCGGCGATAGAGAGCAGCCAAATTGTACATTTTCAATTTTAAATATTCATTATAATAACTATTTCCCGAATCAGTCAAAATGAGGTGGACTCAAAATATCTCTTCGTAACTAAATTTTTGATTTTTTTTGATACAATATATAGCAAATATAATAATGGCGACAAACAGCTGCCATCTAAATTTAATTGGATGCATCCTTCAATTGTGTAGTATTTAGGCATCAAAGACATTCAAAGTGAATCGAATATTTATTCATTCGAAATTATATCCAAAAAAAAAAAAAATTGTGTTTGGCAATTAGGAAACTAAACAAATTGTTGTAAGAAAGTTCGGACTCGATGAAAAAGGTTACTGGGGCGATACTTGAGCGACGATATACCATGTCGCGATACTAATGTCGATTTTTGTTTGTAGATCATTTAGTCTAGCATTTGGCCTTCTGGTAGGTACATTATTGACTATTTTTCATAAGTTATTTTGTCTCTAAGATTTTTCCTTCATTTTCTCGGTCAAAAATGGATTATATCAAATATATAGCTTACGTTTGAACCCCTTAAGGGTATTTTTCGACTAGAATTTCTACTTGCAATTTGAACAATATTGTCTATTTTTTAAAAGTTATTTCGTCGCTAATATTTTTTTCTTCATTTCCTCGGCCATAATTGGTTATATCAAATATATAGCTTAAGTATAAACCCCGTAAATGTTTTTCAATATAATTTTGACTTATAATTAAAACTTTGATGTCTATTCTCCCTTGGTTCTTTTTTGCTTGAATTATTTTTCATTTTCTCCGCAAAAATTGGCTATATCAAATATATGACGTAACTTTGAACCCCGTAAAAAAGTTTTTTGACTGTGTAGTGACAATATAGATTGCGCTCATCGTCAATAGCGAGTTCGCTTGAAATTTTGATTGATTCGCCATTTACCCTTATCATCACTTTCAGTCACCTTCAAATATGTAATATCTTTATATAGAACAAAATTTGACAACTTTTATCAGGCTAGACTGAAACATTCGCTGATGTATTCAGAGCCAATAATATTTAAATTTTCAAGCATGTTCCATGGTACTTCTGTAGCAAAGCTATTCATATTACTAATATGACCAATGTGTGCTAAAATCCAAATTATTATCGTGTCTGAAGAGCCGTTAAGTGCGAAAATGCTTATCACTTTGGTCATAAACAGTTGTGTTCGCTGTCGCGGCCTATCTCACGTTTCACTATATGTCAAACCAAGCGAGGGTCGCCCCTTGTTCGCTCCTCAAAGGCGCGATGTATGTGCAACCCTTGCATAACGTGAGATTTATCATTTTTTCCTCTAACATCGTCGTGATGACGAATGTAAAAGACAGATGCAGGCATACTTCGCGGTCATAAGCATTCGAACTTTTTTCCCAAGGGAGATTAAGAGAGGTCTGCTTAAGCTATCTAATCATTTCTATTACTTTAGTTTTCCAAGCCGGTTGTAGCGAGACAAGCTCGCTGACTTTTTTATTTTAATTTACAAAGTATTGAAAGACTAACCGACTGTTAGAGGAATACTTTACAGATATATAAATTTTTTTGACTGCGCTGATTCTATAAGGTAAGGCTATATTATTGACAAAAATTACTTTCAAATTTATTAATATATGAGTATTTCCTCCCGCAGTTGTAGTGATTGTCCGCAATATGGTTACCATTATTTTATAAAACGAATAGTGGTTTAGTTTGCAGTAGAAATACTAAATAAATAACTGACTCCATAATCATAAGGCATTGAAAATAGCTAAAGTATATTCAATAAATGTGAAAATTACTGTTTTGTATATAATTAACGAGAATGTTTTGCTCTCACACGCGATGATGCTTTGAATATTTGTATTTTTTTTCTTCGTATAAGTCTAAAGGACCAGTCAAATTTTGGCATGTCGCACAACCGTACGCTTATCTTAGTTGAGATGAAGATAAAACGAATTATTCTTGATCACAAGCTGAGATGTGATCTAAAGTCACATATAATATTATATTGAATACACTTCTTGAACTTTATCAAACTTTTTTATTTTTATTTGAATCGATATTGGATCGTTGTAATTTAGCGTTCAAACGACAGGGCATAACATCCGAATGATAGTGGAAAGATTAACTTACGTAATATATTGTATCGACGTAAAAATCGTTATTAATTTCTACTAATCCGTTTTGAATAATTTGTTGTTCACCTTTTGGGATTTATATTAATGCACTGTAAGATAAGTAAGGTTTCGATACAATGCAGAACCCTAATATGTGATTAATACTTCACGTTTACTTTTTGGAGACTGAAGTAGTAATAATTTCAATAAGTTTGCTAATGGTGTGTCTTGTGTATGTGTTTGTGTAGTATGAAAATATAGGACGTTTTGAAATTGAGTCTTCTGCGCCAGACAATTTAAAACCATCTTTCTCTTTGTATTTTATGTTTCCTTATATTCTGAAGTGTATGAAATACCGAATGTAATAAGTAATTTACCTATTTTTGAATCATCTATTTTGAACATATATCGTATTCAATTAATGTCACCCTCTTAGCTGTTACTATCAACGTCCCAATTAGAGCGAAGTTTAGTTTAGTTTTGTTCCTTCAGTGATTGTTGTAGCGCTCCATGCTGTAACCTATGATTTAGGATGGGGTTTGCTTTTTTGAGAAGTTATTATAAATCTAATATAACTGCGGTACTCCATTAACCTATCCAACATAAAATCAAACTTCAAGATTTTATCTCTACGCTAAATTCTCGATCGATCAATCTTTTAACTACTTAATATCAAGGAATCTTATAATCCAATACGAATTTGAGAAAGATTCAAACAAATTTTATGCGGTTTTCATTTATATTTTTGTTCCGTCCTCCATTTATGTGAACTTTTATTTGATATACTACAAAAAAATACAAGCTATTGAGAAGGCTATTAGACCCAATATGTAATCCTAACTAAATTCGAAATTTTTAGAATTACGAGAATAGTGTAAAACTCGCAATTCGTCAGATTCTTTCGAAACCCTGTCAACCAAGAGAACCCATTTTGCAAAATATAAATTTATGTTTTTTCACAGACCAAAAGAATCACACAGTCCATCAGAGATAATGGCAGGGATTGAGTTTCATCCACCACGCTTTACTCTCCCTTTGAAAAGCAATCAATGTGACGAAGGAGGAACTGTTAGGTTTGAAGCTGTAGTGACAGGTACGCTCTAATATTCGTTCTATGTATATAAACCAAATCCTTTTTTATGTCCACTTAAAATGTTTAAGATAATTTAACCTGAAAATATATCTCAGAAATGCAATACGATTTGTCATTGGAGTATGTATCTGCTTCGCGTTCTAATATCTTGATTATGGAAATTTGTTGGCAAACTTTCTGTTCTGTTAAGCTCTATATTTTGTCATTTTTCAATTCCATGCGCAACTATTTTTTGCAAGCTACTGCACCTAAACACTTTTTAAAATATGTTTTATATATAAAACGAAAATATACATTTGAATATTTTTATTTGAAGTATGTTTTTATATCTGCCTCGTCTTCTAATATCTTTTTTATTGAAGTTTTGTGGTAAATTTGCTGTTGTGTTAAACTGGATATTTTGTCATTTTTCAATTCCATGTGCCTGTATCTTGTGCAATCTACTGCACTTAGAAACCTATCAAAAATATGTTTATATATGAAACGGATTTATACCATTCCCGTAGTGTGTAGATACTAACCGCTTTCTGTAGAACCGTCGGCAATACGGATTCTATGGGATTGAATATTTATTCACTTAATCACGTAGCACCATTTACATCATTGGGCTACTCATTTAATCAAAGTTTCCATTATTCATTTGAAATTGTAAGCTGCTATTCAGGTTTTATGAATCTATATCCTATGTTTTAGGATTTCCTATACCCGCTGTCACTTGGCTTCATAATGGAAATGACGTCACAAACTCGATAAACTACGAGATATCAGCCGACGCCAGCGGAAGATGTGTGCTAAATATTCCGGAAGTATTTGATGAGGATGCTGGCATATTCACATGCCATGCTATCAACGGAGCTGGAGAAGCGGATACATCGGCTGAATTTGTTGTAAAAAGTATGCTTAATTAGTACCATTATTCAGTCAAGTTTGTATAGATAAATTAAACTATACAGTATAGATAAAGGTTGAAGGTGCCTTTTTTAAACTGTCCGTCTTATTTTCGTCTTGTGTAATAATTTGTATAATAATGAAATGTTTCCGTGTTTCACAATTCCCAAATAACTTATATTGGGGGTGCAGAATGAAATCAAAAATAGCTCACATATAATAGGATGTATCACAATCGAGAAGCCTACGTTTTACAATCCTTACAAACTGTAAAATATTTCAATTCTAAACACTATACTTAGTTTTACTCGGGTTTTCGCAGCCTTTATTGAGTAGTTAACTGAGTGAAACTTAACGTAGGACCGTACAACCATCATGGTGTACTTACTAGTCCAATCATACAGCTTAGGAACTGTACAATAACCACACAATATTTCTTCAAAATAATTTACACTAATTTATTTACAGCTAAGACAGTGGCTCCGTTGTTCAAGCAACATCTAGCTAGTATATCAGCTAGACAAGGACAGTCTGTTCGGTTTGAAGTGAAAACAACAGGATTACCCGCACCTCGTGTCAAATGGTATCGCGAGGTAAGATTTTAACCTATCAAATTATGTCTGACCTTGCATTTAAATAGTTAATTGCGGAATCATTAACTTAATTATCTGAAATGAGCTTGCTAGGCTAGAGTATTCAATCAAATTAATTTAGCATTTCTATATTGGCAAAAACTATTGATGTTATTGAAGTTTCATCAAACTTGGTCCGATTAATATTGTTCACTTGAGTTCCAATACTAACAAATTGGATTTAATTTTATTCCTGCAACAGCTTTACATTACACTACCACAACAGCATAGATAAAGCAAAGATTGTTAGTCTCGCGTAAACCAAATCGATAGTTAAAGAATTGGAGCCGGCAATTGCACGAAAATCTTCAGTGCGACTCACATTTTATTGGCATACTGGTTTTAGGTATATAATGAGTCTTGGTCATTTGTACCAGGTTCTTCTGATGTGTATAAAATTGAAGAAATGAACTGGGAGAATTCGTATGAAATAAAATTTATAGTAAAATTGTGACAATTATTCGGTCCCACAAGAAGTTCCAGAAGTTCTTTTCGCGAACCATATTAACCCATAATTAATTACTGTGTTTATATCATATTTACCTTTCAATTTCCCAGGGAGCTGAGATCCGACATTCAGACGACTTTCGTATCGTGAGTGCTGGTGACACACACAGTCTTACTATAACAGAAGCTTATGAAGAGGACACCGGAAGATTTACGGTTACTGCTGCCAATAATGCTGGAAAGGCTACTTCGACCGCTATGCTGACAATTTCAGGTTTGTTGTGGGGAACGTTTGTTTATCACTAGTTCGGAATACATCCCCTTCACACAGCCAAAGGCAGTGTGCATTTTCACCGGTAGCCATTGCCGAGAATATTTTAACCAAGTTTAAAGACATTAATACGGTGTGAACATATATACAGGGTGTTCATAAAGTTCCTTTACAATTTCAATTTTGTTATGAAGTCAGTTCCTAATATATATTGACCAGATTTTTTTTTATTCAGTAATTGTTTAAGGATTTTTACTTCATTTAATACATCTGTGAGGGACAAAACAATATATGTTATCGATAAATTGCTTTTGCAATTTTTAAAAAATTTCAGAATTTATGGACACCCTTAATATTTATTTAAAACATTTTTCGATTATGTTTACTTCTAAAAGTTGTTGATGTTGAAAGATATTTTACAACATATTGGTAACTTTTAAAGAATCAAACCTAACTCATCTAACATTTAATCGCAGCAAATTAATCCACTCAAGTCGTTTTATTGATATGACTGACATATCATAGGATTTGTGTGAAAGTATGAATATGTTAGTCAATCGATAACATTCTAAAACGTAATATTTCTAGGTGAGGGATCTGTCGCAAGCAGTGTCGAAGCTTCGCCAACAGTAACACAAGTTATTGAACAAAAGAAACTCGCTTATCAGGCCGAGCGTGGAGTAAGTGGTCTTTTATTGATTTGCGATTCTGCCTGAGCTTGTCCATCAGCATGGACTAATAAACTCTCGCAAGTTTTCATTTAGTTTGTTATTTCCCTTTATCACAAAAATTCAAAAATGTTTGTCATTTTTTTTAAAGCTCACTACATAATCACTGTTTTTAACATAGAAATAAAATGTGAACATACTTCACTGATAAAATACTTTAAATTACGTATACATGTTCTAGTTCATATATATTGATTTCCGAATGTGGTTTATGCATTTCTAGTATTTGTAAACCAGATCCAAAGAAGTCATACGACTTGATACTTGTTGTTTCTTGGGTATACTTCATCTGGTGTATTTAGAACCATTCTAACACCACTCACTATTATTTTGCATTACTATTTATACACTATAAATTATAATCTCATCAAATCATTTTCTGGATGTAATATAATTATAAAACTCAAATATTCAGCGCTCTGAAACGACCACAGACGGCCCATCGGACAGTGACTTCGTGCAAACGCCGGCTGCTGCGTCAAGCTCAATGCGAACGCCGCCAAATGTTTCACCCAAACCTACACGGAAACAAAGCCCATCTCCTATACGGAAAGTCAGAATGAGTCCACCAAGGGTAAGTTTATACGCGGAATTATACTAATTCTAAAATTAACTTATGATAATTTGACTCAACTCCAAATCGGCAAAAAGAAAAAAAACAATAATTCAAATGTGCGATGTCGATAAAATTGCATTGTCGAATGTTTTATTTCGTTGCAGGATGTTAAAAATCAGGCAATTAAGTATCTTTTTCATATATATATATAGTCTAGCTAGCATATATATAAAATTATAAAAATATTGAAAATGTATAGAGTCTGACCTGTTGATAAACCTTTCATTGATCGGCACGGGGTCGCGGCTCTGTGTTGCCAACCAATGATATATGTGTTTCCGATTTCAGTGGAAATACCAACAATTAACTGGCAATAGAATGATTTTGTTCCGCGAATAATTTATGTACTGTCACATTTCCCAAGATAATTCAATCAAAGATTTGAAATGAAACTATTGAAAACTAAATCTTAAGAAGTGTTTATTGTTCACTATAGAAAACTGATAATCTTGTTTTAATTATTGTAAAATATATATTCTAAATATATATATATAGATGCATCCTGCCTTGGGTTCTCAGCAATCACCTTTACCGCGTCGTCAAATAAGAAGCGTGAAAGCACCGACTCCTTCACCCCCTCGTGGGGCTGGCGTACGGGTACGATATTGACGTTGTTTAATATTTTAGGGTATATTATAGAACTGGAATGGGTGCACTAGGGCCCGCAGCCTAAATCCGGTCCTTGGGTAATTCAATCTGGCCCGCATGATGCGACCACAACAAATTTTGATACTTTTCATAAAATGCAATATTTTAGGTAACACTTACATGGCCCGCATGATCCACATTTTCAGCCCCTGGTCCAAAAAACCTTGCCCCCCCCCCCCCCAATTTATAGATAACTAGATCTGTGAGACTCCATATTCTAGAGATTGTTCGCAACCTGGCACACGGAAGAACCCAATCAAGGGCTGCAAAACCTATGTTTACCTTTGTTTCTGCTGTTATATTGGATATTACTTTTCACTTTTGCATATGAATTTGTATTTGTTAGCAAATACAAAAATATGAAAAAATAAAAACTTTGGTTATTATTAGACCTATTAATATTTAGTCGATTTTTACCTCTGAATTATAATTTCACAGCTTGCTGCAACCGGTACTGACGGAAAACTGCAAGAACAACAGGTAATAAATTCTTCAGTACATTCTGCTTCTAAAAGCGCTGCAGTAGCGCAAAACAGCAGTGTAGCAGTAGTTCAGCAGAAGGCTAGCCAGGCTCATTCTCAGTTCAAAGCAGCACAGAGTTATGAAAAAATGGAAGTATCTCAGTCTTGTGCTAGTGTATCGCATGGCGAACAACACGAAATTCAGCACATGGAAGTAGATCGGAGTGAACATATGACGTCACAACAAACATCGATGATGTCACATCAGGCTTCAATGACGTCACATATTACATCTCACTCATCGTCATCAATTCAATCATGCGGATATACTGAACAAGCTGCACAGTTGACGTCACACCAATCAGTGATGTCTTCTCAGGATTGTGTTGATTCTTCGCAGCTACAAGACCACTCATTTAATGTCACGCAACAACAAACGTCATCCAAAATGGCGTCTCATGCGTCATCACACATTTCGGAATCGTCATCAAACGCTTCTGCGTCATCAAACATGGCCATTGCATCATCATCGTCTCAGTCATCTACGACAAAACCACCTTCCTATTCCTCCACTGCCAATGCTCCTGTCCCCGCTGCTCGCCCACCTAAAGTAGCCCCCCCACCTACCCTTCCATCCTTGCCACCAAGCATTGATTACTGCAACAATCCGAACCGAACTATACCTGGTGTAAGACGTGTAAGACCGTCGTCAGCTTCAAGGAAGCGCCCATTGCCAACGGTAAGTTCATTTTCTCACTCACCATTCATACAAAACACAAAGTACTAAGCACACCTAGGCGCAGAATTATACACTTACACCGCAATTTACGTATAGATGGAATATCGTTCACATATCTGAGTGTATTATTGGACACAAAACGGCAATATCGATAGTTTTTGCAAATCGTTATCGTTGTTGTTCTGGGGTAATTTTCTTTGTAACTCATGAGGTCCGGTATTTTAATCAAATTTCTGCTGTTTTAGTTTAATTCGTCGTAACACAGTTTAAATTCGTTCAAGCATGATTTTCACGGTTGTTCTCCGTTTTGATTTCGCGACACCGGCGCTCAGCCAGATCCCCGCGTGAGCCGCTTATGCTACCGTTACTGTGGCAAATACTGTGGTATTTATTGAACTTTAGTGCCCATATATTTGAGCTCTATTTTTCCTTTAAAAGGGAAGGAGGGTAATGCTAATAAACAATAATGACCAACTTCTAATGTACATGGTGTCCATAAAGTCCTTTTACAGTTTCAATTTTGTTCTGAAGTCAGTTCTCAATATATCCTAACCAGTTTTTTTTTTTATCAGTAAAGTATTTTTACCTTATTTAATGCATCTGTGAGAGCCAAAACAATATATGGTATCGATAAATTTTCTTTGCCATCTTTAAAACTTTTAAGATTTTGTGAGCACCCTGTATGATGTATATATGAACTTGGTGTATTTGTAATCAACACAGAAGAGGAAACACGTAGCATAATCACATGCATTCGACATTGCCCAGTCATTCCCGTGACTTATATCATTAAAACGTCATATTTCCTTTTCTCCGGGTAAAGTTATTTCTTGTTTGTTTTATTTCGGGTCTACTGTAACCGCGCGATTCCCAGCTGTCGATACGCAGACGATTAGATATGAACTCTCCGTGAAATGTTAATTATGGGAGTGACGTAAACTTGGCGCCCTGGCTCGTAACATTCCTAATTCGCGATAACAAAAAACATTAGTCTGTTAGTTCAAAAATCACTCCGGTATTTTTCTATATAGGATTATATATCTGTTTATAATTATTGGACACATTATTGGAGAGTCTTGTGGATCGTTTTGTCATTATGTTGTTGTTCTTGTTAGTATTTCGTTTCTCCTTGTTTGTATAAAAAAATCGCTTTTCTCTTTAATTGCTGGACCAATTTCTTTGAAATTTTGTCGCTGGAAAGCTATTGATTATTGTACCTAATATTATTTATTCAAAAATATGTGTGGGCGCTATGAGATTCGTTTTTTGTGTGCGACGACGTCATAAAAATTGAAAAGTGCGCACCTTGTGGCGGTTCCCTCCGTCAGACGAAGTCGTGAAGACTGCGGTACCGGTAGTCTACTGTGAAAGATTGCATACTCGTACTACTTTGTTTTGACCGTTTCCATAAATTTGGCAATTGCTCTTTTATTATTTCAATATACGAACATTTAATTTAGCGCGTCATTGGCATATTAAATATTATCATCGGGATATAGAGTTCAAAATTTGCTGTCTGTTTCATATTCATGAGATTTCCCTTGATAGTATTCCTTAATATCCGTTTATTGCCCCACCACTATTTTTTTTTTGACCCATTTTCTTTGATTCTCTTTATGTTAAATTAAAAATTAGGATAAGTTTGTATTTGTAAAAACCCACCTTTTTCGGGTTGTCTTATTGTTAGGTAATATTACTTATCTTAACCAAACCTAAGATAAACGGAATATCAGAAAATTGGTTACAGGCCAATAATAAAATAGTACATACATTCTTTCATTTACCATTCATTGCATGCTACATCAATCACTAAACGCGACATTTGATATAGCATGCGAATTTATCACTATTTCTTGCTCCAAATTTGCATAGAAAAACCTTCCTGCACCATCAAACACTACTTCTGAAACGGAGAAAACATCACTCATTGCATCTGCATCAGCCACATCTATGGCGTCTGTGAAATCACTATCCGCTACTTCTATCACCGAAGAAAAGACTGAGATCGTTACAGCTATTTCAGAACAATCTGAATCCGTTACAGCGATTTCAGAAAAGTCTGAATCCGTTGCAGCTATTTCAGAACAATCTGAATCCGTTGCAGCGAGAGCAGAAAAACTTGAAAAAAAGATTTCAGCTGAGTTTAAAAATAAGCTTGAAATTGAGAAAAGCTCGAAAAAACTAAAGACAACTATTGAGGTATTATTGAAGGGTTGCCAGAATTTAGACAGCTTGATGCATGGATTTATTGTGATGCCCATTGTACATACGAGAGTGCTATATTACAGAGATGTGTCATTTTGATAAAGTTAGTTTGTAATGTGCAATTTGCGTTGAAAAACAGGACAAATTATGGATGCTTTATCAGTTTTTTCCTTTTTTGTAATAAGTGATAAATACAAAACACAAAAATAGTAAACACAAAAATGCATGTGAAAGTATTATTACTCGATTAAATGATATCAAACTGACTTTTTTCTTATTTAAAATTGGCTGTTTAAAATGTTGATTTGTGTGTCACTTTTATTTTTTGTGGCTCTAATATTTTTGTGCTTGGAATTAATGATTTTTTTCTGAGTTGTGGTTTGTAAACAAATAACTTACTCATACAATCAGTGGCTTGAAGAAGACGCCGCAACAAAAATACAAGCGTCATTCAAAGGCTACAAGACGCGCAAAGATCTCGACAAACAACGCGAAAGTGCAACTAAAATACAAGCCGCATATAGAGGCTTTAGGACAAGACACAAAATGGAGGATGGCCCTAAAGCTAAACGACTGACTTCGCCTCAGATGTTACGTCGACGGCCATCACCTGTCACCGTGATTAGACCCACTAAGGTTATTTGCGTGACATCATTTCACCAGTGAAGTCATACCATCATTAAAATTTGGCTGTTTCAAAAGAATAAAGCAGCAACGATATAAATAAGCACAAAAATTATCGCTTTTGTCCTATTTTGCACGTTTGTTTTTTGCATGTAACACACATTATTTATTCAGTTATATTTATCTAAAATATGCTTTTAAATATGAAACTGATATTTGTTTGAGCATGTTGAGCAATTGGTACTGTATAACAATATTTAGAAATTATTTATAATTGCTTCTTTTCATCCTATTTCATTGCATGCAACCTTCAAATTCCCCACTCAACAATATCACCTTTTAAATTATAAATTTTTCACAGGAAACTGCCGTTTTTCCACCATTCTTCAAACTTCCTGCCAAGAACGTTGAAGTAGTGGAAGGAGAAATGTCGCAATTTGAATGTCACGTGATTGGAAACCCTACACCTACCATTAAATGGTATCGCGAAGGTATGTATAGACTATGGAACTGTTGTTATCAACACTTTTTCTTTCGTGGCCCATTTTCTTTGCATATAAATTCCGTGGCCCTCTAACTTTTTTATGGAAGCGAAAAAATACAAGAAAAAAATATACACGTTCGTTCCCTTTGATAATTAGAATGAAAATTAAACCCCAGTAGCAAAAACACTATACTCATACTGACTTATAATAAGATTTAATAATAGATTTATCTTTACACCAGAGGCCAGTAGATAGCAGTTGCTACGAGACATACCAGATTCAGTTAACACTGTTTGTTAAAATGTGCATTTATTAAAGCAGAACTTTCGTTTGAATTTTTTCTAATAATGACTGCGAGTTAACTTTTTGTCATGCTCAACTCCCAACTTTTTTCTTTATTAATGATAAATATATAAAATACCCGGCGCTTCAGAAGAGTGTGTACCAATACTAACTTTGTTCGCCTACTTTACATCAGTTGTGTAAAGAGACTATAACCTATGGGCAGGGGGCATACTCACTAACATTGCATGTAAACAAAATATTGACAATCGTCCCAATTTTTTTGTCATAGGTGCACTGATTCAAAGCTCACCGGATTTTCTTATAACGTTTGACGGACAAATGAGCACACTGCTTATTCGTGAAACCTACGTTGATGATGCTGGGATGTTCACTTGCACTGCTCAAAATAAAGCTGGAAGCAGCTCATGCAGTGCCCTCCTGACTGTAAGTAGTAATGGAAAAATAGGCCCTTTCGACTCGCGAGAAGCGACGGCAATGTATCCACATTAAAACAAATCATTTTCTGAAACTTGACAGAGTGAACATTTAGTTTTATTTTTCTAATAATGTATTGTCTTCTTAAGAATAGCAATGAAAAATTCTGAGTCAATATCGACGAATTATTTTTGACTCATAATTTAGTACCTGGGATATAATTTATTAAAATTTAATTCTTGAAAGGGTGCGGAGAAAGAATGTATAATTTATAATAAAGTTGTATGTGGGCGCAAGTATAGGCAAATAATTCTTGGTAAAAAATAACTATAACATTGCTGAAACGCATTCTAATTCAAAAATAATATATTCTCCAATATTCGAGGTCATTCAATTTTCCTAAACGTTTTCTTGAACCTTATTATGAAACTCAATAAAATTATTTTATAATGAATTCTATATTTAGGTCAATGTCCCTGAAACAGAGGACGAAGCCGGACCTTCCTATAAACCTGAAGTTGCTCGATCCATATCGGAAACTGAATTATCTATGACTGACTATGAAGGATTTGAAAGGTGAATACAATGCTTGATAATTTTTTAAGAAAATTTGCTCTAAGCAAGGTTACGCGCACTTACTCAGAAAAAAAAAAGAAAATTGATCTTTGAGCGAAGTTACGGGCCACTACTGAAGTACTAAGAGATGCTGAAACCGTAAAGAATCATAATTTAGAATTAAGCGTTGGTATTCACCGGTTGGTGCGGTATTTGAAGCAGTTCATGTATATACGATCAAACACACTATGAGGCGATGAATTCCACATAACTCAAGAGTTAAGAAACTTTGGTCGTAGAATGTTTGGTACTTCCGAAGTATGGGAACCAAGATGGCGAACACCAGAACATAGTATGTGTACCAGGTTAGGATTAAGCCATAATTTTATTCCAATTTTTCTTATTTTAGTTCTATTACGAGTTCGGGGACTAGCCAAGTGACTCCCGTAGTATTTGTACCTGAAATTATGGCCTAACCCTGACTTGGTACACATACTACGTTCCGGTGTCGGCCATCTTGATTCACATACTTCGGGAGTACCGAATGTTTTTATCTGGTATACTGATAATAAACTGATCACAGCCAATCAAAAATACAATGCTGAATCTGTAATAGAATTGCATTACTTTATCGAGTTATAACTGTATATGTATAAAGAATAAATTTGTAAATATTCGAATTTATATAACAACAAGTTGAATTTATTTTTCATTTTTCATTACAGCACTGAATTGGACTTCGTTTCTGGGGTATCTGACGTAGAACTTACCGACACGGAATTTGTGAAACCTTCTGCATCAGCTGTTGCCCATCACCACCATCTTGACGCGACTGATGGACAACTGGCAAAAAAATTATCACCTGTAGCTGAAGAATCTTCTGTCACGCCTTCAGGTATATTTTAAATGTTTTTCCGAGCATCGACTTACTGGTTTGTTTCCGTAACAATGGCTAATCAGAAAGAAGTCAACAACGTAGTAACTTTAGCTGTCGCTCAGACTCTTTTCGGTCAAACAAATTTTTGATCATTGGTTGGTCCTTCAGTCGATACATTGCATCTACAAACGCTAATTCGTGATATACTTTCAAAATGAAAA
Organism: Styela clava; assembly: GCF_013122585.1. Taxonomy (NCBI): domain Eukaryota; kingdom Metazoa; phylum Chordata; class Ascidiacea; order Stolidobranchia; family Styelidae; genus Styela; species Styela clava. Next base: position 7,154,262 of record NW_024102829.1, on the reverse strand, counting down.
TGAAAAAAAATCGTAATTTAAAGTATGATAAGATTTTAAGATCAAGGAAACATTCCTGAATTTCAATGTGCAATATATTTTTTCAAACTTCATTGTGTATAAAATCTATGATTTAACAATAAATTTTAACATTCATCCATGAAATGTCTGCTGACTTTCTAGCAATTGAAGTTTTTTTGCAAGTTTCTTTTTTTTTCATCTTATTTTATCTTATTTTTATATTCACGTTTTACAGGAAAGCAATCCTCCAGACAATCCTCAATTGCACCCGGCACTCAAACTATCAGTGGTGCCGCTCCCTTGCTCGTGAGTTCCCCTCCAAGTCAAGTGAGACTCGAAGAAGGTGGATCACTCAGACTGTCTTTCGTTATTTCTGGCTCTCCGCCTCCCAATGTAACTTGGGCAAAGAATGGAAAAGCCATTGAACACGGATTCAGATTTAAACTGGAAGAGGATATTTTAAAACGTATGTGATAATAATTTTTTACACACTATAGCGTAATATAAAGACTTTCATTTAACAGAATCTTATAAGTGTAGGATCAGGAAAAATTGCAGGTCCAAATGAAAAACAGAGCTGATGGGTTATAAAATCATTTCAAACATCCCGCAGAATATACCACCCATTTGAAATGTTATTTTACCATTAGCAATTGGAATTTTCTGTCTATTATGGGGAAAATAAAAAGTCTATCGTAAATAAGCTACACTATGCTCTTTGAAAATAGTGTGTTCGTAATATGTTAACATGCTCAATAAAAATGAGATAAACCACCGTCTCCCCACAAAATGAGGGAAAGATGAAAATAAGCATCTTTTCAATAAATAAATGAAAATATTCGAATCAGTTTTCTATATTTTAAAATAGAATGTTATATAACTTGAATATGAAAATGATATATAATAATTAGTTTTTTAAAAAAGTCGCTGTTATATCTCGGTGAAATATGAATACTAAAAAATGATATATTCCCAATATATTCTTCTTGTAGATACATTTACCATGTATGTTGGAATGCTATTTCCCGAAGATGCCGGTGAATACACTATCACAGCTACAAACAGATTTGGATTTATACGCGGGACTGTACAACTACTATCGGAAGGTAACACTGAATTTCTTTTTATTGTTGAGCACGAAAAAGATCCAGAGATCGCTTCAAAAAAAAAAAAAAAATAGTGTGTGGGGTGGGGGGTGGGGGGGGTGGGGTGGGTTGCTTCTCAGCTACTAGATCAATCACCTTTCAAATTTCTGTTCTAGAAGTGTGTGTTTTCTAAAATTCTATCCTTTTTTTTCATTTTTTTTTTCTTTCAAATTTCCCCATTCACCACAAAGTGGGTTGGCCGCGCGCTCAACGAAAGGTACACGGCAATGATCCCATCTTCGTTTCCATTTTGAAGCATTTCCCCTTATTGTTCTCTACAATCTTTTACTACAACTGAATTTTTATTTTCAATTTTCAGATGAATACAAAATGCATCAAGAAAACACTCACGCAATTCAGCAGCAGACTTCTGTTCCTGGCAGAACATACACTGCACAGCATACGTTAGCTCCGTCTCAACCAGTTGCAAGGTAAATTATACTGAATATTTGAAAGATATCTACATGCAGATTGTTCGAATCTTCGAATATCAAAATAATGAACGAGTTGAAGTCCTTATATAAAATTGTTTTGAGATCAGATTTATGGAATCTTATGTCATTCCGGATACAAGAGAACTGAGTTTTTGTTATACAAGAGCGAATTTATTTTTATTATGGATTGTCGGTCAGATATCGCGATGGGATGGGATTTACATATACAATCAGGGGAGAGGAAAACCGATAAGACTGCTTAATCATGTGGCGAATCCCTCGCTTGACCTTAATGTTAGTGTTAATGACAGCGTCAATACATTTTCACTTATAATATTAACGCTGTTATCAGGGGGTGTGAAAAAGTCTAAATATAGCACTAGGAAAAATCTTGTCGCTGAGATTACCGTTACTTTTGTCTGTTGGAGCTTGTAGTTTCAGGACATTATGTATGTGACAAAATCGTTATATATTCGGTAAACAATTATTTATGTTACTATTTTGACTGCATTTGCGACTTTTGAATTTGATATTCTACTGTAACATAGAATAGGCTGAGATTTTCTAATGAATTAATAATTCAACTTTGTTTTACTGTTATTCTCAAAAACATTACTTTATCGATAGGGGTCGTGGAGAAGCTCGTCATCTGACACCTACAAGTAAGAAGGCAGTTTCTCCTGGCAGTGCTCGGATGTCGAGCCTTAGTCCTGGAAGATATGACGTCAGTGACAGAAGATCGGTTTCGCCTTCTAAGAGACTTGACGAAGTTGATGAATTGGATATTGAAAAATATTTCAAGTGAGCAGTTGTTATAACTGAAATTAATTTTATATACAGAAGGCTCCTTTAGAAACTCGTTTCCAAAATACTGCCTTTATTGAGTGCTAATTGTAATCAGGTTTTATAGAAAACGAAATTTTATTCATAACTTAATTCATCTGATTTCTATGTTATAGTATAGGGTAGGCATAAAGTCCTAAATTTTTAAAATTGCAAAGGGAAATTATCGATACCATATATTGTTTTTACCCTCACAGATGTATTAATGAAGTAAAAATACTTGAACAATTACTGATTTAAAAACAACAAACCTTGTTGAGATATATTGAGAACTGACTTCATAACAAAATTGAAATTGTAAAGGAACACTCTATACCAACTCCAAAATAACCACCTTCTTCCTTACTTCTCATACTATTTTAATTATCAAATACCCAATGTTTTGCGTGATTTCAAATCATCCATTTCTTATTCAAATTATCCAATAATGTTATTTGGCCAGACACGATATTTTAAAATTCTTTACCACATTTCAAGGGCTCATGAGTAGGTGTTAAGTTCTCCCAGGTTGGGTTATGAGCACTCTTTGAGTGACCTTAGATGAATATTATACGCCACTTTGAGTAGGAGAAGAATATGGATGCTTTGAGGTGTAACACAGTCTTTTTACACTTCGTATATTACCTATTGTAAATCTACATAAAGAATTTTGTTAGTTTTTCGTGTTACAAATAAATAGTGAATATAGAGTGTTGTTTTGTGGAATTGCTAACAATCTTTCAGATTTCGGTTTAGATTGCAGGCTGTATTATTATTATGTTGTTATATTCTCGCGATGTCAAAATATATTTTTTGGAATTAGATTTTTTGGTTTTAGTTGTAAGTTGTTGCTAAGTATTGTTATTAGAATCTTGATAATCACTTGAAAAGTAGAGTTGTTCCTAACTTTATGAATAATATTCTGGTTACGATGCTATTCCTATTGTCGACTGAACAAGTATACGATTTATATTTGAGTTTTACCGTGTTGTTTTTTTATTAAAATAAAATTAATGCTAACCCATGATTTAGATGAGAAAAATCTTGTTGTTAGAATGCGGCAAAATTTTGAAAGGCTCTGAAAATCTAATTAACTTTTATTTGAATACATTTGTTTAGGCCTAGATTTCTTCGTAAAACGGAATCTACTGAATGTAATGAAGGAACAGCAACTAGATTGGATTGCAAAGTCACAGGAAGACCTTTACCTGATGTCATGTGGTATCATAACGGTAAGTTATTTAAGTTTTCATTATTATATGATAATGATATATAAAGTAAAATAATGAAAAAGCTAACAGTCTGATAAATAATGCAATTGTGGTTGCATACATTGAGCGTTTGTGGAATTTGCTCAGCCTACTTTTTAGTGTAATTAACTTATAATGGAAAGAGATGGGAAGATAAAACAAAGTGTGATCATTGAGACTTTTATTTTTTCGCCGATTGTCGTTAGCCTGTACTCACAGTCTTTGCCTTACTCATAAATAAGGTTTGAGCTAATTACCTCAAAACTGTACCAAGGTACTGTGAGTGCTACACGTCTTGTTTTTAACAATCTATTACCGATTTATTGGTATCTAGCCATGTTGACAAAATAAAAACGCATGTGTATACTGTATATCAGACAGATTACTTTTCAATTGCAAAAATATTGACGTATTCATTAAATTCGAAAGTATAGGGTATAAAAGCATATAAGAATTTTTATTCCTTGTATGTTTATATTTTGTTTGCGTGCTCGTCACCGGATTATATCTAGGTGTGAGCAAGGTTCGCCTTTTGTCTTGTTTTGTTTACTAAATTCCAGATGTTTCTCTGGGTGTCTGGATTGTATTTCGGTGTCATTTATAAGTAGAATATAGGAGTAAAAACTTTTGTTGGAGTGATATCTTGGACCTAATGAATCTAAATCCAAGTTCAAATTAAAGTAGCTTTATTATAACTCCTTTCATATCATTTTATAATTATTTTGTATCACAATTGAAGGTAGTAAACTCGGCAGTAATCACTATGGAGTTTCACTTAAGTTTTTCCAAATCCATTAGGGGGGTCGAAAACAATATTAGGGGACTATACGCCTATAAGCCTACGTACTGTAGTTATATAATTCAATACGTATTTTTTCTTAACTGCGCCAAATTTTGGCAACGATTGCACTAATTATAAATGCGGGCTGCATTCGTCGACCCTTTGTAGTTGGGAGTGCTTACACTTATATTTACAAAGAGAAACAAATTCTTCTATAACACGAATTGGATGTCAAATCAATCAATGTTCAACACTTTCAGTACTAATTCTATTTCAGCATCAAACATTGTCTATAAATTTGTAAACATATAGGCATGGGCCAATCTAAGCCAACGATACTTTTTAATCATACTATCATGCCTTGTTGTGGTAGTGTGTAGACAATACTACAACACTTCCTAAGTACCGGGATCGCGTTTCATAAAAATCAAACAGTTGGGAAAGGGCACCTTTATTAACCGTTCCGGGCATGAGCCTGTATGAATGCGGCGCACGTTTAATGATTGACCTTTGTCTTTATCATGACCCAGTTGTTTATGAGGTTGCCCCAGCTATTACAGATGGAGACACCACGCTAACAATCTCACCCAAAGTGTAATACAACAGGGGTGGGCAAGGTTTTTGGGAATAAGGGCCAAAATGTTGCCCACCTAGACTGACGGGCCATGTGAGTGCAAAGTAAAAAAGCTACATTTTATGAACAATATTTACAGTGTTACAAAAGCAAAAGTGGAAAACAATAAGCTTCGTGCTTGTTAGATACTTTAATGCCTTATTATTTGAGACGCGGTTAATCTTATACAGAATATGCAAATAAAATCTCATTGAAAATGTTCATTCTTGTAAATTTGGCGAAATAACTCTCCTACATTAGTGGCAAATTCTAGGTTAACAAACGTCTATCTTTGTAAACAAATCGTTCTCATGCAATACATTGGAGACAGATACATATATATTTAATCATAATTTATTGCGTTCAAACATTCGACAATTTGACAACATAGGGAACGTACGTACAAGGCATTCTCAAATACCAGGAAAACACTTAAAACTTTGTTAAGCCATTGTGATTTAATAGTCCTTTGTTACCTACGTAACAAAGATTGAGCGAAAGAATGGTACTGCTGAACAATAATAGCTTGAGCGTGTGTTCTATTATAAGCCTTTGGATGTGGTTTATTGTAAAAGTATTAGATAGGTGCCTTGTATTTAACTGGCGCATTGCCTTTGTAAATTTCTTTAACCTCTAGTAATTGGATGTCCCTTTCTTTGCTTAATTCAACGAAGCACGTGTTTACAGCAAAGTGGTATTGGTCGCAAATTTCCTTAAAAATGATTGCCTAGAATTTTGTAATAGTTTAATATATCCCAATACCCATCATATCATAAATTAGACGTTACCTATAAATAGGAACTTTCTATTAACAAAAATTTCGCTTTACGTATCTCGATTTATGCATTGTATCGTTTATTTACCATTCTAAATAAATACCCGTTTCACAGTTAAGCCTCCAGCAAATGGTATGTATATACAATATGATAGCGTAGTCATTAAAGTAAAGTTACGAATTTGGGTCCCGTTTTATTATTATTTACATTCAATCACTGAAAATATATGATAATTTTACCTATGTCTCTTTACCACAACAATGAGTAGCGTATTTACCTTACTTCGGTATCGGATTTCCAATACGGTTGTATGCGGCATAAATGCCTTGTTTGAGTAATATGGGGTCACGCGTAGGGTCAGAAATTTAGGTCGGATATCATATTGAGGTTTATATTAGATATTTATTGTATTGTTGTATGTTCTGGTACAGCAGGGTATCATAAGTGTGATTTTGTCATTGATTGAAGTCACAAAGTTAGGCATGTGCCATTTATAAAAAGAGCCTGTTATACCTTTGTAGTCTATGGAATATATATGGCAAACTATAACGGATAGTGTACAAGAAATAAAAGACGTTAAGTGGGCGGCGGAACACGTGTTTATTGAATGGCCGAACTCTGTATTTGTGCGACTTAATTATCTAATTACCTATAGGTTTTGGGGTGTACTTTACTATTCAACCCGTACAATATAGGATTACGCTTCGTATTATATCAGTAAAATTTGCCAAACACAACTTGGCGATTTTTGTATGGAGAACGAGGGCCTAGGCGTTATTCTGTGCATGGATAGACAACAGCCCTTGTTTTATATAGTAAACCATGCGCCTGACATTAATATCTCGGTAGCTCCGCTCATGATATCGAAGCGACAAAGGATTTTGGTAACAGAACGCGCTCTGCAAAAAGGTAGGATTTTTTTAGTATATTTTCGAATATTCCTGAAAAATAACAACGGTAGGGAAGATATTTGTGGCAAACCCCCTTTTTCGCAAAATTGGTGGTAGCTTTTTATTTCTTATTATACGACATATATCATTTTGATTTTATTCTTCAATTGTACGAAATGCTAGTATTTAATGGTTAAAACATCAATGCAAAAGTGTTGTTTGGAAAATGTAAGCCTTTAAGCTTTTGTAAATAGTATTGGCAATGCTGACGTATATATGCAATATTGAGTAGCATTTGCCAGTATGAAAGTATGGTATAATTACCATGCTCAAATAATCGAGCGCAAACTGCCCGATACTGGCGTCATATGATATTGAAATATATGTTTGTTTTCAATTTTAATGTACCTAATAACATACTTTGGCCTTGAATAGAATTTATGATAATTACCGCGCTTTATGCGGATGTTAATTAACCAAATTTTAATGATTTCAAATTCTTTCTGATGTAATAATATTTTACGAAAAAATATGTAGACTTTTCAAATTTAATATTGTTTATATATTTTGCGCGAATTTCTGAATAATTTAAATCTAAAGTATCTCGTTCGTGTCTGTATATTGTGACCTACACATTGTTGTATATATGTTCTATGGTCATGTCCATGGGTATTTACTAATTATACGTTTATACTGAGGTATCAGTATACAAAATACATAGACCAAAATAGTAGCCCTGTGACGCAATAGGGCCATTATAGGGTCACGCGCTATTATCTTTCACCCAATCGATTCGAGTTATAAGTTCAAGAAATCGAAATATTTGATACATTAATCATCAATTATTACTTTTTACTTAATCGACTTTGTGTATAAGTTCAAGAAATCTAAATATTTGAATATGTACCTTTATTCGATACATCCATCATCAACGACAATATGTAAACATCTAGCCAATCCTTTGTCAATTTATCATTCTTACGATCAACTTTGATATTGTTTGTTTTGGATTACAGTTTACAAGTGACCGAAGCGACATATTCCTGTTAATTTGCTGAACTGATTGAATTAGGATTCATATGTTGATACAATATGCTATGCTTTGTATATTTAAAAGAAGTGCCTGATGAATTTTAATTAATTGCCAACACATTGCGAAATATTGTTTTTTCTTAAAATATTTGAGACTGTTGTCCAATTGTTGAAATAAATTAGCAGCAATATCAGTATTACTCAATATTTGAAAAACACAAACCTAAGTCATGTATACAGGGGTTAGTTGGAATAGGTACGGGCATGCCGTCCCAATCGCGGTTTGAAATGTCATACTCCGTAAGGGCCTATATTGGGCATGCAGACAGCGGGTTTGAGTTTGACATAGAAATCCTTTACAATATTTTTTAACAACCCAATAGTAGGATTGGGAGACACAAAAGAAACCCTTTACTTTGTCATAAACTTCCAATAGTCTCACATCCTTTTATTGCTGCTTTTTACTCATTATTTTATATCCCATATTCCCCCGGTATATTACATCAAATCATACTTACGATGCGCAAGACTCGTTACATCGAAGAGGAATAAATGCGATAAATCGTTCTTTTGTATTTCAAACTATTTGTCATCATTGAAGTCAGTCAGTGTTTACCCACAATACGCCGATTTGTTGTATTTTCTATCCACATCAGAATTACTCTAGAATCGTTAAAATCGATTTTGCACGGCCTACCGATATTCAGAAACTGTTCTCCGTGCCTAACATAATACTATCCTTTATGAAAATCCTATCTTGCGCTTTTGTGGGCAGGATATAAGACTGGATTTATTGCTACTGTGGCATGTTCTGACCTGCTTGCTTATTTATGGCATACCTGCTGTGTTGTTCAATATATAAATAGCGTTTCTCAAGTAATTTGACCAAATAGTGGTTTAGAGTAGAATATTTCTGTCTCCGATATAATTGTATTGTGTAAGGGTAAACCAGAGATTTAGCTTCCAGTAAAAATTCATTTAAAAATCACAGAAAATGTCAGATATATTACCCGGTATTTCGCACAAAGCAATTTATAGTCTGTCTGTTATTTGTTCCATCAGTCGTTAAGGCTACTGAAACAATATTTTGTAATAAAAATATAAATAAAGTAATAAAAACGCCGCATGGCATATTCTGTAAGAGTTTAACTTAAATTTCAAGTGAATTTTACTCATTCCGTGACACAGTGTAGTTCAGCCAGTCGTGCCTAATTGAATTTACAAATTCCATATAGAAATTTGAAATAGGCGATAAAATTAACAGTCGCCCTTTTCTGCTATTGTGTTTATATATTGTTTTCGATGAAAAAAAAAGGCTATTTCTCAAAAAGTGCGGTAAATTTAGGGAAACCAAAGTCAAAAGTTTATTTACCGACTAAATAGAAAAAATATTTATACGCATGCGGTGTGTGTGAAAGGCATGTACGCTTGGTCAACTTTTGATCGCAATTACCAGAGTATTCAATATATATTACTCATGTTTTTTACAGTAAAGATTTTTAACAAACGAACAGTAAACAACATAAGTTTACAATACTCATGTTTACACGCCAAACATAATGTTCTCCAGTAAAGCGTGTGTTGGTCGAGATAACCCACAGATTTCATTTATAGTGTCAGGTGGTAGCTTCGCGGAGGGTAAATAAGATTCCCTATAAGAAAGATGCAATTGAACTTGTCTCATTACGTAAATCGTGGTTCATGTATTCTATTTTATTAAAATTAGGATGGAGGGATTAAATAGGATTAAAAGTACCGCTTAGGCTAATTTGCTTTTAAGTTTGTGGTAATTTGATTAGATCGAGGCAGTGAAAGATATACAGTCGTTCGTGACCCCCTTCTAGAGGGTTTTATAACTTAAGGCACTCCTGTTATCCTTCCAGTGATATGCAGAGTGTTATTATGATTGATAGATTCCAAATCCCATTATGTTTAAACAATTCATGATCAACAAAGTGAAAACAATCTGTGAAATAACCTTATCGAGCAATGAAACTAGACTGGTAGTTTTCTTGTAAAGTGAAAAGTAAAATCAGTTTTGCGTCAAGCATTGCGGCCCCATCGAACTGCCCTGTTGTCCTTTTAGGGGCCATGGGATACCAGTGGGGAAATACGGTTATACAGAGTGATTTGTGGAATTTGTACTTCTATACATAAAGATAATTTATTGTTTTTGACAATTGTCTTTCTACCCTTCCAATACGCATTTGTCACCCCGTTCGAATTGTGCCAGAATAAATGCGCCCTGTCGTTGGCGTTATTTGGTATAAATTAGATTGTATGACCAACGGTAACAACAAATATAGAAAACGCTGTTTTGTAGATAATTTTGACAATATTGAATATATCTTAACCCACTCTTATAAACTAATGTGGATTCGAGCAAAACCGTGAACATAAAAGGGTGCAAGGGTATTCAATCTTCTAATTTATTTATTTATTTTTGAGGTCGTTGATTAGTAATTAGTTGATTGCTTATATTCTGAGCGTAATTGTACAATTCCGGTCCTATAAAATCAAATACATTACGGAAATGCTGAAGCATTTGTTCGAAATGACAAATATTTGTGGAAGGCGATAAGGCAATGCTAAGTGGTTTTTGAGTGGTACGCCATGTCCTATTTTAGATGACGGATTATATATTCGATCGCGAAACATTCTTTCTGATTCTAATCCTTAAATACCGTTGCCACATATCTATAGTTCGTTTTGGCTTATTTCAAGCTTGGTTTTGTTATGAATTAGTGTTCTTTACCTCAAATTTGGTGAATGCAATAAGAGCTCGTACTCCAGCGATCATAAAATAGGGAACTCAATCATAAACCATCATAGAATGTCTGGATAAGATGTTTGAACTAAAGCCGTGCTATGCAACTCACGTCCTATTTTAGATAGATCATTATATTAGTACTGTGATTATATTTTCACAAACAATTCCAATATTCCGAGTCCCGAGCGTATGGCTACACCAATATAACTATGACCGCGCAATAAAACTTTGATCTTAGTTTAGCAAGTTTATTTATTGAGAATTGAATTTGTAAAACCAAGCAAACACTGGTTAAAGACTGGGCAGACATTTTTTTTCATGAGCACAACTGAATTAAACGAAAAAATGGCAATTTGTGATTCGTTCCATTCTTTGGTATTATTAACTAATGTTTTTGTGTTAGAGTTAAGTTTGTCTTAAGTATTACTATTAGTTAGTTAGTTCAGAATTGCCATCACTGTGATTCCTTTAGCAATTTATTAACGATGGGCTAGAAGTCTACATGTGTACTCACATCACTCACAATGGATATGTTTCGAATTATTCACAAATTCGATGGACAAAATGAATGAAAAGGATTGTTTAGTCAAAAATGTCGTTATTCACACAACAAAATTAGTGAAACGGCCAGTTGAAGTAACTGTGTGTACTTCTGGTTACCATACTGAACGCAATAGGCGGTTCAGGTCAAAATTCAAGCGATCCTTTGGATATCATCCCTATGTAAACACACACAATTATTTTCGGACTAAAAATGGCGGCAAACTTAGTACACATTTTAGTGAAATTCCGCCATCTTTCAACCAAACCAATCGCAAAGGCATTGATACTTTGTCTAAATGGAGAACGTTTGAAAAACATCTCAAAGCGCGCCGTGTTGACAAAATAACGGCTCAAGAAGACAAAAGAACGCTACTTGAGGGAGTTTGCTATCATATACGAGATATGAATGGGCTACAAACAGGACGCTACGCTCCATCAAAAACAAATAGTATAGACAAGAATAGCCAATGCTTGCAATGTACATACCAACCCCGCTATGAAACAGAACCAGTTAATGAAAACATTACCGATCAAATTAAAGAACAAATCAACAGTTCGGTACAAGATGGCCGAACTCAAAACGATAAAACTTCAGCTGACGATGATCAACCACAAATAGACTCATCATGGCTCAAATGTGAACTCCATGCTTATGTCTGTGTGTTTTCCGAAGGTAGAAAATGAACCTAAAAATTGTTATGAAATATATCCTGAGTTATTGTTCTATATACTCAGGGATGATACCTTGCATTGGTGTAATTACTGAGCCATTAACACTAAAACTTTCTGTCAACCTATTTGACAATGACAGCATTGCTTAGGTATTTTATGATGCACAGACTCACATATTGCACCACCATGACATTTGATGTGGATTCGAATCAGTCCATTTATTCCCGGCGGAATATTGTCACTATCTTAAACTTTTTAATATGCGCAAGCACGTGTTAGTAAATTAGATAATCTATTAGAATAGATAGATATTGCGAAATGAATACCCCTGATACACGTAAACATTTATAAGACTTATGCAAAAAACATTGTTGAAATGGCATTTGAAATTTATTTTGACAATACATTCTAAAAGGTTTGCTGTACGATGCGGCATATCGTTAACAAGATTTTTGTAAGAAGTATTGTCACGTATAGTCATTCATATTTGTAAACTATATTATATGGTATAAATTATAAGGGTATAATATTCTTTACTAAGTTTAATAAATAGCACATAACCACTGCAATAGAAATACGCACTACTCCGAAAGGTTCTCGGACTTATGCTTCAGTTCTTTCAAGAGGCATTGTATCTTTTAAACAGTATACATAGATAAAAGGTGTATTGTAAACTTTAATGTTTGTTTCAGGTGCCCTGATGCACGAAGATTACAGCCATCGTGTTGTAGTGAAAGAAGATGGAGTCAGATCTCTGATTATATCTCCTGCTACTCCACGAGATGGAGGGGAATACACTGTCGTTGCTCATAACAAAGCTGGAAAAGCTGTTAGCAGTGTCACCTTGACCGTTATACGTAAGTTAATACACTAGTGAAGTAGTAATTGGTTCACGAGAATTTGCTCGAAAGCAATTGCAAGGTTACCCACTTATTGGCCAAAATCAAGGGCGATAATACTATATATACAATATTGTGGTGGTGCATTACGCCCAGTATGTACCACCCCTGACGAGGACTCGAAACAATCCAATAGTATATGGTTGAAAAACACAAGTCATCTAACAGGCACAAGTCGTTTGTTACCACATTCTATGATTTTGGAAATGAAACTCAATTTTTATCTACCTATACTGGTAACTCGACGATAATTAATGCTTCGCTACAGACCGAACCGTCTTATTTCCTTTCCCGGAATAAATATGAAAATGCTACTATTTGTGTGTGTAATGCACGACAAGTAACACCCACCGTGTTATATTTACCTAGCAAACAGCGCAAGACATTTTGATGAAGTCGCATTTGGTAATTTTTCTAGTGCAATTCAAATTCCGACGTTTTTCTCCACTATTTAAATTCTAAACTTTTATACTGTATATAAATACTATTGAATTATACAGCTAAGGAAGGTACTGAGCGACCACGTATACTAGAGAAGCCGCAGAGCGTAAACGTGAACGAAGGTGACATGGTCAGATTAGAAGTATTTGCTGTTGGTCGACCAACTCCTGAGATTGTATGGCTGAAGGATAATGTGCTACTGATACCGGACAAGCACCCTGAACTGAGGTATTCTATGTATAGGTTATTTAAAGTTATACAGGTTTCGGTAGTTCTAAATTATTTTTTATTCTTGGCCTTTTTCACTCGATTTTCACTTTTATATTTACTTATATTTTCAGAATTGAAGGGGTCGATGGACATGGACTCCTGACCATCCCCGCTGCTAATCGCGCTCTCCATGATGCGTGGTACACTGCTACCGCTGTAAACAAAGTAGGTCGTGACCTGACGAGATGTAAGGTCAAAGTTCAAACACGTGATGTGGAACCGGAACCTGAAAGAAAACTTTACATCCCTAAATCGGCTAGAAGACTTCAACCTCCAGAACCGTCTCCAGACAGGATTGAAACGAGAAAGGTATAATGCAATTTTTTTGTCTTACATTTGTAACACGGCATTCAATTAACAACCTATTCAACATCATCTTAAATGGTAGGAAGGATATTCACTTAGATTTGAGACTGTTTGAATTGTACGAAGTATACGAATGATTCTCTTTTTTTTAGGATTGTAGTATGTATGTTTATTTGCCTTAAAATTTAGGTTGAATTAAAAAGTAATATAAAAGCAGAGACTGGGCACGCATGTAAAAGAACCAGTTGGCATAAAACACAGTTGTGCGACCTATATTTCTCATAATAATTCTTGTCCTAATTATTCTTTATATTTAACTCTTCCTTTGTGCATCTCAGATCGACGGATTCGACGAACATGACCTATATGATGAGAAACGAATGCAGAAACCGAGATTCAAGAAGAAGTTGGTTTCAGTCAAACAAAAATTACTCGGATCGGCTCATTTTGAATGCCATGTTGTACCAATTGGTGATCCTACTATGAAGGTAAGTAATGAAAAAAGCTCTTGACTAAACAACTTCAATATATTTCTCAGGAAAATTTACTTGGGCAATGTCAAGCACAGTTAGAGACAAGAAAAAATGGTCTCTAAGCTTAGTTACATGCGGCCAAAATAGTACCAACAGCTACGGGAGCTATAAGCAGTACGGGAGATATAAGATGACATACTAATGCGTTTAATACAGTTATATATATAATTCATGTGATTAGTTTAAACGTCAGTTTTCAAATGTTTTCACCTGTTGGTGGTCCAACCATGAAAGCAAGGAAGCAACGGGAGCTTTTGACTGAAAACTTCGGTCCCAGGTTAGGGTTAGGGCATAATTTTATTTCGATTTCCCTCATTTTAGTTCAATTACGAGTTTGGGGACTGTCTGTGTTAGCCAAGTGAATATACCCCCTGCTCATATGTTTCAGTCCATTTATACAACTTGATGTAAAGTAGGCGAACAAAATTAGTTACCGCCATATTGTTACACACACTTCTGCAGCGCCAAAACTTGTTATGTTATTCAACAATACTGATGAGTCTTTTTGGGTTTGTATCTGTTTTAAGCATAATAATTTGTTTGGTGCCGTTAGTCTTTTATGTCCTAGTTTTGAATTTTTTAACTGATATCTAACTTTCGATATTTTTCATTCTTTAGGTTGAATGGCTTCTTGATGGCAAACCAATCGAGTTTGCAAACCGGATTATGACAACTCACGAATTTGGATATTGCTCATTGGATATTAGCGCTGTATATCCGAGAGATTCAGGTAATGAAGGTTTTCTTGGATATTGAATCGGAATATGTATGTATGTATTTACACTGAAGTGTAAAAGCCACAATTAATCGTGATGCATCAATTGCTCTAATGAAGTCCGACGCCGGACATAAAGCTTGTGTTGATAATGGATATAAATATTAATTTCATTTTAAATTTTTCATCCATGATGATATACTATTGATGCTCATCTCTACTTTTGCTGCTTTGGGGCTCCTTTTACAATGTAATTTCCCTTTTGCTATACGCACACACTCTACATTAGCAGTCGCTGCTATTACGTGGAGATCTATCTTATATTTGTAAAGGCTGATTTCTCTCGATTCGATGGATTGCTGGATTTTAGCACATCCTGCGTTATATGGTTTACTTGATTTTTAGCCCGAGTTATCTGACTGATTATCATATTGCTCACATATCCAAGTCTTTCGATTTCAAATGGTTACAACTAAATTATAACAATTGTTTTGTTATAGGTGTGATTAGCTGCCGCGCCACCAATGCTCATGGACAAATTCAAACATCTTGCACCTTAATTGTGAAAGATACCAAAGGACTTGTCGAAAAAACTCAGCTTCCGGAGACTAAACATCTTGAGAACATAGAAAGAAGAGAAAGAGAATTTAAAGGGGTGAGCTTCACGATTTCATAAATACATCACAATTACGTTTAAAACGGGAAAATGGAGGCAATTATCGTGTGTCATAAAGAGTTTTATTGACCGATTCGCCCATTCAGAGAATTATACGGTAGAAGAATGGAAGTGGTAGTATAACATTATATGAACCGTAAATGGTCACCCGCAGTGAATAAAGTTAATTCAGGGCGCCTATAAGGTTTGGTCAAATTTTTAAATTGTAACAAGACTTCATGGACACCCTAGACTTCAAAATACTGTATCACCGCACTTTTAAAACCTGCGTTTCTAACTTTGTCAGAGTAATTTGTACTCATTGTTTGTTTTTTTTTTAGGTCGGCGATCTCTACGCTAGAAAAGATCCCGACGATGATCAGCCTCCCCATGCTCCCCATATTGTATTGAACATCGATCCTGCCCGAGTAAAAGAGGGAGAACCTGCTAGATTCAGATGCCGTATTACTGGATTTCCTCTCCCCAAAGTCGAATGGTTCTTGAACAAACAATCCATCAGGAAGAGTAAACGGTAAGTAAATAATGATCTGCGTTTTTGTTCTCTGTTGGTTTTGAATAAAAGTGAACAACAATTATTCAAAAAGGCGGCTGTAAACGCACTCATGAACTTAACATATTACAACATGTTCGTGCTACCTTATGACATACATGTATGAGGCAGGGAAACACAGGAACCTCTAATCTTAGATCGTTATTATCCAACGAAGTACCGTTTGCACATAGAGTTGGGGGCTCGGGAACTTATTTCGATAAAATTTGTAAAAATACAATGAATATCTCTACTAGAATTTATTACGTATGGCGTTCCGCAGGGGTGTACCTTTGGACCTTTTTTTTTATTATTTCTAATCTATATTAATGGCTGCAAGTACCAACCAGAATGACTTCGATTCTATTTAAGAATAAATCCTTAAGAATATTTCATGCTGTAATATAAAATTAGCAGTTGTTCTACTTTTTCACCTAAATTCGTTCATTTTTATTTCAATATTATTAATTACAATTCAGTTTCCGACTCTGGTACGACGGAATCCACTACTTTGAAATTGCTGCAGTGCGTGGATACGACACAGGAGAAGTTCGTATGGTTGCGACCAACTCACAAGGTTCGGTTGAAAGCAGCGCTGCATTGGAAGTCTACCAGGCCGACGATCTTAGGTCTGTTCTTCATCGAGCTGACAAGGTTGTATCTACTACTGATGGTGACACTGACTTGACAGTAAAGAGATATAGAACATCGAGAGCAATTGAAGATCAATTGAGGGGTCTGTATCTCTAACTAACTCTAAAATTTTAATTTTACTTAAATTACATTCTGAACCTCGGGTGTCGCTGCTCGATAACCAGCTTTGGTACCCCGCGACTTCCCTTCCCCAGGAAAACTTTATTTATCATTTTCTCGTAGTTTGTGTCCGATTGTTGTTGATTTTACTGGTTGGAAAAAATAAAGTTGACTTGACTATCTCGACAAACAAAATAGAGTAAAAATGAATACGTCTTTTTGATGTAATTGGACCAGTGGGTATTGTTCACTGCCACCCATGTATATCTATCTATATACTCTGAGCATGTGATTTCTTGCAACTCCTATATCAGTGATGTAAGGTGTTCATAAAGTCCATTTACAATTTCAATTTTGTTATGAAGTCAGTTCTCAATATATCTTAACAAGGTTTGTTGTGTTTTAATCAGTAATTCTTTAGATGTTTTTACTTCATTTAATACATCTGTGAGGGCCAAAACGATATATTGTATCGATAAATTCCTTTCCCAATTTAAAAAAATTAAGACTTTATTATTTTAGGCCTTGTGTCCTTTCTTTGTGAAAACTGATATACAAAATGTTTATCTTGAAATAAATACGTTAAAATAAATTTTTATTATACAAAATGGTGCTCCTATAGTACGCGTACCAAGATGGCGGACACTGGAACGTCGTATGTGTACCAGGTTAGGGTTAGGCCATAATTTTATTCCAATTTTCTTTATTTTAGTTGTATTACGAGTTCGTGGACTAGCCAAGTGACTCCCGTAGTATTTGTACCTAAAATTATGGCCTCATCCTAATCTGGTACACATACTACGTTCCGGTGTCCGCCATCTTGGCTCACATACTTTAGAATACCTACAGAACTGTTTATAGTAATGTAGCATGGTCGTATTGCATACATACCAATAACCAATATCACAACTTATAACCTTCTGCCTACAGAGCAAAATGCACGGAAAATGGTCACTCAACTAAAACAAGTTGAAAAGCCAAGTCTAACCGGACAAAAGAAGCCAATGAAGAAAGCTACGGAACCGGAACTCCAGTCGAAGTTCAAACAACTCACCGAAGAAGAACACGTCATACAAGCTTACAATGTGGAAAAGAAACTGGTTTGTGATTGAATCATTGCTATTTATTGATTTGAATTAAACACCTGATCACTACTGAGATTAACAAATACCATTTTGTAAGTTAGAAGATGCTGTGTGTTAGGTTTGGTATACAAGGTGAATATTGAACGTTACTGATTACTTTTGATGCTTCATCGAAGTCGGTTCCAAACTCTCTTTCGAGTCCTAATTGTTCTTTTGTATAACGATGGCTGCTAGCAAGCTTATTTATAGTGTAACATGCACAATAGGTAAGCAAACAATATAGTTAGGTTTTTCAAAATGGTGTTTATATTCCGCGGAGTTTACAGTTAGACAGGCTTTACCATACTTCTTTGTATGTTAAGTACCTAATTATTTTCCGCTACTCTCGTTTCTTTTTCCTCTATTTTTTTTCTTTCGCATGAGAATCTTCCTGAATGTCTGTATGACAGCATGCTTCCCCTTTTCTTTGTCTGCTCTTTCTTAGAAGCTGTGAAACCTTTTTGCATATACAGCCGAGTCAGTTTCGAGATCGTGAATACGTTGAACATATACGTTCAACAAGAAGCAGTTTGACTCATTGGGACGAAGAAACAGAAGAAAAAGCGTCAATCCCTTGGTTGGAACGCCCCAAAGAAACCATCCCTGGATTCCAAACCGACAAGGTTACCAATTAATCACACCCAAGCACGCAATAAAAAGCGGACTGGATCACTCACACATACACACTGTGCATTATCGCATAAACCTTGCTCTGCCTTTCACTTTAACGCTGCTTGGCTGAACTCATTATACTTCTACAGAAAACTGTTTTCTAAACTGAGAAAATTGACTTTACTACGAACGTACTATTGCTATAATCTGCTTCTAAAATATCTAACTTTTTGCCAATTCACGGCACAGACTTGCCACTTTGGCTGTCTTGAGAAAGTGGCACGAGAGAACACTTTGTCGATATAGTTAAATTTTTTTTGAAACGCAGTATTATCATGTTGCTATTTTTTTTTATATATATCTGCATGCTTTTTAAAAGATTGATAATAACAGAAATTATATATTTTCGAAAAAATTGCAATAAGATTTGAGCTTTTGATAACTATTCAGGCAAGATTTTTAATAAACAATACCTCCCAAATTATTTTTTGTTATTTAGGATTAAATGTTGCATGAATGAGTTTATATGTGGTTAAATTTTATCACACAGTTTAGGAATTTTCATTTTGTTGTTTATAGCCGTATCACTTAACCTACTTGACGTTATCCTCAATTATTTTACAAATTATATGGAGTTAACGTATCTAAAACAAATAACTGAATAACTATTCTCACAATCTATCATACGGCAACTGAACAAGAGACCGGTGTTTGGCATATGCTTAATTCATTAATCTTACAGGCTTTACTGTCCTCCGGGATAAATATAACAATCTATCTTTTTTCTCAAACTTTTTCTGATTGTAAAACTGTTTTCGACAGACAATTTTTTGCGAGCTGAAACTAGTTTTTCTCAGCGGGTAGTTATTATCCTGTTCTCCGATCTTTCGTCTTTTTGATTTTCGATCCCATATTTTAGTGACTTGTTTCTTTCTGCATATTTGCACGAACATTATTCTTTTCAACTTTTCTGCTTGAAATTTCATTTTTCGGTGTGTTTTGAATGCATTCTGTATTTTACTCTATTTTTGGCAATTTATGCCTAATAAAATTCCGTATAGTATTTGACGATGTATTTCTAGAGCTCACTCTATTGTCTGTTTGTTAGTTTATTAGGAACATGGTGAAACAAATCAATTTTGATTCAGTAAAACATAAAGAGTAGTGGGGTTTTGGAATGGGCGTTTTTCTTCATAAAAGTTTGCTTCTAAATATATTTTAAAGATGAGATTAGAGATGTTTAGAGTGAAAAAGATATGTTTTCTCAAATTTTGCTCTTTTGAGTCGTCGGTTTTAACAGTTAGATAGTTGAACATTAATCCAATCGATTCGAATTTGATTCGTTCAATATTCGGGCGGCAAAAAAAATCTGAAAAATATTTCAAATTTACGCGTTTCAAATTTGGAGGGCAAGGTTATTGCGAAATTGTTTACGGTGTTCGCGGGAAGAAAAAACATTCTTTGATCGATGAAAAGAATCCCGAATAAAGAATCAAATTCGAATCGTGGCAAGTACGGATAATCAAGGCGAAATACTTTGTGAAACTTTTGTCCTGCCTTTAGGTCGAATTAGCTGACGATTCTGAAGCTCCCGTCATTCTTGAACGGGTGCAAAACGTCACAGTTCCAAAAGGCAAAGACGCAAGATTAAAGGTTAGATTCTACGGGAAGCCACGACCGGAAGTGACTTGGTTCTTTAACGGGAAACCATTGGAACATTCGGATCGCATTTCTTGGACTCTAATCGAGGTTTGATTTTTGTTATGTTTTTCTATTCTTATTGATTACTATGAAGGAAACTTGAACCAGTTTTTAATGACCATTTTGGCGCCTTTTCTTCAATCAAGGCCCTTTAAAAGAAGCTACTGATACCCGGTCCAAACAAACTTAAATTTTCCAATAACTTTTGCGAAAATGAAGATATTTTTTGTTTGTGTATGATTGTAGACATAAGTTAGGGGACGCTTTGCACGATGGTTAGGTTCTCCCAAGAATATGTTCTAAAATCTGAATGACATGGGTTATGTTTTTTTATTATTCTTTATGTCAAGACTTGTTTCTGGAAGTACCAAATATTTTGAGTTAGGGTTAGGGGAAATACGAGTCTTTACTTTATGTTATTCTAATTCATCTACGCTGTAACTCTTTATAGTCTCATTATCTTTTGGGGCTTGGATGGTCGCCTGTTACTTTGCTTAGAGCTCAGTCTCATGTATGCCATGAGAAAATGTCCTCGGAAAAATTAAATGAAGTACTTCTAGCTAATTTACTTTTTTTGTTTACTTCGTCCAGGAAAATGTATCGGAACTCGTCATCAGAAACACAAGAAAATCAGACGCTGGTGGAATCTCTGCAATTGTAAGCAACGCTGTAGGAGAAGCTGGAAGTCAAGGATTTTTACTTGTGCAAGGTAACTGGGAATATGTAGAATACCCCATAGATGGTTTCCCGATTGCATTGACATGAATTGCTTTAAATCTTGCGTCAATCGGTTTTCAACACGCAATTTCATATTATAATTTCCTCTAGTGTCAATAGCTTCTAGAATTTTAGTGCTCCCCTGTAATTTTGCTCAGGAATCATTTTCTTTAATTTATGAGCAAATTCTCGTGACCTTGCTTTGAGGAAATTTTTGTTAAAAACGTACAAAATACCTTAATTAAGACAATAAAGGCAAAATGTAATTTTATAGTATTTTAAACACCATTGAAATCAGTTCATCACACCCCGCATAGTTAGACTTTCAACAGTTCAGTTCCGAAAACTTTGTGAAATTTTACGGTTGTTCGGAAAAATTATTATAGATGTGGAGCCAATTTGTTAGCCTGAGAGAGATCGTTTCAACTAAATCGTGGCGAAATAGATCCCTCGGGACCCAGTCTGCTCAGAGTTTTAACGATAATAACGAAAAGTCTGAAAAACTATTTTGTAATACAAAATGAGTTTGACATTTCATTGCCAATCACGATTCAAAAAACTTCATTTATAATATTTAAGGTTTCATGTTTAGTTTACATCTAAAATTAGCGCGAACCTATGAAATGGGGTGAAATGCGGCGGCAAAGTTTGCAGTGGCCTGATGCTGGCTTTGAGGAAACACATACAGTTCAGCTCGGCCTGAAATTATAATTCAGGAATTTTTCGTCCTAGAGTCACCTATGACATTACATTACTGATATCGTATGCCTTATATCAGCTT
This sequence comes from Styela clava, assembly GCF_013122585.1. Classification (NCBI taxonomy): domain Eukaryota; kingdom Metazoa; phylum Chordata; class Ascidiacea; order Stolidobranchia; family Styelidae; genus Styela; species Styela clava. The sequence goes on along the minus strand of NW_024102829.1, from coordinate 7,132,477 downwards.
GCAGAAACTGTGGTTAAGTTTATTTTGGTTCGCTCAAGTCCTATGAGATCGCGCCTTATAATAGACTTTATCTGTAGGAATGGTATGTCTGGTTTTAGTTTCGCTCATGTGTATATATACCTGGGTTATATTTCAGAAATGCTTCTGTAAGTACTTGATATTTGTCGCCTTTCTTTAAAATCTTTTAACCGATCGCCGAGTGTTTATTTTCTTTTGATAGATCGCTTTGTTAGTTTCTGAATATGGCTTATAATATTCACATTTGATACATAGTTTCTTTTCCCTAAAGTTTCTCAAAGCTTAGAGATGCTTTTTGCGATCTTATTGCAGTATCAGCGTTTATGCGTACTCAAAATGTATGTGAAAGTTTTATTGTTGGGTAGTTTCTGTATTAGACTTCTATAAAACGCTTTCGCGTTTTTATTATAGTACGAGCTGTTCATAAAGTACTACAATTCAAAAATTTCAAAAATATAACAAACATAACCAAATTTGATTAGCTTTTCTTAATAGTAAATATCATTAATCCTCGTTTCTCAGAACCTAATGTACTTCGCTTCACTTCGCCATTGCAAGACGTATCAGCAAAGGAAAACGATCGTTCATGTATGTTCGAGTGTACTCTGTCTGAATCATACGTCAAAGTTGAATGGCGAACGACCGCTGGACGCCGCGGTGCGACAGAAGGATACGAAACCGTACTCAAGGGAGGAGACAAATATCGCATGAATACTGAAGGAAACCATCATTATTTGAGGATTTCTGATATTCAAATGCAAGATGCTGGGACTTATTATTGTGTAGTCGTTGGCCAAGACGATAAACAGTCAGCAGCTGATTTAGTCGTTGAAGGTATATTTCACTTTGTTCTTACCAATAATAATTTAAGAATATTTCATCTCAATGAAAGTAAATCTTTATGAAGGCGACTTTTAAGAGATTGTGGGCATGTATTTTGAACCCTTCATCTTCAACTTATGACCCAACCCAAATTTCAAAATCTAGAGCGTTTCTACTCCAATTAAGCCCTTTGTATAAGCAACCATTGAGACATGGTGACCATCGTGTCTTAGAAATATTATAATTTTGCGGTTCGTCACACAGATTATACAATAAATCCCACCTTCAACAGGTAGTTTACATGGATTTACCCCCATTATCTTGATCATATTACACCAACATATTTTCGAAGTTTTTTCGCTCCGATTTGGGGGCTTTGTTCAAGTTTGTGACGAGGCGAAGTGAGCTTCTGAGTTCTAGAAATACCAGAATTGACATATAAAGCTACTCGACTTATTACACCCTTGACACGTTAAAACATGTCATTTGAATATATTCAACATGCGATGCTATAAAATTTCAATAAATTCACCCCCCTAATCATTTGCCATGGCGGGAGTATTTTCGAAATTTTCGATCTTCCCCTAAACGTCAAGATTTATTTAATTTGTGATTAGAATTTTTTGAGGCGAATATTTAACCTTTAGGATTTATTATATTCTTATTTACATAACGTTAATTCGCTTTTAACTACCTTGTATTGTGAATCAAAAATAAATTGCTTTCTAACAGCTGTTCCACGCACAATCACAACTAAACTCAAAGATCAGACGTCACGTGAAGGACTTCAAGCTCATTATGAAGCAACAGTATCACATGAGAATGTGGCTGGAACTTGGATGAAAGATGGAGTTTCTTTACAAGTATGAATTATACCGCGAACGTGTTTTAGTCGAGGCCAATAATGCGATTTTAAAGTCCGTATAGTATATTGGTTACTGAAGGAGAGCTTCGCCATACACAAGGTTCTGGATAACTAGTTACTGACACGTGAAGAGGATCTATTTTTGAAAATGACATAATCTCACATATTTTCCATTGTCTAATCAATTTCTACCGCCATTATTACGGTAGTTTGCATGGATAGTAAGTCGGTATATTTAAACTGCGACGCAGTTTATTATTCAAAATAATTTGTCCGTTCCTACATTATAACATTCAAACCAAGTTGGTAGCAAATCGAACTATATAAAAAAAAAATGGAATGAACACTAGTATCGTAATCTACAAATGCCTAAACCATTACCGTATTTCAAATGTATTTTTCCCTTACAAATGCCAAGTCTCCAATAAATGAATATCCCATCATTTATTTATTTATATTTGCTAACAATGTGTTTTAAAATAAATAAAAAATTCATTGTAATTACAGTCAAGTGAAAAATATGAAATTGGTGAAGTCGGTCGTCGACGTCGTCTCACTGTGAATGATTTAGTCTTAGAAGACGAAGGTGTTTATGAATATGTATATAATGGCGATACTTCGTCTGCAAATTTAACTGTCACTGGTACGTATTTGGAACGTTTTTCTTGATTGATTTAGATGCGATATAACTGTGGTGTTCTATGTAATCTAACAATATGTTGGTGGTTTATTCGAGCGATTGGACATTATATACCGTATGTATTCAAATGTACATTAATTAAATAGAACGGATAGATGGCCCTAGTCGCTATATGAAATCCATTCCTTAGGAAAGGCTATTATAGGATGTCATATATAAGCAGAAGGTTTGTTTCTTGGTTACACAACATCACTGCTACTAAGACTATCAAGTATATCTTGTCATATTGAAAATGAGTTCTAGCCTAAATTAAAAATTTTGTAATGAGTCCAAAGCGAAATTTGATTTAGGAACGCTATAGTGCTAAATATTGACCATACATTTTGGATAGCGAGGAAATAAATTAGAAACATATAACTACAAGTTGTGATGTGACAAATTTAATTCTACTATTACCCATTTGCTCATTTGTTAGCGGTATTCTAAAATCTTTTTCTAATATTTCCAGCCTTTCCATGCAATATTACACAAACTTTATCGGACCAGACGGCCTTTGCCGGCAACACTGTGAAATTTGAAGCAAAAGTTTCGTTGTTTGGAGCAAAGATTTATTGGTTTAAAAATGGAGTTCCTATTACTCCATCGGAAAGGTAAGCAATAAGAACAATTGGAGTATTAAGTTCTCCCTACTGTGGAATTTTACTGCTGCTGCATGCTAATAATAGCAACTTGATTTATCAGCTTTATTGTACACGTGCATTAAATATTTTCATTATATGTTATGGAAATTGAACACACTGGGCCGAATATAGTTTTCATTTTTGGATTAAGCTATTTCCCGAGTTTATTCGTCGAGCATAAATATCTATCGAGATTCATTTTAAGTTCATATCCAAAAATTCGGGAATTTGAAATTCGTGTACCCGATGGCGTAGTGGTTGAGGCGCTGGATTTAGTTATGTTTGCAACGCATGTTGAAAAATCTCTTGTTTAAATAACATGTTCGCCACCTTACCTACGGCGTAATGAATCGGGTGGGCAATGCAGAACCTGGGAAATTCCAGTCTTTCAAAAACAAATATCTCGTTCTATATACAGAGTCGTGTTCGGAATCAAAGGCGTGAATTCATACGCCGTCTAAAAACATTACTAATTTCCAGTGAGACTTCCTTACGCATTTCTTCTATTGATCTAAATATTAGCAACGGTAACTTATTACTACATCATTTTTTATTTAAAATTTATCTATTTGTTTTTGCAGAATTAGCTTATCGTCTGAACACAAATCTCACATATTGACAATCACGGCATGCACATCGGAAGATGCTGGTCAATATTCTTTCAAAGCTGGAACAAACGAATCCACTGCACAACTTGTTATTCAAGGTTTGTAAAAGAATGAAAATTTAACTTTGTTGGGTATCCATTTTGAAAAATTATAATGCGAAAATGTTCTGAAATAGCGTCTCCCAAACGTTTTGTTCGTGTCTCCCCAACTTATTAGGGAAATACCTCACAGCACACTTGCACGATTTACATTTAAATTCTTAAAAATCACTCATGTTTACTAAACTCGGTTCAGCAGAAAAATAAACCGCAGCTTAAGAATTGCAGCAGGTAGTCGATGGTGTCTACCTGTATTGTTCTGCAACAATAGAGGCAGACACTAACTGTCGAAAATATTTATTTTTGCATTAATCTGTGGAACACTGTTGCCGTGCAGTATTTCCTTCAATTTATTCAACTTTCATTATTCGTGATCCTCTTCCAAAAGACTCTTGAGTCCTTGACACTTGCGGCTCCCTTTTTTGTATAAAAAATACCTAGTTTTGATTTTACGCTCTTTGGTTATTTTATGCACCACGTTTAAAATACAAAGCCAACAATGAAACGAAAGAAGATTGAATCAAAAGATTGAACTTTCCATTCTATTAGACAATTTATCCCGAAGAACTGAGAATCCAACCAGAATATATTGGCATAAACGACCGCAGTGTTCTACGGAGTACTATGAATATTTTGATTACACAACGTGGTTACAAAACCTCTGTATCCAACAATATGTTTTTATTTCAGAAATCGTCGTTACTGGCTTTCTCCAAAACCAATCAGTCGTTGAATCACAATCTGTACAACTCAAATGCTCTATCGATGTCCCCGGATATTTCGATGGCATTTGGCTTCATAATGAAAAATTGATTACAAATTCCGAATACCACGTTATCGAAACAAAAGGCTCTTCCCAAATGTTAACCTTGACAAACGTCACAAACGATGACGCCGGCACTTATGCTTACGTAACCGGAAGTGGAACAGGAACTGAAGCCAAGTTAGAGGTCATCCCCATCAAGGTAGTACGACCTCTGCACGATATAACGGACGCGGAAACTAAAACTGTGAAACTCGAATTGGAACTGTCGCACCCAGACGTAGAAGGTACTTGGTGGAAAGATGGAATCCAATTACAGGTATACACAAAACTGCAATTTTTTTTTTGTCGGCGAAATGTTGCGTCGCTGTGCTTGATTCACATTTATCATTATGAACTGTGCTCTTCTAATATTTCGAAACCTGTCGCTCCAAAAAAAATTTCAGCCATTAAACAAGGTGTGTAGCTGTGTACTGTCAATGTAACTAGACAAAAAAATATAACGCTACTTTATAGCTGTTTTCTTATGATAATGACCTGAACTGCTTCAATTGGTATTCACTAACGCGCAGTTCACCGCTAAAATTCTTTATAGTTCCATTGGCTCTTGGCACTTTGGTTGCACATAGCTTCGCTTCAAGATTAGTCTCCCATTTTTAAGTGAATTTTTATTGCGCTTGTTTCGATATTTATTCAATATATTAAATACCATATTTTCGATTTATCTGGAAATTTGTACTATCGAATATTCGTAAAACTCGTCAACGAATTATTTTCAACCTCTACATTTTATTAATAAATATTATTATTATTTATATCAGGGAACTGACAAACACATTTTTGGATCAGACGGTAAAGTTCGATTCTTAGAAATCAGGAAACTTGCTGTGGATGATCAAGGAAATTATGAATTCCGTGCTGGAAAACAAATGTCATCTGCTCACATAACTGTGCAAGGTATAGTGTTTATAACTCAATTGTAAATTTGGTATTTTATTTGAAATTTCATTAGATTGAAGTTAGACGAATAGATGGATATAAATTTTACCTGGAATTTACCTGAGTAAAATTTTACATAAAATTTATATCTGTTCAGATATTTCAGTTTTTTTTACAAAACTTAAAAAAAAAGTTTGAAATTCCGAACGATCAACTATTGGGATATAGAAACCTATTACTATGGGAACGACATTTTCATGTTGCCACGCCACATTTTACTAAATAAAATTATATAATGAAAGTATGAATTAGGTTACAATTTTGACATAGGTAATGAATCAAATTGTGTTATTTGACTTAATAATCGAGTTTTGCTAACATTTTGCTTTATCTAGTGGATAATGTAATCCAATAAACCTTAATTTTAGCAAATCATTTTCCAATAAAATCATCAAATTTATCAAATATCATAGGTGCTTCCATCACCAAACCATTACATGACACCAAAGCCTTAGAAACTGGAGACGCCACCATGGAATGCGAAGTCGCAGGAACTGGTGTACGTGGAGTTTGGAAGCGAAACGGAGTTCCAATCAACTTCGATGCTCCTGGATGCAAGGACAGGTACATAGTAGAAGGAAGAAGACATATATTACAAATGACTGGCATTGACCAAGATCATGCTGGAACTTATACTTTTGAATTTGGAAGCAAAAAGACAAGTGCTCATCTTGAAATCGAAGGTACTATTTTAATTTGTTTGAAAAACTTATACAAAGTATTGAATACTCCCCTTTTTGCTCAGAAAACGTTCTACTTTATTCTACAATGTTAAGTTTTACAAAAGCGTGAACCAAGCGCCAATTGACTACCTAGTTTAATACTTTTGTTTTTTTCTTATATTATCTTTGATTTCTGCCGTTATTCCACAAAAAAAACAGGCATTACAAATTGTTGTTCATATTTATATTGTCTATACCTGTAACGAATTTCGTGTTTTCATGTAGTTTGGTTTCGGTATCGAAAGATGGAAGAAGTCGATTCTTTTGTCTATTTTTATTTTTTCAAACTTTCCCTGAGTCTCACTGGGCCCCCCAATATATCTCCAAAAATGTTGCTTCAATATTTTACTTAAATAGAAACACTTTTTTATTCTGTATATGTTGACCGCCTCCGTATTGCTTAACCGCTCATTTTTTTAGCAACCTTGCTTCTTCTTGGTTTTACGGAACCAATACTAATGCGCGATTTCTTGTATTCCTTTGCTCTCTAGTTCTAAATGAGCAATTTTAATTTCTCAGGAATCAAGTTGATGAAAGCACTGCGTAACATACACGTTGCCGATGCCTCTGACGCAGTCTTTGCCGTCGAAGTATCTCAAGATAATGTTCGTCAAGTTAAATGGGAGAGAAATGGTGTAGAAATACGACCAGATGATCCCAAATATGTCATGAAATCGGACGGGAATAAATTTACTTTGACTGTCAAAAAAGTCAGTCATTCTGATGTGGCCGCCTACAGCTTCGTTGCTGGATCTGCGAAATCTTCTGGAAGAATTTATGTTGAAAGTAAGTGAAACTGTTATTCCGTGGTCATATCGATTTCAAAATTTTGAAATATAAATGAAATTTTAAGTAATTCAAGAGTTTTGCTGCACACCAACACAAATATATTTCTCAAACGTTTCGTTTGGCCAAGGTCAGACTTCTTCAGACATACATAGTTCAACTTATATGCATAGTTCAACTTAAGGCTTGCTACAGCATCCTTGCAATATGTGCAGACGAATCCACCGGCGCAAAAACATAGAAGAAGGATAAGCCAATAGTCCTGCAGAAACCAATTTATTAGCACATATAAAATTCAACATCATTTTAAATTTTGAGATCGAGGAAACATATTATGGTGACCGAATATTAGGATTACTTCGTGTAATCACAATGATACAGTATATTCTCAAACTTTAGGGGTTCTAACTCTTCTTAACTTTCATTTCGTGGACTTTCGTGGAGTTTTTTTAATGAAATTCATTTAAATATTTAGGTGAAAGACATTTGTATTTACTAAGGTGTATGTTGTTCCGGTTACAACATACAAACTAATTCAAAAAATATCACCATATCTGCCATTCATAAAAAATGCTATTTTATTCAGAAATTGAATTTGTTCGTGAACTTCAAGATCAACACATCATGGAGAAACGAACAGCAGAATTCATTGTTGAAATTGATAATGACAATGTTACCGGATACTGGGAGAAAGATGGAGTTAAATTAGAAGCTTCTGATAAGTACTTGGTAAGTCAGAATGAGGGACAGAGCAAAGTAAATTTTTTTTTTTTTTCAACTATTTATGCACTTTTCGTTGTGCACAACGCTCTGTATAAGCCCCCATCGGTTTGTAAAAAGCTGTTATAATTTACAAGGGCAGGAATCTTTGCGGTTTGATATTATCTGCTCAAATTATTGCATTTTGGGTCAATTTGGTATTGGTGGGAATGGGTTATTTTATCGGGATGATCGGGATTTATTTCAATTTGCTAATATATAATAAGCCATAGCCAGCACAAGGAAATGCAAAAAATCGCGGCCTCAATACAAAAATGACCCACAACCTGTAACCTGTTTTTTTGTTGTTGTTTGGTAACCTATTTAATTGGTTCACCAAAAATCGGCGTTAAAAGATTATTTCATTTTTGTATTAAGTAAGCCTATTGTACGTGTATTCGTATGGATAGTATGACAATATAGCACGTGCAATAGTAGTATACACATGCATAGTAAACATACTGTACAATGTATAGGGTGTCCATGAAGTCCTAAAAAAATTCAAAATTGCAAAGGTAATTTATCGTTACCCTATATTGTTTTGTCCTTCACATATGTATTAAATGAAGTAAAAAATATTTAAACAATTACTGATTGAAAAACAACAAACCTGGTTAAGATATATTGAGAACTGACTTCATAACAAAATTGAAATTTTATTGCAAACTGTGGTATATTAACGAATCTATTATTACAGAATCACAATCCGAAACTCTGTATTTTTAGATCCAAAGTGAACGCAAAGTTCATCAGCTGACGATCACAAACACTACAGAAACCGATACCGGAGTTTATACATTCCGTGTAGGACGTTCTTCAACCTCCGGGAAACTTCACGTTGAAACTGTCAAAATCACAAGCAGAATGAAGCCAAAATCGATCAAAGAAACGCAATCCGCTACATTTGAATGCACTGTAAATCATCCTGATATAACATCGAACATGTACTGCTGGATGAAAAATGGAAAAGAAATTCAGGTTTGATTTTTATACGAGTTTCGTATCATCAACTACGTGCAAGGCTCTGTACAACTCTGTACCGCTACTATTTTCTGAAAGGACTTAGGATCTTTGCGATTCGGTATTGCCTACCCATTTTTAACATCCCGAGTTGGGTGTAAAAAAATTCAAGCTAGATTTTTTATATAACGTTCTACACACTTCGAATAAGCTTCTGTACAAACAGACAGGCATGAGGGCTAATACCCGAATCTTCTCATTCCGGGATTGCTTACCCACGTTATTATACTCTGTGTGAGGGGGTGTGTTCGGACTTTTGACCCGATATTTCTAGTTGCGGTGCCAACATTGTCTATTGTTTAAACAATTATTCTATTGCGCTAAAAGATACGATATTTATATAGTTTCTCTCCGAAAATACTCTGGACAAGCAAATATTTTACGTAATGTAAAGTTTTCTTTCCTGTTTATTATGTTATATCCTTCGGATACAGTTCAAATGAGTCTTTGAATCTGATTTTAACGTTTTTCATCGTAAAATATACATGTTTTGACAAATTGACGTCTCTAAAACCGCAATACTGGCTTATCTTATACAAAGCACATTCTACTATGTTTATATATAAATAAAAAAAATTAGCACAAGGCTAAATTTCCATTTAATATTTCTTTCTATATAAAAAAAATCGGTACTTGCATTCCCATACTTTATTCAATATCTCAGTAACGTGGAACATAAACCAGTAATAATAATAATCATTTGACATATGAAGCAATAAAATTCACATACCACAGACCATAAACAAGGACCGGAGTCGAATTACTTAAAGATATTTCTATATATAAATTCATATTTCTGCCCCAAGGGCTAAAATTATTAAATTAACCGTCTTTAAGCATCACCAATATACCACGATTATGTCTTCATTGTCCAAGCATGGAAGCATCTTAATTATATTTTTAAATGTGTTTTGCAGAGTAACCACACTTGGTGGATAGTAAAATTTATTGCAATTTTTGTATTGTAATTCACAGACTACGGAACGCATAAACAAAACGGTTGAAGGCTACACACACCGCCTTACTATTCATGATTGTTCGATCGAGGATTCGGGCGAGTATACTTTCGAAGCTGGAAAAGATAAATGCTCTGCTAAATTAGACGTGCAAGGTAATATTGTATTATTTTTATTTCTTAATTTTTTTGTAGATGTTTGTGCATTTCTTTTAGTTGTAGACGTACTGTATTATATTATATGTATAACCGAGTGATTAGAAAAAAAAAACGCAAGTCATTTGGAACAAATTCTAAAAAAAAACATAACCTTTGGGCATAATCATAAACAGAAGATTGAAATTTTCAAGTTTTAATGAAATATTCTTCATTTTCGTATTAGGAAATTTATGTTTTTTAGGGGGTCGATGTTAAGGTTATAGAAGTACATGTTAAAATAGAATTGCTTTCCAACTCAGCGATGTACTCATTATTATGGCTTATATCTTATAATTATAATCCGGTATGATTCATTTAAAATTCGGCGCTTGACAAGTTATATAGATATTCTAGATATAAACACTCATCCAATAATGGCTGAATATATGAAAATTCTGATTTCTTTATATAATTGTATTTTAGTTGTCAAAGTTATCCGTGGACTCGCCCCTAAACGCAAAGTTATGGCGCACGAAACTGTAGTCTTCGAGGCTCAAATCGACGCTCCTAATGTGAAGGCATTCTGGATGAAGGACGGTCGACGTATTGACGTCAGTTCACGCATGACTGACTCGAGTTCAAAGTTCGAGGCAAAATCTAAGGAAACGATTCATACTCTCAAGGTTAAAGATGTAAACGCCGACGATGAAGGCGTGTACACTTTGTATGCTGGACGGGAACTTACTTCTTCAACATTATATGTGGAAGGTATGAGGTTTCAATTTGTTTCATTTTTTTTTGCTCTATACTTTGTTGGTCTGAACTCTCCGTTCTTGTTACCCAAATTATTTCTGGTCTTCACACCATATTAACCTCTGATTCATCGCTGTGGAGTAGGTGAAAATTCACAATTGACTTCAATTCCCGGCTCCGGTAAAAAATGATTTCGACTCCGGGTTGTAAAAAAGTCGACTCCATCTCCAGCTCCGAAATTTGAACTTGAGTAGGAAGTCTTGACCTATTTTATTATCGGACCTCCTGAATTATGCGCACCAAGATGGCGCACAACTCAGGTTGTGTATCAGGTTAGGGTTCAGGTTATGCGACATCTTGGTGCGCATACTTCATAAGTACCTTATTATCATTGAAAACCTGCAATCCTACTCTGACTGCAGGGAATTTCAAGGTTCGAATCCGACTACAGGCCTAAAAGTTTGAAAATACGGCTCCCACATCCTTACTATTATTCCCACTTTTCAACAAATTCGCTTTTTGGAATTATCGTGATCCTAGCTGTTTTCATTGTACTGACGACTGGACTGTTTTAAACGCCGTTTCAACCGTTTCAAATTGACATTCAAATTGCTAAGATAAACTTATTCATAACCCTAAGAGTGTCCGTTCTAACTTGCAATTCTGTCGTACTCTCTTACTTTTAGTTGAGGATTTGGGACTCGCATTAAGCATATATCACTCATATAGTTTTTGTGCATTGCGCACCCTTGGCAATGACGTTTAGTTGACTACATCGCTTCTGATTTTTTATGTCATATTCCAATCTCATTTCCTGTGTATTTTATTTCATAGTTCTTCAAGTTGACATCACCAAGTGTGTGAAAACAATCAGCGTCGTTGAGAAGCACCAAGCAACATTGGAATTCAAAGTCAGCAAACCTAACGTCAAGGCACAATGGTTTAGACAAGGAATTGAGATCGATGTCAACCAGCCAAGGTGGGCTTTACAAATAATGCTAGATCTGCCGGATCACATTCTATTTATCTTTTCCGCAGATTCTATTTCCCGTCACGACTTAAGACTGAGCGTCACTTGTAGTAGCACTAAAAATCTGGATACTTAATTTATTACATCATGGGTTAGCCAGGAGGGTGGCATAGTTTTTGAATCAGGGGCCAAACTGTCGGAAAAAGTTACACTTGACGCGCGCAACGAAATGAAGAAAGATGTGTGATACACGACGTCGAATCGAGTGAGCCAGAAAATATAAAGTTATTGTCCCATATCCTAAAAGTCTGTGGCAACCTAAAATACAACTTACCTAGACTACCTTGATTAAACAAGTCTTATGCAGGGCCAAATTAGACCGGATTTATATCGCGGGCCGTGATTTATCCATGCCAGGTCTAAACTGTTATCAAGTACCTTTGCATTGACATTTACAAAATGCATTTGGTTTTATAAAGGTAAAAGTCAAGCTTTTCCTTCCAATCACGTGCCATGATTATCAAGGAGCAATACGCTTCATATCGGGTTATTTCATTCCGTCTAGTAACCACAGCGCATCATAATATTTGCCGTTTCATCACGACGATGACGCTGTTAACGGAGATGACTGTTAAATTAAGAATGGACAGCTGACATAAAAGTAAAAGTTACGATGTCCGTAGATTTGTGACGTCATATAAGTTCGCGTAATTTATAATAAACGTAACGGATAAAACGGAAACGTAGCTATATAGAAATGTAGGCTACAAATCGTATTGGTTTAGTTCTAGAATTATAATTACAGATATCCTAAAATATGAATTCCTTGAGATTTTTAAATTTTTTTTTAATGTTTCTAGGATTCCAAGTATATATAAGTTGCTCAAGTAAAGGTAAATTGGATTATAAATTGATCTAGGATGATATTGTAATTTAGAAAACACGTTATAACTGATACGCTATTGTATAGTTTAAGTGGGAAACACCGTGAAATAAACTTTTATCGACTATATCTGGTTTATGTTCTACGATTTATCGTAGAGATCCCGCAAGTCTTTGACCCAAACACCGTCGTCTTTTTTGTATAGTATGCTTTTGGTATAATTTTTCACCATAATACGTCATTAACTTATCCGTGGAAATTTAGTAAAAATTGCTTTTTATTCAATAATTGTGTTTTGAACGCCGATTTATTTTATATATATTGACGCTTTTCCGTTTGCATAAAGCACATCTAGCCTCACTATTTATTTGACCCCATTTCAACAAGTCAAAAATAATAAGAACTTTGTTTAAATACAAATCTAAGTAACCACATTAGTAAGACGTGGGAAGTAGCATAATATTGACTTATCGGTTCCCGCGTGTGATACCCTTCAATCACGCACTTTCATCGCGCGGCAGACTTTTAAAATTTTTAGTAAAAGTTAGCCGGCGTTTTGGTGTAACTGTAGATAAGACGCACATATATAAAAACACTTTCGATAAAACGGATTACTATGTAGTTCATAGATAATTTGATATTTTTGCATAGCAAAATAGACTTGAAACGTTAAGATTAAACTTTGGCCTATGTTCGTTCTTACTTTACCGTATTTATCGTACTGTCGTTGTACTTTAGTATTCTTGCCTAAGTAAGAATCCCAGTGGAGACGTCGAACATGACAGGGTAAACTTTCCAACTCTTTTGTTTGATTTGTATGTAAACATATCACCGAATAATAATAGCACGATAGCTAGTTATTGCTATAGTCGTTCTAAGGCAGGAATATAGCTAACAACGTCTTGAAAAGTGGGTACATTTCTTCAGGAAATTTTAGAATTTCGTTAGGTAGATTTTTAACAGTCCTTAATAGCGTTTTTTGATCATGATTTGAATATATTACTTCAGCGAGAGAAGAGTAACGGTTGCAGTAGTGTGATTTTGTTAATGAATCCTACTTTTTTTTTTATCATCTATGTTTTAGTATTTGTGACAATGTAAACGATGACATTGGAACTAAATTAGGATTTTATTTTTTAATATATCCTCCCAATAGGCTAGTCATTTCAAATAATAATGAAATTTCATATGCTAAAGCTACAATTATTTTCGTATTCTCGAAGCTGAGAAACTTGGTTTTATGATCTTCAAATACAATAGATTGACGATTTTTACTGTCAGTATTGAGGTTAATTTGCGACTCGCTCACTCGTGGCGTTGAGAATATAGATTACACTCCGGGGAGCTTTATCAAGTTTGATTAATTTATAATTTGTTACTTCCATTCATGGTGTTTATTATTTAGTTACCCAGTTCAGGAGAATTCAAAATTTAGCAGAAAGGAAATTGGGGAGAAATAGCTTGTCATTTTCATATACAAATGAGATAAATGTCCTTTATCTGTGCATATTGCATTTTGGCATCAAAAATGAGCAAATCGTGTCTTCTAATCGCTTAGTTAGGCAAGAATTGATTATTAGTTTAAACAAATGCTGTTGCCTGTTGTATATATGACATTAAAATATCATTTATTTATATCATAAAATATCAAATATCATCGAAATACCCGAGTTAGCAATAGGAAACTCTGCATGATATATAAAAATATCTTAGAAAAAAAAGAGTTGTATTTCTGGGTTTAATTCAACCTGAAGTCCTGAATTCTTCAGGCTATTCAAATACAACGTCATATTTTCTTTTCTAAATGGAAAGGTCATTTCCGGGTCCGGTTTACAATGTGACTGTTAAAGGATAGCTTATTTACTCAGCATGGTATTTTTGATTACTTTATAAAGTGTATTGTATTGCATTGTTGGTCGGCTTTGATTTTCGAAAGACCATTGTTCTAATATTGACAATACGTGACTAAATGTGTTCGTAAAAACAATAGCAGCAAGGGTTCAGGCGTCATATGAATAAAAGTTCAACATTGGATTATTGTGAACTTTTATAAAAATTCAATTTATTATTATAATTTTTACGTTTTTAAATTATTCAATAATCCCACGCAAACGACAATTTTGACTTTTTGCAATACCGGACACGTCTATACCCATATCATGTTTGCCTACTTACTCCACTACCTATTAATTGCAAACCACACTAAGGACAGAAGTAATCGAACTAGATTTGCTCAGAATTTTAAAATTTGTTTTTTGTTTTTCTAGATATCGTTATGAAATAGACGATAGAACGCACAGACTTTACGTAAAAGAAGTTTCATTTTCTGATGAAGGTGAATATACCTTTCAAGCAGGAACCCAGAGAGCAACTACGTTTTTATACGTCCAGCGTAAGTAGATTTATTACGAACGATGTTTTGCATTGGTTGTGGTAAATGTGTACTCCTGTAGTATGTGTACCAGGTTAGGGTTAGGCCATAATTTTATTCCGATTTTCCTTATTTTAGTTCTATCACGAGTTCGGGGAATGTCTGTTTTAGCCAATTGAATACATCCCCTGCCCAACATTGTAATTAGTCCCTTTACACAACTTGCTGTAAAGTAGGCGAACAAAATTAGTTACCTCATTATTGGTACACATACTTCTGGAGCGGCGGTAAACATATAGTGTAATAAATCGACACAAGCCGATTCTGGAACGATTTTGGGGCAGTTTATTTTCTTTCGCACAATTTTTTTGCACATTTGCTAACATACTGGAGATATTTCAAGAAAGCGCCAAAGAGTAGTAGTAACATTCTATGATGTTTTGTTTAACCAGTTCAGTCATAGCAAATGTAAATATGAAAAACGTCATAGTAGTTCTGGCTTTCGTGGAACAATTATGCAATCTAGGTGACGCAGAGGAATAAAATATCCTTTCGCAAAACAACCCTTTACGGGTCACGTCTGTCGAAATTAAATAAATATCTAACTTTTGAAATGATAGAAATAACACAATTCTTTGGTGACCGTATTTATATAAATAACGTATTTGCTTCTAGAGAGCTGGTGGCAAATTCTCTTAAACCAACATTTTATTTGCCAATTGATCTATTTACGTCATACAATATTTACTACTAATAGAAAAGTTTTAAAAAGTCAGCTCTACGTGGCTTTTTGGTCGGGTTTTAACAATTTGGCAATATTTCTAAATTGAGGGCTTATCCAGGATTTTATTTTGGAGACGAAATTGATTATTGAAGCTCAATGACGTCTTACTTCTTGGGATTGCCTTTTCATTAAGAGAATTACTTTTAAATAATTTACAATTATTTACCAAAAATTTATACTCGAAAAAGAACAATATTAAATTTCTAATGTTTTAGTTTAGTGTACAAGGTATGTTAAAATAGAACGCATCTAGTTGCGATATCACAACAACCATCTGTGTACAGTATTGTGACATCTATAAAGGCCTAAAGGAAATTTATCAATACCATATATTGTTTTGGCCCTCACAGATGTATTAAATGAAGTAAAAATGCTTCAACAATTACTGATTAGAAAACAACAAATCTGGTTAAAATATGGTGAAATCTGACTTCATAATAAAATTGAAATTGTAAATGGACTTTATGGACACCCTGTATTTCAAATCCAGACAACATTTTTTTTTTTATTTTATTTACCTGTTGTACAATTTGTAATCTTTCCTTCAGCACCTGAACCACCTCGTTTCGTTCAAGAACTTCGCAACTGTATCGTCATCGCTGGTGAAGCTGCTAAATTTACTGTTCGTGTGACAGGAAGACCTGAGCCCAACATTACTTGGTATAAGGAAGGAATTACTATCAATCCAAGTAAGTTTTTTATATCTTAGGATATTCTCTCTGGAATTTTCATGGCTGTTATTTAATATTTGATTACTAGACATATCATGAATAATTTGCTAAGTTGTATAATTGCTATTTTAGGCTTCAAATACAAGATCCTTCACGACGAAGACCAACATACCCTGGTGGTGATCGGAGTCGAAGAATCTGATGCCGGAGAATACGTATGTGAAGCTAGGAATGAACTTGGAAGCATGAGAACTAAAGCTTCATTGGAAGTTGACAGTAAGTCCAGTTGAATGATTTATGCTATTAAATTGTTGCTCTCTTTTTGATCACGAGTAGGAATTTGCTTTTTAACTCGCCATCTTTTGTCTTTATTTAAGTCTTATCTCCTAACTATCTGGTTTTATCATCGATCGGTTCCTTTCGCTGTTTGTTGAATTATTTAGATGAGAATAAAAATATTGCTTTGTAACCCCATGCTTCCACTTTACCTTGGTTATATACAGAGCCCAAAAAATCCCGGTCATCCGGAAAGCACAGTGTCCCCTGCATATATCAGTCGCTAGCTATCTTTGTGGAAACACATGAAAATTTATCCACTAACTTATCCGAAATTTCAGCTCGTAACTTGGATATATATTAACCAGAAATTAGAAGGAAACCCAATGTAAAATCAAGAAGCAAAATACTAGAACAAAATAATTTTATGATGAATTTTGTTCACAGATAAAGATAAAACTCCTGCAATTCGCCAACCTGACATCATGGCTCCCAAGATTGTTGAACCAATCCAGAATTTCATCACAAGAGAAGGGCAGAGTGCGAGATTTCAATGCAAAGTTGCTGGAACTGGTAAGTGAGAATGCAATTAAAAACCATTTCGATCTGGTTATCTTGATACTTGAAGAGTATAGACCAGTTACTGTTCTAGGACTAGATATAATCTAACTTGGAATGGATAACTAGTGATCAATTTTGTGTCTCAAATTTTAAGACTCGTTATTCAGGAAAAACAACGTCTTTTTTATATCATGTTATGTAACTAGACAGTGGTTCGCAAAATAGAAAGGTGGGCGCGCCCCAAGAGGGCGTAGACAGGGGGGGGGGCGTTTCCAGAGGACGTGAATCGAATTAAAAATAAAAATATTTGTTAGATTTGATCTTGCCCGCCTTATTCTGGATATTTACTTTTATATATTGTTTAGGAATTGCAGATTTGTTGTGCTTATATCTTTATTATATGTTTCATCCACGTATTTTCAACGTGTTTACATTTTTTCGCCTTAGTATCTGGTATTTATAGCTTATTGTTAGCTAGTTATTTTTGAGGTGAGGCGCGAGAGTTGACAAATTCTAAAAAGGATGCGCGACTTAAAAAGTTTAAGACCACTGAACTAGAATCATATGAATAAAATTTAACTTCATTCATTATGTTTTTCCAGATCCGAAAGTAACTTGGTACGTCAACGATAAACGCATCCAACCTTCTCGATACTTCAAAATTTCACAATTTCACGGAGTTTGTCAATTGGAAATCACAGAAGCTTACCCTGAGGACGAAGGCGTGTACCGTGTTACCGTCAGCAATGCAAAAGGGGAAGTCTCTTGCTCTGCAAAACTTCAGCTCGACAGTGAGTTATTTAACTCTAATGTCGACGGCTGCGTCGCCATTAGCCACGAAGCCACATCGGCTGAAATCACGCAATCACACGATAAAACTGAACTTGTGGTGCCGCAAATATCCCAAAGTACGTCCGACGTTACAGATGGTAGTACTCGCGTAGAAAACGTTACCGAAATTACCGATACGACAATTATTAGTGTAGATCGTACCGAAGTGTCTCAAACCGTAATAATAGAGTCTGAAACTACAGAGAATATAGAAGTTGTACAAGTTTCAGAATCTAAGATTATGGAACAAGATATTTCGGAACAAATTTTCGAATCCGAGACATCGATTGAAATGTCAAAATCAGTCGATATTTCGGAAAATTTACAATCAGAATGTACGGTGTCTAAATCTGAGGAGGGTTTCGTATCGGTAATGGTGGTAGAGAGGGAAGAATCGCAGTCCGAAAGGGTCGAAACACAATTGGAAATGGAAGGTTCCGAATTAACATCGGAAACCGAAAATAATACCCAAGTGGCCGAAAGCGACGCAGCCGTCATTGTGTGCAGTAGGTATAGGTCTAAATTTCTCTGTGACGTTGAGCGTACTTTGGGATTACAAGTAGTTGATTTTGAAATGTAAGAAATGATTACTTGCAGAAATCTGCAACAAAAGTTGCATCGTATTTCCGCAGAAAACTCGTGTGGGACCAAAATACACTCGAGAGCGAGATATACGATATCTTAACGAAATATGATACAACAAAATACCCGCATGCTTTTATGTTGTATTACACCTCGTATTATTCACTCCATTTTATTTTCTAATTTACTCATTTCGGATAAAGTTTTGCATGAAAAATTCGACTTAATCAAATTCTATGGCACTTTCGCCAAAATGAGAGCAATTATTACACTTCAATATGTCTTTGCATGTCACAGTACATTAATCATACTGTAAGATTTATATAATAGCTATATAATATATTTTTCTATAAATTTATGCATGAAATACCACCACAAATATTCTTCACTTCTTTATTTTTTATCTTTTTTTTCTTATATCTTGCATGATAATATACTCATCTTACTCAACTCCGCGCTTCTTTCACTCTCTCATATATAAAAACTGCACTGGTCGGGACAGTAGGGATTGTATTTCGCCGGATACAAATGGTAATATTCAAACGTAAAATGGTATTAAATCGATTTTCCTGGCTACCATGCGTTTGGTATCGTGATCCAATACATGATGTTTGGGTTAATCATGTCCTGCTTTTGTGAGCTAGACATTAAATACTAAACATGCAATCAAACTTTCAATTACTGAAAAGTTTATTTCAAATTACGGCTCGAGAAATACCCGGTAAATCGTCCGTTTTCGAAGCGAAATCTTAGGCGCAATTTCAGCCGTCTTAGCAGCAGTTAACTTCATCTTTCTGTCTGTTCTGCTTTCAACTTCAAACTCAATTGAGATATCATCTTTTCATCTGTTCTTTACTTCATCATCATCTGCTGTTCATTATCCATACTGATTTCTGTCACGTCATACAGGTACTTTTTCTTTTCTGTTTCTCACATTATTCTTGGCTACATTGGTATCTCATCAGTTATTTTTATACATAATCATTCATTATCATATTTTTTGTTAAATAAAGTAATACAACTGACATATAGAGACATTTATAGCACGCTATGTGATATTATTCCATTCCATGTTTTTCTGTTAATTTATCAAACTTCTGTTTGTATGGTTATTCATGGCTGATTTGTTATCAAAATCAATAATTTTATAACATCTATATTGGGCCAGTCGTTAAACGGTTTGACTTTTGAAACTAAAGAGACCAATCTGGCATTTTAATTTCATACCGTATGTTTGTCATTACATCAACGGACAATACCAAATTAATAACCAAATGTTGAATTGTAATTTGTACTTTTTGGCTACGACATTCACATTTATCTCCATTTTTTAGTTGCTCCGCCTCGAGTAATTGAGCCGTTGCAACCAGCACATGTGATTGAAGGAAGCCCCGTCAAGTTTGAATGTGTGATACACGGGGATCATCTTGATGTGAAGTGGTATTTAGAAGGACGTGACGTCACACGGGATTCGAGATACGAGGTGAGCAAAATTAATTGGAAGAGTAAACTGATTCGTAGATGAAGGTATTGAATAATGCAAATGCAATAGTTTTGTGGGTTATTGACTGAATTTAAATACTTGGCCTCTTCTAAATTTTTACTGACCAATTGCGACCAACTGCGATTGGGCATCGGCCATATTAATGTTCACCAAATGGACCAAATCAAAATCGAATTTCAATCTGCCCAATTATTATAGAAAACAGGTGCAAATTTGAACCAGATAAAGCCTTGATCAAGCAGAATATTTCTGCCTTGAAAAAGAGGTTTGTAGTGATCGTTATGAAGAAAATAAATTAAAAAATCTTTTCATAGCATACAATGCAGATATATCACTCGTTCCTCTGTCACGAGAAAATTCGAATTTTCTCGCTAAATTCCAGTGTGACTCAACAACCGTTTTTAAATTCCTTGTTTTTAATCGAGTTCAATTTAACAGTGGAAACTGGAAGAAAATGGCCATTGCTGGCTTGTTATAAAAGCATGCGGAACTGAAGACGCCGGTGAAGTTAGATGCCATTCGTCTAATGCTTCGGGCGAAGCTGTCTGCTCTACTGATCTTATTGTCTCTGGTGAGCAATGGCATTTCAATTATGCTTGTTTTATATCAAGCTTTAAGGGCGCTCCAGAGTTCGATACAAAATAGGGAGCTCCAGAAGTGTGTGTACCAATATGGAGTTAACTGATTTTGTTCGTCTACTTTACATCAAGTTGTGTAAAGGGACCGAAACCTATGGACTTAGGGTATATTCACTTGGCTAACACTGACAGTCTCCGAACTCGTATAGAATTAGAATACAGGAAGTCGGCGAAACCCTAACCTGGTACACACACTACGAGAGTACCGCTTCAAGTATCGATCGTATCATCAATACTTGAATGGGGTGTTTTACTGCATTTTTCATTTAAATTTTGCTTAAAAGAATGTTGTATGCAGCCTTGTCAAGATCAACTTGTTACTAAATTAATATTTGCTCCGGGAATGTCGCATGTAAACTTATTCAGGTGTTTGCAAAGTATTTTTTTTCATGCCAACATCATACTAAATATAGATACCATAATTACTAAAGGAAGGGGAACAATTATATTGACAGTAGGTAGCACAGTATGCGGAGTCGCATGTCCGAATTACTGTGATATAATCAGGCTGACTGTTCGTTTGTGGTTACTTTTCAGGTAAATTCAAAATATCCAAATAGGTATTAACGCAATTTTGTTTTAAATTAAAAAACGTTTTAAAAGCTACAACGGCTCCCTGAACTTTGTACATGCAGACGATATATATATATATATATATATTAGGGTTAAATACACACGTAATACGGGGGGTGATCGACTATCGTATTCGGAAGACGACTGGAAAATATAATACTGGAATTGTAATTATATTCCTGATGTTCAGCGATATTATGCCTGTCATTTAGAAAGTTAGACCACGGGATTCATGAGCAATTAGGCTTTAACATGGTATTATGCCTATCTATGTAACAGTTTGTGATTGGTATTTTTCAAGTCGGCATGTATAAACTGCGCTTTAGCAGACTTGCATGTTTTCCCCATCAATAGTGTATTAGAAAGTGATGGCATCTAAGTTAAACTTTTGTCCATGCGCCAGATTGTTTAGCTCGATTTTGCAAATCACAACTTCGAATGTTGAACACATTTATGGCCTTACTAATTGCACGTCGGGGGATCTTAGTGAGCAAAATACCAGAAAAAACTACAAAAGCTATTAATATTAACCCTAACCGATACCGTCGGGGGATCTTTGTGAGCGAAATACTAGAAAAACTACAAAAGCCGCTAATATCAACACTAACCAATACCGTCTTCACTCCAAGTGTGACGCCCAGTGTGACGTGTAACCCCAATTTATAAAATAAGCACAACCACTGGCAATGGTGGAGAGCGTATACAGTAGGGTAGGGAATATTTCTGCTTTACTTATCAGCAATTTATTTAGCTATTCTTATTAAATATTGAAAAGGGGATGCATTCAAGATCAGTATTGTAACCTATTTTAAATAATTCTGGGTCATATTGAGAAGCTAAATATATCGGAAATATCGGTCTAAGTTTAGCCGATACCGATACACTACCGATATCGAAAATTTGGCCGATATTGCCGATACCGATACATCGGTACATCTCTAGTTTGAACTATTTCTTATTTATTGTAGCTTTATTTACTCAACGTTACGGCGTTCCATCGTTAGAGTATTATTGCGACATCTGATTAACGGTATAGTATTGTCAGTCTAGCGTAGTATTATAGTTATAGTTATACCAGTAAAATGATAATTCTTTATTTGTACAATCTAAAAATGAACTAACATGGTGTCAATGTGCATGACATTTTTCGCCATCGCTTCATTTCCACGCTTTCCGTGCATGTTTACGAACTCAACTGCTGGGGTTGCTTTATTTCGACTTCAAGGGTTTATGCTGAGCATGTAATTCAACGAAACAATGGATTTTTTTCAAAATGCTTTGCTGGTGAGTGCCTTTCTTGCATGATTACTTTATTTTCGGATCAGTCTTTTTCCTTTGTTCATTTTTATCTTTTGATATTTAACAAAAAATGATGGAGTGGATCTTGTGGATTCATAAAATATGGATGAGATTAAAAAATAGCAATGTTAAATATTTTCATCGGCCATATTTAAAACGTTAATACAATTTTATCTTTGATGTTCCGTTTTATTCCAATAAATTACAATGATTACATAACATATTAATGAGGTTCTAATGGGCCATACTTTGAAAACATGTTTTGGGCTGATACTAATCTTTGGTATTGAACTTATTTGGTGTCTGGAATATCTTGCATGTTTAATTTCATAAGAGTTTGTTTTAATTTGTTTTCAAATTAGTATTTTTTGAGTGTACATTTGCCCATTCATTTTAGTAAAAGAGGAACTTGACGAGAAACGTAAAACTTATTTGAATCAAATTGAAATGCAATTGGATAAAAATCCTGGTGTTTACGAAATAACCGTTCCTGTGCCCGAGAAAAACGTAAGTACACTATTCATCTATATCCAGCATTAATTGTCCAATAAAAATCAAGGATGTCACAAATCTATGATTATTCAAATGTCATGACGCAAAGCTATACAGGGTGTCCATGAAGTTCCTTTACAATTTCATTTTTGTTATGAAGTAAGTTCTCAATATATCTTAACCAGATTTGTTGTATTTTAATCAGTAAATGTTTGGGTATTTTTAGTTCATTTGATACATCTGTGAGAACCAAAACAAAATATGGTATCGATAAATTCCCTTTGTAAGTTTTTAAAGACTTTATGGACACCCTATATATTTTCTCGCATACCTGGGAAAGAAAATGAAAATGGAATTAATTCGAATCGTTCATCAAAGTGGATGCTAATTGCTAGTACAGGGCCTTGTTCGAAGAGAAAGGCGCGAATAAGCGTAATATAAAAAGCCACGATACTTCTTGAATAGTCAGAATCGCGTGTGGGTTGGCTGAAGTTTTCAGGACCCGATGGTTACCGAAAGATCACTCATGTCATATGTTGATGTAATTCAATATTTACAGAAATCACCAGATTTCAAATTTAGAAATATTAGTTAAGAGTATTTTTCTTGTTCTATTTCTTGTTGTTTATGCCAAAAGATACTCCCGTAGTATGTGAATCTAGATGGCGGACACCGGAACGTAGTATGTGTACCTGGTTGGGGTTAGGCCATAATTTTAGGTACAAATACTACACGATTCACTTGGCTCGTCCCCGAACTTGTAATAGAACTAAAATAAGAAAAATTGGAATAAAATTATGGCCTAACCTAATCTGGTACAGTACTACGTCCCGGTGTCCGCCATCTTGGTTCGCATACTACGGGAGTACCTGCCAAAAAGTCGTTCTGTATTTTGTTAAAACTCGTAGAACGTCGATGGTCAGACAGTTTCTTATTTCCAAAATAGTAGATGACTAAAATCCTTTAACAATAAAATTCTGTTTTCGATTTTTTGGCGTAAAACCCTAAATAAATTTGTTAAATATTTATGCTTATTGTTGACGCGCTTACTTCCAGATTATGACAGAATTCTCTCCAATGATAGCTGAATCTTGCAAGAACACCACTGTTCGCGAAGGCCGGGAGGCGCACTTTCAAGTTCGCCTTGCTTCTATGCCAGAACCTCAAATCACGTGGTATAAAGACGGAACGCCTATTGGTCCAGACCATAGCTCCCCTAAATATAAATTTTATTATCGAACAAGGGAACATTCCCACACCAGGGGAATCGTTATATCAGATGTGCGACACAGTGATGTTGGACATTACGAAATTCGTGCATGGAATCGGCTTGGTCGTGCTTCTTGCTCGGCGAGTCTCAATGTGCAAGGTAACTGGATGGCTCATTGGGTTATACAACATTAGCAAGTTTTATATTTGGATTGGAAAAAATTTGATGGAGAAACATTGTGTAACTAATTAATTTGTGATTGATGTAATACCCAAATGTAACTGAAGTTTCTTTCACCATACACAAAATATAATATAACATTCTATATTTGGTTATACATTCTGTTCTGATGCGGTAGTAATTGCATTTTGAAGTATGTCCTTGATGGAAATTATGATATGTTTTTGAACTATTTCAATAAAACCAACATTGTGCAATGGTACTTGTATTATTGATCTCAAATTTTCCGGATTATCTACCGCTACTTTTGGGAAACAAACTTTGTAATTAGTTCATAAATACTTTCTTTTCTTTTTCTAACTGTTTCTTGTTTTTTCTTCTCATTTTCCATATTCATTTCATTTCCTTCCCGATTTCATCTTTTCAATCCTTGTCGCACATACGATAATCACGCATCGCGGCCACATCAGGCTTAGATGCTTCGCCTCACGCAGACTCTCACGAAGTACAACACAAAGCGCTGGAAGCTCAGCACGACAAAGCAGAATCAGTCGAACAGAGACGTCATATTAGTCACGTGACAACCAGATTGATCAAGGCAAAACCGCCTCAAACCGGTCCGACCCAGAAGGTTCCAGTTTCTCCGCAGATAGAGAAAACTAAACAAGAGGAAGATATGAGACCACCTTCTCCAGGAAAACGTGGTATTAGCATGCGATTTATTATGCCAAAACGTCCGCCTCTGCCGCCTCTGAAAAGCAGTTTATCGGACACTACATTAGCTCAGTCACGAATGAGCAAACGTGTGTCGTTCTCTGAGAGGGATGATTACTTGCTGATTTCACCTGGACCACAGTCTGATACGGAATCGTTCCAAGATTCAATTGGAAGTGATAGCAGCGATCATGAGGATGTATCCCCTTCGCCTACTTTTGTCGAAGCCATTTCTACACAGCCAACTAAGAAATTTTTTGACTTGTATCAGAAAACACAAGAAGAAGTAAAAGAAGTTTACACTAGCGGAATTTCTACGTTCAAAATGGACGTAAAAGGCGTTCAGAAATACCCTGAAATGGTTGTAAAAGTTGGAACTAAAGGAAAGGCACCACAAGAGCCTTCTGATGAACCAACCGAATATATATCGACTTACGAACGCGAACCTGCTGGTGAGCCCCAGGCAGAGGAAATCGACTTAGGCGTTTTAGAAGAAGACACTAGGCGCAGCGAAGCATTTTTACAAGTTCGGGGCGAAATGCCATCTTTCCCAGAACAGAAAATTACTTTGAAAGCTGGACAAAAGGTGCAAACAAAGACTAAGACAAGCTCTGTGACTCAGACGTTCGAACGCAAAACAAAAACCACCAGCGCAGTGCAAGCAACTGAAAAGATAAAACCGGTGAAACATGAAATTGAAACGCAAACGACTCGTTATACCTCAACGGGGCAAGTGCAAACTGACAAACTAACTCAAAAATCCGTAACCCAAACTCAGACTGAAATGACAGACCATGGTACGGGAACTCAAACCGGTCCTATGAGAGTGCCGACAGCAATCAGTGGTCCGACCCAAACCGTTTCCACTAGAAGCGAAATTGAAATTCAAACGGACGCACAAAGATCCGATAAATCGGCCATGATGACTCAAACACAACGTAAGATTACTCCATCTTACAGCACGCAGACAGATATCGCCTTGAAGTCTGATTTCAAAGGGCAAACTGACCAGAAAAAGCAAGTCATATCGACACAGACCATGACTAGACAAAAGCAAGTAAGAGTCGGAGTATCACAAACTTCGGATGTGAAAAGAGTATCCGGAACACAGACTCTAGATCTACAGGCTGGACAAGTTAGAAAAATTGAAACTACAACCGAAGAACCGGATTCTCTGCCAGAGACTCCTCTTGCTACTCCAACACGCAAAGTAGCAAACATTTATGGAGCAGAAATATCTGGAGTTCAATTGCTAGCAGACGCATCTACAGAACCGTATGCACCAAGAACAATTTCTGGCGTCACTCAAACCCATAAAGAAAGAGTATCCGGACTTGGAACACAAACTGATATTCGACGCCCACAAACATTGATCGGAACTCAAACAACGCCAGTTGGTTCAGTGGGCGAAACGCAAACTTCTCCACCTGGTTCTGTGGTTGGTCAAGAAATTCAAACACAAACAAGAATCACTCAAATATCGACCGAAACTATGACTCCTGGACCTAAGACGAAATTTACAGAAACTCAAACTGTCATGATCGCTTCAGGAGCTGGTACACAAACATCACCAGAAGAAGAAATTCCAACACAGGTTGGTGGCACTCAAACACAAACCTTCGACGCCGTAACAGGCACTCAAACAAGCACCGCTGGTATGAAATATGTCAGCACTCAAACTAAGCATAAAGAGGTTTCGACTTCTGCTCAAGCTGATATCAGAACCCGTCGAATGGAAAAAAAATCCATGACTACAAAACGTAAAGTGCTTACTGTTGAAACACAGAGCGGACGTCCAGCGCTTAAATCTTTTGAAACCCAAACCCAACCTGATGTGGCAACTACAATAGCTCAAACAGTTGAAGACACTGAATCTATTGGAATTCAGACGATTGATATGGCAGAGGCAAGGGCTAAAGATGTTAGCACTCCCCTCGAAGAAGTTCAAATGTTAAAGGGAATGGAATACGCTCTTGCAAAACAGAGAAAGTCTGTTATGTTTGAACCAGATGTGATTGCTCAATCATTAAGAAAAGATCGCCAATCAGAGATTAAATCTGGCGCTGAACTTACAGAGGAAGCCTCTACACCAACAGAAAAAGCTGGGTCGTTCCAATTTGAACATCGACAAGCACAACGCAGACGATCACTCATGTACGGCTCAGATATACAAGACCATACCTTGTTGTTTGACGAAAAGAATGGCTTGCATCGGCCAGCTAAAGTTGAGCAAGAAGAAGAAGCCAAATTAGAACAAGCTATGGCACTTCTTCCCACACCAGCACAGCTAGCAAAGCAGCGACAATCTATCATGACTATTCCTGATATTCGCGGTCTTCCATTACGCAAAGATCATCATGATCAAATATTACAACCACAGATGGTTGATGAACCTGAGACACCAACTGAAAAAGCTGGAGCTTTTGGCTTTGACTATGGGCAAGCAAAACATAGGAGATCAATAATGTATGGCTCTGATATTCAACTACATGAACGTCTATTTGACGAAACGTCAGGCATACATCGCCCTGCTTCGATTACGCAGGAAGAGAGTGCAAAGTTGGAAGAAGCTGCTTCTTTAGCTCCAACCCCAGCACAACTAGCAAAACAAAGGCAATCAATAATGACAATTCCAGATATTCGCGAAATTCATCTTTGCAGAGACAGACAAGAAGAGATTTTACAACCTCATTTGTTTGACGAACCGATTACACCAGTTGAAAAAGCGGGGTCATTTTCCTTTGAGCACCGACAAGCGCAACATAGACGATCTGTGATGTATGGGCCTGACTTGAGAGAGCCAGAGTTATTGTTTGATGAATCGACTGGAATTCATCGTCCTGCTAAAGTAACACAAGAAGAAATTACTGTGGAAGAAGCAAGTCATCTTTTGCCTACGCCTGCTCAACTGGCTAAGCAAAGGCAATCAATAATGACTATACCCGATATCCGCACTTTGCCTATTCACAAGGATAGACAGGGCGAACTTCTGCAGCCACATCTGTTTGATGAATCAATTACTCCGACTGAAAAAGCTGGTTCGTTTGAATTCGAGCATAGACAGGCACAACATAGGCGTTCAGTAATGTACGGACCTGACCTAACTCAGCCAGAACTGTATTTTGATGAACTATCAGGTACACATCGTTCAGCAAAAGTTACACAAGCTGAAAAGACAGAACTAGAAGAAGCTGAGTTATTGCAACCTACAGAAGCTCAATTAGCAAAGCAGCGTCAGTCGATAATGACAATACCTGATATAAGAAGCTTATCTCTTCTGCAGGAACAAGTACACGTCCCTTCTACAATCCCTGAAGAACCAAGAACTCCTATCGAAAAACTAGCAACCGAGAGTCAAACTGTTCAGTCTTCTTCGGTAACAGCGACCCAGACACAAGAACAAAGAAAACCAACTACGGAAGCTGATGTACAAACATACCAACAGAGTCAGCAAATTACAACCCAAACTATAACGCTGGAAAAACCTGTACAAAAAGTTACAGAAACACAGACGAAACAAGTTACTACGTTTGTCGGCACACAGACTGTCACAGAGCAAAAGGATCTGTCAACACAGCCTACGCAAACTGACAAAATGCGAGTGGATACACGCGTACAAACTGTGACATCACAAAAAGAATTATCCACGCAGCCAACTCAAACCAAACAGGTCAGTGTGATTGCAGAAACACAAACTGTGACAGAGCATAGAGAGGTTTCGACTCATCCAACTCAAACTCAACGAGTAAGTACAACCATCGATACCCAAACAGATACAAAACAAAAGGAAATATCAACACAGCGTACTCAGACCTCCAGAACGGCAGTAGAAATGCCTACTCAGACCGTCCCAGAGGAAAAGGATTTGTCAACACAACCCACCCAACCTGCTACAATGCAAGCAGAAACACGGACTCAAACTGAAGTTCGACCAACTAAAGCTGTGTCCATGCAGGTTGAAATTAAATCAAAAACAGATGTCAAGCCTACACAAACTATAGTTGAGGAAAAGCAGGTATCTACACAAATCACTCAAACAAGAACTAAACAGTCTGAGATGCCAACTCAAACAGATATTAAATCAACTGAAACAGCCTCGATGCAAGTGGAAATAAAAGCTCCCGCTGATGAGAAGCCTACTCAAACTGTCGTTGTCCAAATTGAGAGCAAAACTCAAACGGATGATGCTTCGAAAAGACTTGTATCAACTCAAACAAAAGAAAAAGTATCGAAATCAGTCACGACACAGAAAGTAGCCGAAACGAAAGAAAAAGCAACTGAACCTATAGTTTTTACTCCAAAGAAAGAGATTGAAAAACAGTTGCCTGAAGTTGCTCCTACCAAGAAAGATAAACCAATTACAAAACAACCAGAACCCAAACCTGAGAAACCAGATGACGAGGTCGATAGTAAAACGTCTGAAAGCAAAACTGAGAAGCAGGTCACCACTATAACAACTGAAACCACTACAGTTACAAAACGAGTTTGGAATCCGAAAACGAAATCATTTGAGACGCAGGTGATAACGACCGAAGAAGTAACAGAAACTACACCAAAAACAACTAAGAAAGTCGTTGAAGCGCCTAAGGAAGAGAAAAAACCTGCTCCGGTAACAGTACCAACAATACTCGTTGAAGATTCCGAAAAGGTTCCAAGAGACGCAGAAAAAGCAAAAGAGACGATTATTGATAATATGTCTGTTGACGTGAAAATTAAGGGAGCGAAACCTCAAACTAAGCCTGACAAACGCAAAGAAATAACAGAAGAAGTTTCAGCTACAGAAAGACAAAAAGTTGAATTTGAAGATGTTGATACCAGATTCAAAGTCGATGAAGAAAAACCGAAGCCAGATGTGACCGAGAAGAAAATCGTTGAAATAACTGAAACCACTACCGTTGTAAAAACTATACGAAAGTGGAATCCAGTGAAACGATGCTTTGAGGAAATTCCTATTGAGCCTGAACCCAAACCAGAAGTAGCAAAACCGGCCTTGAAAATTAAAAAGGTTACAAAACCAGAAAAGCCCGAGCCTGAAAAAGTTCGGGACGAACCAATTCCTACTGAGAAAGCGCCACTTCCAAGTGAGGAAACGAAACCAGAACCTGAAAAATCTACCGAGAAACCTACGATAGTCGTTTCCGAAGAGCCTGAAGTTTTGGTAGAAGACAAAGAGAAAGTTCCTCGAGATGCAAAGAAAGCTAAGAAAGAAATTATCGACGATATGTCTGTTGGTGTTCAACCAAAAGAGCCGAGAGGAAAACCTGAACCAGATACCAGAAAAACTATCAAAGAAGAAGTCGTGGTCACTGAGAGGCAAAAGACTGAATTCGATGACGTTGATATTAAATTCAAAGTCGAAGAAGAAAAACCTAAGTCAGATGTGACCAAGAAACAAACCGTTGAAATAACTGAAACCACTACTGTTGTAAAAACTATACGAAAGTGGAATCCAGTGAAACGATGCTTCGAGGAAATTCCTATTGAGCCTGAACAGAAACCAGCAGAAGCAAAACCGGCCTTGAAAATTAAAAAGGTTACAAAACCAGAAAAGCCCAAGCCTGAAAAAGTTCGTGACGAACCAATTCCTGCTGAGAAAGCGCCACTTCCAAGTGAGGAAACAAAACCAGAACCTGAAAAATCTACCGTGAAACCTACGATAGTCGTTTCCGAAGAGCCTGAAGTTTTGGTAGAAGACAAAGAAAAGGTTCCTCGAGATGCAAAAAAAGCTAAGAAAGAAATTATCGACGATATGTCTATTGAGGTTCAGCCAAAAGAGCCGAAAGGAAAACCTAAACCAGATACCAGAAAAACTATCAAACAAGAAGTCGTGGTCACTGAGAGGCGAAAGGTTGAATTCGATGACGTTGATATTCAATTCAAAGTCGAAGAAGAAAAACCTATGCCAGATGTGACTGCGAAAAAAATCGTTGAAATAACTGAAACCACTACTGTCGTAAAAACTATACGAAAGTGGAATCCAGTGAAACGTTGCTTCGAGGAAATTCCTATTGGGCCTGAACCAAAACCAGAAGAAGCAAAACCGACCTTGAAAATTGAAAAGGTTACAAAACCAGAGAGGCCTGAGCCCGAAAAGGTTCCTGATGAACTAAGTGTTGCTGAGAAAGTGCCAATCTCAAGTGAGGAAACGAAACCAGGACCTGAAAAACCTACGATAGTCGTTTCCGAAGAGCCTGAAGTTTTGGTAGAAGACAAAGAAAAGGTTCCTCGAGATGCAAAAAAAGCTAAGAAGGAAATTATCGACGATATGTCTATTGAGGTTCAGCCAAAAGAGCCGAAAGGAAAACCTAAACCAGATACCAGAAAAACTATCAAAGAAGAAGTCGTGGTCACTGAGAGGCAAAAGGTTGAATTGGATGACGTTGATATTCAATTCAAGGTCGAAGAAGAAAAACCGAAGCCAGATGTGAATGCGAAAAAATTCGTTGAGGTAACTGAAACGACAACTGTCGTAAAAACTATACGAAAGTGGAATCCAGTGAAACGATGCTTCGAAGAAATTCTTATCGAACCTGAAGCAAAACCAGAAGAAGCAAAACCGGCTTTAAAAATTAAAAAGGTTACAAAACCA
Source organism: Styela clava (assembly GCF_013122585.1). Classification (NCBI taxonomy): domain Eukaryota; kingdom Metazoa; phylum Chordata; class Ascidiacea; order Stolidobranchia; family Styelidae; genus Styela; species Styela clava. The sequence goes on along the minus strand of NW_024102829.1, from coordinate 7,100,723 downwards.
GAAAAGCCTGAGACTGACAAAGTTTGGGATGAACCAAGTATTGATGAGAAAGCGACAATCCCAAGTGAGGAAACGAAACCTAAGAAGCTGGAACCTGAAAAACCTACGATAGTCGTTTCCGAAGAGTCTGAAGTTTTGGTAGAAGACAAAGAAAAGGTTCCTCGAGATGCAAAAAAAGCTAAGAAAGAAATTATTGACGATATGTCTATAGAGGTTCAGCCAAAAGAGCCGAAAGAAAAACCTAAACCGGATACTAGAAAAACTATCAAAGAAGAAGTCGTGGTCACTGAGAGGCAAAAAGTTGAATTCGATGACGTTGATATTAAATTCAAAGTCGAAGAAGAAAAACCTAAGTCAGATGTGACCAAGAAACAAACCGTTGAAATAACTGAAACCACTACTGTTGTAAAAACTATACGAAAGTGGAATCCAGTGAAACGATGCTTCGAGGAAATTCCTATTGGGCCTGAACCAAAACCAGAAGTAGCAAAACCGGTCTTGAAAATTAAGAAGGTTACAAAACCAGAAAAGCCCGAGCCTGAAAAAGTTCGGGACGAACCATTTCCTGCTGAAAAAGCGCCACTTCCAAGTGAGGAAACGAAACCAGAACCTGAAAAATCTACCGAGAAACCTACGATAGTCGTTTCCGAAGAGCCTGAAATTTTGGTAGAAGACAAGGAAAAAGTTCCTCGAGATGCCAAGAAAGCTAAGAAAGAAATTATTGACGATATGTCTATTGAGGTTCAAACAAAACAACCGAAAGGAAAACCTAAACGAGATACCAGAAAAACTATCAAAGAAGAAGTCGTGGTCACTGAGAGGCATAAAGTTGAATTCGATGACGTTGATATTAAATTTAAAGTCGAAGAAGAAAAACCTATGGCAGATGTGACCAAGAAACAAACCGTTGAAATAACTGAAACCACTACTGTTGTAAAAACTATACGAAAGTGGAATCCAGTGAAACGATGCTTCGAGGAAATTCCTATCGAACCTGAATCTAAACCAGAAGAGGTAAAACCTGCTTTGAAAATTATAAAGACACCTAAAAAGGAAGAAATAACTGAGGAAACAATCGTGCAAGACGATCAAAAAGAGTTAATCGAAGAAGTAAAACCGGCATCAACAAAGCCGACAGAGAAGGTAGAACCTGTTATCGAGCAACCGATCGTTCTTGTTGAAGAGAAGGAAAAAATTCCGAGAGAGCCAGAGAAGGCTAAAAAGTCAATTATTGCCGACTTGTCTGTCGATGTAGAAAAACAGATACCTACAGATAAACCTAAAATAAGCAAGAAACGAGTCATAAAAGAGGAAGTTGTTGCCACAGAACGACAAAAAGTTGATTTCGATGACGTTGATATGCAATTTGAAAAGCCTTTACTTGTCAAGGAACAATCAGCACCCGAGTCCAAACCTGAAATTCCTCAAAAGCCTGTTGAAGCAAACATTATTGTGGATAAAGAGCCTACTGAAAAGCAGGCTGTGGAAGTTCAACCGCAAGTAACAGTACAAACGACTATCACTGAGACGACGACAATTGTTAAAACAAAACGTAAATGGAACCCTGCTAAACGTTGCTTTGACGAAATTCCTGTTGAACCCGAAATAAAAACTGAAGAAAAGAAAACGATTTCGAAAGTTAAAAAGACGACACCTGAGCAAGTCAAAGAAAAGCCCATAGAGCCTGAAGAAAAACCTCAACTTGACAAGCCTAAAGAAAAGTCAAAAGTAGAACCAAAGGTAGAAAAAGAACCAGTTGTGCTTGTAGAGGACCAAGAAAAAGGCCCGAAAGATGCTAAAAAGGCCAAGAAGGCAATAATCGACGACTTATCTCACGAAGTTGATACGACAAAACCTTCTAAAAAGCCATCCAAGCCGGACAAAAAATTAGAAGTTGAAGTAATCGTACCAACTGAAAGAGAAAAAGTTGAGCAAGAAGACATCGAAGTTCTACTGAAGAAATCTACCACACAAGATGAAAATGTTTCGGGACCTGATACTAAAAAACCAAAAGTACCAGACATACAAATTATACAAGTTATCAAACCAGCAGTGGATGGCGAGGAAGAAAAGCCGAGACCGAAAACTAAACATGATGTAGTTATTGAACTCGATGTCAAGGAAACGGTTGAAGTAAAAACGATTCGTAAATGGAATCCTGCCAAACAATGCTTCGAAAATATTCCAGTCGAACCCAAACAGGAAAGTAAACCGAAAGTTAAGCTTCCCGAAAGGAAAAACCGGCACCTAAAGACGATGCTCCACAACCTATGCCGCTGGAAACTCCTGATGCCAAGCCGGAACTCGAGGGCGAGGTGACTTTTGAAATTTTTGAAGAGCATGTTGATTTAGTTAGCGAAGAGGCAAAATTCACGATTAAACATGCTAAAAAGATTCAGGTTTCGGTTCCTGTTGTTGAAATACCTGAACCTATGTTGCCTGAACCTCTACAAACACCTGACGCTAAACCCGAACTAGAAGGAGAAGTAAAATTCGAAATCATCGAAGAAATAGTGGATCGCGTTAGTGACGAAACTAAGGTCACTATTCCTAAAATTGAAAAAGTAAAACCGGAAGAGCCTGCGCCGCAACAGAAAGTCTCAATTACCGAAGAAACAATAACGGTTGAAGAAACAAAAACTGTAAAAACTAAGCGCAAATGGAATCCAGTTACGAGACAATTTGATGAAATTGTAATTGAAGAAAAGACAGAATCAAAGATTCTCGATCAGGCAAAGTCAAAACCAAAAGTGGAAACTGAGCAAGAAATTAAAAAAGAAGAAGTTGAAATCCAAAAACATGTTCAACCAGAGACTCCAAAATCTAAGTTGGAAGAGAAGCCTGTCCTCACAGAGGAGAAGGTTATTACAAAAGAGCCAGAAAAGAAAGGCGAGATAACTGAACGAGTTACCGTGACTGAGGAAACGAAAGTCGTTAAAACCAAGCGTAAATGGAATCCGGTTAAACAAACGTTTGAAGAAGTTGTCATTGAAAAGGAGGAGAAAAAAGAACAAAAACCAAAAGCCCCTGTCGTCAAAATTGACATAACAGAACCAGAAGAAGCGGCCAAAAAAGAGGTTAAGGTTAAGCAACCGGAAAAACCAGTTGATGAACCGGTTACCGTGGAAGAATCAGTGGTGAAAGAACCAAAACCACTAGAAGAAAAGCCGAAACCGGAAAAACTTGACGTTTCTCCGATTGCCGATGAAGTAGATTCTAAACCGACCGAAAAAATTTCCAAAAAAGTGCCAACAAAGGTTACTGTCAGAGAAGAAACAGAGGTTGTAGAGGAAATTAAAACTATGAAAACTCCTGATGCCAAGCCGGAGCTCGAAGGCGAGGTTACTTTTGAAATTTTTGACGAGCATGTTGATTTAGTTAGCGAAGAAGCAAAATTCACGATTAAACATGCTAAAAAGATTCAGGTTTCGGTTCCTGTTGTTGAAATAACTGAACCTATGTCGCCTGAACCTCTACAAACACCTGACGCTAAACCCGAACTAGAAGGAGAAGTAAAATTCGAAATCATCGAAGAGTTAGTTGATCGTGTTAGTGATGAAACTAAGGTTACTATCCCTAAAATTGAAAAAGTAAAACCGGAAGAGCCTGCGCCCCAACAGAAAGTCTCAATCACCGAAGAAAAAATAACGGTTGAAGAAACAAAAACTGTAAAAACTAAGCGCAAATGGAATCCAGTCACGAGACAATTTGATGAAATTGTAATTGAAGAAAAGACTGAATCAAAGATTCTCGACCAGGCAAAGCCTAAACCAAAAGTCGAAGCTGAGCAAGAAATTGAAAAAGAAGAAGTTGAAATCCCAAAACATGTTCAACCAGAGACTCCAAGGTCTAAGTTGGAAGAGAAGCCTGTCCTCACAGAAGAGAAGGTTGTTACAAAAGAGCCAGAAAAGAAAGACGAGATACCTGAACGAGTTACCGTGACTGAGGAAACAAAAGTCGTTAAAACCAAGCGTAAATGGAATCCTGTAAAACGAATATTCGAAGAAATTGTCATTGAGACGGAGAAGAAAAAAGAACAAAAACCAAAAGCCCCTGTCGTCAAAATTGACACAACAGAACAAAAAGAAACGGTCGAAAAAGTGGTAAAGGTTGAGCAACTGGAAAAACCAGTTGATGAACCGGTTACCGCGGTTGAATCAATGGTGAAAAAGCCAAAACCACTAGAAGAAAAGCCGAAATCTGAAAAAGTTTCTCCGATTGCCCATGAAGTAGATTCTAAACCCACTAAGAAAATTCCCGAAAAGGTGTCAACAAAGGTTACTGTCAAAAAAGAGACAGAGGTTGTAGAAGAAATTAAAACTGTGAAAACTAAACGTAGATGGAATCCGGCTCTGAGAGCTTTTGAAGAAATTGTTATTGAAACTGAACAAACAAAACTTGACGAACAAACCAAGCCTACTACGGAAAAAGTAATAACTAAAGATGAGGCGGTTGGGAAGAAAGTTCCTGAAGTGCCGGAAACTACAGTAGATGAGAAAATTTCAGATCAACCTGAAAAACCGGTTGAAAAGAAGCCAGAATCTGATGACAAACCAAAACAACCGATTCCAATTACTGAACCCGCGGAAGAGTCAGTCGATCAGCCAATGAAGGTATCTCCGAAAATTACTTTGACAAGAGATGAAGTCGTAGTCGAAGAAACGAAAGTTATTAAAACTAAACGAAAATGGAACCCTGCAAAAAGATGCTTTGAAGAAGTTGTGATCGAATCGGCAGAAACAAAAACGGTTGAACAACCAAAACCGATAGCTAAAAAGCCAGAGATAACAAAACCAACAGACGAGGTGACTGGGGTTGAAAAGAAACCGGCTGAGACCGAGAAGGCACCGATTCCGGAGATTTCCGAGAAAACGGAGCCTGCGGAAATTGAGACACCCAAGGAAGCAGCGCCCGTAGAAAAGAAAACAAAAGTGACTAAAATAGAAAAATCTATTGAAGAGAAGAAGGTTGAAACTATTGAGAGAAAGAAGCCAGAAAAGTCTCCTGAAACGCAGGAAGAGCCCAGAAAACCGACTCCTGAAAGAAAGCTCGAAGTGTCGGTTGATGTCGAGGGAACCGAGGCTCCTGGTAAAGTCGAAAAGAAGGTTATTGTGGAAGAGACTGTTATTACAAAAAAGAAGACCAAAAAGTGGAATCCTGTTAAAAGGGCTTTTGAAGAAATTGTAGTTGAAACAGAAGAAGTTCGCACTTCAGAAGTCAAACCTGATAAACCCAAAGACGAAAAACTTAAAATTGAAGAGGTCGTTGAAAAAGTACCTGAAAAGTTGGAAGAAGAACCCGTTTTAGAAGAGCAACCAATAGAAACTCACAAGAAGACAAAAGTTGATGCCAAAGTTCAGAAAACCGTGGAGGAAACGAAAACGACAGTCAAAGTCGATACCAAAAAGGTGAAGCGAGTATGGAATCCAACGACACGCAGCTTTGATGAAATTGTCATCGAAGAAAAGAAAGAAGAATTATTGAAACCGGAAACTAAACAAAAAATAACTGTTTCAAAGAAGATTGAAGAGGTCAAACAGGTCACAGAAGTCAAACCGGAAGTGGTTATTGAAGAAGTTCCCACAGAACCACAACTTCAAGCTGAACTTCCAGAAGATTTTGATGAAACTATTTTAAGTCCAATTCCTGAAGTTGACACTCCGGCATCAACCCCGGAAGTGCAACAGCAACCGGAAGAAAAACCAAAACCAGGCACGAAACAAGACTGGAAATGGGAAACTGACAAGAAAGAAGCTGTGACAAAAATCATGGTCGAAGGTTAGTATTTTTCATGATTTGTGCATAGGAGCAATTTCAAGATATGTCTGTTTCAAGATCTATTCTCATGATCCAGTTTTTGTATTGGCTATCCAATTATACAGGGTACTCCTTTTACAATTTCAATTTTGTTATGAAGTCAGTTCTCAATATATCTTATCCAGCTTTGTTGTTTTTTAGTCAGTAATTGTGCAAGTATTTTCGCTTCATTTAATAATCTGTGAGAGCCAAGACAATATATGGTATCGATAAATCCCCTTTGCAACTTTAAATTTTTTTAAGATTTTATGGTCACCCTATACATCGTTATTTCTAATAATACGTAATCAAGAAAACTAGTTTAATTTCATCCTAATAATATGAAAACACGAAATTATATTATTGGATCAAGATTCAATATTGGCCTATACTTGCAATATAAATCTTTGAATAAATACCGCATTTTATCTTACTATATCTTCCTGTCATATTAAAATATCGTATAAAATATTCCTATCAATTTCAGATGTTAAAGAAAAAGAAGAACCTGTTCCCAAATTCGAAAAGCTATTGGAATCCGTTTTCGCAAAGAAAGGGCATCCTGCTAAATTTTTATGTACAATATCAGCACCGATCCGGTCTTCTGTTGCCTGGTTCCATAACGATGTTGAAATTAGGACTTCGAGGTAAAAACCTAATTGATTTAGGAATTGTTTGTAACATGATACACTTAAAAGTGCATTTTCCAGTCAAGTATTTCAAACCATATTCGCTTTTTCCTGCTATTTTGGGGAGTTTACTTGTACATTCCTAATTACTGTATAGAATGATTTATACTGCACACTTCACTATTTCATCGTTATCTAGTTGATATGGTAACCATCATTTTACAAGAGTTAGAACCGAAATATTTAGTAGTTGCAATATCAGCACGGGACAAATGGTTGTAAGAAAGATTCTGATATTAAATATTACGAAAGTAAAAGTATGAAATTTAAGATAAGGATTGAAATACAACCACCATTTAGCTATTTTCTAATTTGACTAAAAAAGCTATTTTCGTAATTTTCTGAGAAATTGTTCAGAACTTTATAAATCCGTTTTACTTTTAGAAAACTTCGGATAACCCAGCAAGGAAACATTCATCAACTGCATATACTGAAAGTCACTACTGAAGATGAAGGAGTGTATTCATGCAAAGTAATTTCGCCTGAGGGATCAGTGGCTTCATCGAGCGCAAATTTGCAAATTGGAGGTAGGTCCGCCGGTATTCTCGTAGTATATGTACCAGGTTAGGGTTAGGCCATAATTTCATTTCAATTTTACTTAAGCTTTCCGGTTGAACTGAGAATATCGGTCCGGCTACTAATATCTTAACAGTACTAAACAAAATATTCATGCCTCATAAATTTAGCACATTCTGAATACTTTGAATCCTATATTTGTATTCAATGTCAAATACCTCCAATTGAAAAGATACCTCATTATGCGTGTTTATATCTTGATCACATAGTTATGCATGCATGTCCAACCACAAAATGTCCGAGTTTAGCATTCGCCATGGTTGGTACCTTCTAAGTAAGCCGGCTGCCAAATCCAAGATCGACCTTGCCCATAATCTGTAAATTAAATCAATCTTATGATATATTTTAGGAGGCGAAGTTGCGCCGAAAGAGAAACCACGACGAGTTGTGGCACCAGAGTTTATTGTACCTTTGACCCCAGCACAAGCAGACGGAGGAGATTCAGTTACCCTGCGATGTGTAATGTCAAGCAGACCTACAGCTCAACTTTCGTGGTCTTTAAACGGCAAACCAATCCAATTCCCTAGAGATAATCTGTCGACAAATGTAGAGACCGATGAAAACATTATTACAGCCATTCTAACTATTTCAAAATCGACCCTGAAAGATAGTGGGCTGTACGAATGCAGCGCAAGCAACGAAGCTGGGACTGCATCGTCCAGTGCAAGTGTAGATATAACAAAGTCAAAAGAAATGTTCAAACGAGGTTTGAAGTTTGCCGTGCCAATCATCATCATCATCCCAATTGCCATAAGTAGGCTAATTTTAGGAGGGGGTGTGAGGGTACAGTACAACGACTCAGATTATTGTATTCAAATAAAAGCTAGGATTACGATTTATTTGGAATATTTGCACTTTTTGATCACTAAATTAAGCTAGGCTACTTTAAGAAGTGGAGACTGTGATGTTAGTTGAGAATATTAACTTTTATAAAGCTTAGGTTTGCCATTCGATTAAAATCTTTGCACATTTGTTGATTAAGTCGACTTCTTGTCGGACTGACTGGGTATTAATACAACTGTCAAGGTTTATATAACGTTGCAGAACTACCGTAAAGTTATATTAACGATATCTATTTGTGACAATTTCGATTATGACGGCATTATTCATCTGACATGCTGAATAGGAATGTTCATGTTCATATCAGACATATCAGGTCAAAGTGCGCTAATGATTTGATTTCTGCGCGACTAACTACTTATCCTTCTTCTATTCTATTGTGCTCGTGGACCCGTATGCATATAATGCAAGGATGCTGTAGCAAGAGTAAAGAAAACTATTCTAAGTGATTCAAGAGTCTTGTTGCACACTAAGACAAATAATATCTGTGTTAGTGTGCGACAAGACTCTTGAATCACTCAGGGTAAGGTGTTGTGGTTGAAATATATAGGTTTTCACCGCGAACCAGATTCATATTGAATGATTATGCGATCAGACCTACTAGATATTTCTAGTGGATTATTTACTATATTACAACTGTCGATTCGTTTGAAAACAGCAGTAGCATTGCGTTCGGATGCGGCCAAGTTTATTGGAACGGCTGAAATACCAGGAAATATGTTCAATCTATTTCCAGTCTGTTTATGACTGTAAAGGTATTTTTTATGCGTACAGTAAGTAGATCAGTATGCTATCAGAGTATAGTCTCAGGGGTGGACAAGGTTTCTGGACAAGGGGCCAAAAATTTTGCCCACCTAGACTGGCGGGCTATGTAAGTGTGACGTAAAAAATTACATTTTATGAACAATATTCACAGCGGGCCAGATTGAATTACCCAACGGGCCGGATTTGGCCCGCTGGCTGTAGTTTGTCCATGTCAGGTATAGATGAACTAAACGCAATCGGCCAATACATAAAGAGCGTGTGACGTATCGCGCGTCGTTCAAAATGATCAGGCGGATCTAATTCTAATTTGACTAGACCGGAATACAACGTATATGCATGGTATGCGAACAATCTAGTCTTCAATGCAAGCATGTTGTATAACGCACTGGTAACCACGACCGCCAAGTAACTCGGTCTTCGCAATAATTTGCCCGGGAACCGTGTTTCATATAATGCTAGAATAAGGCTTAAATCAAGTAAGAATCAGCGGCTTTCGTTCTTTGTAAATCAGTGTACCAATTTAAACCTTCAGTGCAAAGTCATATTTTGTATCAGGATCAGATCATAGAGTTGAATATATCGGTATAGGACTAGATATAAACAAATGCTGTGCCGTAAGGTAAACCCACATCTAGCAACTGTGGGATTTCACCGAGATGTGATCGGCTAAGTTATTGCGAATGACTCCGATTGTCGATGGAATCTGTATCGTCTTGTACCGGATTAGGTGGATCGCAGAGCGTTTTCAAATGCATTCTCGAGTGCCGGAACGATTGTTTTTGACATAATTATTCTTTAGTATGTTAAGCAGTATCTGAAAACGAAGTAAAACATTTGTTAAATCTTAAAGTACGCTATCGACGTCACAGATTTTACTCATGTGCATGTTATCATTTTTCATAGCTTGATACTCGAATATTTTTCAAGCTGACATTATACTCATATCCTTTCAGGGCTTTTTGAAACTACACAAGAGCAAGAAGTCGCAGTGCAAGGTATTGAATTTTTTATCCAAATCATTTTATCTCGATCTGAAAATACATATCTTGTTATAGGCTCTACGTCGTCATCAAATCATCGTTCTTTATATTCTAATAGTAGTTTCGAAATCAATACCTAATACAGTACAATACATGCCCAGTCGTGCCAATTTTACCACTCAAACGGTCAACTTTGTTCGCATTAGTGCGGCCGACCAATACAATTCATTTTATTTTGGCTCTCGAAATCAACGTGACAAGCGAAAAACAAACTAAAAAAATAGTTCAGCTATAAGCATGGTATCACGAGATTATTTTAGTATTTATTACAATCCAATTATATTTCTTCTTATATTTCATATTTTGTGAATTCGTGTGCATGTTTGTGCATTTTTTTTATTTGAATTTCTTCAAATTTTTATCAATACATGCATCAGTGCATTCTTGTCTTTATGTGTGTGTATCTTCTTATCTTTCGTTCAAGCTACATTTACATCTCTTACCTCACAATATTGTCTCATTTCTTATTTCTATCTGACATTTGTATTACCTCATTCATGTTTTTTCAATTTAATTTATTAGTTTTTGTCAATTATACATTCATTTGCAAATAGCTGGTATTTAAAAAAACTGTTGGCCTAGAGCTGCTTTACATTCCATATCACAACAATGAATATACATCAGTTACACATATTTCATACATTTTCGACTATATTGTTTTTAGCACACTATCACATTTCTATAATTTTCTCTTTTTAAAAGTCATTACTCATTCCATATTCACTCGAAATGAAAAAGATTGATTCAAGTCAGGTACAACAAATATATAGACACTGTTCTTTTCAAGTTATTTCTGAACATCTACTCTTTCTCTTTGATTCCCCTGCTTCTGGTAAGTCCTTACTGGTAGGGAATCTATCCTTAAACGTACAAATAGGCTAAATATTGGAAAGTTAAGGAGGTAGCATTTTAGAATCAACGTTTAGTAAAGTATTTGTGCTGTGTACGTTTACAATAATGAATGATTTTCTATGTGTAATTGAATGATAAGTCTAGTTATGTACAGTATTGCTCGTAGCAAGTTTGTTAAAGTATAACCTGTTTTGCTGTTGATGTTGTAAATTCGCGTGTTGTGATATTGAATTGGATTTTCTATTCGCTTGCTAAACACCATCAAACCAACTCTAATTTCTTTGTACAAAACGGCAATACAGGACACATATCGGAGTCTCATCAAAGTAATCTACAGATTAAGAATTCGGAGGAATCTCTCAGTGTCTCGTCTTACGAAGAAGACGAAAACCAAACGGACGAGAACGGCGAAACATTGCTTGTGACAAGCTCCATGACCGGCAAAGAATTCACAATCCGAAGATCTGAAATTACGAAACTCGCCAAAGAAAACTATTTTTCTCATTCGAAGTTCGATCCATCGTTGCCAGATACCCCTATATTATTGAGGTGATAACTTTGAACTCGTTTTTTAAATAAAATATTAATTACTTACACTCAAAAAATCGTTCCAAACCTATTGTAATTAACCTATTATTGTAACCTAATTATTTTGAATCGTCACTCAAATTTATCAAGGGCGCGCCCAAGTTCATGGTATATCAATAGCGATAAAAAGACGCACAACCTCACATTCCGCAACGCAAATGCCTTCTACGCGATCTCCTGAAGTTAGCGCTTAGTGCAGCATATTCTAATATGGATTGCATATTGTGAGTGTTATTTTGACAAATTCGCTCTCCTGACTTCAAATATTTATCCTTTTTATTTGCAGAAAAAAGAAACCAGACATAGAGGAAGATTTAATCCGACCTGCGTTCACGCAAAAGCTTAAACCCGTTACCATAGAAACGGATGACACAGCTGAATTAATGTGTCGATTCATTGCGGCTCCAAGGCCAGAAATTATGTGGTTTTGTAATGGGGAAGCTATAAAGGTTGGATTACTATTTTATTCAATTATTTCTCAATTTTATATTTTTATGTTTTGCACACATTCAAACAAGTCTTTGAACAAGACACTCTACAAGTTGATAGATATATATTGCGTGTTTTAGAATAAAGTCTTAAAATTCTTTAATTGCACAATTGAAAAGAGAATTTATCGATACCATATATTGCTTTGGTCCTCAATGATGTATTTAATGGAGTAAAAATAACTAAACAATTACTGATTAAAAAACAATAAACCTGGTTAAGATATATTGAGGACTGACTTAATAACAAAATTGAAACGGTAAATTGGTTTTATGGACACCCTGTATGTTAATTGAGTGATCGAATCTTTGTTGATATGTCATAGCTTACCCTATACAATCGATAAAAAGAGGGAAACGGGGTTACGCATGGACATAATTAATTTGTGAAGCCAATACACTCTGGCACCCTGGCTCATTGCTCAAAATCACGATTCGAAAACTATAAGCCTATACTGATGATTCGTTATTTTTTCTCTCTATCAAGTAGCTACATTTATCATCTCGAGGTATATTAGAATTACGATATATATTATGTAAATAAGAGCTAGATAAGGTTTTACGTAACATCTGAATTTCCCGTTTTTTTAGTTTTCGCAAACGAGAAGACTTCGCGAAATATCAGTATATAGATTATAGAATATAAGTGAATGCACATAGATTCCAGTCCCTTTACACAACTTGATGTAACATAGGCAAACAAAATTAGTTACCTCCATATTGGTACACATACTTCTGGAGCACAAAAATATATATAGATATATATGTTATAATGTGTGGCCTCAGAGTGCTGACTTATTTGGTTGATTGTCTCATTCCTGTAATTAATTTCGTTTTTTCTCCAGATTGGCGGCAGAATAAAAGTCACAATCGAACGCGACATGTTCTCATATTTCGCTCTACTTGAAATTCAAGAATGCCAATCTCGAGACGCCGGCCTTTATCAAATCATCGTCCGTAACAAAGAAGGAGAATGCCAATCTACAGCTAACGTCGACGTGACAATTTCTGGAAATGGACCCAGAGTTCCAAAACTCAATTTAGAAACATTGGGAGATCCCCCTAAGAAAACTCGATTGAATTCAAATGGTTCTCCCAGAATGCCATTTTCTGCTAAACACTACCTCGAAAAAGCTAGATGCAGAGAAGGCAGATCACAAAGCTTGCGTGAAGACTTTCGACGAACTCGGTCATTCGAGACGCCTTTAACAGGCAGCAGACGATCGACCTTATCAGCTGAAAACGCTAGTTTTCGTGCATCCTCTATGAGCAACTTATTACGAAACGGTACTTTCCCTCTGCGTGGTAGACGCGCAGACAGTATTTGTAGTAGCGTGGATGACCAAACTATCCACAATATGGCGTTAGAGAGCGAAGTCAGCTCTGTTTCCATGACTCCCTCGTCATCAACCCTACGTCAATCGAATCACGTTGCGTCACAATTGAATACCTGTTTAACCGGTCATAGCCGATTTATTGACGAAACACGATCGTACTCTTTAGAATTACCGGATTTTGATGCTTCGAGCGACATTGTGACTCATTCCACCGCCAGCACAAGTGGTGTATTCATGATGGACGAATCTATAGGTAGCCGCCGATCATCTCTATCCGGTAAAAAAGAAGCTCCGGTTATTGTAGACTCGTTACCGGATATCATGAACGTTGTATCCGGTAATCAACTCTCACTCATGTGTAAGGTAACCGGTCGACCCAAGCCAAAACCGGTGTGGCTTAAAGACGCAATCATGATTCCTGAGAACTCAAAAACATATTTATTTGACGAAACTGATGTATCAGGATCCGGTAATACCGGATACGTTTTCTCGTTAATGGTGAAACAAGCCACTTCAAAAGAATCCGGGGTTTACACGTTCTCAGCCCTCAACGTTGCTGGTGACATATCCTCTACCGTGAAAGTCAATGTCAGCGCTAATAAAGGTAAGAAAAATTCAACTTTTTGATGTCGATGTTTCTTACCATGCATGCTTTGTGTCTCTGCTTTTCCTTTTATTTTTTCCTTGACTTCAACTTCTTTTTATGCCATACTCGATCCGTGAATATATGAATCACACATCGCGAATCGCATTTTACCAACGTTGCGATGGGAAGGATGCATGATAAATTGTTTAGTTGAATTCGTGCTGTTGAGGTTGGGTGTTTATTGTTCTGGGTAAAAAATTGCTGCTAATGGGCCATTCGATTTCATATTTTTGGCAAAGTCCCGGCCAGTAGATCTGAATGGGTACTCCTGAAGTATGTGCACCAAGATGTCGCATAACCTGAACCTTAACCTGGTACACAAACTTAGTTCAGGGTGTGCGCCATCTTAGTGCGCATACTTTAGGAGCTCCCCTGAATGTCCTGGTTATGCAGTATGACAGTCATAAATATGTTTTTATTCGATATTAATACAAAATTGCTATATTTTTTAACGGAGGCAGTTGATTTCCCACTGACTTGCAACTCCCTTCACTAGTTCAGATGGAGGGACAAATTGCTATGTCATAGTTATGATATGAAGTATGAACTATACGTTGATTTAACATCCAGCCTTACAGTACCAGTGCAGACGCGCAACATTCGTGTTCAAACATTGGAGCGTTGCTCTTTTGTAATTTTCAGTCAGCTAGTCTTCATATTTTGCATGTTTTATTGCGTTCTGGAATGCAGGAGTAAAATTTTATATTTGAATGAGGTGATACATGTATTTGGTAAATTACTGCATGTTGGAGTTTGTTCGTGTTATGAAAAACGCACGAAGCATGGATTCGAATTATCGAGTGAAAGCTGTAGTGTTTGCACGGAATGAGGATGTTCACAAATTAAGGTAATTTTTACATCTTTTTTAAAAGTTAATACCGACCAATCAAATTTGATAATACACATAATAAATATCCTTTAGTAAACTGAATGTATTCCGGTATTGTACTCATAGAGGTACTAACTTTTTGTCAACTATTTTGGTCAATTCCAACAAAAATAAATTATCTGTTTTTTTTTTCACGTAAGCGACTTTTTAACGTGCCTAAAGCATTTTGTTCTGTTAAATAATAGTGAATTTACTCATATTCTCGGAAGACCTCGAAGCTAAGATATAATAAATATGAAATCCATTGTTTTGAGATTTTGCTCAATCCTAAAATCGTTATTTTTTGAATCATCCATTTGCACGAAGCATGTTTGATGCATAAAGCAAGCTATACGTTGGCAGATGACATTTGAAACTAAATAGCCAAACATATTTTACAGGAATGTGCAAGAAAGAATATGCGACAGTGCACACCGACAAACAAAAACTCTCAACTGATGGCGTGAAGACATTAGCGGCAAATTCGCTATCGCAGACGACATCAGCTGACTTATCGTTTACACCCTATTATGATGTAACAGCACTCAATGAGAAATGCATATCTTCGCACTCTCCGGCGATATATAAGGGAGACTGCGACATCGGAAAAGCGTCATTCAGCTTCAGCACAGCGAGCAGTGAACATCATCACAGAAGGAAATTAGAAAGACAAATTACAGAACCAACTTTTAAAACATCGGTGTTTATAACTTTAACTAGCAATGATAGATCACTTCAAGTGCCAGGATCTCGGGTGGTACGTTCACTCAGCTTTGATTCACAATGTCGAGAATCACATAAACAGAAGGTTAGCGATTTTGGAAGGAACATTGGTAAAGGCCAAAGAAGTTCGAGTCACTTTGATCTAAGTAATGATATACATAGACGATTTTCTGCGCCTGTAAAATATGGCTGCGTGAAAAAAGTACCTTCGTTTTGCAATGTTTTGGAGAAAGCCTTTCCAAATCCAGACTGTAAGTTTCAACAAGCTAGTTTTGACACAGACGACGTTAAATTTGACTGTGCAGTTACTAGTGACATCAACAACACAGTTTTGGATCGTAATTCAAACGAGGTTGTTTTCGAGGATACTGATGCCTTCGATTATGAAAGACGTGGTTCTTATCCTTCATTTTCCTACCCTCTACCAGACCCCAGATATGAGGACTTGCAAACGGATTCGACATCAATATCAGGCAGTTTGTGGTCTTCATCAAACGGCACTGGGTCAGAGTTCAACGAAGCAGTAATTCGAGAATTGATTTCCAGTACCGGTATTGACGAACAACGTGTCAGTCCGAAGGAGATCTTCAGTCAATATATTTTAAAACAAGGAAATAGTGATGAAACCTCGCAAAGCGTAGAGGCGGATAGTCCCAATTATGATGATGGGACATTGAGGCGTCAATGTTCCTACTCGGCGTTCAAAGACGAATTACAGAGAAATGCTCAAAACAGCAGTACTTCGTCGTCTTCGCCGGAAGATGGCGCTGCTCATCAGAGTAATCGACGATTTTCTAACTTTTTTGAACTTGTATCAAACCTTGATCCGAACAGCTCGCCTGAATCATTTCAAAGTGCTGAAAGTGAACCGAAACAACCAGAAAAAACTGAGCAATGTAATAATGTTATCGCTGAGGCAATAGAATTATGTTCGGATGTAAACGCTACTATTGGAAACTTGAAGGAAATACTAGGAATCACAGAAAGCAATGAAGAAATTTGCGAGTTAACAAGACAATTTTTAAGCCAAGAAACCGACGCATCAAAATTCTATCGACAAGCATTCGGGGAAGATTTAGTAAATGAAACTTCACCAAAGCAACATCATATCGTAATTACCCCACCACAAGAAGATAAGCCAGAAAACGATGTTAATTCAGCAAACAATACAGACGTCATAGATGCACAAGGGTGAGTAAATTTGCACATTTGACCTTTAGGTTAAGTTTATTGATAATATAGGAAGTATTAGTAAATAATACTTTTATTCAAATGGCATTTTATTCTTAATATATATCGTTGCATTGAATTAACACCAATGTTATGTTACCATATCGAGTCCCACTTCATCAAGGTTCACACTTGTGACATTTGACCCGAGGAATAATTTTAGTAGGTTTGCTAGTCAATTGGTTAGTGATTAAACTTAGATCATGACTTGAACATAATTTAAGTAAATTTCTGAAGGCATTACGACGATGCGCGACCTGAGTAGTAGGTTTGACAGTGTGTTTTTCCTTTGTTGAGCATGAACTGTTTGAACATAATAGGATTTAAAATCTAATGATCAAAATAACACTATAAATACCACTGGAATGATGAACAGGGGGCTATGAGTGCCGATACCATAAAAGTTTGGAAACCATTGCAATGCGTAGTTCCACGCTATATTCCTTTATAATGCCAGTAGGTCTTAGAGCTCAATCTCTTTTTTTGAGTGAGTGCTCATAACTTTGCTCTGAGCAAATTTCATTAAATATTAAATGCCGATATATTTCTTTATTTTCATTTTTTTGTTTTTAAATTTTTATTGTTAGTATAATATTAAATTAGAATATTATTTTTCAGGTTTACTGATGAGACCACAGACGAACCGCATGCATTTTCAGCGTACAAGTACAGCATCCCTGGAGATCAAGAAGATATTCTTGAGCCTGCATATGAAATAGCAATACATCGTGACTCAGAATGTGGAATAATTTCCGAATCCACCGTAATAAAGTTGACTCAAAAAGAAAGTAGTACAGTAAACCAACATACCGAAAACACTTTGCAGAGTATATCTAATGCTGTATCAGTTGCTTTACATACCTCTGAAGCACCTAGAACAAGTGAAGGTCTACAAAGTGGAAATGTATCTGAAAATCTCAAAGAAGTCGAAGAACCGCATCCTTTGTCTCCTGATGCATATTCTGAACCGTGGTCTCCAGAATGTCCAGACGAACTTGACACTCAAGAAAGGAATGATTCACCGCTCATTACAGAATACAGTATAAGTTCGGATGAAGGCGAAGCTGAAATTTCCTCACCCCGAATACTTAAAAGCGATGAGATTACTCAAATCAAAAATGTATTTTCATTCGCTCAAACAAATGAAATCACTGGCGATGCTGAAGAAATTAAATCACCAACTAATGAAAAAATACTGAATGCTGAAATATCAAGAGTTTTGGGATTTGATTCAGCGACTAGCGATAGTGAATTCACAGATGTTGAAAGCGTCACAAACACATCTGATAAAGAATTTGAGTCAATTATTGCTTGTCCAAATGCTCGACTTCACGACGCCAAAAAGCGTCGAGGATCAGGTGACTCGTCAGACATTATGTCGAGAATTACACCTCCGCGAGATGTCGGTATGGAGCATAAGGAGAAACCAATGGCCAATATGTCGCAACCAAAAGCCGACAAGGAGTATTTAAAAGTTACAAATCATATTGAAGTGCCCGCATTATCACCTATTATGGAGGAGAACTCAGATAACGAAGCTTATTCGGAACATGATACTGAAATTAGAGAATCAGTTTTAATCGACACTGACACCTCAAAATCTTCAGACAAGCCAGTCTTAAGCTTTGACGATATTGAATATCGATGTCCAACACCTAAAGACCTGTCTCCTATTATAGAGGTTGATGAATTTGAATATACTGATAATGAGTATCATTCTGCGAACGAAAGAGACGATTTCAACAAGGTTAAAATATTACTTAGCTCTGAAAACGATATTGTCGATTCAGCCGACTCGCTCGCTTCTTTTGAAGCAAATGAAAGACTACTACAATCACAGGAAAGTACTACTAAGACGCTAAACATCGTCGAGCCAAGAATTCTGAATCTTTCAGCGGAAAAACTAAGAGGCAAGCTGACGCCTAAAAATTCATTTGACGAGGATATAACCCACAGATCGTTTCTTGGGCGGCCTCTAGTGTTTAAAAATGGAACTCTGAGCCGCGGTTCGAGTGTGGAATCAGAATATCATTCATCGTCGGAGTCTAATCCGAAACCGACCGTTGGTCAAAAATCCTCTTGCTCAAGCGAGAGTAACTATTCCACTCCGAGAGGATCGGACAGTAGTTCTGGTAACGAGCACGTTAAAGGTGAAGAGATCGGAATTGAACCACTTGCGTGCAACATATCACAAAGTAGTGCGAAAAAAGAATCAGCAAATGTCGGCTCGTGTTTAAAAAAACTCCACCGTGACTGGTCACGTGACTCCGGTACCACCGTGGAAGATAACGGTAGCGATGACTCGGACGATACCGTAGATGCAGTAGCAGCCACGATATTAGACTCAGATTATTGTAATGACATTTGTATTTTTGAGCGAGATGCTTCTGAAGTCCTCGAAGAAGAATCTGTTGCCTCCAATGCTGATTCATACACAAGCGCTTGGAGTGCAGATGACGTTTTCGTACATGAAGACGATGTAATGTCCATTGCAACAGAAACAGATGTGCCTTTGGAATATATGTCGTGCCATTCCGGAGATTTGGAGTCGGAAACCGGATTTAAAACTCCGACTGGTCGAGATTCGTTAACTTCAAATTTTGCGACCCCAGTTGGAAAGAGGTCATATGCCGGTGATTCGGATAATGATTCTGACCGCACGATGACTCCGGATAATGAGAGCGCAAATTTAAAAAAGACTTCATCCGGACATTCCACAAAATCTAGTGGTAGAGGATTTCAGACTCCGCCCACTTTCAATGTCGTAATTCCACCAAAGTTTATTGGGCATAGACTCGATCGTTTGTCGTTTAAAGAAGGAAAAATAGGAAAAATCAAATGTTCTGTGGTCTCTTATCCATCTGCTAAAATCGCTTGGTACAAAGATGGCCGATTGCTAGAAATATACGATCGGATATCTCACAGCGTAGTAACTAGCGAAGAAAATGGTTTGGCACAAGCATGGCGACCTCCTTGCCTTTCATCACAGTTGGACGCCGCGTTACTGGAGAATGACTTGGATGTCCATTACGTATTGACCATCGATAAAATACGTAAAAGCGATGCAGGGGTGTATATTTGCAAAGCGTGGAGTACAGTCGGAGTGGCAACAAAAGTAACGCGCATTGAAGTAGACGACCATACCCCGAACTCAGGATGAATTAATTAGTCCTACAGTCATAGTACGGAGATCTACATGGCGTGGCTTATATTGTCGGAATCTAAAAAGACCGTTTGACATTGCGCCCGGGAATGGGCTGAGAACGTTATCGAATTGAAAACACTGTAGACTGATTATGCATTATTTTTCTATATATATTAGGTTATTTGATTTTTATCATTTTATTTAGACGAAACTATATTATATTTTGCATGAAATTTTTGTAACTCTCAATATTATGCATTTTTGTGTGTTTCAATTCTAGGAAAAACTGAAGATTCGAGAAGTCTGACTGTGATATCAGCTGGCCTGTCTCTTCTGCAGTCTCTCAATGGCGGATCCGAATTGCCGGTTACCCCCAAAATGGACGTACTTTTATCTCACCCAACAATGACCACAAAGGGTGGTGTACATTCACCGCCAGCTCGGCGTCGTCAGCTCACCAGGAAGCCGACATTTGAAATTCCACTGAAAGACTCCTCAGTCGGAATTGGACAGCGTGCCGAGTTTTCTGCTTCGGTAAAAGGAAATCCACTACCGTTGGTTACATGGTTTGCTGATGATGTGCCCATCAGAAGCGGGTCTGTTTATCGCTACATCAAGGATGGCGATAAACATATACTAATGATACCAAATGTGAAGTTAAACAGCGGGTGTGTAATTACATGCAAAGCAGTCAATCAACATGGTGAAACGACAAGTACCGCAAAGCTTACTGTTATCGAAATAACCGACGTAACCGTAAAAACGAATGAACTAACAATTGAAACTAAAAGTGAAGTAGAATTTGACGAAAGAATGGAAATTGAAGATGTTGTCGATTCCCAATTGAGCAAATCAGAATTAGAAATCACAAATGCGTCGGAAACAACTTACACTCAGTTTCAGTCAACAATTGAGTTGAATCGAAGTGAAATTTCAGCTACGCTTGTTGAAGACACCACTGTAACTATATTAGAAGGATCTATGCTATCAGAAACGACATTTCCTAGCATTGAAGGCAAAATACCGACCCAATATTTTGGCTCACTCGAAACGTCCATCGAAAACAGATTTACCCGCGATTCTTTACTTGTTTCACCGACCAGAAGAAGCCCAAGATTAGTTCGATTCAGTGAAGAAAGCTTGTTACAAGAATATCCAACCATATACAGCGATTCTAGCGAACTGTGTAGTGAAACATCATCAATTGCAAGTTTGAGAAATATATCGGTTCTAAAAGATTCGGAATGGATGGACGAGGTTCGAAAACTAATACGCGAAGAAATCGACAAACGTGAAAAGTTCAAGGAGCAAAGAGTTGTGGAAAAAGTATCCGACGAAACACAAACGAGCATAGAAGTTGAATTTGAATCAAACTCGCCAGCATTTATAAATCCGATCCGTGATTGCTTTATAACAGCAGGCGAAACGGCACATTTTGTATATATTTTGAATGCAACTCCACCAGCCAAAGTTACTTGGCAAAGAAATGGCGTAAATATCACTCAAAGTGGCGACAACGTTGGAATTATCGAAGACAATGATGCCGGTTGTTTACTTATCAGCGGCGCAAACCTCACACATAGTGGAGTGTTCACTTGCATCGCAGAAAATGAATATGGGAGCACTAAATGTTCGGCAAAATTGATGGTATCACCAAATGCACGAAAATTCACAAAAAGTACGTCTACCTTTGAGGAAAGTGGGATTTTCAATCAAACTGACCGGCAATTTCGAAGCCAAGAATCGCAAACATTTTTAGCAACTGCTAACCAATCCTCAGAATGTGCGACTGAGCCGACGCGGGAAATAAACGACAACGAGACAGGAGAAGGTGGGAAATTTCTCGGTCGTTGCATAAGCCGACACGTCACCCAACACGTGCTAAAATTGCTTTCGGACTGGCGCGAAATTGGCACCGTTTTTGCTTGGCACTCGCCTGTTAGCACATCTGTTTGTAAACAAACTGTTTAATATGTACTGTAGCTAGCACAGTTAAGGATCGTTAAGCCGTAGTGCAGTTATAGGAGTAAGGAGTATTATATATTTTAAATATTGTCTTATGTATTGACTATGCGCCGTCATCGCCAAACCCAAATCGTGTCTTCGGCGTGAATGACTGTTTTGTTGGTAACTTTCGCCAAAATAAAATTTATATCGCATTCAGCGTTATATGGCTCAAATTTGGATTATTTTATCAATTGTAACTTCTCTTGCAAACAAAATTCGGAATCGCGAAAAACTTTCGTCCAGATAAGCAAACCTAACGCAAGTTCGAATATTTGGTCATTCAGTGTTTGACACATCACTGTATTTTGAGTAGCAAAATTAGTTACCTTGATATACCTGGCCACCCTAGGTTTAGGTCCTTAATAGCCACTGTGTCACATAATATGCAATATCATTAAACGCAGCACTTGTTTTTTTACGAAATATAAAAACTAGTACTAAGTCTTAATTTATCACGTTATGCATGCTTATATAAAGTATAGAATATATATATGGTTTTTTTAGTTATACAATCTAATTTCTATTCAGCAATTTTCGAAACAAGACTGGCCATTTTGAAGTCGGTCAAGCTTAAATTTCCGGCTCGCAAAGATTTTGAATGGTACTAAAGTTTAAGTAACTAAAAGATTTTTGATTAATTGAAATAAGTCTCGCCTACGAGATTCGGATACGAGCTTAAATAGATTGAGTTGCTGATTCGCGATTGGTGTGAATCAATTTTCGAAGTTATTTCTCGCATCTACTTTTTCTTTTATTTCACTTTTCGGCGCTCCAGAAGTATGTGTACCAATATGGAGGTGACTAATTTTGTTCGCCCACTTTACATCAAGTTGTGTAAAGAGACTGAAACCTATAGGCAAGGGGTATATTCACTTGGCTAACGCAGACAGTCCCGAACTCGTAATAGAACTAAAATCAGGAAAAATCGGAATAAAATTATGTCCTAACCTGGTACACATACTACGGGAGTGCACTTTTCATCTGTCTATGCTTCGTTTTACACTAATTTTTCTTTTCACGTTTTCTGCTTCTACTAACGCTTATACATGCTTGTTATTCATTTTCGTATTCACATTGATAATATTACACTCAACTGCATTTTCTTTCCCATGGCTCATTTCTCACTATCTCGCCATTACTATATGCACAAGACTAAGTGTGCCTTGCCTGCCCATCCATCATTTGCCATTTCCCACTGAATGCCCATCCCTACCCATTGCTTTGTGTCTAGGCATGAACACGCTCCACTGTAAATGTTTACGCTGCTTGCAAATCTAATCAATTTTTTTTGTTTTCTACCTCTGCATATTTTTACAATAAAAAATTAAACAAATTAGAAGAAAAGTTTGAAGCACCAAGTTTTACGAAGAAATTGGAACCTACGAAAACAAAACTAGGAAGGAAAGTAAGTCGATTTATTCTGTTTACACAACACCATAATATGTGACACAAATTGCGTAATATAATTTATATCATTGCAATTGAATTGAATTCTAAAGCTTGCTTATAAATAGTTAATTTCATTAGGGATACCCAGCGATCCCGGGGTATAATGCGTATACCTTTATTTATGTAAGAGTTATCAAACGTCGCGAATCTCTAAATTTGAAGATGTACAATGCGACACAGTTTGGCTAAAGCGGTTCTCACTATCAGCCTCGGAATAAAATGTTCAAGCATGACCCATTTTACTTCTCATAACAAGGAAATCGTTTGCTCGTTATGTATAATTAACAATTTCTAATAACGGCTGGATTATTCAGACTAGTCACGATTACGCAACGAGCTCGATGGTGCAAAAATTGTTACAACTTATACTGCATTCAATTATTTAGTCAAAAATAAAACGCTTGTCTAAACTAATCAAAAGTATAACAATTATTGTGTTCAATTTCAGGTACGATTAGAGTGCGAGTTAACCGGATCATCACCGATCCAGGTTACCTGGTCAAAGGACGGTGTTAAACTGTCCAAGTCAAAACTCGTCTCCACCGACGAGTCTTCTCCATTCGTCGAATTTCCGGATATATCGCTCAGGTGAGTTGTTTTCATAAGATGCTCCGAACAAGGCCATGTACAGGCGGCAGCTAATATCTAGTGATGTGCAAGGCACTAACTACTAATGATTAGAAGAGCGGAATCTTCCTGGTGTGGCATTGTCAACCCAATTTATCACATCCTGGGTGAAGTTATGGGCATTAGATTTGAACCAGAGATGTGTAACCAACATGCAAACAGTCCAATCAATGCTTTGATCGCGGCGAGTCCGTCGCGGCGCAGGTTCTTTCTTCAAGTATAGCTGAAAGGTGGCTACAATGCCTGAAATGCGCTATAATGCCTATGTCATGCCTATACTAATCTCTCGGTTTGAATGAGCGTATAATTTATCGGTTCACATCATTTGACAAACCTATTTTATCAATCATTATCAATTTTCCCCATTTTATGTTAATTGCATTGAAGAGGACTGTGTTAATATATTTACAATTGTGCGTTTGCAAACGAGGCCATCGCGCCGAAGGTTTTGGGCGACTATTTTTTTTAAATAACTGAAATATAATGGCTACCAAGCTCTCAGTTTAAATAAATGTATAGTTTATCAATTTACATCAATTGACAAACCCATTTTATCAATCGGTATCAATTTGCCTCATTATACGTAAATCACATCGAAGAGGCTGTACGCGTTAGTATGGGTGAAATTTTGCGTTTTCGCTTTCGCCAGCGAGCGTTTTCACGTCAGCAATTTCACGTCAGCGCTGACGTGAAAACGCTCGCGTACAAGCGCCCAATTATCTCTCTGCCCCGTATTACGTGCATCGCACTGAAAAGGCTGTATGTGTTAATAGGGGCGTTTTCACTTTCGCCAGCGAGGGCTTTCACGTCAGCGAGGCTGGTAGATCAGTATTGTCGGCCATCTTTAAACTTGTTGGTATTTGCGATTTTCGAGTAGTAACTTCATTTTTATCATCGTGTCGTATGCATCATCGCCCGCCACCTAGATAATTGGTTGCATAATTTTCGTTTTAAATAATTTAATTTGCCATTTTCCATTTGCAGCGATTCTGGAACATACTCGATCATGGCCAAGAACAAATACGGTGTTGCGACATGCTCTGCATCATTGATTGTAGAAGGTCCGTAAACAGTGATCGGTTTTGCTTTGAGTTATATTGCATGGTTCAGTTAAGGTTCAACAAAGCACGACTGCATTACCTCACTGTTACATTTGTTACAACGGACTTCACCCTGGTGGCTGTATATTCATATTATTTGATATTTTTGTACAGAAAACTTAAGTTTGATCATATTACGCTGGAAGAACTGAACTTGCTTTCTTGCTAATAACTGTCCCAGTATTATAGTCTTAGTTTTATGAAAAAGAGAGATCGTTATGTTGATTAAACTGCACTTTTATTTTTATTTTGCATGCTTGTTTTGTTGCTTGTTCAGATATTTTTATTAAATGTTTCCACTTTATCAGCATGATCGTTTCTCACCATATTCGACAAATTTCAGTTTATTGGAATGTAGCAAATATTTTCGAAAGCTACGATAATACTTGATATGGTTGTGACTGGCATCCACTGTAACAGATTCACATATATTTTTTCAACACTATTTTTTCTATTTTATTCTTTATATTAAAAGCCATTAATATATTATTTGTAAAGTTCTTGCCATATCTGTTTTTATATATATACATTATTCAGACGTAGCCTGTCATGATAATTATATAGAAAAATATATTTTAAATTACAATTTTACGAATTAAGTAAAAAGGAAGTCATATATGACGTAATTTGTCACGTGACTCGGATTGTTAAATACATTGGTTTACCCACTGGACTTTCTGCCTTAAAAAATAATACTGCAGGCAAGTTAAATGTATGATTAAATGAGAAATAATGTAAAAATTTACTTATGTTCGTTTTACACTGAGCTCATGTTATTACATTAGACTTTTCTTTTGTCACGGTGACGGGAATGTATAGGTTACTGGTGTTCTCATGCTTGCACTGTATTTGCATGATTTTGTTTTACATTTGTTGAATGTTGCACGTTTTATTTTCTTGCAATAAACTCTGTATATTATTAAGTTACTTTGCTATTTATCCGCGTTTCATGAAAGATCGCTAAAATGAATTTTCGTCTGCAGTTGGATTATACCTGAATTATTTTGAAGTAAAATGGACCTTTTCAGGTTTACCACGACACCAAACTAGGACATCAAAGTTTTTCTCATAAATATTCGACTGTTTAAAAAAAATTGAATTAGTTTTCGTTTTCTAAAATTTGATTGGTTACTGGAAAACTTGCTTCTGCCAAATTCTGCGCACAACATTGATTTGATGCTGCATTGATAAACGTGTTTTTATTGCGGCATCAGTTGCAAATTTTCTGGCAGAATTGCCACGTTTTTAATCGTGCGCAATCGTAATCTTGCTCAAGATGACCTATTAAAAATGTAATTCAATTATCGAATCAGGCATTTAAATGAACCTGTTACGATACTGGTTTCGAATATGTGTTACGGTTTTGTTCGTTAGGTATTGCACCCGAGTTTGTTGTAAAACCAGACGCAGGAACTGCCAAGTATGGAGAATCCTTCACGTTCCGAGCTAAAATAACCGGGATACCAGAGCCGGACGTACGCTGGGAGAAAGAGGTAATCATTTAAATCCAGGTTTATCAACTTAATCGTCGGGCACAAAAGCAAGGAACTCGTTGTTTTCTCGACATGTTTATTCTGTTTTTGCAAAATACTAAAGTCATATATGCCCCGTAACAATGCGTGGATGGCGTGAAATGTCGATATGTCTATTCCCTGAAAGAAAAAATTTATCAAGGTTTACTTAAAGTTTCAAATTGCTTTTCCAATTTTATTAGGAAGGCACATACACCGTTCCAAATTCTAGGCGGCTTTGGTCTGCATTTTGAAAATTCCGTAAATGCTTACTAGAAGGACATATTAATTATGAAAGTTTTTCTTTATAAACGTGGGTTGAGGGCCACACAAGGCTGGGCTGTGAGTCAGATGTCGCATTACTTTTGAATGTATTCGATCTATAGTGATAAAAAGATTTTTGAATGACGAGGAAATTTATCCCCCGTTACAGTACTATGATCGTTCATGCTCGCCCACAATTAGAAGCTTTAATTTAGCTATAACGTAAATTCCACCAACTAATTTCAAATATATTGATGTGGTGTGCTTTTATCGTGTGCATTACATTTGTACACAGTTGAGGTTATTTTACGATTAATGGGACAAATAATTTAATTTTACTCTATTCAATGTAAATAACGGAGCACAAATCTAAAATATACAGCTGCTTGATTACATCTTCCACTCTAGTATATGTTTATTTACGGACCTTCTTTATGTCAAGCTTACTTTGATTATTGAGCAAATTCAACCAAATAGCTTCAATTTCACCGGTGACTGGTACTGACGTGACCGTCACCTTTAGCTTATTGCAGGAATATGCTATTACGCTTTGACCAGGCACTGAAGCCGCTGTGCCCATTTTAACTAGCTTTTAAAACCAGTTCTCTTGAAAAACGCACAAATTTTCTTGTTCAGAACAAGATGCTAAAGCCATCTGATCGAATATCCTTGGCACACGATATTGGAACTGACGAATATACTTTGACAATCTCGAAGTTAACAGCTGGTGACGCTGGCGTGTATGACTGCATCGCTGATAATCCAGCTGGAGAAACGAGATGTCGAATATCACTGCTCGTTGAAGGTAAGCTTGAAACTGACACTGACGCGCAATGTTTCACTATTAAATATTGCCAGTTCGTTATAAGCTATAATTGCGAATTTGACAAGAATAGGCGGGTAAACCGACTAGATGTTTTTCAATAGACTGTGTCATTTGATCACGCTATGCGGAGGCTTCACACACAATATTCATATTGGGGGAGCTGACTCTGATGATCGTATCGTCGTTTCGCTCCCCCCAGTCTATACCGAAAAACTTTACGTATGTTGTTGTATATCTTTTTATTGTTGCAATGCTCCTCTTTTTCTGGTAGACAAAATATAAATCTCCTTCTCTCTCTTGAATTGCAACGTATCTACCGAGAAACGCAAACCGTGTTTACAGTGTATTACGCGATTAAAAATGCGCAAGTTGAGAGTCGACAATGTGTGATTACAAATTGGCGGCGAAATTTTTACTTAACATGGCATATCCAAATTCGACGAATCGGACCTGTTGATCGCCGTTTCTCATTAACAAATTTAGGACTATTGATTTGCTATTAAACTTTGAATACTCATCAATCTTATTATTAATAATAGACGATACGTTTCCAAATCTTTTCATTAAGTTACATATTAATCTAACTTTTCTTATGAAACAAATATTCCGTTTTTCTTGTAGAAATTCCATTGGCGGAATCTCTCCGAGTACAAGTGAAGGAGACTGAAACAAAGAAAACTGAAGAAACTAAAATTATTAAAAAGAAGAAACCTACAGAAGACAAGAAATCGCCTGTTTTCGTCACATCCCCTGAGAGTGTTTCTAAGCCACAAGGTGAGATGTCTACTTAAGCCATGCATTACTCCGTGTGCGAATTCATAAATCGTAATTAAGGCCTAACTGAACTTGTTAAATATATTTCTAGTTTTGTCCTATCGTTAGTGGTTTTATTTATTTGTTACCCAGACCTTAAAAGTGAGCACCAATACCATGGTGGCAAATTAGACTCCGCTCATCCTTGCGGTGTAAGTCCATAGTTATTAATTTACGCATTGATTCACGCCATAATTTTATCCACAATTTCAATAGCTCTCTGGCACTTGTTGCTTGACCAGACATCAATCAGCCTCCTTGCTATGAGCAAATTGTAATGTAAAAATAATAAATTGTTAAATATAAATTGCCCATGTCAACATGTCGGCGTTATTCCGCGTTCCGCAGAGTGGATATAGTAGGACGAATTGTTCGAATAACTGTTATTTGTTATAAACTCTGTGAATTTCCCACAAAATGACCTGCACTAACACTTTCTTGTCTGATTCCGCTGGGAATCATATAGCGGTGCAAAATTAAAAATTCGTTACCTTCCTGCAAATCGTGTGAGTGAACTGAATATCTTTTACATCATAAGATTGGATGATTAATTAATCTTTTTTTTTACATTTTCAGGTGAATCTGTGGTCCTGACCGCTAAAGTGTCGGGAGACCCGGAACCCAGTGTGCAGTGGAACAAGGGAAAGTGGAGAAAACTGAACAGCTACGGAAGATTTAAAATATCAAAGGACGCAGATCTCCATAAATTGGAGATTAGTGAACTTGATAAACCGGACAAGGGATCTTATAGGTGCGAAAGATGTCTATATATACCTCTACCTAAATTTAAGTGATTTATTGATCAGATCAGAATTTCAACAGATTTATCAGAAATTCCACTGTTATTTAATAAACTAGCAGTTTTATAACGGGTAGTTTGAATTGAACTAACGCAATATTGCTACTTATCCAAAGAATGAATAATATATGATTGCGGTATTCGTTTGAGGTTTAAATTGCCTTTCACTGTAACGTCAATGCTGTTAGAAAGCGTCAGACGACATTAAAAATTTAAATTGCTCTTCCACGGTAACTTTGATGCTGTCAAAAAGCGGCAGAGTATTCAAATTGCATTTCACCGTATTTTTAATACTGTTAAGAAGCCTCTGTGTTTAAATGTTTAAATTGCATTTCACAGCGACTTTAATACTGTTAAAAAGCGGGTGGATTCAATGTAACTGAGTCAACAAAGTATTTGTGAATAGGAAACTTACTAACAGATGATTATGTTTCTATTTTATTTTATTTTATAGATGCGTTGCTACTAACGTACATGGACAAGCAGATGCTCAATTTACAATCGATGTTACTGAAAAAGTCGTCGAGAAAGTTGACAAATCTGCATTGAAAAAGTAAGTAAAAGGATGTGCGACAAATTTCAGTCCGAGTATCACTATCAATTTACTGCACTACTAATAGAACTGCAACCTTGTAATATCCTAAAGGGGGATCAGTAATTCTCGCCGCACACACACTATAAAATGCATGATGCGGAACAGTGGTTAAAAAGCGTCGATTTTTGTTACATTGGTATCGCAGATCAAACATATGTGGCTTAATCAACATTTGACTATCTCGCCTTAAGTACAATAAATGTAGCTATGGCAAGCCGGAAAATTTCCTATCTTTCATTATTAGGAGCTCTGTGCCTATTTTAGTTATATAATTCGGCAAAACCATACGGTACTCACCGACAATAACGGTAGTTTCATAAATGAAATTCCCGATCTTTTCGATTAGATATTAGAACCTTCGGCGCCGCTTCTTGAAAACCAGCTTTGGTTCCAAGCAACTTTCCTTCCCCAGTAAGATTGTATGATTACGGTATCTCTCCCTTTTCTAAACTTCACTCGACTTGAGTCGTTAGATACTTATTTGGAGCTTTGTAAATAGCAATAGCGTTGAAATACTTCGTTTAAAAAAATCTTCTCTGTTGAGTTCTTGTTATTCCAGAAATGTAGCTTTTACCTTAAGCGACTACTAGTCTAGTGCCTTGTTCTGTATAAAATTTCATGAAATCTACTTTTCTGATGGGTTGTTTCAGATCATCGTTGTTCCAACTAATTTAGATGGACGATATTGACAATTTCCCTTGAGATGAGTGGTTCGAAAGGTTAATTTCTCGAATGTTAGATTGAATCTCGTTTCAGTTGTAATGTTCAACTATGATTTCAACGTTTTTATGTTTTTATTTCAGACTTCCCCCTAAAGAAGAAATTGCAAAAGAGGGAGAAATGAAAAGGATTATGGAACTTATGCAAGAAGTTGATCCGAAAGAATATGAGAAATATGCTCGTCATTTTGGTATCACTGACTACAGACAACTTCTGTCCAGATTTATGGAGTGGCGTGAATCACCTGTGAGTATCTGATTATCGTAAGATAATTATAATCAAGTAGTTAGGCCAGTTGTTGTTATTAATCCCATAAGTCCTTTTGGAGTGGTCTAGTCGATGTGCCACACTGAATCAAGCGATTTTCGTCTAATAAGATTTTTTCATATTTTCTCTGAAGAAAAGTTGATAGAACTATCTAATAATATGTCGAACCAGAATTGTATCTAGTTGCCAATACAAGTTTGCTGCAGGAATAGCTATCCATAAATTACAACTACTTTACACGCTTTTCACTTCTAACAAGGCTCTTTACAAGTAGTTACTGCCTATTTTTGAAAGACCCGATCTGAATCTTACTGGTGTGGCATTGCATACCCAATTCATTACACAAACACGAGTCGGTGGATGTGGGATTCGAATTCGTGGTTTTGAATCTGTGATGCCAACTTTTTCAGCCCAACGTCTTAGCCACTTTGATATTGCCCTCACAAAATATTAAACATATTTTTGAATTCAACAGGAAAAGGCTGAAACTGAATCTGTCGCATCTGAAGCTGCAGAAGTAAATGATTTATTCCAATTCATGCAGAGGAGTATGTCTATTTCTGAAAGTGTCAAAGTATTGAAAGATATTGAAGACATTTCAGGAGGATACGAAAAATCTGCTACATTTGAAGCTGAATTACAGATTTTCGTACCTGAAATTGAAGTCAATTGGTAAGAAGGATTTTACAGAAAATAAACATAAAATAATAACTTATTTTGTTTCCTCATCTTACAATTTGGCTAAAAAAAGCTAAAAATTGCGTGTATCAATCAGGTTATATACCGTAGATATTAAAATGTTGTGTCGGTTCAGTCAGGCATACCAAAATCAGGTTTTATGTATAATAAAATGCTGCGTCAGCCCCAACAAAATTATTTGATCTCGCAAGTTAATGACTGCTGTGTAAATAAATGAATTATTTAACTTTGAACTTATTTTAAAATGGTTTCTTATATTGTCATTATAATTTTTCACAGGTACAAGGGAAATCAACGCCTATCTCCAAGCGACAAGTACGAAAAGACACAGGACGGGAACAAATATACTTTGACTGTAATAAATTTGGATGATTCAGACATGGGTGCCTACCGCTTAGTTGCTGGGCCGCACTCATCTACTGCTGATTTGACTGTCAGAGCTGGTAAGTCCATATCAATTAATCTTTTGTTACCCAAATATTCAAAGACTGGTCTATCTAAAAACACAATTTATTCTTGTGTTATGTTGATTTTTTAGTGATACCGAAACTATTACTATTATTGTGGGT
The DNA here is from genome assembly GCF_013122585.1 of Styela clava. NCBI lineage: Eukaryota > Metazoa > Chordata > Ascidiacea > Stolidobranchia > Styelidae > Styela > Styela clava. The sequence continues at coordinate 7,068,894 of NW_024102829.1, read as the reverse complement.
TACGCGGGACTGACCGCCTTCCCTTGCTCAATGCCTTTGTACAAGTGGATCCATATGCATCTAATGCAAGGATGCTCTAGCAAAAATAAAAATGCCTATCCTATTTAATTCTAGAATCCTGCTGCACCCTAACAAAAATGTATTTCTTCAACGTACGTTTACAGAAATACATTTTGTTAGTGTGCAACAAGACTCTTAAATTAAATAGAACCGATAAGATTTGTTTTAAAATTTTTGGCAAGTCAAGACTGAGGGATTGTTTTTCCTTGTTTAATGACACACCTATTATAGATAAACTTCCCAAAAAGAAAGAAGTCATTGTCAGCCAAGATATTACTGAACTACTAGTTGACGACGTCCCAGACAGTGGGGTTGCAGTCAAGAAAAAAATTCTTAAAAAGACAGTTAAAAAGGTCATTGAAAAGAAAGATAAAAAACCTGCAACAAAAACTGAAACTGTTGTAGTTGAAACTGAAGAAGTTGTTGATGGCAAAGTGAAAAAAGTGCAAGAGAAGAAAATAGATGTAACGGAAGAGTTGCGAAAAGTTGAAGAGAAACCTCAAAAGAAAACAAAAACTGTTACCACCACCGAAGTTGTCGAAGAAATAACCACAACAAAGCCAACGACAGAAATAGAAGCATCATTGCCTTCAAAGCCAGAAAAGAAAGAAGTTCCTGTTAAAACTAAGAAAGCAGTGGACGAAAAACCAACCAAAACAGTGGAAACTACTGTTACAACCGAAATTATCGAAGAGGTCGCTCCAGCAAGGCCCAAACCAAAAGGAATTTCAGCAAGAGTTCAGCAAAAACAGGTCACGGATAAGAAAGAAACTATTGTGACTGTTGACGAAAAACCACAAACGAAAACAAAAACCGTTACCACCACAGAAATAGTGGAAGAAATGAGCACACCAACGCCAGATAAAAAGAAGATCGATAAAAAGCCGACTGAAAAGGTTGAAACTGTGACTGTTAAAACTAAGAAAAAGGTGGACGAAAAACCAACTGAAAAAGTGGAAACTGCTGTCATCACTGAAATTGTCGAAGACGTTGTTCCAGCAAAACAAAAACCGAAAGAAGTTTCTACCAAAGTTGAACAGAAACAGGTCACTGATAAGAAAGAAACCATTGTAACGGTTTCCAAAAAAGAATCTGAGAAAAAGCAGGACGAGCTGCCAAAAACTATAGACAAGAAAGAAGAGATTGTTACTGCTAAAACTGACAAAGCTCCGAAAGAAAAACCTACAGAAAAAGTTGAAAAGATCACGAAAACTGAAAAAGTACAAGAAGTTGAATCGAAGAAACCAGAGCTTAAAATAAAGACAAAAGTCGATGAAACTGTTGTTGAAACTAAGCAAATTGAAACGAAAGTTATTAAAGATGAAAAGGTAGAACCTGAAGTAGTAACTGAAACACAAACAGAAGTTAAAGAAGAGACTAAAGAAAAAGAGCCAAAATTAAAATCGATCATGAAAAAACGGAAAACAACTGAAGAAAAACGATCAAAGAAGTATCTTGTAAAAAGATTATCTTTTGAAGACGAAGTTTTAGAAAAAAGAGCTCAAGAAGCTGAAAAAGAAGATAAAGAAGTTGTTGGTAGCAAAGAAGCTGAACCAGAACCAGAATTGCCTTCACCCGGAACTGTACAAATCCAAAAATTGAAAGAGCGCCACGAAGCGCAAAAGAAGTTTATTGAGGGCCAAAAACAAAAAGAAAGAGTGAGAAAACAAAAATCGTTTGAGGAGGAAGTTGGCGTCGGGGAGGCTGAAGCTGTCCCAGAAGCCGATGCTCCCCGTAACGTCACTAAAAAAGAACCAATGGCAGCTGCAAAAGCCAAGGTTACGAAAGAGAAGGAGGAAGTGAAAACGGAAGTCTCCGTTGTGAAAAAGGACAAGAAAGTTGAAAAGAAAGAAATCGTTGAGAAAACTAAGCCGGGTGAAGTGAAACGAGAAAAGATAGAAAAAGTTGAAGAAAAGATTGAAACGAAAACCAAACCGACAAAGCCTAATGAACGAGATGTTACTGAAGAAAAGTTACCAATCCGTGAAGTTGTGGACGAACTTCCAACTAAAACTGAAACAGTTGAGCAAAAGCCGGCAATGAAAACTAGAATCGGATTCCAACGTCAAATGGCAATAGACAAATCTGAAATGACAGTGACTGTTGATACTCAAGAACGCAAAGATTCAATGGATGACATATCAAGCATTTCAGAAAAGAGGAAAATTACGAAGCGGGAGAGTTCGGAGGAAATTAAAACCGACAAAGCACCCAAGACTGTTACTAAGGCAAAGAAAGTGGAAGCGACTAAGATCGCAGTAGAAGAACTCCCAGCTCCAACTATGCGTAAACCCTCAGCCGATGATGAAGTGTTTGTAGAGCCACTGCAACTATCTGTACGAAAACCATCTCGAAGAAGGTCTTCCGTAGTTCATGCTCACACTATTTCCGAAGCCGCAGAGACAAGGCCCTTGATTGAAAAACAGGAATACCAATCCGTGACTATACTCAAGGATGTCACGTCACCTACTCTAGAAGTTTCTTTTGTCAAGAAACGAAGTATTTTAAATTTCAGTGAGTGGCGAGTGAACAAATCACCAATCACATCATCCATGAATCATGCAGCATATAAATGCGAGACAAGAGGCTTATTTTCTTTTTGCATCCTCTGTCGTTAGATATTATTGTTTACCGGTCTCTTGCAGATATAAGGTTCTATGCCCATCATAATACTTTTTTGATTTGCTTCTTTATGCTTGTCTTATTCTAGGGGAGGTTATCCAAAAGATATATAGTCATATTATCTTAATTACGGTTTCTCAGTTTGATTACCACTCTGGGACCAGTTTGATGATTCCACAGTTAATCATACCAGATTTAAAGATTGACCAGTTATTCACTCGGTACTCCTGTAGAACATGAACCAGGGCAAATTCGGATTAGGGTTAGGCCATGATTTTATTCCGATTTTCCTTAAGCATTCCGGTGGAACTGAGAATATTTCAGTTCTATTACGAGTTGGGGGACGGTCTGTTTTAGCCAAGTGAATATACCCCCTGCCCATAGGTTTCAGTCCCTTTATGCAACTTGATATGATATAAAGTAAGCGGACAAAGTAGGTTACCTCTATACATATGTTTCTGGAGCCCCATTCACTCTAGATCCTTTTCTGATGATATCTTCAATTTACCCATTGGAACGTTTTTTTTTATCTTTTTCTCACGCCTGTTATATCATTTTCTCATTAACACATTTACATGAATTCATCTTTCAATTTCCTACCTAGCTTGGTCGTAATATATAATATTCTTATTTCAGTGGATTTTATCGACAAAATTAAGGAACAACGAGTACGTATTGGTGAGAATGCTGAATTCAATTGTACTGTTACCGAGCCCAAGGCTAAGGTAACTTGGTTCCGCAATGGAGTCAAAATCACTCCTTCATCGAAATATGAAATCATTGCAAGTGGAGCTCGTCATATTCTCAAGATAAAGAACATTAAACCAGAAGATGAAGCAGAAATCACTGCTCGAGCAGAACTGGAAGATTATGACACTTGTGAAACAGGAGCTGCGTTGGTGCATTTGCCTGAAGGTATGAACGACTTTCTATTATTGTAGTAAAACTCAAGAATTTTATCAAACCATAACTATCTCGAGGTAATTAAAATATGTTTATAAAATATCCTTTTTCACGTTGGGCATGTCTTTGCCATGGTTGATGAAAGTTCCATGGTTGCTGTCTTTCATCAACCGTATATATAGTAAAAGCTTGTCAAACTAATTTGTTTAATATAGAGTTAGATATATGTAATACCTTGATTTTAAACAAGCAATTGAAGTATATTTTCCTAATATATTTATTTCATCTTTTTCTTTTATCACCATTCATTACCCCATTTCCATATTTTAAATATAAAAACGCCATTGCATACCAATCAAAATCACAAATGAAAACAGCTTTCCAAACTAAACTGGAAGATCAAACAGTTGCTGAAGGTGCAACAATCGCTGTTGTTTGTGAATTGGACAATCCTTCAGAATCTGTAGTCTGGTTTAAAGGAGATAAACGTATCTATGCTGGGTCTAAATACATCATCGTTGATGATGGAAAAACGCAAACTTTAACTATAAATGAACCCGTGAAATTTGATGAAGGAGTTTACAGTTGTGCTTTGAAAAGCAATCCTTCTGTGAAATCAACTGCCCAGATTAAAGTTGATACAAGTATGATAAACCTATGCTTATTATGAAGTTTAAATTTTAAATTGTCGTTCTAATTCTTTTCGTAGTCAAATTTGAAAAATGGGTGCAGTAAATATTATATTAAATTTTATAAATTTTAGTGTGGTTATGATATTCAAAACATAGGTCTCAATCGTGATTTTTTCAATTTCCAAGGATTATATTTATTATGTACAAAATATGTACATTTTGACAAAAATTAGTTTCACATTCAGTACCAATAATTCAGTAATTTAATCTCCAATACACATTTAAAAAAAATAGCAGTGAATATTATAATAGTAGGTCATAAAACTGATCATGATAGTATAATCACCATTCCCTATCAATATCATCAATTCATACTTCACCAAAACAGCCGTCGTCTTCAAAAAACCTCTTCCTGAGACTCTGACCATAGAAGAAGGGCAGAGAGTAACCCTTGAATGCACAACTTCTCTTGACCGAGCCAGAGTGCAATGGTATCGTAATGGTTCTCGTTTAAAACCTGGACCTCGGTATCGTACATCTGTGTTAGGTTCGATGAGAAGATTAATAATAACTGACGCTTCCCGTGAAGTCGATGAAGGCGCCGTGTTCACTTGTAGAATAATGGACAATGATGAAGTAACCGAATCACAGACGAAGATATTATTCCCATCTAAATGTAGGTGGAATGCTTTGCATCTCATCGCTTTCACAACAGCATTAAATCTATTTTGCATTACCGATTACCTAATTATCATCAAAACTATGCCACATACAAGGTTGATTAATCATACACATTACTGACCTGATATATTTTCTACAAATAAATACGCTCAGCTCACCTAATCATGCATTGCCAAGCTTCATTATGGAGCAGGAAGGCCTGTTATGTCATTACCTCGAAGGCAATGAGTTCATATGTAATGAAATTCTTCCACCTAAAAAGTGGATCCGGACCATTTTATGCTATTTCTGCATAGTCATATTCTACAATTTTTGAGTATTGAATAACCACAGTTTACAGACAGCCAAAGTTACGAAAAGGCTAATGAAAATATTTCATCGACTGACAGTTTTATCTGTTATTCCTGTTGTTTATGGTGTTGTTTAAATTTGGAACTTTAGGTATTACCTTGTAGAGCGAAAATTTCAGTTCATTGTTTCACTCTGCTACTATATCGAGCTGCCTTATATATTAGTTTATTGGGCTTCTTTGCATTTATCAAAACATTTACAGTACATGGAAAAAAACAAAATTAAACAATTTTTTTTTTAATTAGTTGATGAATTTACCAAACCACTTACTGAGCAAAAAGTGGTTGAGGGAAAGAATGCAACATTTGAATGCACAGTTTCTCGCGAGGATGCAAAAGTAAACTGGTATGCTGGAGATGAATTGATCACCTCACAGGTATATAAACATTGTTGATGTTACCTTGAATTGTAATAAACATTGTTTCTTCCTCATATCTGTTAAATATTGATAATTATGGTTGTTTCAAATAGTTATCGAATGCACAATGACTATATCTCATTTACCATGGAATTGATATGGTATTATTCTATGCAAGTGTGCTATAAGCAAGGACCTAACTCTTCAACTCAATACTTAACAATACTGAAGAGTTGCAAGTGACCTAAGCTAGATATTATTGCTCTTTATTTTGTTCTTATTTAGCCCTTTAGTCCTTTACAATAATTTATGGCATTCAAACTTGTATGTAATTTCACTTATCATTGTTCAGAACAAGAAATATAAAATCCTGGTCATGAAGAAACTCCGTCGTCTTATTGTTCTTGATTCTAAGGATGTTGACATGAAAACCTTCACTTGTGCTTTTGACGATAATACTAAGTGCTCTGCGCAACTATCTGTTGTCCGTAAGTATTACTTTTTTACAAATGCAGCAACGCTTCAGCAAATCCAATCATATGAACGTATCAAACGTAACTTTTTATCAAATCCTTCACTAATTTGTTCTTAGAGATTTGTCTCAAAGATTAATATTTTTTCCCTAAAAATGTATTTCTAGCACTGATATTAATATACAGTAGAAACGTTTTTGAGTGCAGAAAAAAAAATAAACCAACTTTGTTTCGTTCAGCTGCTGAAGAAGAGGAAGAAATTACTCGACTAAAGAAAAAGATTCGACATATTTCAGTGGAAGATGAAGATGCATTGGAAAAAGTAGATCTCAAGCCAATTCCTGGTCTTCACTTCACCAAGGAATTGAAAGATCAAGTTTGTGAGGTAAGACCTATTTATTGTAGCTTTTTGTGATACACTGCAATAATTGCTTATACATGTATTACTGAATCTAGTTTTCGTACTGTACATAGTACAATCAAATTCCAATAATTACTATAAGTCTCTATCATTTAGTTGTAGTGATATATTACTTATTTTTCAAAGAAGTTAATACATCTGAAACGAAAAACTGGTTACCATATACTACGTTGTTAGAAGTGTGATTTCTCTCCCCCAGGATAAATATAAATATCTTATCCTAATTCACATAATGTTCTGCCACAATGCTCATGTGTTGATAATCCCCACCTTCTGGTTATAAGCAATTTACCGTACTGTATGTTTTTTTGCTTACGTCTGGATTCCCTATTTCTAAATTGTCATTTTATCCTGACGATAGTACTCATTTAAAATTGGGTATTCTTATCTTTTAGGCAGGAGATGAAGCGATTCTTGAATGTGAGCTATCCCATCCCGATGTCCCAGTAACTTGGTTCAGAAGAGGCGATAAAATTTATCCAACTGCTAAATATCAACCCTCAGTTGATGGAACCAAACACGTTCTTGAAATCAGAGGAGCTGAAAAAGAGGATCAGACTGAATTTAGCTGTCAAGCTAGGCCTAACCCTGATGTAATTACCAGATGCAAAGGTAATATGTATTCTTATTCAACGAAACAGTCATAAGTTTTACATACTTTATAAGACAAAACAAATGTCGAAGTAATAGTTTTTCAAACATATTAAAACTTTATCATTGCAATTAACGTCTTCAATATATCCACCTCTCATACGTCACAAATCTAAATGATGGAAAGTACTCAATTTTATGTGTGGATAATCTACAGGAAATAAAAAAACTTCAAAAAAGTCAAGAATGTACTTTTTCGCTAAAAAAGGTTTTTTGGATAGTATGACAACCTAATATATATTAATAAAAAACAGGGTGTTAGAAAGTCAAACAATATAATGGTTACAAGTTGAAGTCTATCTGAGAATATTAACCTTCAAATAATTTTTTGTATTATTCCAGTAACTCCTCTTGCAATCACTTCCAAACTCAAACCTGTAAAGGCTGTAGAAAAACAACCAGCTACGTTTGAAGTTGAAGTTTCATCTGACAAAGCTGTTCCCAAATGGTTTAAGAACGAAGTTCAAATAGAGGTTGATGACGGACGCTATATTATAAAAAGTGAAAAGCGAAAGCATTCATTGTCTATCAAGGTATTTTTGATTTGTTCGATCTTTATTCTGTTTTTTTTTTTGTAGATTGGTATTTTAGGAAAGTATCTTTTCAAAATATAACACATCAAAAATTATATGAAGACGTATTGTCAAATTTTTTTTATGTACATGTAACAAAGCCTGCAATATTTTGTTCAATGGGAGTAATTACTCCGATGTAGTTCTTGTATATTATTTATTTGGTATTTGTTGGTTATCGTTAATAATTTTATCTGTTTTTAAAATGCAAATCTGCATCTTTTCATTTTCAGGCATGCACTATGACTGATGCTGCAACCTACAGTGTTTATTTTACTGAATCTGCACAGGACCAGACAACACTGAGCGTATCTCCTGCTCCAAAGGGTAAATTTCATGTCAAATATCGTAAAATAAACTATTTTGTTTACCAGGTTTTTGTAAACTGTAAGTAAATGAATCTCCATGTCACCAAAGATCCTAAGAATTAACATTAATTCACGTATAATACATTTCATGTTTCATTATTTATGTTCGTTCCATGTTCCATTGTCATTCATCATTACATTCATCCGACATCACAAAGCAGCAAAAGAATGGGAACAAACTCAAGAATCTATTCATGTCAATGAGAGCAGCATTGTGTCGTCTGCTGAAACCACTTCAGAAAGGTTAGTATACTTTATTCAAACTAGGATAATGAAAATGAATCATACTTGGCCACAGTAGATAAGTTGGCAATTTTGGCTCATGTGGAACTATTTAGCAGTAAAATACAATTGACACAAAATTAGTCAATTATGTGTTCTGCTTGCTACAGATGGCAACAATGGAACTTTATTTTGGTAAATCATGGACTACCATTTTAACATATTATTCCATTTTTGTCAACATTGCAAACTATACACTAACTAACTTTTCTCTAGTCTTAACATTCTGAGAATAGACTTAATCATATGAAATATTTTTTGATAAAAACGATTGTTTTTGTTTTCTAAACAGTGTACAAATTGTACGCCAAACTCAAATTGTGCAAGAAGTACAGGAAGCAGTGGACACTGTCGTTGTTTGTGAAGAGGCTGAATCTTTGACTTTCACTAAAAAATTGGAAGATAAAACCATTTCTGAATATGAAAGTGTTACATTCGAATGTGAATTAAACAAGGACGATGCTGCAGTTACATGGATTAAGTGAGTTAAATGTCTGACAATTGGCCTATCTTTATCGTGGCAGAAACTAATTGCCGTGAATTTTCTTAAATCACAGGGACCGTAACACTGTCATCTCTGAAAATGACACAAGGTTACAATCGGAGAAATCTGAGGAGGCAAAATACAAAGTGGATAGTGAAGGCAATACACATCGTCTGGTCATCAACACAGCTAGTTATGATGATGAAGCAAGTTATACTTGTGATGCTGGCGAGGATAAAACTACAGCTAACCTGACTGTAACAGGTAAATACTACCAAAATATAATATTAGGTAACTATTTTTCGATTTTCAAATATTGTACTTACTGTATAAATAGTAATATTTTATTATTATTTCTATTTAAAAATAATGGAATTTTAAATGTCTAAACTATTAAACAATGCTAGTAGAATTTCAGCATCCATCTGTATACACTTGTACAAAAGGCTCTAATTAAATGTTTACGCTTTGTTTATTTATATCACAGCTCGTGATATTCAGTTTGAGAAACCACTTGATGATTGCAAGGTTTTGGAAAGAAACGATGCTTCTTTTCACTGTATTCTTACTCATGAAAATGTTAAAGTATCTTGGTTCAAGAACGGTGTGAAGCTTATTCATTCCAAAGCTGTAGAAATAAAATCGGAGGGACATGAACACCATTTAACTTTAAAAAATGTTGACATTGAGGACACAGGAGTTATTTCCATACAAGCCGAAAATATAAAGGTCTGTTTTTATCATATTTACCGTACCTTATACTTCTACTTGGAATATAGATATATTTTGCAGAAATACATAAATTTTTAAATTTTGTCAGATTAGTCAATAAACTTGTAATTATCCTTTAATGGATTTTTAAAACAAATTAACTGATGCTGCTTTTTATCATTAAAATATACACAAACAATGTGATTTGATTGCTTTCTTGCACTTCATTGTAAAATACATTTGAAGGGATTAAACATATTAAATGCTTTTTCTCCAGGGATCAGCTACCTTAACAGTGGAAGGTACACCAATAAATTTCATCAGCAAACTGAGTGATATAACTGCAAGTGAAGGAGATTCTGTAACTCTAGAATGTGAATTGAGCTTACCAAATGTTCAAGGTATGATTTAATCCCTATAGGATAAGCTTATGCTCGGGTCGATTGTAAACTCCCAACTGAATATTCTCGTTCAGGTTCATGGTTTAGAAATGGTGTCAAGCTGACAAGAGCTGATTCAGTGAAGATCCGTACTGAGGGAAGCAAGCATGTACTCGTATTAAGCAATGTTTCACCTCATGAAGCTGGGGAGTTTTCATTCACAGCTGCCGGACTACACACCACTGCCAATGTGATTATTTCAGGTACGAATGGCACATTTGCTTTTGAAGGTATTTTCTGATCTCACATTTGCTGTTTTCAGATGAATGAGCGTTTGCCCCAGTGACGCACAAGATTCATATCGATGAATGCCCGCTTATCAAAAACTCATTCATTTGTTTTACAGAAGCACCCGTTGTATTTACCAAGAAATTGGAAAATATCAAGATTACTGAAATGGAAACTGTTGAACTTGCTTGCGAAGTCAGCAAATCAACTGGAAAGGTAATTAATTATTTTAGAGACAAATCTGGCTAATAACTGTTAGATGTACCTGTATCTATGATCTAACTTAGTTTGTCTTTTTGTCCACTATTCAGCAAAAAGTGTACTTTTCTGTTTTCGGTATTAAATATCCAATATTCATTCAAGGTCTCCTGGTTTAAAGCTGGACAAGAAATTTCATCTTGTGATCACACCGAAATTATCTCTGAAGGCAAATGGAGAAAACTTGTTATTTCTAAAATAACGTATGAAGACGAAGATGACTATTCTTGTAAATGTGAGGCTGATGAAACAAGTTGTTCTGTCACTGTTGCTGGTAAGTGATTCAGCATTTTATATATCGCTGGATTTCATGATTTTTGCTCTTGGGTTAAATAAAAAAATCTGCATATTTGTGAGAAACTCTAATTGCTTTTCAACACACGAGATCTTATCTTTTACAGGACGAGACATCAAAATTCGTCAAGATCTGCGAGATTTGGAAGTACTGGAGGGCGAACAAGCTAATTTTGAATGTGAAATATCACATAATGATGTTCATGTCAGATGGTACATTGGTGAAAACATTGTCAAACCTGACGACAATATAAGGTATGTGAATACATGTTAGCTTATACTGACATTGACAATAAATGTTCATCATGTGCTTAGAAATCTCTATGAAGCATAATATAGAGGTTACTATGAATTAATTAGTTGTCCTAGTTGCTACTGGCATCATTAATTAATGCATGCATATTATGTTTACAGTATTGAATCCATTGGGCGAAAACATCGCATGCACATCAAAAAGTCTTTGCCTGAGTACACAGGAACTGTTAAAATTGTTGCTTCAAATGCAAGCTCTGTCGCACGATTGAATGTCTTGGAACCACCTGTGGAATTCATTGTTCCTCTGAAGGATTTAAAAGCTGAAGAAAAATCTGAAGTCATATTTGAGTGCCAGGTGAGAGGATGGCTGCTGTTTACCATAAGCCACATATATTTACTTATACACATGTATTAGCACAGTGTTGCAATGCTTGAAAGCTTGAAGATTTAGACAGTATCTTATGTTTGTTTTACTTATATTATATGCCACAGGGTGAGATTGCCCATGTAGAACTTTTTATGTCTTATTTGAAGTTTGTTATTAACATTAAGCCCCAAAAGCAACACTTTTGTTAGAAGGTGTTTTCTCTTATCTAATTTTTCTGATTGAGAAAATATTCTCTTGCTATTGGTTCATTAGTACATAATCACTAAAAAATTATGTCTATTTGTCTCTTCTTGCAAACCACTATGAATTTTATTCTGAACAGGTTTCACGTGCAAGTGCTATCGTTCGATGGTACAAAGCCAGGCTCGAGATTCACCAGTCTGACAAGTACACAATCATATCTGAAGGATGTCGTAGAGCGTTAATTATTAAATCCTGTACATTTGAAGATGAGAAGAAATATACTTGCGATGCTGATGATGTTAGAACCACAGGAAAATTAACTGTTGAAGGTATCCAAGCTATTTCCTACTTATTAAATGATTTGGGCATTGTGATGAGCATTAGAAACACATCTGCCATCACACCTCAGATTACCCTGCGATGACTTGCCGGTTCAAATTCCATAAGGGATAATTATGTGTCAAAATATTGCTCTACATCTGAAACCAATAACTGGTCAACTGGTCTGATATACCTGACTTGGATTGATATGGACAAGAGTTCATGTTCACGATATGATTAAAGTCGTTATATAGGCTTTCCTCTCCCCCAAGATAATAATGAAATTTCTATCCTCGTACTATTCCAAGATTTTTAGTACTAATGTTTTGAGCACTGTTTTGAGCTTTGAGCGATAACCTTATCTATTTTGTGTTTCTCAGCTCGTCCTATCAAGTTCATCAAAGAAGTACCTGAAAAACGTGTCATTGAAAGAGATGAAGTTCGATTTGATATAGCATTATCTCATTCTGATGTTGAAGTAGGATGGTTTAAAAATGGAGCAAAAATGGCTGCTTCAAATAATATTGAACTTGGTGTTGATGATAAAAAACATTGGATGATATTTCACTCAATCGCTTTGGAAGATGATGGTGCAGAAATATCTGCCCATGCTGAGGAAGAACGATCAACTGCCAATTTATATGTTGAAGGTTAGATCCCGTTTACTTTTACTTTGTTGATGAGAATAATTGAATAATATAATACATTAATTGAAGTTTAATACTTGTTGACCCAGCTTATTTTTTTTTTTGCTGGGTTTAACTGTAATATCATATGTATACCTGTTAGTCCCCAGTCTTCAATGTGATGTACTGGCTTAAAATAATACTCAATGATGGTTTAAATCAAATCGATCCCGCTTTAATATATATGCAATATATGCACTAAATAAAACTCAATGATGGTTTAAATCGATTCTGCCTGCATATAGACTGCCCGGTGGTGTGTATGTAAAGAAGGTGACCGAAAAGTATTTATATGTTAATGTAATGTAACCAAACAATATTTATTTTTAACATTTTCCAGAATATGCAGTAAAGATTGTCAAACCACTGGATGATGTCACCGTTATTGAAAAGAATACCGCAACGTTCATATTGGAAACAAATTATGATGATATTCCTCATTCATGGTTTAAAGGTTTGTTGTGTAATTTTTTGAAATCTATCAATCTTGCCGACCTAGTTTTAATCAAAAGTAATAACTGAATGCATAATGCACATTAAATATCTGATGTATTGTTATGTATGTGAAAGAAATCCACATTAAATCTATATATATAATTGTTGATGGGAGTGAAGCAATCCAAATTTATAAAATGATTGAAAGTATATCCTGGATTCGTGAAGGTAATTTATGTCTATTTGGTGTTTTGTTTTCCAGATGATAAGAAACTAAAAGCTGGCAAGGACATTGAAATAATTATTGAAGGAAAAAAACAAATTCTTAAGTTGCATAACTGCAAACTGGGAGAATCATGTGCTGTGAAATTTATATCAAAGAAAGCAGAATCAGTCGCTAAGCTTATTGTTATTGGTAAGCATATTTCTATCATCATCTTGGAGGCTAGATTATTTGTTAAATTCTCCACCAGCGCTTTTGTAACTATGATATCATATACATAAAATAAAACCGATTGTTATCTATTGTTAGAAACGCCAGTCAGTTTTGTCAATCCACTCAAAGATATTACATGCATTGAAATGGATAAAGTTATCATGGAATGTACAATCAGCAGACCTAATGGCATTGTTAAATGGTTACGGAACGAACAGGAAATTGTTCCCAGTGAAAAGTGAGTAGTTAGCACATACATAGCTGAAAATATGTAGTTTATTTGGTCCTATGTATTTGACCTAATTCGTGCATTAGGCTGATTATTGGTCATTATATTTAAATATCTTGTCTATATTGGGAATGAAGCAAAATATATATCAATATAAACATTGCTGTTGGCTTATATATTTCTTATGCTAATCTGTTAAACTACTTCAATCCAGATACACAGTTGAAAGTGATGGCGTGAAGCGAAGATTGTTAATTTCAAGTACTGAAATGGATGATGACACTGAATGGACTTGTGATGCTTCAGATTCAAAATCAACTATGAAGCTGACTGTCAAAGGTAACTATATTACTCATTCTTATAAAAATACATGTTTAATCTATCATATTTCTTTTAAAAAGTTTAGATCTAATCTAGGCTTGGCATCCTGACAACTTGTGTTTTCTCCATTGCTTACTTAAATGTTCACTTAAAATTATAGTCTGAATATGAGGTGAATTTTTTCTGTAATTAAAACCATTCAAGCTTGATCTCATACCAACTTTCTCGTATTACCTCCACTGGTTTCTTCAAGTGTTCATTTTAACTTAGAGGTGGACTTCTTTCTGTTATCAAATTAATGATTAATATTATTTTTTAGAACTGAATGTAAAATTCACCAAAAATTTGAAGAAGCAGAAAGTCATTGAGGGTGAAAATGCCAAGTTTTACTGTGAAATCAATACAACGAAAGCTGTTGAGATAGATTGGTTTCAGAAAGACCAAATCATTGAAACTTCTGAAAAATTCATTCCTACACGTGATGGACTGAAGCTATATTTGACAATATCGAATGTTGATGTAAGTGTATTACAGTCTTGTTTTACCTGGTTCATCTACAATCAGGCTCATTATATTTCTCATGTTTTAAACCTTTTTGCTTGCTCTCCAGAATTAGTATTATTTTTGCATCAAATATGTTAACTAAGACATCAGGAACCTTGTTAACTTTTGAAGCTGAATTTAACTTGTAAAATGCTGAACTTTCTTCATGTTCTCAAGTTTAAGTTATGTAATCTAACGGTGTGAATTTGTTACATAATGAATGACCACAGTGTTGGACTTCACACTTCACAACAATTTACTCATTAGCAGTTATGGTTATCTAATTAACGATATTTTATCTCTTATAAATCTAGGTAAGAGATGAAGGTCTCATTACATGTACAGTACGTCAAGCTTCTACTAAAGCCAAATTAACAGTAAAAGAAGGCCTGGCAAAGATAACAGAAATGAAAGATGTTGAGGCAGAGGAATTCCAACCAACTGCAAATTTTGATTGTAAACTAAGCAGGTTTGTCTTGTTTTTATTTTATTTCAATTAAGACATGAGCCTTTATCACTCTACAGGGAGGGGTGTACTAAAATGGCACCTTTGAATAAAAAAAAATTTTAAAATTGAAGTCTTTTTAGAAAAGGTTTGAGACGAGCATAAATAGTTTAAAAAATCGTTTGGAAATTGAATTTTGTAATGGTAGTATATTGAATTTCAGATTGTATTAATTACTGTATTATTAACAGTAACTAACTGGCTATTTCATCACGTTTCTAGAGCTTTACTTACTTGTATATAATCATATCCAAATCCTATTCTAGAATCTCTGGTGAAGTTCAGTGGTATAAGGATCAGACTGAGATTCAACATGGTGACAACAAATATGAAATGGTTGCTTCAGGAAAAACCAGAACACTCATTGTGAAAAATATTTGCAAATCTGATATGGCAAAATATACTTGTAAATCTGGATCAGAGAAAATCACTGCTAACATGAACGTAAAAGGTATGGAGCACTTATTTTCAGTCTATCCCGATTGGAGCTAAATCAGCAGCTCGACCATATTTTGTGATAAGAGTCTTAGAAATCCTGTACTTGTAGTAATACTATGATTTGTTTTTTGGAGTTTATGTCCAAGTAAATTTTGAAAATAAATATGTTGGTAATCAGGTAACTGTATTTTAGATGGAATCTCCTTTACTTCACCACTGACTGAGACAACAGCATTTGATAAAGACAAGGTTACTTTATCGTGTGAAGTTTCCGATGAAAATGTAAAAGTTTTCTGGTACAAAAATGGAGAACCTGTTGCACTTGGCGAAAATGCAGTTGCCTCTTCAAACGGAAAAGTTAGGACTCTCACTCTTCCGTGGGTGACTATGCAGGATGCTGGAGAATATACTGTTGTGGCAAAATATGTCAAATCATCAGCAAAACTTGTAATCAAAGGTAAGGCATTAATATAGGTTACCTATCAGTATTGATTAATTCTGTCACTTACAGCTTCGTCTATTATTTCACAAATGCTTTCATTTTTGAATATTGTATTTAGAATCACTAGAATACACTCATGAGCAAATAGATTGTTCAGCATTGCTTGTGATCAATGAAAAAATAGATTGCATAATTGTCAAATTAATATATTTTAATTTCAGCCGCTCCATCCTGCTTCATCAAAGATCTTGAAAATGTTTCTATACCACATATGGGAACCGCAACTTTCACATGTGAAGTGTCGCCAAGAGATGCTGTTGTGACTTGGTACATGGGTGAAGATGAAAAAATGTCTGAAATTATTGCAAATGAACGATATTTAATAAGTGAAGACTACAAAACAAGAACTCTCATTATCAATGATTGTGTCGTAGAAGATAGGTAAGTCATTTTGTACAATGCTTCAGTATTTAACTACTTGTGGAATTGACATTTTTTCAATAAGAAAACACATTTTCACTTTCACCTTTATTCACTCAATTTATGTGTGAGCATAATTAGAATAAAAGGTTACATATATTGCTCTTGATTCATTTGGTGTGCTGCAGTTAGCCTCTTGTCAATAAAAAAAAGCATATGTATTATTTGTCACAATATTTATTTATATATATATATATTCATTTTATTATTCAGAAACACTGTTTCATGCTGCTTTGATGACCTGTCAACAAGTGCCAAATTGCATGTTGATGATCCTCCTGCATTTTATGTCAGAGAACTTGAAAATATTGTTGCAACAGAACGGAACAACATCATTTTTGAATGTGAATTATCAAGACCAAACGTTGAGGTTATTATTACCTTTATTAAATACATATATACCAATAATATTTTCAATCTCAATGCCATTTTATCATGCAACATCGCAACTCATCTATGAATTCAATAGATTAATTTTTATCTTTTTTTACTTAGATTGAATGGCTTTGTGGCGATGAAGTTCTGACTGAATCCGAACGCGTCATTTTTGTATCAGAAAGATGTGTTCGTAGATTATTGATTGATAATATTTCAATGAAAGAAACCGGAAAGTACACAAATAGAGTTTTCGGTGAAACTACATGCACATCGGCTTCTCTGACTGTAAACGGTAAGTTTTATAAATTTCCGACTTAATTTATACTATTATAGGAAGTAGTTTTTTGGAATAATCATTTTATGGAATAATAGGTAAAATAGTATCTGAAGCTTACTCAATTGATATAGTGAATAAAAGTAGATCTTGCATTTTTTCCTATTTTATATTTCTAAACATCAATTTCTATATTTTTGTTTACAGAATTGCCTCCTGGATTCATAACTGAACCAGAAAACATTTGGTGCTGCAATGAAGATGAAGCAGTTTTTACATGTGAAGTAACAAAACCCATTTACAGTGTGGAATGGGCATTGAATGGAAACATTCTAAAGTCTAATAATCGCTTCAATATCACATCTGATGGGGCTAAACATGTGTTAAAGATTAACAAAGCGCTAATTTCTGATTCTGGCAAGATTACAGTCACGTGTAAAGATGTTGTGGCGACTGCTGGATTGGAAGTTGTCCCTATTGGTATTGAGACACCTCCAAATGATGTTAGAGTTAGTGAGAAAGAGACTGCGGTTTTTGTCTGTCATTCCAACAAAGCAAACACTATGGTAAGTTAGGCTATTTGCTGATGAATACTCACCAATAACCTATTAAATTATAATTTTAGCATGATGAGAATTGACCATTGCAAAGAAATAATTCATATTGGCCATTTTAACATTGTTTGTAGATTTGTATTTATGGTAATGTAATCATCGGTTATGCAAAAGTGCTCTTCCATCTTTTTCAGCTCACATGGAGAAAAGATGGCGTTGAACTCAAGTCAGGAAATGGAATAGCAATGAAAGCCGAAGGCAAAAAGTATACACTCGAGATAGGAGATTGCTCATTAAGAGATGACAGATCTCTAATCACTGCCCAGGTGACTATTTCTTTCTAGAATCTTTTTGTCAGAAGCCTTTATTATCGAAATTTTGTCCCGTATAAATGTATGCTTGTTTTTATTCAATATAAATTGGATTCCCATTTGTTTTTATATTTGGTATTTTCTTACACTCCTATTTTAATGCGTCTCGGTAATTGCATAATTTCTGCATATCTTTTAATTTCAGATTAATGAAAGCATTTATCAAGCAAAACTAATTGTGTTGGAAGAGCCAGCAAACATTGTCTCTGGTTTCGAAGACCAAGAAGTTGAAGAAATGACTCGTGCAGTCTTTACTGTTGAACTATCAAATCTTAGTGGGAAAGTACAATGGCTTGCAAATGGAAAAGCTATTATATTAGGAAGTAATGAAACTGAGAAGATTCATGAGATTTCTTCTGGAACGAGACGAAGTTTGGTTATTAATAGTTGCCAAATGGGCACAGATGAGGTAAACGTCATTTTATAAAGTCACTAGTATGCCTTCATAGTTTTGTTAAGTTGTAACAATGAGTAATTATTTCTATCATTGTTTTCTAACTCCAAATTTGTCTTCATAGAAAACATATACCTGTCGATGCAATGGTCGTGAGATCTCTGCAAAATTGAAAGTTGTAGAAGCTCCTTTACGATTTATCAAAGGCTTGTATGATACAAGTTTCAAACCTGGATCGCATGTACAACTCGTATGTGAATTGAATAAACCGAATCTCGACATTGTATGGAGATTAGACGGCGATGAAGTAAAGGAAAATAGAAAAAGATCCATTAAAATTTTGGAAGAGGTTAGAACTTTTGATTGTGTTCATGTTTTTGAATAATTTTATTTCCATTTGCAAAACTGCTCTTTATTGTTGCCGTATTGCATAATAAGATATGCACTGACCGCTTATTACTTTGTGTCAGTTCCCCTTACATATCTACATTTGTCTGCAATTAATTACTGTTTAGCTCTTGTCACTTCTCATTAGAACTAAATAGCATAGAACCATAGATGCTGTGATTTTCCATATCTTTTACCAGTTCTATTTCAAATGTATTTCCGTTAATTACTGTTTAGCTCTTGTCATACCTCATTGGAACTGAATAGATTAGATGCTGTGATTTTCCGTATCTTTTTCACTTGAATACACTTGACTATCTGGTTTTATATATAATATATACATATTTATTCATGGATTTACTATTTTGCTACTTAGCATATTTATATAGACATCAATCAATCGAATAAATCAGTTATACACACAAGTTTTACAGTTAATACATTGATATCAGTTTTAAAACGTACATTATGTTCAGGGAAAGAAACATGTTCTTGAAATTGAGGATTTTGATGAATCAGATCGAGGAAAATACTCCGCGAAATGTTCTACAGCTCTCTGTGAAACAGAGGGAATCATTGATGTTGCAATTCGACCTACACTTTACATTCCTGATAAAGATATCACCTGCAGTTGTGAAGCAAATGCAGAAGTCATTGTAAACTATAAAGCCATTCCAAAGCCAAAAGTTTCCCTTTGCAAAGTAAGTTAAATAACTTATTTGTACGTTCAAGATTATTGATTGATAAAAATAAATATTTAATGATTACTTTTCAAAGTAGGGTTTAAAACGACAGAATTAAAAAAAATGGGGTTCAAAAAAGTGGTATATGTTCACTAACATAAGAACAAAATAATATTTTACACAGGACAAATATACAACCACAGAGAAATAATATAATAAAATAAATGAAAGAAAGTTAGGATACAATACCTAGTATGGCAAATAGTTGTACTTGTGCAATGAGGTGTATTTATTCAATTCTTACTGCTTGAAAAATGTCTGATAAACAAATTTTACCTCTTTTTTGTGTGCAGGAATCTGGTGATCAATTGGTTGAGATTGAGAGGAACTGGGAAATGACTCCTGAAAATATAAACATGATGTTCCGTAAAACTAAAAGATCTGATAGCGGTCAATATCTTGTTACTATCAGTAATAAACATGGAAAAAATAGTGCACCATTTGAAATCACTGTAATAGGTAAGTTCTTTATTACCAAAACTAGCACAAAATTGATGTACAAGATATGCTAATCATGCATCACAAAATTTTAGTTCGGTTCATTCTTGGGAGAATTATTAAAAAAAATTTTTTACTGTAAATAATGGCTATGTTATATTTGGTTTTTCATAGAAATATGATTGGCCTGATATATCATATCCTGTTTATGCAACTTTGTAACTTCAATATCTAATCAACGTGCATATTATTCAGACAAGCCAGATTCTCCTCGGAATTTGTTGGTGACAAGCATCACATCAACTTCCGTCACACTACAGTGGGAGGAACCAGAAGAAGATGGCGGATCTCCTATTACCAATTTCTTAGTTGAAAAACGAGATATCAAAAGAAAAATGTGGCAAACTGTTTCTGATAAATTGGAAGAAACAACTTTCACAGTGAGTAG
The DNA here is from genome assembly GCF_013122585.1 of Styela clava. Lineage (NCBI taxonomy): Eukaryota > Metazoa > Chordata > Ascidiacea > Stolidobranchia > Styelidae > Styela > Styela clava. The sequence continues at coordinate 7,048,456 of NW_024102829.1, read as the reverse complement.
ATCCTTTAATCTTTTTGTTAACTATTGTGTCACTTAATTAAGCTGATTTTCTTTATATTATTATTTTCTTTTTTCACAGATTGACAAGTTAACCGAAGGAAGTAAATATTGCTTCCGTGTTTCATGTGAAAATAAAGTGGGATTGTCAGAACCTAGTGAAATCTCTGATCCTATATTGGTCAAGTCAAAATTCGGTAAGTAAAAAATCTAATATTTCCCATACTGCTTACTGGTCTCTACTCCCTACGAGCATCCAAGATTACACTTTCCATTGACTGAAGTACTTTATCTTTATTTACGTATGCTACTCAATTTGTTAAGTCATGAACCGGGCCATTTACTACAATAATATATGCTGTGAATTCTGACTAGTAAACCTATCATAATTAAAGTTCTCATTTAACTAATAGCCAGAGCAAGAAAAATAGAATAACATTTGTGATAATAGAGTATATTATTTCAGCATTCTGTTCTGTAGATACATAAATTCAATTGTTTAAGATACTTATGATTTTTTACATTCAGAACCCCCTCAACCACCTCAGAAGCTGAGCGTTTCCGAAATATATGCTGATCATGTAAATGTGACCTGGCTGCCTCCTTCATTTGATGGTGGATCACCTGTTTCAAGATACGTACTTGAGTGCAGAAACAAACTAAGTTTAACGTAAGTGTTAATACCAGGTGCATTCGATTCGATTTGCCAGTGTGATAATTGTACCGAACAGTTTTCTGTTTATTGCAATATTTTTGATTATTAACTATTGAATCATGGTCTGGCAATTTCTTTGTAAAGCAACAATGAACAATAGATATCCAATACTAACCATCCATTGATAAATGATTAAATCCTGATTTTAAGATGAATTCATTGCAAGTGCACTTGTCGTTTGGTATCGTCAGTTTCACATTTAATATTGGAATTTCTACATTGTTTTGTATTACTTTAGGTGGACATGCTGTGCAGTTACAGAAGGCACTGAATTGAAGACTGTTGTCACACCCCCAGAAATTGCGGAAGATCAGTCGTATTATTTCAGAGTAATTGCTGAAAATAAATTTGGAGCAAGTGAACCCAGTGCGACTACAGAACTGATCAAAGTTGGGGATCTAATAGGTTAGTTCACTCGTGCAATAACTATATGCAACTAGTCTCATTATTCATTATATCAAAACAAGAAAATGCACTCAAAAGGGTGACTTTCCACTTCTTAGCAACTTTGATTTGACATAATCCGATCTTTTTTTCATTTAGAACCTCCTTCAAAACCACTTCAAGTTACTTATGACAATCAGACCAAGACCAGTATTGATATTTCATGGGCTTGTCCTGCTAATGATGGGGGCTCTCCTATCACTGGCTATGTGATTGAATGCTGTGATAAAGCTAATGGCAGAATGTTATGGAGGGAAGCTTTAAAAGTTGATGGAAGAGATTGTAAAACTTGCACAGTTCCTGATCTCATTGAAAATGAGCAATGTGCATTCCGTGTCAAAGCTATCAACAAAGCTGGATTAGGAGAAGCAAGTGATGCGACTCCATTTATAGTCATTGAAGAGAAAAGAAGTATGTGTTTTTTTCTTACATTTTATACACAGAAGATGCATTATTATTATGCTTTCAATAAAGAAACTGTTGTATTGAACTGGATTTTTAAAACAATTCTGTGAATATTTTATAGTTCCATGAATAGTATACTTATAAATCTCTTTGAGTAAATTTAAAATTCATTTTTCAGAACCACCTCAGTATGAGATAAGTGATGACCAACGTCACATTATTGTTGTTGAACCTGATGCAATTGAAATGAAATCTACAATATTTGGAATTCCTGTGCCATCTGCTACGTGGATTCGTTGCAACGATGAAAAAGTTCTTTCTGCTGATGACAGAACAACCATTGAAACTGGCAACACCTATGCTACGCTCAAAATCAATTCCAGCAGTAGATCTGAAGATACAGGGCTGTATAAACTAGTCCTGCAGAATTCTGAAGGACAAGTTGAATGCGAATTCAATGTATCAGTATTTGGTGAGTCAGTTATCAGTTTCGAAATGTTTACAGATTTGAATACTTACACATAAAAAATTAGCTAGCCGAGCTTAACATGCTTTGTGTTTTTCAGGTCCGAAACATTTCAGTGAAATTCATTCTTTTTTCTAGTTTTAATTCATTTATCACACATGCATCCTCATTGAACCTCCATTGTTTACTTTCTATTCTTGTTAACTTCTATTGCTGTTAAATCAAAATAGGCAGCATCGAATAACATTTCTAAATCAACTCCTAGCGAAACCAGGTGAAGTCGCCAACTTCAAAGCAGATGAAATCACATCATCATCATGCTATTTATCATGGGATGTTCCAACTGAAGATGGCGGATCAGAAATAATTTCTTATTGTGTGGAAAGAAGAGAAGATGGACGCAAAGCATGGGTCAAGGTACGCATAGGATCATTTATTTTTACAGGCTTTTATTTATTATATTCTACACTGTGACACATGAAGAACAGCAAATTAAATCAACATTTAAAACACTTCTGTGAATGTACAAAATTATTGCTGTTTATTATTTATTCACATTTGTTATTAACCAGGTTGCAGATGCTGATGTCAATGAACTCAGCATAGCTGATCTTCGCAAAGGAAAGAAATATTTCTTCAGAGTATGTGCTGAAACCAAGTATGGCAAGGGCTCATATGTGGAGCTTTCTGAACCAGTGTTGGCAGAAGACCCACTTGAACCACCTGGCCCACCAACTAACTTGGCACATTCTAATGTGAAGGTGGATTCAGTAACATTGACCTGGACTGCTCCTAAACATGATGGAGGTTCTAAAATTACAAGTAAGTTTTAACACCTTTTCTGGAAATTTTGAGTTGCTACGCTGGAAAATTGATATAATAAAGCTTATTGTTTTATAGGTTCATTTACCACCATATGCATATAGGTTCTTCGTTTTGTCATGCCTATCAGTTATAATGTGTTGGTTTTGCATTACATAAGTTGTAAATTTTCAAATTTCACTTCAAATTGTGATACAACGGTGTGCTGTGTCCATTAGCTTTCAGACTTCCACTCAATAATATTTTTTATTCTAGGCTACATCATAGAAAAGAAAAAGGAAGTGGATTCTGAATTTGTGACTGATCATCAAACTAAAGATGCTGAGACTCGTTGTATTGTCAAAGGCTTGGATACTGACACCTACTGGTTATTCAGAGTAAAAGCTGTAAACACAACTGGACCTGGAGAACCCAGTGATTCAACAGAATCTATCCTAGTACAAGAGGATAAAGGTCAGCTTCCATGCCTCATTATGTTCTGAAATTATGCAAAAAAATGTAAATCTTGGTATTTTAGTCTAGATAATAATAAAATCAAACTACTGGTATCATAATGACTTCATATATATTTGGTAATGTTTTAATGCTAAATCATATCCCACAATAATGTTTAAAAATTCAAGGTTTTAGCAAAATAATAACAAAAGCAGAAGGCAGGTATCTAAACGGCTTTATTTATATAAATGATATTGTTTTGATGTTATGTTATGATTTATCCTCTGATGCAGCTGCTCCTACTGTTGAATTGGATGAAACATCTAAGAAGGGTTACAAAGTTCAAGCTGGCACTACAATCGACATTGAAGCAAAAATTGCTGGAAAACCGGCACCAACAACTAGATGGACTTGCAACAATGCTGTAATCGCACCTAGCGATCATGTGCACATTGACCAGACTAGTAGTGGAAGCATCTTTAGACTCTTGATGGTAAGTAAACTTTTTATATTGTTTATGTTGATTTCATAGAATTTCTATATTGTGCATTTTTACCAAAGTAATCTTTAATTAAATATGACAAAATTTGGGAAAGAGACTTCAACATCAACAAAAATGTGAGATAAAAATTCATCCTAAAAATCATGTCATTAAAAAATCATTATCATACGTTTCATTTAATTTATTTTTTCAAATTTTGCAGACGAAACGAACAGACTGTGGAGACTATGCCATCTTTGCTCAAAACCAGCATGGAAAAGCGTCCGCACAATGTTCAGTCACAGTACTTGATAAACCTGGACCTCCTAACAGCATTGGTAAGTCAAATATACTTTGTTATTACAAATGCTGTTATTGTTTAATGATCAATTGTATTGTGTATTGTGGCCATGATTTCAAATTATTTTTTCTGGTAAACGTCTAGCTAATAGCAAACCAAAAATGAGACCAATCATATTCCAATATCCATTTACACATTTGAACATTCAAATTTGTAGCATTTCCATAAACTAATATTTACATAATGTATTTTTGCTGTTTCAGATGTAGACGATGTTACCAAAAGCACATGTACTTTGGTATGGACTCCACCATCTGATGACGGTGGTTCTCCGATTACTAAGTATGTGGTTGAGAGACGTGAAGCTGGACGTAAAATCTGGACTAAGATCAGTGATGAAGTAAAAGCAGATGTCACCAAATATGTTACAAAAGTTACAAAACTCATTGAGAATCGAGAATATGAATTTAAGGTAATTATATTATTACTCAATTTTCTTATAAGAAATAAATTCTAATTATTCGATTATTGAGGATTAGGATTAAGTAATAACTTAATCACCATTTAAACAGCAGTCCTCTGTAGGAGGTATGTTGGGCTGCCATGTAGACAGTCTGTTTGGTTTTTAGCTCAATTTGACGGGATACACTGTTAATCAAGTGTATTGCACTAACGTACTACAGTTTATATACTTTGAATTTGGGATCACAGTTTCATAAGGTCAAATGGTAAACTTCATATATAGGTATTTATCAATTTCTTTATAACACTTCTTATATTTTTAGGTATCTGCTGTAAATGAGTTTGGAATGGGTGATGCTGTCATTTCATCAGTAGTCAAAGCCAAATACCCATTTGAACCACCGAATGCACCAGATTGTCCAGAAATTCGCGACGTTACCAAGAATTCTATGACTGTGGAATGGAAGGAACCTTCCTCAGATGGAGGAAGTGTAATCACTGGATATTATGTTGAAATGCGTACTGGAGTTTCTGGAGGTTGGGTAAAACTGACTAAAGAACCTCTCAATGCACAAACACTGTCATACAAAGTTACCGGACTGGCTAAAGGAAAAGAATACTCTTTCCGGTAAGTGAATTATTGTCAATTGGTTAGAATGACAAAATGGTTGTAGTTGAACAGTGATTTTTCTTATTCAAACCATTGCTTTGTGCCAGTTTTCATATTTCGAGAGCTATTGACAGTGCCTGAATAATTGACAGCACTTTGTATATGTAAGCGATTTGAATACACTGATAAACCATTTTATTTGTGCTCCGGTCTGATTGTGCATGCATATGGTAGCAGCATCTCACTACAATGAGATAATTACTGAAGTGATCAACTATTATGAAGATGATATTGATATTTTTCTCTAATAGTGTTATTGCTGAGAATATTGCTGGTGTAAGTAAACCAAGTGAAGCAAGTCTACCAATCAAAGCATTAGATCCCGTCAAACCACCAAGCAGACCCGGAAAACCAAACATTATGGACGTAAGTATTTGGTACTCATATATGCCCCGTTGCCAAAATAGATATTTTGTTTACATCCTTATTCTGCTATTCATTCATCTACTTATTGGAATTCATTGTAAATGATGTATACCTAGGAACCGTTTTGCTGAACTAATGAGTCTGTCAATTTTAAATATGTATCACTCACGCTAGAAGGCTATATTACTCCTATTGTTTTTTTTTTGAGTCAATAGGACCTGATATTGCCACACCCAAATTTCACTGGCTTTTACTTCACTAGCACACTTTTATATGACATTTGGTGCTGGCATTGCGGTGGTCATAAGTCATTCGATCTTGGTGTCCGCTGTCCATATATTAGATCACAGGTTTTTTGAGGGGGGAGGGGAATTTTTTTTTTGTTCAGACTTGTGTACCTTTGCGGGTCAAGGATAGTTATTTTTTTCTCATTTCAAACATTTAAATATGTATTATATACAACAGGTAACAAAGAACACTTGCCGCCTTCGTTGGCGAGCACCAGAAACTGATGGTGGAAGCCCAGTTACCAACTACGTTATTTTGGTCAAGAAACGAGAAGTTGGATGTGAAGAATGGGAAGGAGACTTCGTTCCTTGGGAAACCACAGTGAAAGATTGTGAACACACAGTGCTTGACTTAATACCACTAAAGCTAGAATATTGCTTCAGGTTTGTTACCTTTTCGTTTTCAAGTTGTGTTTATGACCATTGACCACAATGTAAGTAAAGTGATAGTATTTGGCATCACCATTTCAAATACTTGTTTAAATTGTAAGTATCAATATTCACAGAAGGTTAGCGTTCAGCATTATTTTAGTAATCTAATTACTAATATGCATCTCTTTGGCATTATTTGTCAAAAGTGATTAGTTACATATTGTAGTTGTTAATTAATCATTATGATCCAATATTTGCTACAGAGTTTTTGCTGAAAACAGAGCTGGAAAGTCAGAAATGAGCGAAGAATCAGATCTCGTCATTTGCAAACCTAAATTAAAGAGTCCAGACCCACCAACTGATTTTAAATCTGTCGGAACGACCAAAACGACCATCAAACTTCGATGGGAAAAACCATTGAATGATGGAGGTGCTGAAGTTACTAACTATATTCTCCAGAGAAGAGAATTGAGACGACAAGCATGGACAGATGTTTCCAAGGTATGCTGTGGTACAGAATAGCTTAGTAAAGAAAAAAAAAATTGAATTTCGAATATTTCTTATATTGACTTGTGTAATTACTTTAAAACCCACTTTTGTCATGTTGGGTAAATTAAAAATGTGGCTATATTGAGACAAGTATATGTATGACAATATGGGTTTCTTTCTGTTGGAAGGTGTACAAGTACAATATAAGCATCTAACTTAATATTTATTTGCAGGATATAAAAACTGAAGAATTCACTGTCGAAAACTTGAAGGAAGAAGTACAATATGAATTCCAAGTTTGTGCTGTTAACTCTGTCGGCCAAAGTGGTTGGGCTCAAAGTTCACCTATTGCTGCAGTGTGCATGTTCAGTAAGTTATACTTTGTCACAACACCACTTATATATATAACTTCGTTATTATATTATGTACCATTGTAAACAGTTTGCATGGCTCAGCATTCAAATATTTGTTTCAATCTTTAGAAGTACCAGATCAACCCCGCAATGTCAGACCAAGTGAAATATCAAGGAAACATGTCTCACTTACATGGAGAGAACCTGTGTTCGACGGTGGAGCTAAGATTACATGCTACATCATTGAGAAGCTGGAACTTCCAAAGAAAAAGTGGATAAATGTTGGCAAAACTGATAATGCTGATTGCAATTTTAAGGTAAAGAAAAATTTTTTTTTCTAATAATTCAAGATTATATGACGACAGCTGGTTACGTTTTGGCATAGTTTGTTTTGCCTAAGTAGACATGATCTCAACATCTATGAAACTATTTCTTACATTGTATATTTACATAACCTATACATATTGTCAATAAATAAGTGAATATTAAATTATTTGAATATTGAACTTACAGACTACCGATGTGAAAGAAAACACTCAAGTACAATTCCGTGTCAGTGCAGAGAATGAAGCTGGCGTTAGTGAACCGAGCGAACCTACTGATAACATTACAGTCAGAGATCCTATTGGTAACATTTATATTTACCAATATATGCAATATTATACCGTTCTATTGCCACAAACCTTAATTTGCCTATATTTGTAATTTGTATTTACACTATCAGAAACGCCAAGTGCCCCACAAGATGTCGACTTGGTATCTACAACTATTACATCTGTGAAGCTATCATGGAAACTTCCATCTTCGGACGGAGGAGATAAGATAGAAGGATATTACATCGAACGATGTCTGGCTGGAAGTGATGACTGGACTCGATGCAACGTTTCTCCCTTCACTGATTGTACTGGCGAGGTGGGCATATGTTTATACGTAAAACTAGTCACTCTAGGTAAACTATGCTTGCATATTGTCAAAAACATAAGTACTAACTTTCATCTAGAATATTTGGTCGACATGAAAATTTTCTCGTACATATATGCAGATTATTTTCACGTTCATGGGTCGTCAATTATCATCTCTCACTTCGTTTTTCATGTTGAATACAAGATTTTATTTATTTTATGAAGGTCACTGGTTTGAGAGAAGGTCGTACCTATCAGTTCAGAGTTCGTGCATCAAACTCAGCTGGTATTGGAGACGCAAGTGCTGAAACTATACCCATTACTGCTCAAAGACCAGATGGTAATTATTTCATGTTTTTATAACAAAATTTCAGCTAGATTTTCTCTCATTCATTATATAGTTGGTAAACAAAGAGTTTTGATATTTTCTAACATTATCACCAAGGATTTGAAGTGTCAAAGGGCTCATGGGATTTTTATTTTACTGTCGATGGTGATAAATCTCTCTAAATATCTCCCAAGTTTATTTTAACATATCAATTTTAGCTGCCCCGACTTGTCAGCTCGATAGTGAAGAATTGGTGATTGCTGGAAACAAAATGAGACTTAGAGTTCCATTCGATGGATTCCCAACTCCTACTGTATCATGGACGTTCAATGATATGGATCTGAAAGACAGTATCAAGGTAAGTATTTGATTACTTTAAAAGACAAAACTAAATAATTCTTAATACTTGACTAAGTATACTAGATAATCTTATTCCACAAGGGCTGGTTACACTCGTTACTCAGTAAAACATTAACTGAACTTATTATTCACTGAAACATATTATATAATTTTCTTATATTCATAATTTAATGCAGTTGAAAAATTATATCAGTTCTTGCTACATAAATTTAGATGGTCGCAAGTCATTTTGAATTTTATTGAAATTCCGGGCAAGCGGCTCCTTCAACGCCAAAGTTTATGTGTAGCCAGTATCTTTTTCCTTGTCGGTTTTTCAACAACAATCGATCCTCTTTATTGCTAAGATTATTTATTAATTGTTTCCCATTTATTTACATAGGAATCTGTCGATGATAGCGTTGCAACTCTATTCATCCCAGCTTGCTCAAGAAACGATGGTGGCAAATATGAAATCACTCTGATCAACAGAGTTGATACCTTTTCAGCTTCCTGTCAAGTCAAAGTTATTGGTAAGTTTGCCCTCATCCTCCTTCTTATTCGTAAACTGGTTCGAAATTACAAAAATTTAATTTTTTACAATTCTTCATTTCTAGATGTTCCTGACACTTGCTCAGACTTTGAAGCAACAGAAATCCGTAAAGATTCTTGTATACTGGTTTGGAAGGAACCTCAGGACGATGGAGGATGTCCAGTGACACATTACAGCATTGAAAAGTAAGTTATTTATTTCAAGTACTACTTACATTACACAATGTTACATAATCATATTAATGGTTTCAAACTTTGATATCTATCGTATTTGCCTCATTAACTTGTAACACATGCAATTTGCTTTCAAGACCAATGCAACTTTGTATAGTAGTTTATAATATTTGCGTTAATATGCATTACACAGATGCTGAATGAGTAAAAAATATTACATGCAAACAACAAAGTAAAATTTTCTCCCCAATAACATTTAAATTCTTCTATAATCTAATTTTTTATTCATCATTTCAGGCGTGAAGCAGGTCGTAGAACATGGATGCCTGTATCCAAGGATATCAAAGGCACAACGTTCAGAGTATCAGATCTTGTGAAAAATCAAAAGTACAACTTCAGAGTGTGTGCTGTTAATGAAGTCGGTGCTGGAAAGCAAGTAGAACTTCCTACTGACATTCTAGCAAAAGATCCTATGGGTATGTATGAAGCACTATTTAGACTGTTAGTTGATCAATCAGCTCATCTAATTATGCATCTTATGTTCAGTACCTCCATCCGCTCCACTAGAATTTTCTCATTCAAACCCAACATACAAATCTCTTACTCTGACATGGAAGAAACCAGAATCCGATGGCGGAAGTCCTATTATTGGATATTGTGTTGAATTTGCAGATAAGGTTTGTTGTTTATAATCACTAGAATGGACACTTCAGATCATTTTATTCTGATTTAATATAAAATGGTGTTCTATACACTACAAATCACTGGGTAACCTGAAGGAAACCACTAATTAAGTCTTTCTTACCTGTTATATATTTATATCCTTCTTATAGGGTTCAGACAATTGGACTGTTTTTGCTAAAAGTCAACAAGCCCTTACATGCGTTGTAAAGAACCTTGCTGCAAATGTTGAATACAACTACAGAGTATCAGCTCACAATGAGGCTGGTCAAGGTCCATTTGCTCAAACAGATGAACCAGTACTTGCAAGAGATCCGCTTGGTAAGTGTACTTGCACATGCCTTCTTGTGAAATGTTTTGTTGCTATCTCCATGAACTTGATCAGTTTAGACATGTATCTTTCTTGATAAGCATTATGATTTAAAATGAATTCTATTTTTTTCAAATTCAACTTTAGCTGCTCCTACGATTGAGTTTGATTCTCACATACAACAAGGATTTGAAGTCAGAGCTGGAAAGAAGATTGTTCTGACTGCTCTCTTCACTGGCGTTCCCAAACCAACAATCAAATGGTTACACCATGATGAAAAAGAAGTTGATATTACAGAAAGCAAGGAACATACAATAAGGGTTTGTACAATATATATTTTTTAATACAATACACAGACCAATTTTATATCTGTCCAGTATCCAAAAAGTAATTAGAGCATTATATTTCATAAGCTATACTGCATTGAATACCCTGTGTAATTTGTCAATATTCTAATAAAATATCAATAGTGGCATAGTTAGATTTATTACTATAATTTGTTAAACTTAATATTCAGACTTCATCTGACAACACAGAACTATCTGTTGCAAAATCATCTCGAGCAAACAAAGGCAAATATGTTGTGATAGCTGAAAATGATCAAGGAAGTGCAACTGCTACAGTTGATGTGGTTGTTCTTGGTGAGCAGTTTACTTCATAAATTCTGGATATTATAAAAATATTTGTGTCTTTTCAGGTTTCTATCTTAAACATCGTAACTTAACTAGTTTATATGTAAATTTGATATGAAAATAAAAGGTTTAGTACTGTTCTCTTATTATAAATTTTGTTCTTACCTAGATTTCCCATCAATGTGCACACCACCTTGGTCGTTTGAAGATTCAACAAAAGATGCAGTGACTCTGAGATGGAAAGCACCTAAAGATGATGGTGGTTCAGAAATCATTAATTATACTTTACAAATGAGAGAAAGCAATAAACAGGTGAGTATTTAACAATTGATTACAACATCCAAGATGTGGAATTAACAGAATTTTCATTTATTTGTTCATTGTTATTGCCTGCTGCATGTAACATAATTGCTTACATCAGAATCATTGATCAGATATCCAACGTATAAAAAATAAATATTTCATTTTCAGGCATGGAATAACGTCTCAACTACACTGTCAAACACAAAATGGAGAGTGACCAAACTTGTGGAACACAAGGAATATGTTTTCAGAACTGCTGCAGAGAATAAATTGGGACTTGGACCATGGTTTGAAAGTGCTCCATATGTTGCGAAGATGCCATTCGGTGAGTACTTGACATGTAGTTTGTAAACTCATGAACATGAACAAAAAAGCGCCTGCCCTTTGAATACTATGAATGCTTGTAGTAATACCAATGATTAATTGTTAATTAATATAATTATAGATCATTATATGTTTTCAGCCTATAAATTAGGTGAAATAAAGTATAAGTGGAATGAAAATATTCTTGAATTCACTTCACAGATCCCCCTGATGCTCCAGAAGCACCAGAGCTCACCGATGTGACAAAAGCATCTATGACGGTGAACTGGGAAGAACCAAACAATGGTGGTGACACTATCATTGGATATTGGCTCGAGAAGAAAGACACAAAATCTACTAAGTGGTCTCGTGTAAATAGAGAAAGGATTCGTGGATTGTCATACGAGGTACAAAATTTAATTTGCATGACTGCACACAATTTTCCAGGAGGAAATTGTTCTATTTGTCAAGTTTTGAAAAAAAATAAGATTTATTTTGGTTATTATGATTGCTTACCATTGATACATTGGTAAAGTATTCTGAAGTAAAAATTTGTACTTTATCTATTTCAAATTCGATCTGTATATATTGTCTCATCTGCTCTTAATCATCTTAGGAATATTGTCTAAAATTTTATTATGTTTTTAGGTTACTTCTGATATAGTAGAGGGTGTTGCATATCAGTTTCGTGTATGTGCTGAAAATGCTTGTGGTAAGGGCAAATTCAGTCCCCCAAGCGAGCCACAAGTTTGCGAGGATCCTGTTTCTAAGCCATCACCACCACAGCATGTGCGTGTTGAGGACACAACAGATGAATCTATACTTCTTGCTTGGGACGTTCCACAATCTGATGGTGGTGATTCAAAACTATCTTACATTGTTGAACAAAGACTTGAGGATGGCTCATGGAGTAGATGCAATGATAAGACATTATACGATCTATCATTCAACGTTGAGCACTTATCTAAAGGAAGAATGTATTCATTGCGTATCAAAGCTTGCAACAGAGCTGGTGAAAGCATTCCAGTTGAGTTACCTGAAACACCAGCTCGTGAGAAGACAAGTGAGTACAACAGAAGCTCATTTATTCAATGCTGATGATTAAGTCTCCTTGAATAGAAAATTTAATAAGTCAAAAGCTCAGTAAATTTCAATAATAAAGTATGTTTGACAGCAATTTAGTTTTTCTCTCTAAACCTAATTTTTATATTTTAGTTGCGCCAACTGTTGACATCGATGAGCCAGCGGTCAATGGAATCACAGTAGCCGCAGGAAAAACATTTGATATACCTGCCATAGTCACTGGACGTCCATATCCTGAAATATCATGGAGCAAGGACATGGGGCTAGAACTTTCTGATAGAGCGTTTATAAAGAAGACCAAAGATGGTAGGTTCACTTTAATTCAACTGTACACTCTGTGAATACCGATAAATGTTCTATGAACTGAATAGGTAATGTTATTTAACCTATTCAGGTATTATTGTAGCATTGATCAAATTCAAATCTCGCACATTCATGCATTGTGGTGCTGAAATGTATATTTACCATGTTGAATTTGTATTTTGTTCTTCAGGTTCTTTGGTATCAGTAAAAAAATGCAAACGATCAGACTGGGGAGAATACAAAGTAACGGCAAAGAATTCATCGGGATCTAAATTTGCAACTTGCACTGTCATTGTACATGATGTTCCAGGGGAAGTTGTGGTGAGTATATTTAACTTTTGGACAAATAAATGTATCACCTACAACTTATTAGGCAGGATTAATTCAACTCAAACTTTTCTTTGAAACCTCAGGAACTAAAGACTGGAGCTGTTAACAAATCATCAATTGCTTTAAAATGGAGATCACCATTAGATGATGGTGGACGTCCCATTAAAAAATATCATGTTGAGAAGCGCGATATGTCAATGAAAGCATGGCGTAGTGTTGGATCCACAGATAAGGTAAATTTGAACATGTTTGTAAAAGATATATTGACCATTGTAACATTTGCAAATTTTGAAAAATATATTGAACCTGTTTTATTTATTAACTATTACAGTTCAATCTTGATGTGACCGAGGTATTAGAAGGAGCAACTTACGCATTCAGAGTTTGTGCTGAAAATGTGATGGGAAAAGGACCATGGACTGAATGTCCATCCGTTCTATGCCAAGATCCCATTGGTAATTTTCATTTTATAATTAGAAATATGTTTGGCTTAAATTTGCGGCTTAAATTTGCTTGGAATTTATTGACATTTTGGATCGAGTATAACGAGAATTATCATCGAGTATCTTTTTCATTTATAGATGTCCCTGGAAGACCTGAAAGTCTTCGAATTGTGGACAAGAAGGACACTTCTATTGAACTCAGATGGGCTCCACCACGAACTGATGGTGGAAGAAAAATCACTGGATATCTCGTTGAATACCAGTCCGAAGACACTGAAGAATGGATTCAATGCAACACGTAGGAATCTATTTTACTAATTGTCGTTTTACTGTGTTGATTGATGTTTCATTTTGTGTATAAACTTATTTCACTATTTGTAGAACTCCAATGGAATCCATGAAATACATTGTGGAAGGGTTGACCACTGGAACAAAATACCTGATACAAGTTAAAGCAGTTAATAGTGTAGGACAAAGCCAGCCTGCTGTTACCCCGTTGACTGAAGCTAAAGAGCCAGATGGTAAATTTAATTTGTTATTGGAGAAGGCTTTTAATATCTCTATTATGCAATAATATATGTAATATCTCCTAAATGGGGATACATATGGTCTTTCTCAAAACTACCATTAATATATATTCAAATTGATTTTGTTTACAGCTGCTCCTGAGATCTCACTTCAAGTTGGAATCAAGGGGATGCTGCAAGTACGTGCTGGGGAGAACATGCTTTTGCCAGCAACTGTCTATGGAGTCCCAGCTCCTGAAGTAAAATGGACTAAAGATGACGTTTCTCTTGAAGAAAGTGAAAGAATACAATTTACACGTAAAGGTAGGCTCTTAGTCAACAAATTGAATACAAAAATTATATAAATCAGACGAGTTCCATGATTCATTTTTATTTCCCTTTTAATAGATAAAGAAGCTTCTCTTCTCATTCCCAATTGCAATCGTGATGACAGAGGCATGTTTTATGTTACTGCTTCTAATTTACTTGGAAGTAAAACTGCAAAGATTGATGTTGATGTATTGGGTAAGCATCTTTGTTAAAATGTGCAATTCAAAAAAGATTTGTATTATTGTTATATTGAAGATAGAAGTTGTACAAGGAACTTTATTGATTTCTTAACTCAGTTGTTTGAAAACTTCAACAGACATGCACTTCTTTCTTATACAGATACTCCTTCCGCTCCATTGAATGTGCGAACTAACAAAGTCACTGCAGATAACCTTATTGTACTCTGGGATACGCCCATAGACAATGGTGGTGCCGATATTCTCAACTATATTGTAGAAAGATGTGAAGGAACTAGTAATAACTGGGTTCCACTCACAAATTCTGTTCTGGACACAAAGTATAGGTAGGTTTTTGTGGTCTTGCATCTGAAGTTGATGGAAGTTGATTACCATAAGTCTATAAAATGAATTTCCTTGAATAAACTTTATTGTATTATCTGTTATTTGCTTCATTCACATAAATTGTTCGAATTTTCCAGAGTTTCAAAGCTAAACACTGGATCTGAATACAAATTCCGCATTGCAGCAGAGAATAAATTTGGAGTTGGTCAATATGGTGACTCTGAAACTGTT
The DNA here is from genome assembly GCF_013122585.1 of Styela clava. NCBI lineage: Eukaryota > Metazoa > Chordata > Ascidiacea > Stolidobranchia > Styelidae > Styela > Styela clava. The sequence goes on along the minus strand of NW_024102829.1, from coordinate 7,033,123 downwards.
ATCGCAAAGAATCCATATGGTAAGTCCACAACTTGTTCTACATGCTTAGGGCGTATATGTTCTTTGTTAAAACAATGATTGGATGTGGGAGAAAGTAGGTTCAAATCTGAATTCATTTCAATGCATTTTTCAATGCATTGCTTCTAGTTTTCTCTAGGTAGAGTGATTTCAATTACCTCTAGTTAATAATCGAACTCGAGCTGCAATGAGTTATGGTTGAAAAGCTATGCATTTTCATACTATCTTAATATTATATGAGAAACAAATTTTGTAAATACTCAACTTTTTATTTTAGATCTTCCAGGACCACCATTTAGACCAGAAGTGTCTGAAATTACAAAATCGTCAATGGTTGTGACATGGAAAGCACCAACAAGTGATGGTGGTGCAGTAATTGAGAATTATTGGCTTGAAATGAAGGATAATGAAACTGGAAAGTGGAAAAAGGTTACAAGATCTCCAATTTCAAAACCATTGACTGGGGACTGCACATACAAGGTAATTTTGCAGTTTATCAAGTATATTCTGTATTTGTGTTGTATGCCGTTCAAAAGTCTGCCCTATGTTTGATCACCCATTGAGTATGTCTCTGTATTCTTTTAGGTAACACAGCTGAAATCTGGACTAGAATACAAGTTCCGTGCAAGTGCTGTTAATAAGGCAGGTGTTGGACCACACAGTGAAGACTCTGAACCTGTGGTTGCAGAGGATCCTGTCTTTCCACCAAGTCAACCAAGCATTCCAGATATTACTGACATTACTGCAACAACAGTTTCATTGAAGTGGACGAAACCCAAACATGATGGTGGTTCTCCTATATTGGGATACATTGTTGAAGCTCTTGATGAGGTATGTATATTTAGTTGAATACCAAATTAACAAAGCAAAATTACCGTCTCGTATGGTAGGTATGATAACCTTTTTCATTCATCCATGTACATGATTTGATATCTCTTCTGCTTTCAAGTGTTTTCTTTTATCTGTTGTGTTCATGAATGCAATATTTTCTGGACAATATTTTCTAAAACAATTCTTTTCAGGTTTCTTTAGAGTGGAAGAAAGTAGAGTTCGAAGATCAAGAACTTATCGAAAAAACTGAAGTCACTGTTCCAAATCTGCGAACTGGATTTAAATATCAATTCAGAGTATCCGCAGTTAATAAAGCTGGAAAAAGTCCACCTTCTTCTGCTTCTAGAGATGTTGATGTGAAAGATCAAATTGGTATGAACTAAGCCCAGAAATATTCATCAAATATTTATTGTTTTTGAGATATTTAAATAAAGAGTATACACTTATTCAAATTAAATTTTAGAGTAATGTAGTGATATGTCTACAAATATATTTTGTGTATACAGAGGCTCCAGTAATTACTCTTGAAGTTGGAACCCAGAACGTTTTGGAAGTAAAGGCTGGAACAACTTGTAGAATCACAGCATTTGTAAAAGCCAGACCAGCTCCCGAGGTGAATTTAAATAAATTTTTCACATAATCATATAATTTTTCACATAATCATATAATTTTATTTTGATAAGTTTTGTTTGACGAAGTTAGATCTAATGAAAGCTTGATAATATACTTGCTATGTCGTCGAAAGAAATTATGCTATTCCTAATTTTATTTTGTTAAATATTCCTGTCCATATTAATTATATATATTAAAAATATTACAATCGAGTAACTATAGTCAATTTAAAAAAGAATTAACGGTTAAATACTAACCCATTATTGCAGATGAAATGGGAAAAAGATGAGAAGCAACCAATTACAGAAACCTGTCTTGTTGAAAACACAGAAACACAGTCGACTTTATCCATTCCTAAATGCGGTAGAGACCACAGTGGAAAATACACAATCATATGTAAAAATCCCGGTGGAACCAAATCTGCTTTTTGCAAAGTCATTGTCAAAGGTACTAATGTTTTGTATTCCTACTTACAACTTTTATGAACTGAACAGTCATTCTAACTGTAAAAATAATTTTCAGATACTCCTGGACCACCAGAAGAACTTACAGTATCACATGTGACTAAAAGATCAGCAAGACTGAATTGGAAGCCACCCACCAACGATGGTGGCTCGAAAATTCAGAAATATATTATTGAAAAACGCAGTGCAGATGGACGCGCATGGATCAAGGTCAGTAAAATATATCACTTTTTATAATTGTTTTTGAAATCGAGTTTTATGTGTGTTCCAGAACAATAAACTTAATTACGCTATGATATCTAATTGAAATACATGATCCATCTAAACTTTTTGTTATACCAGGTCGATGCTTCCATGTCTGGAACTCAATGTACACTCAGTGAGCTTATTGAAGGACAACGATTCTTTTTCCGAGTTAGTGCTCTGAATGCAATCGGTGAAGGACCACCTGTAGAGACGAAAGAATCAACTCTTATCAGAGATCCAGTTTCACCACCGGATCCGCCAGCCCATCTCAGAGTTACTGGAGCAAGTGCCACAAGTGTGTCATTGCAATGGAATGTTCCTCAATCTCTTGGAAACTTGCCATTGAAAACATACATCATCGAGAGACTGACACAAGAGGAGGTAGATGGCAAAATGGTGGACAAGTGGATAAGGTTCGTATACATACGCAAAATTTTTGTGAGCTTTTAACTTGACGTACTTTTCTTTAAAATGTACAATTTGTTGCAGATGTAACAAGGAGGATGTTATGCAAACAACACACATCGTTACTGGACTTGCTGATAAAGACACTCCAACATTCAGAGTCATTGCAGCAAATGAAGCTGGAACTAGCAGGCCTTCTAATACGGTCGGACCAATCCAATGCAAAGATGAAATAGGTAAGGAATCTGGATCATTGGTTATATTTTTCACTGTAATTTGGGATTTAGCTGTAATTTATGACTCGTACATTCATAATGATTCTTATTCTATATTTGTTTAAACTTGTTTAGTGTTTCCAACTGTTGATGCCGTGGAATTCAAAGAACTTGAAGTTGGTTCAACTATTGATTTGTTTGCCAAATACAAAGGTAAACCTACGCCTGAAATCACATGGATCTTGAATGAACAGAAACTTGAACCTACAGACAGGTAAGAATGATCTCACGATTAGAAATCTTTTCGAGAATTTGAACTCCAGTTTTTTGTACATTGGCGTTATGAGAATTCAATAAAATGAATTTATCAAAACAAAGCAAAATCCATAAAAATCGGGTGACACTCATTTTAATACGGACTTAGTTAAATAAGTACCATACTCCATTGATACAATATTTCTACAGACTGTCTTTCCACACATCTGATGCAACATCCAATCTGATAATCACAAATGCTACTCGAGAGGACTGTGGTGTCTACCAAGTTATTGCAAAGAATGAAGCCGGACAGGCATCAAAGAACATCAAAGTCAATATTCTTGGTAAGAGATTTCAAACATCTCTAAAAACTAATTCTTATTAAATGTTCAAAAATTATACATACTTTTGATATGTATTTTGATACAGTAAAACAAACAGTGATTTAGCATAATTGCAATAAAACAAGAAATCTTTTTGCGTATGTCAGGCCTTAGTCAGGAATAAATATATTGATTTGATATGAATTCACTTTGAACCTCTGTTACAGGTAAACCAGGTGTTCCAGAGGAGCCTTTTGAATTCACTTCTGTTTCTTCCACTGGCCTAACTCTGTCCTGGAATACTCCTAAAGATGACGGTGGTAGCAGGATCAGTCACTACACAGTTGAAAGATGTGAAGTTGGACGTGATTATTGGCACACTCTGGGAGACTTCAAAGATCTACGTCATGCAGATACCGGACTTAAGAAAGGAAAGAAATACACATACAGAATCAGGTTTGTCTTTGTTTTGTGGGATTAAAAATTTTTAGTAAATTTCACATGACACATTTCAATATTGTGTTATGCAATAAACATCTTGAGGGGATAGCAATATTCAACTTTTATATAAATCAAAGTGCTTGTTTTTAGTTTATTGTACTTATTTTCTAGAGCCGTGAATAGCCTTGGAAAGTCTAATTGGGTTGAAACGGACATCGTTGAAGCTAAAGACCCATATGATCTTCCTGGAATTCCTGAAAATGTTGAAGTATCTGGAGTTAGCAAAGACGCCATGACTCTTTCATGGGAAGAACCAGAGAATGATGGTGGTGCTATGATTTCTGGATATGCTTTGGAAAAGAAATCCAGAATTAATCGAAAATGGAGCAAAGTCACAGATGAACAGGTTACAGGAACCCAATACCGAATCCGTGGGTTGACTGAGGGACAAGAATACACTTTCAGAGTTGCCGCAGTCAATGCTGCAGGTCAGGGTGAATTTAGTGAGCCAACTGAGCCAACGATCGCAAGGGTGCCAATTGGTAAGTATATATTCAATAACTAGTTTATTTTCAAGTGTAAATTTGTGTAAATTTACAATGATATTGAACCTTCAATGATTGTCTAACTTTTTATGTTCAGCACCACCTGGCATCCCAGTGCCTGTTGTAAATGATATGAGCAAAACTACAGTGTCTCTGAGTTGGACCCCTCCTGTTACTGATGGTGGATCTAAGATTAAGGGTTATATCGTGGAAACCCAAGAAGAAGGTATTGTATATTACTTACCGTAATATATTTATTATTTGTATAGTATATTGACTGTTTATGGAAACTGAAACGTTGGATTTTTTGTATAGTTTTTTAAACATTCGTTTGCCTTAGATGATTTGGTCATCACTAAATAAGTTGTTGATAATGTGGCTGTCATGAATATAATTTTCATCTTTAGGTCAAGAAGAATGGACAAAAGTATCTCCATATGAAGTCCGCACAACTGAATTTATAGTTGACAATTTGAAAGAAGGTGGAAAGTATAAATTTAGAGTTACAGCGGTTAATGCTGCTGGACCAGGACAACCAGGAGAAGTACCCGGTGTTATAACTGTAAAAGAAAAGACTGGTAAATTTTGAGTCGATAAAACAATTTCTGGACAAATAGTGTTCTTTGTGCTTAACTAAAATTTCTTAACATTTAGAATCTCCTGAAATTGACTTTGATGCTTCTGTTAAAGACCAGATTATAGTTCGCGCTGGAGGAGTCATTCGTATATACGCTTACATCAAAGGAAGACCAGAACCTGACATTGAATGGGAAAAAGATGGTAATATACCTACTTCATCACATTAGAATGCATTTGTTAACCAATCATAAATGCATAATTACATAACTAAGTTGAAATTTGGCAATATTCTTATATTATTTACACTCCAGGTGAACTTGTACCTGCTGAAGCAAGCATTGAGCAATCTGCAATCAGTAATACATTAGTAATCAAAGATTGCAACAGAGGACATTCAGGCAATTACACGATCATTGCGAAGAATCCAGCTGGGGAAAAGAGATTCGATGTTAATGTCCTTGTGCAGGATGTTCCTGGACCTTGTACCGACTTCCAATGTATCAATGCAACCAGAGATACAGTCTCTCTTTCTTGGTCGCCACCTGAAGATGAAGGTGGTTGTGCGATTACTAACTATGTACTTGAAAAGAGAGAATCTTCAAGAAAATCATGGACAAGAGTATCAATGACACTGACAAGGACATCGACTGTTGTACAGGTTGCTATACATTCTAATATTGCATTGACAATTAGAATAAGCTGATAGTAATGATTGTCTAAAATCACTAATTCTCTACTGTTTCATAGGACTTGATTGAAGGCGAATCTTACTTCTTTCGTGTATCAGCTGAAAATATGTTGGGAGTTGGACCAGGTGTAGAAAATAAAGAGGCACTTCTTGTAAAAGCTCCAGTCAGTAAGTATCGCAAAAATCTGATTCTCTAGCATTAAATCCCTGAAAATATGAAAAAATTAGTAACTCTATAGTAGGTGGTGCTAATATGTCAGTACATTTATAGTTTTGCTCCTCTAAACTGAACTTTGTGTTTTTTACGCTTTGTAATGCTTGCACAGAACCATGTCGTTTAGTAATATCGAAATTTTGCTGCAGCTGTTCCAAGTCGTCCAGATGATCTCAAAATCACTGATGCCAGAAAAGATACAGTCAGTTTGAAATGGAAGGCTCCTAAATCTGATGGTGGATTACCAGTCACTGAATACATCATTGAGAAACGACAAGTTGGAAAAGAAGAATATGTTCCAGCTACAGAGGAAGTTGTTTCTGAAACTTTCCATGTTGTAAAAGGATTCAAAGAAGGAGATCACTTTGAATTCAGAGTTCTCGCTAAAAATGAGATCGGCGTTGGTCTTCCATCGTTCCCAACTAAACCAGTTATCTGCAGAGACATTAACGGTAAGTACTAGTCAATGCAAGTCTGTCTCCAACGCCAAAGAAGTCATTAGGGTCATATTATAGAGAAATCAAAACTCTTGTAGAAACCGTCCCAGAAACTTTTGGATATAACCATACCAAACAGTTCAAATGAAACAAAAATTTAAATTTTTTTTCATTGTTTGTAATCGAAGAATTTATGAGTTCTATTTTTGCGGGTAACCCTGTATAATATCAATTTTGCCATCTACGAATAAACATTTAAATCTGAATGGTTTACAACCTATTAATCAGAGTAAAAAGTTGGGACATTTGGATTTTTATGTACATTCGCTCAATTCAATTGTTGACACATTTTTATTGTTTTTTGTAGCTCAAGCTGTTTTTTTTTCTTTAGAACCACCAACTCTGGATCTTCAAGGTCGGGATAAAATTGTGGTTAAAGTTGGTGATGAATATCGTGTAAATGTCAAATTTACTGGCAAACCTCAACCTACCATTACATGGGATAGAGATGGAACTGATGTTGCTACTGATGACAGGGTTAAGGTATATATACTTATTTAAATGTGCAGGCTTATGATATTTAACCCATTGGGTGTAAAAACTATCCATAATTACCATTTAATATTCAGATTAAAACCATTGAAACATCCAGCACACTTGAAGTATCCAAAGGAGATAGAACTGACACTGGATTGTATAAAATTACTGCAAGTAATACTGGCGGACAACGCGATACCAAAGTGTACATTGCAGTTGTTGGTAAGTATATTTTCTAATTGTGTAATACTACACAATATCAGATCAAATGCATCCTTCACTACAACTGAATTACAATCTCTTTTGTTTGTCAAATTAATTTTTTATTCTTTAATCAGATAAACCACAACCTCCTGAAGACCTCGAAGTGAAAGAAGTAACAAAAGAATATGTTATTCTAACCTGGAATGCTCCTAGCGATAATGGTGGAACTGAAATTCTGAACTACGTCATTGAAAGGAGAGGTAAACGACTAATTTTAAAACTATAGTTGATAGTTATTGAATCAAGCTAAAGCAGGCCATACCTGTCTATTTATTGTAGAATAAAGTGATTCTATATTTGTTTGTATTTTAGTACACCTTCATAATCTAGGAAAGCTGTGATCTTATATGAGCTGGTAATTAACGTGGTATTACTTCTATCTAACAGAAATCTCCAGAAATGTGTGGTACACTGTAAATGCCAGCACTCTCAAAACAGAAATGAAAGTTGGCAAACTTGCTGAAGGAAATGAATATATATTCAGAGTTATGGCTGAAAACGCTCAAGGACGCTCTGAGCCTGTTGAAACGCAGGGGGTTGTCGCAAAGGATCGATACCGTTAGTAGATGTTTACCATCCTAGTATTGTCAAATTGAATGTAACTGGGGATCACCCTGATTTAGCTATATCTAAATCAACCAACAAACAAGAATGTTAATTCATTTACTGTATAATGTATATTTGAATGAAATGTATAATATATTGCTAAATATGCAGCTAAATTAAAGTTGTGTGTAAATAGTACTGTAGCTCTATTTTGATAGTTGATAAACTGAACTAGTGGAAATTTTCATCATTTTCTGAAGAAATTGCTTAAGTGTAGACTTCATATTGCATAATATTAACCTTGCTTCTTCGTTGAATTTTTAGGAGTGCCAGATGCCCCAGACTCCCTTGTTGTGAAAGAGATTTATAAAAACAATGCTCAATTAGAATGGAATGAACCATACGATGGTGGTAAAGAAATTTTCAATTACATTGTTGAACGACGTGAAACCAAGAGCACAAGATGGATGCGAGTTACCAAGGTTTGGATTGATATTTATTAGTATTACTTGAGTTTTATAGTAAATGTGACTGCTGCCATTCTGCACAGTTGAACATGAAGAGTTGAATAAACTGTTTGTTTTCAGGATCTTATCAATGAAACTGCCTACAATGTTACTGGTTTATACAAAGGCAATGAATATGAATTCAGAGTTGCTGCTGAGAACAGTATGGGAATTGGTGCATATTCTCTTCCAACTAAACCTCTAACAGCTGAAGATCCTATCACACCACCTGATCCACCAATGCTTCCTGCTATTACAACTATTACTAAAAACTCTGTCGCTGTGACTTGGTCAAAACCAAGGTTTGTACTTTCATACTTTCATGTATTTTCATGAGCATGAATATAAACAAAACCGATAGGAGAAGTTGTATATCATATTTACACACTTTTTTTTAGAAACGATGGAGGTTCTCCTGTAATAGGGTACATCGTTGAGACCCAGAGAGCAGGAACAGAAGCTTGGAAGATGTGGTGTACACAGGAAACATTAAAAGATACTTCATTTACTATTCCTGACCTGATAGAAAACAATGAGTACAGAGTCCGTGTTTCTGCTGTAAACAAAGCTGGACAAAGTGAACCTGCTTATGTGAAAGGATCTGTTGTTGTACAAGAGAAGCTTGGTGAGACTTGTCAGTTTGTATGATCTAACAAGGGATGTCTTTGCTTATCTTAAATATGAAATACTAGATCAGTGGAAATTTAGTATTTTTCCATATGTGAATCAATGCCTCTTTTTTGAACAAAGCTTCCATCTGTTTAGAAATGCCAGAAATTGATCTTGATGCAAGCATTTCTCGTGATCAAACAGTCAAAGCAGGAACAACTGTAAATATCAAAGCAACTGTACGTGGAAATCCGTTCCCCACATTAACCTGGTCTCTCAATGATCAAGATTTGGACAAGGACCGTTGTGTGATTAAGGAAGATCAAAACACTGGTCTTGTTACCCTACAAATTGAAAAATCGGTAAGCGTATATTTTATCATTGAAGCAAATATCAATAATTGTGAATTCTCTTCCAGTCGTATCATAAAAATTACCGACTGTCTGGCAATATTCTAATGAAGTACCAGTTTTGTATGACATTCCCGTTTCTCTTTTTCCCCCTCACTCGTGTAACAAATAGTAGGTACATGAATCTGCTAGTAAAGAAAATCCCCTTGGATTCCTAGTATATACATACTTGAATCAATATGATCACATTGTATTTTTACAGGCAAGAACAGACAGTGGACGCTACACCTTAGTTGCTCAGAATCCAGCTGGACGTAAATCTTTATCAGTGATGATCAGTGTTTTGGATTCTCCAGCTCCACCATCACATATCAGGATCTCTGAGATTAGAAGCGATTCTTGTTACCTGAAATGGAAATCACCAAAAGACAATGGTGGTGCTGTTGTTACCAACTATAAGTGAGATTAATAATATTTTAACATGTTGAATTTGATATTTACATTCAATAAGTTGAGAGAGGTAAAGTTACTCCAGAGTAACAAAACTCGTCGTTCTTGAATTTGACGTAGTTGTTACCAAAATTTGCTACTTAGCCCATCATTTTTTTGGAATTAGTCCTTAATCTAGTATCAATTTTTTAGAGTGGAAAAATCAAGCAAAGAAACTAAAGCGTGGAAACCAGTGTCTCTGTCGACACAAAAGACTAGTCTGTTGATTAACTATCTGACTGAAGGTCGAACGTACAAATTCAGGTATGTGCATTAAAAATTGGTTCTATTTTTCTTTCATTCAAATATTTTCACCAATCTACTTTTAAGGATAATCATGACATTGATTCATTGATTATAATGGTGCAACTCATATTTTTAGAATTGCTGCTGAGAATCAGTTTGGCTGCAGTGATTGGGCAATGTCAGAAGAAATTCTTGCCAGAAATCCAATCAAGGCTCCTGGTCCACCAAAAGATCTCGAAATTGTTGATGTGGACAAGAATTCATTAACAGTGGCTTGGTCTAAACCTGACAGAGATGGAGGATGCCCAGTAGCCGGTAAACATTTAGTATTTAGAGAATTCTATTTTAAAAATTGTCCCGTTGCTAACAACATAAAGTTACAATATCAACTTGTGTTTTGGTTTTTGAATGAGATTGTTGTTAAATTCAAACATTGCTTTTCCACGGTGAATTGAAATTGCCTGATGAACTGCAGAATCTACTGAATAACATCATGGGTATAACACTAATAAATTATCCTTGCATCATTTTGAAATTCATCTTCATTTTCAGAATACATCGTGGACTATTGCATTATGGGTATTGAGTCTGAAATAGATATGCTGAGGAAATCAGGTGTTCAAGTTCCGGTTATTGATGAAAACTGGATTCATTTTGACAACATTAGCGAAATGAAATGTGTTATTCCAGGTACTTTAGATTTTCTTTATAATTGTTCATAAAGTTTTTTCATTGAATCGTATCCTTGTAATGTTGCATTTCTCATTGCACTAAAAATAGATGTGTGAGATTTTTCCAAAAAATGTTCATTTTCTGATTTAGATTTGAAAGAAGGAACTCTCTACAAAGTTCGTGTTCGTGCAGTAAACGAAGCTGGAGAAAGCAGACCCGATCATACTTCTGTTCTTGCACCAAAGCAAAAACTTGTTCTCCCAACTGTAGAATTGGATTTGAAAGCACAAGACGGACTTTCAGGTAAGATAACTTCGCGAAAGTCTTGTTTTTACTGGGCATTAATTTCGCAAAATACTCATGTTTAAGAATGTTACAGATATTGATGTTGAAACTAAGATAATTTTCGTCATTGGTATAACTATCTATAAATATATGTGATCTTGTTGTATACTGCATATAGTAGGACTGATGCTATTTTTTCTGAAAACATTATAATTTGTGATTACTAATATTTTAGTACGTGCTGGTACTACTGTTCGCATATCTGCTAAATTCTCTGGAGTGCCGAAGCCTGAAGTCAAGTGGAGTAAAGTTGATGGTACAATACTTGAAGCAAGTGATACATTCAGCATTGATACTGACGATAGTTCCACTGTCTTGACAATGAAAAATGTTCAAAGATCAGATTCAGGAGATTTCACAATTTCTGTACAGAATGAAGCTGGTATCAAAGCTGCATCTGCTCATGTCAATGTGCTAGGTAAAATGTTTTCCGATTGAGCGAAACAATAAAATATAAGGATATATAAACGAGATAATTTTTACAGTTTATATATAACATTCAAATAAGTACTTTGTGAAATATTCAAGGGTAATAATAGTATGTTTAATGATATACCTAAGTATTGAAAATAATATGGAAAATTATGATAATTAATATTTTATCAACCAATTCGTAATCGAGATTATAGATATTAGAATAAAGTTCATTTATTACTTTTTGCGATATTGAGCTCGCCTCTAACGTGTATAGTGTCAGGAAGAATTACTGATTTTATTTATAAACATTGAAACGTAGACCGTCCATCACCACCTATTGGACCTCTCAATATTGTTGAAATGACTCCTGAATATGCCGTCATATCATGGCGTGAACCGAAGGATGATGGTGGATCTCCAATAACAAGCTATGTTGTTGAGAAGAAAGATACATCTAAACAGGTAATGTTAGCATCATTCACTCTTCCGAAAAACTTGAAAAATGACATTCAATTGGTAAATTTTGTGAGTATGTGCTTTGATATGACAAGTCATAAGTTATTCTTTCATTCAAGTAATAATAATATTTCATTTGATTTCAGACATGGGGTATTGTGAGCTCGAAAGGCACAAGGACAAAGTGCAAAGTACCAAGACTTATTTCAGGGAAAGAATATTTATTCAGAGTAAAAGCTGAGAATAAATATGGTGTCAGCGATGAACTAGAATCAGCTCCTGAAGTTGCAAAACATTCATTCGGTAAGTAGCAACTACTTCTGTTTTTGTAATTGTAAGTTTCTGTTTCTAAGAATATTACTATTTTAACTAGGAACATATAGCTGTAAAGGTACCAGATTACTTGAATATGCATGCATCTGTGGCAATAGAACGCCTATGAAAACAGAGGAAATTGACCCGTGCCTGTTGTATATATATATGAGTGTTCAGTATGACACATAGCACATAAAATATCAATGTTTGACTAACCAATTCCAATGACCATTTTCAGATGTTCCAGCTGCACCTGCTGCACCAACATTAACTGAAGTATCTGAAACAGCATGTACTGTCCATTGGCAGTCTCCTGAATCGGATGGAGGAAACCCAGTGACTGGGTGAGATAAATTTATACTAATGATATTATGATACTAATTCTGGGGTTTGAAGAGAATCGAAATATGTAGTTCTAAATTTTTTTCTCTTATAGATTTTATGTTGAACGCCTGGACAAGCAAACTGAAAAATGGTCAAAGATTTCTCATGAACCTTTGTCAGGATACAGTGTCCGGGTTAAAGGACTGATAGAAAAACGTCTTTATGCATTCCGTGTGTATGCTGAGAATGAAGCTGGAATTAGTCAACCTTCCCTTGAATCTGAGATCATTAAGGCTTCACGTCCAATGAGTAAGTACCAGAATTTGCCCTGATATCTTCTATATTTTCGTTTGAATAAACTTTTAATGAACTTATTACAGCCGTCCCTGGACCACCTATCAATCCCACTGTTGTCGATTTTGACAAATCATCTGCTGTTCTGAAATGGCAGAAACCATTGAAGGATGGTGGAAGCTCAATCCTTGGATATTTCGTTGAATGCCAAATTCAAGAAGGCGACAAGCCAGTGTGGCAGGCAATCAATAAGAAAGTTGTTGCTGCATGCCAATACACAGCAAAGAAACTTGTGGAAGGCAAAGAATACAGGTACAATTGCATAGTTTAATATAGTTCTTAAATAACTTTGTGAACAATTTTTAAAAAAGTTACTTGTAAATGAAACATAAGATTGAAATCTCATTACTTTTATTATAACTTAATGTTCACAATAAATTTTAGATTCAGAGTCAGTGCACTGAATGAAGTTGGTGAAGGAGAATCAAAAGAAGTTGATGGAACATTTGTGATCAAAGACCAAATTGAAGAACCTGTTATTGAACTTGATGCTGCAATGTCTGGTCGTATCAAATTCCGTGCTGGACAAACTATCAAGTTATTTGCTCGTGTCAGTGGAAAACCAGAGCCAACAGTTGAATGGATGTTTGGTGATAAGACCATTGATGACAAAAGAGCTCAAATCGAGAAGTAAGATCTGAAGTTTTATAAAAAATTAAACAACAAAATATTATTCATTTTATGCCCTTTTATGTTTTTATAATTTGATTTGAAAATTTGAAATGGAAGAAAGGAAATGTACGGCTTTATACTATATCTTTTATGTTTTTATAATTTGATTTGAAAATTTGAAATGGAAGAAAGGAAATGTACGGCTTTATACTATATCTTGTGTTTTAATCATGAGACTCTTGTTCTCAGGACTGATACTGGATATACTCTTACAATGAAAAATGCACAACGTTCTGATACCGGATCTTATATAATAAAGGCATCAAATGAAGCCGGTGAGAAGCAAGCCATGCTTGACATCAATGTTGTTGGTGAGTTAAAACTATTTTTATTGAATATTTTTATGGTTATATTTTCCATTATATTAAAACATTTGATATTGTATTCTTTTTATGGAAGTAGATGTTTTTCTATTTAACGCAATCTTTTTCTTTGAACCTTCAGATAAACCTGGTCAATGCAAAAATCTTACTGTCAGTTATGTGACTAAAAATTCATGCATTGTCAAGTGGGATTATCCGGATGATGATGGTGGTGCAGATATCACCGGTTTCACTCTAGAATTGAAGGAACCTTCATCTGCTGGATTGATGTCTTTGGGATGGACAATCATATCTTCAGAAGGTTTGTATAATAAAAGTTGATTTAAAAAAATTTCAGTTTATCATGTATTTGTATATATGGGAAATTCTGAACAATTTTGGTGTATTTTTCAAGTATTCTTCATTTTTAGGCACAAAAAAGATGATAAAGGTTTCTCTGCTGGAAAATCACCAATATATGTTCAGAGTGTCTGCTGAAAACAAGTGTGGGGTGGGAGAGCCCCTGGAATATGAGAAAGCTATCATTGCTACTGATCCAATTCAAGTAAGTTGTTTCATTCTAGTTGAAATTGATAGAAAAATTGACGTAATCACATAGTAGGAAAAGTCAGCAATAAATAATGTGTTTGCCTTCTTTACAGGTACCACAACCCCCACGCAATGCGAAAATTGTTTCAACTACTCAAAATGCTGTCTCTTTGACTTGGAACAAACCAGAATGGGATGGTGGAAGTCCAGTTATTTCTTATCAAATTGATGCAACAAAACGTGGAACTGAAGAACCTTTAGAATTTGATACCAAATCGGATGAGTGTTCTTTCACGTAAGATTTGAACATTTCTAATCATTTTATTGAAAAATAGCTGATATAATCCATTCAGAAAAACATCTATACAATATCTGCTCAAAATCGTTACTAGAAAAACAAATGTTCTGTATCGTTAAAATTCAATCAATAATATTGACTTTGGGGAGAATTCAGTTTATTAGCTTGAGTATTTGAATTTTGCTTGAAATCTAGAAAAGTAATGTAATTTGTATTACAGTGTTTCTGACTTAGAGGAAAATGCTCAATACCGATTTGAAGTAATGGCAATTAACAAGCAAGGTATGAGTGAACCATGTGTCATTCAAGACTATGTAACAATTCGTGAAGATACGGAAGCTCCGAAGGTTGAGATCACAACTTCGCAAGTCAAAGGAACTATCATTGTCAGAGCTTCGACTGATATCATCATTGCAGCAAAGGTAAATTGGAAACATCTTTTATTCAGTTTCCTTAATTTTTTGACTGCTCCCATACTCATAATATTGGCTAATATTTTTATCAAGGTTACTGGACGTCCAACTCCAGAGTCTAAATGGACTCTCGATGGAAATGACTTATTCAAGGTAGCCAGATCAAGTATAAAGTCTGGCGAAGACTTTTCTAAAATTACGATCAAAAATGCAACAAGAAAAGATGTTGGAACCTATGTTCTTACTGCAGAAAACAAATGTGGAAAAGCTAAGACATCAGTTAAAGTAAACGTCATTGGTGAGCTAAAAATCTTCATTGTAACTGTACTCTGGGAAATAGCAAATGCAAACAGAACAGGGTAAAGCATAATTTAATGTTATCAATAGTAAAAGTACTATTTTCCATCTAGAATTGTTCTGTCTATTTTCACAGACAAGCCAGGACCTTGCACTGGACCTCTCAACATCATTTCAGTTCAGAAGGATAAATGCACAGTATCATGGGCAGCACCTGAAGATAATGGCGGATGCGAAATCACCAACTACTTGCTTGAGAAATGCGAGACCAGTAAAATGGTAATACTAATTCTCTATATTACGGTATATTTTATTAATTGCTAGATTTGTACATGCTATAATTAATTACCCTTTTCTTTTAGATTTGGTCGGTTGTTTCATCGTCTGTTACAGCTTGTGCATTTCAAGTACCAAGGCTTGTTGAAGGAAATGAATATATATTCAGAGTGAAAGCTGAGAACAAAATGGGTGTTGGACCAGCTATTGAATCTGTCCCTGTTGTAGCAAAGAGTCCATATGGTATTTTGAAAATATTTATTCAACATAAATAGACTATTGCTGCTGGCACTGCTGTATTACAATTACTGATTGCATACTTGAATATTCATTTGGTGAATATTCATTAACCTATCTAACAACTTCGAATATATATTATTTGATGAATTTTGGACATGCTGACAAGAAGACACGCTTGGGAATAGTTCTAATAATAACAAAATTTTGCATTCCATAAATTGTATTTGTCACTGAAGTATGCAGTCGAGTTTACAACATATTTTTAATTACCAATTCTATTTAGACAAACCTGGTGCACCAAATAAACCAGAAATTACCAAAGTTGGGAAAGATAATGCCATGGTTACATGGTCTGCACCTGACAATGATGGTGGTCGTGAAATATCTGGTTATTATGTGGAAAAACGTGAGAAGAGAGGTGTACGTTGGTCACCTTGCAATACCAAGGCAACTATGGACAGGAGGTATAGATTTTTCTTTTTTTCTTCAAGGATTATTATATTTTCCGGCTGTTTTACATGAACATATACTTTACTAGATTGAATGTTACTGGACTTCTCGAAGGATATGAATATCAGTTCAGAGTCAAAGCTGAAAACGAGATTGGAATTGGAGAACCGAGCGAACCATCCAAACCAGTTATTGCTAAGGAGCTTGTTGAAGTACCAGGGCCTCCTTCCAATCCTAAAGTTGTCGATACAACCAGGTTTGTTATTTTTACTTGGTTGAAAAAAATATGGTTGTGCAATGATTTTTCAGTTTAAATGAATTCTAATCATACATCCACTCTTTATTTATTCTTACCAACTTTTCAGATCATCTGTTACTGTAAAATGGGGAGTTCCTGCTTTTGATGGTGGGTCAAAGATCATGGGTTACATTCTTGAATCCAGTGTCGAAGGCGAAGACGATTGGTCTAAGAGCAATGTTGGTGTAGGTCCCATGCAATCAACTGAATTTACTGTTCCTGGATTAAGGGCTGAAAAATCATACGTATTCAGAGTAGCTGCTATCAATGCTGTGGGCACTGGAGCCTATGCTTTTGTAAGTCAAGTATATATGTGACTAGGAAGTGTGATTAGTAAGAAACTAAGCAAATCTTTACATGAATTCTTATTGGCAATTTTCTACTTTTGAATATTGTCATATTCCGCTAATTTTTAAATCTCAACTTTGTACCAGGTTCCTGGATCTGTTCAACCCAAAGAAATCTTGGAAGAACCTGATATTGATCTTGATGCAGAAATGAGAAAGAATATTGAACTTAAAGCCGGACTCACTCTCAGATTATTTGCTACAATTTCTGGTCGACCAGCACCGGAGATTACATGGACAAAACAGGTTGGTGTTTAATGTGAAAATTCAAGCTTCTTGCTCGCATGTAGTATATGGTTTGTATTCAAACCTTAACACTTTTTTTCCTTTTTTTGTAGGGCTTGCCTTTGACAAGGAGAGCTGAAGTCGACACCAAAGATTACATGACGACTGTCATTGTACCAGACACTAGCAGAGAAGATTCTGGAAAATATACTTTGACTTTGAGCAATGCCAAAGGAACTAAATCTATCAATATCAACGTGAAAATTCTAGGTAAGCCAAGATCCATTTAACTGTCCTCTTTTAATCATGATGTTGAATAGATTGGTAAAATACGCTAATCATGTTATGAGGCATTATAATGTTAAATATCATGTTAAAAAAAAGATTTATTGGTGTGGTTGGATGATAGGAAAGTTTTATACTTTACACATTTATAAATTTGTGATTTTTTATTTTAGATTCTCCTGGACCAGTCTCAAACATAATCATCAAGGACATAACTTCAACTTCAGCGCAAGTATCATGGACTCCACCTGACAATGATGGTGGTTCTGAAGTTTACAATTACATTGTTGAGAAACGTGAAGCGGACAAAAAGACCTGGTCGACTGCCACAACTACTTGTTCAAAAACTGCCTTCAGGTACTATATTATAATATATTTGGTAGCTGGGGAATATATATTTATAGTATCAGGGTGGGTTAGCAGACTATCCAGTAGTGTAAAAATGTCTATCACCAATGTTCAACGTCATTTGAAGACCGTATAATAAAATTTATAAATTGAGAGTAACGAAAACTTGGGATTCCTTGTGATTGGCATTTGTATTTCAATATCTATTTTTACTATGTGACTAGCTAAATTATAATATGAATTCATTTTTAGAGTTCCTAAGCTTATTGAAGGTAAAGACTACTACTTCAGAGTATTGGCTGAAAACAACTATGGTATTGGAGTTCCTGCTGAAACTACAAAACCAGTCAGAGCAAGGGATCCAATAAGTAAGATTTACTTCTTCATGTATACTATAGGATATCTATACTTCAGTAAGTACAAATCCTATATTTCAACAGAAAATTTAATTTGTTTTCATTCTTTCAGAGTATATTTTAATGTGATGTCATTGGTTTCAAAATTGCCTTTAAAATAAATCTGATATTCAAATAACTCTTCGTATTATTTTACAGCTGAACCTGGACCCGTTAACAGACTTCGTGTCACTGATATTGGAAAATCCTCAGTTTCTCTGACTTGGGTGAAACCAGATCAAACCGGAGGTGGACGAATTACAGGATATCTTGTTGAATACTTGGTAAGCATATAAATAGTTGATGTCACGATAAGTACACTACTTTTACAAAGCCTTTCAGAGAAAGGTAAATATTTACTCTTGATACATGAATAAACCTTGATGTAATGTGCTTCCAGGGCGAAGGAAAGACTCAGTGGTCGCTTTTCCGCACTGTTGTGGAAACGGAAGTAACAGTTGTTCAACTTGTGACTGGAAACAAATATCAATTCCGTGTCAAAGCTAGAAATGAGGAACTTGAAGGTCCTGCACGTGAAACTGAAATTTTGGAGGTGAAAGAACCTGCAGGTATGACAATATTGTTTCAGTCAGGAATAATTAATTTGCCAAAAACGTCAAAATTTAACTCTAGTTGGTAAGTCCCATCTCATTTCAATCAGAATTATTACAGTATGTCATGTTATCTCTCAATAACCAGGATGTCTTGTTCCTTTTTCTTTATAGAATCTCCAATTGTGACTCTTCCGAAAGAAATCAAAATCCGGGCAGAAGAAAAACTTCTTATTGAAGGCACTGTTTCTGGCAAGCCACATCCAGTAACTTACTGGCTAAGAAATGGTAAAGAACTGATTGAAAGTGAAAAGCTTTTGCTTCGCAAATCTGGAGCTTCTGTATCTTTGACTTTGCCAAATGCTCATCGATCAGATTCAGGAGAATACACTCTACGGGCTGAAAACATTCATGGCAAAGTGGACACCGTTGTTAAAGTAGAAGTTCTGGGTAAGTTGGATTTTTCAAGTAATTTTTCATTTTGTACATTGAAATGTAATTATGGGGCTGTCAAAATCTAATTTAAGAAACTATTTCATCGTATTTTGTTTCCATTTTTAGATCGGCCAAGTGCACCAAATGGGCCAGTCGAATTCAAAGATATTAATATAGATTCTGTAACACTAGTTTGGCAAGCACCGGAAGATGATGGTGGCTGTCCAATTAGCAACTATATTGTGGAAATGTCGGAGGCTGAATTCCCTGGTTTCCAGGTATGCTTGAGGGCCTTTTTCTGTAATGGAGTGACTTGCAACCTGAAGAACAACTGCATTTATATTGGCAAGCGTTATATATACCAAATATTCTACCATTTTGTTCAAACAGGTCGTCAGCAGTACTGTGTCGCGTACAACTCTTCGTGTGCCAAGACTTACAAAGGACTGTGAATATATATTCAGAATTAAGGCTGAAAATAAGTGTGGTTTAAGCGAAGCCTTGACATCTGAACTTGTCAAAGCATCCTACCCCTTCGGTAAGTTTAGAATATGTCTCAATTGATAGCTCAATTCACAACTTGTTCAATCTGTCACATGAGTATGATAATGTCGTACTACTGTAGAAAATAAATTTTGACTCTTCAGCTGGTTAAAACAGGTATATGATACATAGCATGTAGTCATCTAACCCATTTTCTGCCATTCAACAGAGCCTCCAGGCCCACCACAAGACTTGATTGTTAGCAAAATTGGAAAGGAAGCAGCAACACTCACTTGGGAACCACCAGAAAGTGATGGTGGAAACCAAATTGATGGATACAACTTGGAACGAAAGGAATCAAATAGCTTATTGTGGACACAAGTCACCAAGGTACCATTATAAAAACTATTGATTGACCTTGCCTATTCAGTCCATACCTGTTTTAAATCTTCAATTCGTTTTTTTTTTATTTATGCGATGTTGAAAAATTGAAATTTTTGTTTTTAGAATCCTGTTAAAAGACGTGAATACATAGATACTGGCTTAGTTGAAGGATTAGAATACACATTCAGAGTACAAGCTAGTAATACTGCTGGATTTGGACCTTTCTGTGATGCCACTGAACCAAAGGTTGCCAGAGATCCTTGTGGTAAGTTTATTGGTTTGTAGTGTGTAATACGGTGGGATTATGTATCACTCAGTCAAGAAAAGAAAAGAAAATGAGTCGACTAATCAGAGGTAAAAATTTTAGTTTAGCTCGAAGGAAATTGTCAACTGGAATATCCGTAAACAGTTTTCTTTAGGGGTTGCATGCGTGTGGTGGAAGGTAGCCAAGCAGAGACAAGCCTTCTGGTAACAGGATTTATCAATTTATGAAGAAGATTCATTTAAGGCTTTGGCAGTTGAGCAAATAGCCATACACATTATTCATACATCAACATTTCATTTTTATTCCAGATGCTCCTGGCAAACCTGTGATCGTAGATGTGACTAACACATCAGTGCAACTCAAATGGGCTGCACCAATAAACAGTGGGGGATCGAGAATTATTGGATATGTTGTTGAAAAACAAAGATTACCAGATACAAAGTGGAGCTTGGCTGTAGCTACAAGGTACATATTATTCATTTGGAAGTCACTTTTAAACTTAGGTTTCATGCAATTATTTTCCTTTATCCCTCTTTCCCTCATTCATGTTCCATTTCTATAACATAAAACATTTTTATCTTTTTATTTCATTTTAGAACTCCTGATGCTTTTGTAACTTTGACTGATCTTGAAGAAGGTGAACGATACTGTTTCAGAGTTTGTGCTAAAACAACAATCGTTACTTCACCATTCTCAGAAGAAACTGAAGCGATTTTAATCAGACAAGCTATCGGTAAACCCATTAGTTTAATTAGCCAAAGTCCATTCAAGTTAAATAAAATACTTCATATTATATTCTGAATATACGGTTATCACAGTAAATGTAGCATTAGTTTGCTAATAATCTACTAAAATGGGAAATATTAAATACTATCTTTAATTTTGAGTATGTCCAGTCTATAGAATAATGTTTACTATTTACAATTATGCGATTCATTACGATTGTTGTGTAAAATGAAGGAATTTCATTTACAGCATCTCCTAGAATCGATCTGGATGCCATGTGCAGGAATGGTGTTGAAGTTAGAGCTGGCCAAGATATTCTAATTGAAGCAACAATATTTGGCAAACCTAAGCCAACAGTGAAATGGACAAAAGATGACATTGAACTTAAGTCTTCTGCTGATGGAGCTATGAAAGTAGAAACATCATTAAACAGAACTAGCATTATTATTAAGTAAGTTTAATATTGAAAGTTGGATATAGTTTATAGTTATCAAGTCAATTTTATTTTTTCCAACCAGTAAAAAAAATATCACAAGTACAAATTACAAGAAAATGATAATTTACAGTTTTACTGGGGAAGGGAAGTTGCGGGAAACCAAAGCTGGTTATCGAGCAGCGACGCCCGAGGTTCTAATATCTAATTCAAAAAGTTTGAATTCTAGAGTTTTGAATATTCAGTATTTATCTTTTATTCTATCTATTCAATAGATCATCCAAAAGATCAGATTCTGGCAACTACATTCTGACTTTGGAAAATCCCAGTGGTACCATCACAGCTACAGTTAAATGCAAGGTCTTGGATGTTCCAGGAGCGCCGGAAAAACCAGCCAAGTTCTCAAATGTATTGGCCGATAAGTTGAAGCTTTCTTGGAATACACCACTCAGTGATGGTGGTGCTCCAGTGACCAATTACATTGTTGAAAAGTGAGTTTTTTTTTTGCACACATTGGTTGATTCGATTCAAAATAGGCAGGTTCAAAATGCTTTGTGAGTTTATTCAGACTTTATTATTATGTTGATTTTATATTTCAGGCGTGAAACATCTCGGCCAACCTGGGCAATTGTAAATGGCAATGTTATTGGAACTGATCTAGCTATAACCAAACTTGTGCAAGACCATGAATATGAATTCAGAATATGTGCTGAAAATAAATACGGAATTGGATCACCTCTTCTAACTGATCCTGTGATTGCAAAGAACCCCTTCAGTAAGTTTTTCATTTTTAAGGCACAATGAATATTTTTCAATTTTAATATGCAATATACACTGTATATCTTGGAACTAATATAGTTTTTTGTCAGCCAATTTTTAACCGATTTCTTTTCAGCTGTGCCAAGTGCTTGTGAAGCTCCTATTGTAACCAATGCAACTAAAGATCATATGACTGTTGCTTGGAAACTTCCTGAGAGTGATGGTGGAAAACCTATCACAGGTTATTACCTAGAAAAGAGAGAAACTAAAGCTGTGCAGTGGAACAAAGTGAACAGGTAATGTAAACCGGATAATTACTATTTTTGTTTTCATTTCAACGAATGACGTTGCTCTGTCAAATATGAATGAAAACAATATGATAGCTAGGATTCGTAGGGAGAATCTCATAAACAATATAAAGCAAATAGGTGAGTAGTCATTCTCGATATTATTGCTTAGTTATAATATTTCAAACCTATTTCATTACAGACGTCCTGTATCAGATCGCACACTAAAAGTAACTGGTTTGATGGAAGGTGCAGAATATGAATACAGAGTTATTGCAGAAAATGTGGCAGGAATGGGACAACCAAGCCAGGCTTCTAAACCAGCCAGTGCAGTTGACCCAACATGTAAGAATGTTTTGAAATTGTTTTACATTTCCATGAGATAATCTTTCAATAGTTGGAAATAATCTATCTATTCTGTCTGTTCAGATCCTCCAGCACCACCAGGCTTTCCCAAAGTTATCGATACAACTAGAAACTCTGTTGAAATTGCATGGACAAAACCAGCTTATGATGGTGGAAATGCAGTTACTGGCTATATTGTAGAAATGGCAAATCCAGAAAGCCCAGATGATTTCAGAAAGGTAGCTTCACCATCTATTACCAAGTACACAATGACTGGACTTCAAGAAGGCAGAGAATATCATTTTAGAGTGAAAGCGTACAATTCCATCGGAGAGTCTGAGCCAAGTGATGTACCAGACGCTGTTGTTCCCAAGGATATTCTGGGTAGGTACCAGCAGTGGATAATAACTTATTTTATGGCTGTAGAATATTAAACTATAAATTAATTTGTCTATCTTTGTTACAGAGTTACCATCATTCGAATTGGATGCAACGTTGACTAAAACAGTCTGGGTACGTGCTGGCAACACTATCAGACTATATTGCACTATCAAAGGTCGGCCTGCACCCAGAGCAAGCTGGTCTAAAGAAGGCGAAGAACTTCAGCTTGCCAGAACTGATATCAAGACTTCAGATTGGGATACCTTACTACTTATTCCAGATTGCAACAGGGATGATTCAGGTTTGTAAAATTTAAATGAAAATTTTTCCCCAGTACTTCAAAAATACTTTTTTAACTTGTTATTTTCTATTTTTTCAGGCAAATACATTCTTTCTCTTGAAAACTCCAGTGGCACAAAAACAGCTACTGTTACAGTAAGAGTCCAAGATTCTCCTGGACCCCCTGGACCTATTAAGGTCAAAGAAATTACATTGGAGTCTTGCGCAATTACTTGGGAAGCTCCAGTGAATGATGGTGGAGCTCCAGTGACTAACTATATTGTGGAAAAGAAAGAATCGACGAGAAAAGCTTGGTCTACTGTTGCAACTCAATGCACAAGAACATCATGCAATATTCAAAAATTGGAAGCTGGAAAAAGCTATCTCTTCAGGTATTCGGATATTATGGAATACTTATTTTAGTTGTTGACACAATATCTATAATTGTCTTGATAGACTACCAGTCATATTATTATTGACTAACTAAACTCATTGCTTCAGGGTTATGGCTGAAAATGAATTTGGAATTGGCATACCATGTGAGACTCCAGATCCGATCAAGATAACACAAGAACCAGGACCAGTACAGAAACTGGAGGTGGTCGACACTACTAAGACAACCGCAAAATTATCATGGGACAAACCATCTCATGATGGTGGAAGCAGAGTGTCTAGATATTTGATTGAAATGACTCCGAAGGACACGGAGGACTGGAAGGAAGTCTCTACAGTTAAAACATTGTCACATAAGGTATGCATAAGTGTTTTTTGTGTATTAAATTCAAGTCTATCAATAGATCTTTATTTTGAGAAATCTATATATAAATCATGCATAAACTTCTTTTTGTCCAATATTTGAAGGCACTTAATTATCACACAACATAATATTACCCTTAGAGTTGATCAGTAGCATATGCTTCGTGACTATACATTATTAACCAAGAATTATTAAGGATCATAAGGCTTTTTTGTACTAAATGTTATCAAGTCTATCAGTAGCATCTGTAACAATGCTTTACTTTATTAACTGCTAGTAATTAAGTAACTTTTCTATACTATATATTTTAACTTCTTTGTTTTTGTCAAATTTTCAAATGCATATAATTAACATACTTATTTTGTTTCTTCAGGTCACCGGACTGATCGAAAACCAGGAATATATCATTCGTGTTTCCGCAATAAACGAGGCTGGCACTGGTCAACCAAGAGAAAGATACTTTACAGCAAAAGACCAGGTTTGTGTTAAATTCAGTTTCCATGTTCTAAATTCAAAAAAATGAATTTAATTATTCAAAATAACATTTTTTTTAATACTAGTTATTTAAAATTACTTAGAAATTGTGTGCATGAGGATTCATTTTAAATATAACAGATTAATGATATCCTCTATTTGTTGCAGATTGAAGAGCCTGTTTTCGATCTTAGCAAGTTGCCAAATAAGACATTCTCGATCCGTGAAGGAACTCCAGCAAGAATAAAACTTCCTGTGACAGGAATTCCACAACCAGAATGTTCTTGGTCACAAGATGGCCAACCTGTCAAAGAAGACACCAGAGTTGGTTTTGAAACCACTGCAACCTCTTCTACTATGGTTCTAAAGGAAGCAAGAAGAGAGGATGCAGGTATGCTATTATATAATATATTATAACATGATTGTTTTACGTTATTCAATTATATGTTTTGAAAATGTCCAAGTCAATATTGCCTTTTGAAAGTTGACAGTGATTGTTGTAGCATTTTGCATTTAACCAAATTATATTAATATTTAATTTCAAAATTTATATTTCAGGTGCATATACTGTGACAGCATCGAATGCAGCTGGAAAGAGAACTTGCGATCTCAAAGTACTTGTTGTAGGCAAGCCAGGAGCACCAGATGGTAGACTTGACATTACTGAGCTTACTGCTGAATATGCTGTACTAAGCTGGAAGCCACCAAAAGATGATGGAGGTTAGATTTTTCATTCTTGTTTATTGCGAGTGTTATTATTTTTAAGCAATTCTGAGTGCAGCAATATGACGCCAGTTACATGATATCAAACTACTGAATATTCTATTATTAACATAGGATATCTAAGCACTTAAAGAAACTATCAATCTGCTGTGAATTTTTTTTAGGCTCTGAAATTACCAACTATGTTGTCGAAAAACGAGATATGATGACTGGTAACTGGACTTTGGTGACATCGTCTATTGCACGAACAACATGCAGGGTATCTGGACTTCTTGGGGGAAATGAATACACCTTCAGAGTTATGGCCGAAAACCGACATGGCATCAGCTCACCCGTTCTTTCAGACACAGTTATTGCAAAATATCCATTCGGTATGAATACTAGTCTAACTTAACTAAATTATATTACACTTTTATTCATTACTTCGAATAAACTAAAATCATTATTTTTGAATTATCATAGATGTTCCGCAGCCACCAACTGCTCCAGAGGTATCTAATATTAAACGAGATTCTATGGAAATTAGCTGGGAACCACCTGCTAAAGATGGAGGCTCTCCTATTACTGGATATATTCTAGAGATGAAAGAAAGAAACTCTATAATGTGGAAAAACATCTGCAAGACTCATAACATTGGTATGTTTAATTATTTTAGAATGTTTACTTTTATGCTCACGCAATATTGTATTTTGAGGAACTTGTTTAATATTCAATGATGCATTATATGTCACAGAATATCGGGTACATGGCCTCACAGAAGGGTTGGAATATCAATTCCGTGTGATGGCTCTCAATCAATCTGGACAATCTGAACCTTCACCATCCAGCACTGCACACTTTGCTTTGGATCCCATTGGTAAGCATGAATAATTGTTACATATACCTCGTGATGCTGATAGAAAAGACTGTAAACAATTTTGATCAATAACAAAAACACTTACTACATATAGTATCATTCCATCTTTATCCATTCTATCTGGATTAATAAATTTTTATGGATTGCTTCCATGCTATCCAAAATCCCATAGCTTAGTACACCACCCAAATGCTGAAAACAAAGGCTTCATGTTTGATACATTGAACATACATATATTGAACTCAAACCAGTGATTTGAGTAACCAAACTTGAATGGCAATTCTTATTTTAGATCCACCGTATAATCTGTCAGTGTATGGATCAACCAATGACTCTATTAGCCTGCGATGGGAAGTACCTAAATCGAATGGTGGACATAAAATCGTTGGATATGATATTGAAAAACAAAATCTTCCCGTGAAGCAATGGCTCAAATGTAATATCAGCAACATTTCAACTACTGATTTCACAGTAAGATATTTTCATATGCTTTGGCTCATCATGGTACTGTATATACATCATTATATATTTACAATAAATATTTCAAAGATGCCTTTGATGTATTTAATGTTACAATTTTGTATTGCAGGTTCCTAATCTGACTGCTGGGGACAATTATAATTTCCGTGTGATTGCAAAGAATGCTGCTGGAAATGCTTCAGAACCATCATATCCCACAGGAGCGATTGTATGCAAAGAAAAATTTGGTAACTATTTTAATTTATAACCAAAAGTATCAAATTGTTTCCAAGGGTACTAGATATGTTAGAATATTCTTTGGATAATTGAGCAAGAATCTATATTTGAAATGTCTGACAATCGCAAAATGTCGACAACAACGATGACTGCACTACATAAATTAAACCCACATGTTTCTTAAACATATTTCAATTTCGATACTCATAAATAAATAAATTCATTGAAAACTTATTCTGATTATATTTTGAAAATTTTCAGAAACTCCTTCAATTACACTGGATGCAAGTTTGATAGAAGGATTGACTGTAAGAGCTGGTCAAATCATTCAACTCAGAGCTGCAATTGAAGGAAAACCAGTCCCTAAAGGTTGGCTGAGTGGAAATAATTTGTGCCATCCAATTGTTTTACCCAGAGTAGTGCGATGTCTTCATAACATTTTTAAATGTACTTCCAGCAACTTGGACACTCAATGGTGATGACATCCGTGAACGTGAAGGATTAAAACTTGAGAAAACTATTACTCATGCAACTCTGATTGTGAAGGACGCAAAGTTGGTTCACAGTGGGGAATATGCACTTACAGCTTCTAATAAATATGGAACTAAAACTGTGACATGCAAAGTGAATGTTCTTGGTAAGACTAAAGCTCAGGGGATATGCTGTGTGTTGAGCCAACAGCCTTGTGTTGTCTTATTCAACATATTTACTTTTACAGACAAGCCTGGCCCGATTGAAGGACCGATCAAAATCAGTGGCATTTCTGCAGAGAAATGCAAGTTGGCATGGGGAGAACCGAAGCAAAATGGTGGAAGCACAGTCACTAACTATATTGTAGAAAAGCGTGAAACTAGCAGATTGTTATGGACAGCGGTAAGTTGTAGTTGTACTAATCAATTTAGCACTCAATGGTTATTCTAATTTCATAGAAACGGCTTGAACTTGGTTTTAAATTGCAGGTTGGGGAATCTGGAATGCATTGCAACATCGATTGCACAAAGTTGATTTCTGGAAATCAATACATATTTAGAGTTTCAGCTCAAAACAAATATGGAGTTGGACCACCTACTGAATCTGCACCTATTATTGCGAAAAATCAATTTGGTAAGAATCTATCAATATTTCTGATTATTCGTTGTAAAAGTAAAAGTAGTCATCAAGTTATACATTAAATATTGTTTTAGATGTTCCTGGTAAACCTGGAAAACCAGAGGTTACAAAGACAACTAGCAATTCTATGACTCTCACCTGGGAAAGACCTGCTTCAGATGGAGGCGATGAAATCATTGGCTACCATTTAGAAAGAAGAGCAAAGACTGGTTTGAAATGGATCAGGTAGTTTAAAGCTCTTCTCTGTATTAAATGCTTATTCATCATGACTGTGCGAAATGTGAAATTTGAAGCTTTGAAGCAAGTTAGTTTCTCTTCAAGAACATAGTCTTCAAAAGTCTTTAACTTTGGTTCCATTTTTATTCAGATGCAGCAGAGAGTCAGTACGTGAGAACAGACTCAGGGTGACTGGTCTAACTGAAAACAATGAATATGAATTCAGAGTTTCAGCTGAAAACAAAGCTGGCATTGGACCTGTTAGTGATACATCAGAGTTGGCAACTGCTCGAGATCCAATATGTAAGTGTGGTGGTAAAATGTATAACATCCGGATTCTTAAATTATTGTATTCAATGTCAGTCTGTCGTGTAAACAAACCTATATTAACTATATTTACAATACAGTATATTGATAATTGTGCTTATGCAACATTTTTTGTAATATTTTTATCACCGTTCCAGATGTTCCTGGCACTCCAAATGCTCCGAACATGAAGGATTCAACAAAGACATCAATTACTCTAGTGTGGCCAAAACCAACATACGATGGAGGTTCCAGAATCACAGAATACGAAGTTGAAATGGCTCTTGCAGGATCATTTGACTTTGTACCAGTTAGAAGTACTGTCAGGAAAATTGCAATGGAAGAATGCATCATACCGGACCTCAATGGGGATATAAAATACAGGTAAATAGGGGTGCTATGGTCAAGCCTGTTTTACCAGATTTGAGTTTAATATGCTTAGTCGAACAGATAAGCTAGGGATAGTTTACATTCATAAAGTAACTACAATGTAGTGTTTCAAACTTGATATGATTTTTCCATGTAATATAATACTGTTAATGTAATGTTCTCAAACATATTCAATTCTTACTGCAGGTTTAGAATCATTGCTATCAATGCAGCTGGAAAATCAGAGCCAGGTGCTGCCAGTAATGACATGAGTCCAGTTGATGTAATTGAAGCTCCAAACTATGAATTGGAAGCCGATATGCGTCAAACAATAACAGTCAGAGCCGGTGGTTCAATCCGCTTGTTCGTTACAATTCGTGGACGGCCAACACCAGAAATGACATGGACGAAAGAGGGTGGAATACCAACAGACCGCAGCTCTATTGAAAGTACTTCATCCTACAGTCTTTTGATTATAACCAATGCTAAGTGTAGCGATGCTGGAAAATATGAGCTTTTACTGGCTAATCCAGCTGGTACCAAAGTTGTTGGCATCAATGTCAAAGTTTTGGATGCTCCAGGACCAGTTCAAAACTTGGGTGTCAAGGATGTTACCAAGAATATGGTGTATTTGCAATGGGATGCTCCTAAACTTGACGGTGGTGCAGCAGTTACACAATACATAGTCGAGAAAAAACTCTCTACACGTAAGGCATGGTCGACAGTTTCTGCTGATGTTCAGAGAGAATCCTTCAAAGTCACTGGATTAGAAGAAGGTCAAGAATATTTGTTCAGAGTTATGGCAGAAAACAAATTCGGAATTGGTGAACCGGCTGAAACAAAAGATGTCATCCGAACTTCAGAGGTAAATTATTTTTCAATGTGTAAAAATTAGCTTCGGATAATATATATTTGCTTAGGAGTTCAAATTTAAAACACTTCCTAATCTTATCTTTTGTTTATACTTCAGCCGCCATCACCACCAAGAAGCATGTCTATAGCTAACGTTACTAAGAACTCTGTTACTCTAAACTGGACTAAACCTGACTCTGATGGAGGCAGTCCCGTCAATTCTTACATTGTCGAAATGCAAAGAACTGATTCAAATACATGGGTTGAAAAAGCTACAACAAACAAACAGAAGTGAGTGTTGATCAATTCAATAAAAATTCAGTTGACATTCTATACTAAACTATACCTAACTTATGTTTTATATATTTCAAAGTGATAAGAACATATTTACTTCTAGCTCTAAATGTTGATATTTTGTTTTAGTGCCACTGTTTCTGATCTCATCGAAGGGTATTCCTACAACTTCAGAGTTCGTGCTAGAAATGTTGTTGGAGTTGGTGAGCCAATTCAAACCATTCATCCTGTTATTGCTAAAGACGATGTTGCCAAGCCAGATGTCGACCTCAGTGCATTGTACATGGGATCAATCAATGCTAAGGCTGGATCAAATATTTCATTGAAGTTGCCTTTATTAGGTAATTATATTAAATTTATGGTGCTGTACGATTCAAATTAAAGGAGTCATAAACAGTATTATTCCTGAACAACTAAAATCGATATTTTGAAATCTAGTTTTGAGGATAAATATGTTTTAAACTGGCTAACAATATAATGATGATTTTATTTTCATATGACATTCATTATATTACATTTAGGTCAGCCAACACCTACAGTACAATGGCGTCGAAATGGTGAAAATTTAAAAGAAAGCCAACGAGTGAACTCTGAAACAGCTGGCAATGAAACCATACTCAATATAAGGAACTGTGAACGAGATGATGCAGGCACTTACGAAATTGTTGTTACAAATGCTACTGGAAGCAAAGTCATTCCTGTCAAGGTGAGTGCTTCAGCATTCCTTGATTTCATACGATGATTTGGCTAGAGTTAAGTCTTACTTTATTTTGTAGATTGTGGTTTTCGATCGACCAAGTGCACCTAAAGGTCCAATTGAGACTAGTAACATCACTGCTGATTCAGTTACATTGAACTGGCTTGCACCAGAACACGACGGAGCAGCACCTGTCAACAATTACATAGTTCAAAAGCGAGAAAAGGAGAGTGATAAATGGGTAGAGGTTGCTGGTGCCGTCGCCAGAACAACAATCAAAGTTTCACATCTAAAACGTGACCAGGAATATATTTTCAGAGTTAATGCTGAGAATAGATTCGGAAGGTCTGAACCTCTGGACTCTGCTCCAGTGCTAATTGAACACCCGTTCAAAGTTCCTGATGCTCCTGGTGAACCACAAATCATCAAATGCACAAGTGATTCTATACAACTAGAATGGGAACCACCAGTAAAGGATGGAGGTAATGGATTGATTAATAATAGATTGATAGTGTATGATTAACATAGCTGTTTTGAGAAGGTATTATATGAACTTAATCGGTTTCACAGGTGAAAAAATCTTTGCCTACCATGTTGAAAAGAAAGACCGAAATTCTATCTTGTGGACTCCTGCTATACGAGGACCTGTGAAGGGCAACACAGCAAGGGTAGGTTAATTAATTTCTTCTATATTTTTTAAAATGACTTGTATTATTGACACTCTATTTTTGCAGGTCACTGGACTCACTGAAAACCTTGAATATACCTTCCGTGTCTGTGCTGAAAACATGGCTGGAATTGGACAATTCAGTAAGGTTTCTGAAGCTGTGATTTGCAGAGATAAAATCGATGCCCCATCTCGTCCAGAAGTTACAGAAATTGGTAGAAACACTGTTACTCTTCAATGGAAGAAACCTGCATATGATGGCGGTGCCAGAATTACAGGTAATGTGCAGCACATGGTCTCAATTAATCACTTCAGAAAAATTATACATTGTTTACAACTTATGTATTGTTTTCAGGATACGTCATTGAACGAAGAGAACTACCTGATGGCCGTTGGTTGAAGTGCAACTTCAGCAATGTGTCGGATACCTCATTTACTATAACTGGATTGACTGAACAAAATGAATACATATTCAGGTAATGTGTGGAGCAATAAACAAATGTTTTTCATGTTCATGTTCATTTACACAAATCTTATAACGCATTTTGAAACGAATTGAATATCAATGTTACATGATTTATAAATCCCTAAAATGAATTTTCATATTCAAAGTGTTTGATAATATTTTCAACTATTTTTTTCAGAGTTTTGGCTAAAAATGTAGCCGGCTCCTCATCAGACTACTCTGAAGAATCATTCCCAGTAGTCTGCCGTGACGAAATTGCTCCACCAAGAATTGAGTTTGACGCTAAACTGAGAGACACACTAGTTGTGAAAGCTGGGGATACAGTCAAGCTTGAAGCACATATATCCGGTAAGTTTCATATTCATGTTTTTTTGTGTTTATGTGTAAGCAGAGGCTTATATCTAAAGAGCATTGATCTAAAAAATGGGGAACAGATATAGTACTAAATAATTTTGAGTCATTAATGTTTTAGGTAAACCACAACCTGAAATCAAGTGGGAGAAAGATAGCAAACCTGTTGAAGAAACGCCAGCTTTGAGTATTGTGAATACTGACAAGCTAAGCATGGTTCAAATCAAGGATGCAAAACGCACCGATTCTGGACAATACACTATCAACCTCAAAAATATCACTGGCTCTAGAAGCTTGAGTGTTAGCGTAAAGGTCCTTGATAGTCCAGGTCCACCTGACTCTGTCACTGTGTCTGATATATCTGCTGGACGTGCTAAACTTTCTTGGACTGCTCCATCTGATAATGGTGGGGCTATGGTCACTCATTATGTTGTGGAAAAACGGGAAACAAGCAGACTCACTTGGACACTTGTTGATAGCAATGTAAGCAAATCTGAAGGAAATATTCTGATTCTTTTGGTGAAAAATATTTTATTGTATTCAATTAATCATCTTTACACATGAACTGGTAAAGATGGTCGGCCTTATATTGGTATCCTAATTTTATGTTTTATAGTTTAACATTGTACTGTTTCTCTTCTCAGGTCGAAGGAAATAGTCTCAAAGCATCAAATTTGATTGAGCATAATGAATACGTTATCCGTGTAATGGCTGTGAACAAATATGGCCAGGGAGAGCCAAGGGAATCAGAACCATTCACTGCTGAGAATCAATTCTCTGCTCCAGGAAAACCAGGACAGCCTGATGCCTCTAACATAACAAAAGATTCCTGCATTGTAACTTGGGAAAGACCAAAGAGTGATGGAGGATCTGAAATAACCAACTACGTGCTTCAGAAACGTGATAGGTATAGCATATACATGCATATGAAGGGAAGATCTATACCATCTTTAGGGGTTACCATTAGAATCAATACTTTTAC
Source organism: Styela clava (assembly GCF_013122585.1). Lineage (NCBI taxonomy): Eukaryota > Metazoa > Chordata > Ascidiacea > Stolidobranchia > Styelidae > Styela > Styela clava. The sequence continues at coordinate 6,999,878 of NW_024102829.1, read as the reverse complement.
TTATTGTTTTGTAAATACCTTTAAAACTCCGTAAAACAAATTATAACACTGTCATTGGTAGTTTAGCAACATATATTCTTATCTTATGTATTTATTATTTTTCTCAAACAGGAAAGGTACTAGATGGATTCGTGCAACTCGAAAGAACATCACTGAGACAAGATTCAGAGTCACAGGATTGAATGAAGGAACAGAAGTTGAATTCAGAGTCTTGGCTGAAAATGCCGCCGGACAAGGAGAACCATCGGAACCATCTACTTATGTTACAATTGTAGACCCAATATATGCACCAGGTTTGTACTTGGTTATTTAATTGTTAGATCTGCTAACGTTCTACATTTACTCATTTGATTAATGGTTAAACATTTTTTTTTAGGTCCTCCTGCTGGAACAGCTGCAACTGATACCACACGAACAAGTGTCACACTTGGCTGGAAAAAGCCAACTTATGATGGTGGTGAAGTTATCACGGGATATCATGTAGAATATGTCAAACTGAAACCAGGTCAAGAACGGCTAACTGATGATGATGTCTGGACTAAATGTGTCATGCCAGTAGGGTTCAAAGATCATGAATTCACCATTGGCGGATTGTCAGAGAATGCTGAATATATGTTCAGGTTGTTAAAATGTGTTTTTATTTACCAAAATTTCATTCAAAGCTGCATTTATAATATACTAAAACTCTAATATATTGCGGATTGTTGCTTCAGGGTATCTGCCACCAATAGAGCTGGCATCGGCGAATCTGCAATGGTGCCTGGAAAAGTAGCAGTGAAAGATGTTCTACTACCGCCAGACATGGACATTGATGCAAGTCTCAGACAGGCACTCAAGGTAGCCGCTCAAATCTAATTTTTATCATTATTCTCAATTAATGAACTTCTTCAGCATCTTGTTTTTACTTTTGTTTCAGGTTAAAGCTGGAAACTCCATCAGACTTTTTGCCACATACCGTGGAAGTCCTGCACCCACTGTCACTTGGAGGAAGGATGAAACAAATCTTCCGATGCAAGCTCATGTCGATACCACAGACAGCACTACATTGATGCTGATTGAAAATGCTACAAGGTACAAAATTGCTTATACAGAAACTATATTTCATTTCTGTTTATCTTACATTAAAATATTGAATTTATTGCAGAAACCATGCTGGAAAGTACTCTCTTACTCTTGAGAACAGCGCTGGTTCGAAGACTGCTACAGTGTCTGTAGTTGTTCTCGACAGTCCTTCTGCTCCACAAAATGTAAAAGCGAAAGATGTTACAAAAGAATCTGTGACATTGACATGGGAACCTCCTGAGAATGATGGCGGAAGCATCATTGTGGGATATGTTGTTGAAAAAAAAGAAACCACTAAGAAAGCATGGTCGACTGTCACAATCAATTGTGTTAGAAATTCATTCAAGGTAACTGTTTTTTCATTTTCTGCATGTGCAAATATACACATATAAAGCACATATACGTTTATTTTTATGTCCAACTTCCATGCTGTTTATCCATAAAAATCCACGGATATATCATACTTTGCTTTACTTCGTTTGCTATCCTTTTTCTGTATATAAAGAGTATACACATATAAAGTACATATAAGCACACATTAAGACTATACAAATTTTGAGTTGGTTAATGTGTTAATATTCCTATATCTACTGTTTTCGTAATATATCTATATATTGCCTTTACATCAGGTACCTAATCTTGAAGAAGGATTGAGTTATTACTTCAGAGTAATGGCTGAAAATGAATATGGCATTGGTGCACCATGTGAAACATCAGGCGCCATCAAGGCTTCTGAAGTACCAAGTGGACCAGGCAGATTGGAAGTCACACAAACAACTGCTCGAAGTGTTACTCTTGCTTGGACTAAACCAGATTCTGATGGCGGGAGCAAAATCACAGGTGCGATTTGTGGTCTGAATTCTTGATAGTTTTTCAAACTAAATATTAGACTTTGCGAACAAGCATTCTGGGGAATTTTCACACATCTTTAATTTAAATGAAAATCTTTCAGGATATCTTATTGAATACAAAGAAAAGGGCACAGATGAGTGGAAATTAGCACCACAAGTTAAGCAGTTGACTGGAACTGTTGGCCGACTGACTGAAGGTCATTCTTACTATTTCCGTGTGAAAGCTATCAATGAAAACGGAGTTGGAGAATCAAGAGAATTGTTCCAGGCAGTAACTGCTAAAGATGAAGTTGAACCCGCTGAAATTGAGACCAATGGACTGCCTGCTCTCTGTTTCTATGCTAAGAAAGGCACAGACCTGAAGGCAAAAGTCGTTTTGCGCGGAAAACCTGTACCTGAAGTAGTATGGATGAGAAATGGCCAAGAAGTAAAGCAAACCAGCAGAGTTAACATTGAAAATGATGACAATTACTCAACCTTGACTTTGAAGGGTAAGTGGCACAAACTAAAACTAAAATTTGAATTCATAGGTTATGTATATATGTTATTTATTTCTGGAGCTAATATTCTTATTCTATTTTGTTTACAACAGATTGCAATGTTGAAGATGCAGGTGACTATGAAGTGATTGCCACAAACACATTGGCGAAAGTGACTGTACCGGTTCAAATAGTTGTCTACGATAAACCTGGAGCTCCTACTGGCCCTGTTCAGTTCGACTCTGTCTCAGCGGAGTCTGTACAACTATCATGGGAAGCGCCCACTGAAACTGGTGGATGTGCTATTTCTAGTTATATAGTGGAAAAGAGAGAAGCGACGAGCACGGTATGACTTTGCTGCCTGTATAGCTATTGGTTTTATAATATTTAACAGAATTCACCAACTCAATCATTGGTGAATAAACCGAGACATTTTACCCAATTTCACATATATGTCATATCATACACAAAATGCCTTACAGCGCTCTATTAACTTCAAAATTTATCGTTTTGTCAGGTCTGGACTACAGTATCAGCTGCTTGTGCTCGCACAACAATCAAAGCTCCCAAACTAGTCAAAGGAACTGAATACGTTTTCAAAATCAGGGCTGAAAATCGCTTTGGTGTTGGACCAGCTCTTGTTTCTGATATAGTTGTTGCAAAACATGCTTACTCAGAACCAGGACCTCCGGGACTTCCTCAAATTGTTCGAGCGACAAAAGATTCTGTGACCGTGAAATGGACTGAGCCTACAACAGATGGTGGATCTCCAATAACTGGATATCAAATGGAACACAAGGACAAAAACTCAATATTGTGGAGGGTAAGAGGATTCATTTTTTAGAAACGTTTTCGAGTAGAACTTATAAATATTACCTAAATTGAAGGGAGTTCTATCCAAACACACAACACATCCTTTGATGTGGTTATATTCATTGACCGTTAAAAAACTGTGTATGCATTGTGAAATGCAAAGTTTTTTTCAAAGAATATTTGTAGAACTTACACAACATGATTTTATACATTCCAGGCAACCAACAAGATTGTGATCGCTGGCACTGAATATAAAGCAAGTGGTCTTGAGCACGGACTGGAATATGAATTCAGAGTCTATGCTGAAAATGCTGCTGGTATTGGAGAGCCTAGCAAAATATCTGAATCTGTTGTGTGTCGCGACCCTGTGGATGCCCCATCGCAACCAGAAGTTCTTCAAGTTGGACGAAAATATGTTACAATTGAATGGAAAAAGCCAGAATATGATGGAGGAAGTACACTGGTTGGATACAATATTGAAAAATGTGAATTACCATCAGACAAATGGTTCAAATGCAACTACAGTAATGTGGTTGACACATACTTCAAAATTGATGGTCTGACTGAAAACTCAAAATACCAGTTTCGAGTTATAGCTAAGAATGCAATCGGTAAGTTTTTGTCTACTTTAAAAAAATAAAAATAAAAAATTAGCAATGATAATAAAATATTCATTATCGTTATTTCTCAGGTACCATTTCTCAACCTTCTGAACCGACAAGTCCAGTTATTTGCAGAGATGAGTTGGAACCACCATCTATTGATTATGATTCTAAATTGCGTGATACTCTAGTAGTAAAAGCTGGAGATGCAATTAAATTTGATGCCCGTATTTATGGAAAACCGCCACCTGCAGTTCGCTGGACTAAGAATAACAGAGATCTTGATGTGTCACCCCGAGTGAAGATTGGTCATACTCCAACACATACTTCGGTTGATATAACAGGCAGTACAAGAAAAGATACTGGTACGTGAATGGTTAACTTTAGCATGTCAACAAATTTCAAAACAAATTATTCGGTGTGTTCTCATTTTTTGAAACAAATGTATGCAAGTCTGGACTATCATGTAAACAAATGTGCATATCAAACTATCCATTTCAGTGTGTATTTTGATCTAATAATTTGTTGTATTTCAGGTCAATACACATTGTATGTTACCAATGATGCTGGTGAGAGATCGTTGACTGTTCAAGTAAAAGTCTTGGATATTCCTGGACCAGTTCGAAATCTTTCTGCCGAAGATATCACTGCCAACAAATGCACTTTGACCTGGGATTCACCAGCAGAAGATGGTGGAAGTGAAATCACTAATTATGTTGTAGAAAAAAGAGAAACTAGCCGTGTATCTTGGACACAAGTGTCATCTAATGTTCCTACTCGATATATTAAGATTGGAAATCTGATAAAAGATCATGAATACATTTTCAGGTAGAATACTTTTTTACACGTTTGAAACTATCCTTTCATAGGCTCATCATGATCATACTTTTTTAAATCTCAAGAACAATAATATATACTGTACTCATCACAAGAACTACCATAATTGTACTTCCTAATTCTCAATTCAGCTGAATGCCTATTTTATGCATGTTTTTTTTTCGATACATGTAATATTTGTTTCTGGATTTGTTTCTATAGTCACCAAAAATTAATATTTTATAACAGAATTCGTGCTGAAAACAAGTTTGGTGTTGGTGATGCAATTGAATCCCAACCAATTGTTACCAAGAATCCATTCACAGTACCTGGTGCACCTGGAAAACCAATCCCCACCAACGTTACCAGAACTGGTTTGATTCTTACTTGGGATCGACCAGAAAATGATGGTGGCTCTGAAGTAATAAATTATGTTCTTGAAAAGCGCGAAAAACTTGGTGCGAAGTGGACAAAAGTAACCCTTCGTCAAATTCCTGAGGCAAGGTTTAAAATAACAGGTCTACAAGAAGGACAGCAATACGAGTTCCAGGTATGTGATATGGAATGTTCATCTAATATCATCATTGCCATAGCAAAATGTTATGTACCTACCCAATACTGAGCAATACTGAAAATGCTGTTTAACAATGAATTCAGAAATAATCACAATTTGGATTTCTTTCACTAGTATGTCGATCTGAAGTTCATTGTTCTTATTTTTATCTCTTATTAGGTTTCTGCTGAAAATTCTGAAGGAGTAGGCAAACCTGGTCCTTGCTCAGACTCCATCACTATCCAAGACCCAGTCTATCCGCCAGGGCATCCAAGAACACCAAAAGTTGTTGATACTACTCAGACATCAATCACTGTAGAATGGGGAGCTCCAACTTATGATGGTGGAAGCGAAGTAAGAATTTTATTTCATGCTATACATGTGAAATACTTGATTGGTAGCACGAGGCCCCATTTGGGGCCAGAAGAGTGCAATCTTTTTGACATGCATGTATTCATGATTGTTTACTTTCATTATCAATTCAACAATTATTTCCTTTTTTAGATCACAGGATATGCTGTGGAAATACTCCATGATTCGTCTAAAGATGAGGATTGGATTGTTTGCACCCCAAGTCAAGGTGTACCAGATACAAAGTATGCAATAACTGGCTTATATGCAGGCAAAGACTATAGAATCAGAGTCCGAGCTATCAACTCTGCTGGAATGGGTGAACCAAGCGAACTCCAACAAGCATATCAACCCAAGGAAATCCAGATTCCTCCAGAAATTGAACTCGAACCACAGATGGGGCAATACATCACTGTTCGTGCTGGTGCTTCTATTCGTATGTTCTGTGTCATTCGTGGACGACCAACACCAACAGCGAAATGGTCCAAAGAAAAGGGTGAAATTAACCCAATGGCAATGATTGATACAGATGATTTCTCAACACTTTTGCTCATCAATGAATGCACAAGAGATGACGCTGGAAGGTAAATTAGGGATCCTTATCAGACGGCGTCGATTCCAAGCCAAATAAAGCCAGATAAATTTTGTCTATTATCCAATTCTAAAAATTCGCTATTATCAAGTACTATATTATACAAAAAATTGTTATAACCTGTAAATGCAAAAAATGCATCATTCTATGCTGATTAATGCCACTTTGACCTAGGTATTTTATTGAACATTAATGATTCTACACCATTCCCTTTCAGATACATTCTAACACTTGAGAATTCATTTGGTACCAAGGCAGTTTCTATCACGGTAAAGGTGCTTGATACTCCAGGTCCAGTAGGAAGCTTAAAGGTCAAAGAATTGACACTTGAACATGTCACATTAACATGGGATGCCCCGGAAAATGATGGAGGTTCTGTTGTCAGCAACTATCTTATTGAAAAAAGAGTTTCAACTCGCAGAGCTTGGCAATCTGCCGGCTCAACGATCTCGAGAACCTCATTCAAAGTAACTGGACTTGAGGAAGGAGAATCCTATTTCTTTAGGTAAGGGTATACAACATTAAATAAACGTATGTTTTCATATTTTCACTGCAATCCTATAACTTAACATCATCATATTTTATAGAGTAATCGCTGAAAACGAGCATGGATTGGGAGTACCTTGTGAAACAAAACATGCACTAAAGATTTCTGAGGCCCCAAGTACACCAGAGAAAATTGAAGTGAAGAATATCTTGGACACCAGTGCAACTGTGGAATGGACCAGACCCGAGCATGATGGTGGAACACAAATCACTGGCTATATTGTTGAGTACATGCTCAAAGGTAGCCAAGATGCATGGACTGTCGCTGCCACAACTAAGAATTTGCAACAAGTTATTGATAAGCTGACCACAGGGAAAGATTACGTTTTCCGTGTTCGTGCTCAGGTTGGTTGAGTAATTGCTCCTTGCTTACCTATAATCGATTTACATTATTTTAGACCTACTTTAATTTTATTTATCACTATCTTCAACTTCTCAACCTTAGGCATATTTTTCAGAATGAGACCGGTGTATCTGATGCTCGTGAATCTGGTGCAGTTACTATCAAGGAGGTTGTTATCTCGCCAACCATTGACATGAGCCAGTTCTTTAATAATACTCTATCTCAGAAGGCAAGTGTCTGTCTGCATTTAATCAATTTGCAGCTGTCAGTTCTATTTATATTGGCAGCCGATCACTTAAGGTTAATTGTTTTATTTATGCTACAGGTTGGCACTAACGTTGATGTTTTCATACCGTTCTCTGGCAAGCCGCAACCTACAGCAATGTTTCATAGGAAGGGTGAAACGCTCAGAGAAACCAGCAGAATCAACTCTGTTATTTCAGGTGCGTTGAAAGAATTTTGAGACTTGTCATAATTTAAAGTAGTGTATAGTTTGGACATTGCTGATTCAAGTAATACCGTAGTTCGTTCAGGGTTATTATTATATAAGTAATAATTGATCAACTTTGAAATGCCTAATGAATTGTCCCTTCTAGTTTGTAAAGGCTTGCGTACTTCAGTATAAAAGGGCATTAATGTTTTATTTAATATTTTTTCCTCACATGAATTTCAGACTCTGTAGCCAAGCTTCATATCACTAATCTCACTCGTGACGATGGTGGCTCTTATGAATTACATGCAAGAAATTCTGCCGGATCACAGATGGCTACCTTGAAGCTAGTGGTAATGGATAAACCATCAGCACCATTAGGTCCAGTGAAATTCAATGAAATCACTGCAGAATCTATCACTATTTCCTGGTCACCTCCTGAAGAAGATGGTGGAACCCCCATCACACATTACACAGTCGATAAACTTGATGCTAATTTGGGTTGGTTGGAAGTATCCAGCTTTGTGGTCCGAACATCACAGAAAGTAACTCGACTCACAACTGGACAAGATTACATATTCAGAATTCGTGCTGTGAATAAATTTGGAATTTCTGATCCACTCGAGTCTGAACCTGTGACGGCATGTCATCCTTTCACAGTACCAGGGGCACCTGGAACACCACAAGCAACAACAGTATCTAAGGACTACATAGTTTTAAAATGGGAAGCACCAGAGTCTGATGGAGGATCGCCTATAGTTGGGTAAGGCACTGTGTACTTCACATATATGTTATATCTATATAGTGATGTATACAATAAAGGACTAAATTCCATTATTCACTGAGGATATTTATTATATCATGATTATGCATTTTTGACCTGTTTTTTATACCTATACCTTTTTATACGTTTTTAAATATTCGTTTTTCATTTTAGTTATCACATTGAATGCAAAGATCGTAATTCAATCCTGTGGGTGAAAGCAAACAGCTATCCAGTTCGTGATGCTTCTTTCAAATATAATAATGTGTCCCAAGGGCTTTCATACGAATTTAGAGTGTACGCAGAAAATTTGGCAGGTAACCAAGCCGTCTGATTAGTGGTTATATTATTATTATCTTAGGGTTATACGAGTTGAAGAAATGGCTCAGCGGTTACAGTATACTATCAAGGGTTCTTCTGGTAATCAAACTTATGATATTAAAGTGGCAATCATACCTTCTTAGAAGTTAAGCTCTTGTACATCAGTACTATTTTGCATAATATTAGCCTGATGACTATATGATAAAGTTGATCCATGTTACGGACAGCAAATACAATAATGTAGATATTTTAATTTTTGTGATTGCTATTTATAGATCAATGTTTATTCATCAAAAATATTGTAGGTACTGGAAAGTACAGCAGGATTTCCGAAGCCATAGTTGCAAGAGATGCGATTGAACCACCAAGAAATGTTGAGACTGTTAGAGTAAATCGTACGAGTGTTGAAATACAATGGCTGAAACCAGAATATGATGGAGGAAGTAGAATTACTGGATATATCATTGAAAAGAAAGCTTTGCCTGATGAAAGATGGATGAAATGTAATTTCAATAAGGTAAAGGACATTCACTAGCTTATGAAGTTGCTTATTTTTGTGTATAAGAATATGGTATTATAAGAAACATTGTAAGATGTGCCAATTTTCTTAATCATATTTATTATAGTTTAGAACTTATTGATATTAACTATCATTACTTATGCTATCATTCAGGTTATTGATACACACTTTGAAATTGATGGTCTAATTGAAGGAAATGTATATGAATTCCGCGTTATGGCTGTAAATGCAGCTGGTAGTACCAGTGAACCCTCTTTATCTACTGGACCAGTAACTGCCAGGGATGAGGTTGAACCAGCTAAAGTAGATGTGGATGCAATTTATCGGGATGTTGTAAATGTGAGAGCTGGTGAACCATTCACACTTGAAGCTCACATCAGTGGAAAACCAACCCCTGTTGTTACATGGCTTAAGGATAACAAAGAATTGGCACCAAAATCAGATCTTACTATAAATGTAAGTTTAATGATTCTTTTTTTTTGACCGTGTAGTAGACTAATAATTCTACATGGGAAATTAGTAATTAGCATGGCTATGCATAAAAAGAAAAGTGGGAATTATCATGGGTCTTTGTGATAGCAAAATTTTGTGCTATTACACTAATTTCTTTGATACTAACTCTGTTCAGGTTGCTGATAAAACAACGAGCATAACCAAGAAAAACAGCAGCAGAGAGGACAGTGGAACTTATACAGTCAGAGTGAAAAATGCTGCCGGTGAACGAGCAGTTGCCATCAATGTGCGCATCCAGGACACTCCAGGACCATGCCAACAGCTTCTTGTTTCTGGTGTCACATCAGAAAAGTGCATGCTCGCTTGGCAACCTCCAAGACTTGATGGTGGAGCCAGAATTACTGGATATTCAATTGAAAAACGAGAAACTTCAAGGTTGACATGGACCAAGGTTGCTGATTTCTTAGAAACAAATCACCATAAGGTAAGAGTTTTTAGTGCACTATAAGCTACCAAATATAATTCATCTAGCATACCGTTGCAAAAAGAAGCTGAAATTTAATTATGAATTCCTTAAATGGTTTCCTAACACCTGGTCCTTGATGTATTTTTGGTTATTTCAGTTCAAGTTTTTTTTAACTTTGATATTTTCCTCATATCACATCTTGCTATTTCAGGTAACTGGACTTCTACGTGGCAATGAATACATCTTCAGAGTAAGGGCTGAAAATAAACATGGCTTGGGAGAGCAAGCAGAATCAGAACCTGTAAGAGCTGTTGATCCATATGATGTACCTAGTGCTCCAGGCGTGCCTGAGATTGGCACTGTCATGGGAACCAGCTGTACCCTTACATGGGAAAGACCATCGTCTGATGGGGGTGCCGATATTTCAGGTATATTTCAATACAACTTTTATTTAGTGTGTTGAGCAATATATAGTGTTATGTACAATATCTTTTTCCTTATTTTCCAGGATACATTGTTGAGAGGCGTGAAAAGAATTCCTCTCGCTGGCTGAGAGTAAACAAAAACTTGGTATCTGACAATCGTCTAAGAGTGTCCAACCTTAAAGAAAGTTCTGAACAAGAGTTCAGAGTTTATGCTGAAAACAGAGCTGGAGTTGGAGCAGTCAGTGAATCTTCTGGATTTGTATTGCTTAAAGATCCGGTATATCCTCCAGAAGCGCCTGGATTACCAAGAATTATTGACACCACAAGAGCTTCTGTGACACTTCACTGGACTAGGCCTATGTATGATGGAGGCGCTGACATTGTTGGATACTCTGTTGAATATGCTGAAGATTCTAGACCAGCAGGCATTGAGCAAGATGATGCTGAGCTGCAATGGAGCCAAGCAGTTGGCAAGGCTGACTTGCGCACAACCACTTACACTGTTGGGGGTTTAGCTAATGAGAAAAAATACAGATTTAGGGTTAAAGCACACAATGTTTTTGGACCATCTGAACCCTCTATTTGTCCTTCTGTAATTTCACCAGTTGACCGACAGGAAGCTCCTGGACTACATCCAGATGCAGAACTTCCTAGGTCATTGACAGTTCGAGCTGGTGGTTCTATAAGGTGAGAAATATATCATCAACCCTTCTCATCTTGAAACAAATATTGAATTTTAAATGATGTTGCTTTGTAATATGCTGTGACATGTCAGACTTGGCAAAATGACAAATTTTTTTTGTCTTTCACATGATATTCAATCTTATGTATGTAAACAATTTTCATTGTAGATTCTCTGTGCCAATATCTGGCAGACCATCACCAAGTGTATCTTGGAGCAGAACCAACAATGGTTTGCGAGAACGGGCAATAATTGATTCCACTGGAACTATGACCACTCTGATAATTGAAAATGCTAATCGTGATGATACAGGTATGAATCACAGCGTTGTGTATGTAATTTAGAAGTTTAATTTTATCAAACTTTGAAAATTATTTATGACATGTTTCAGGTCGATACTCACTCGCATTGAGCAACGACAGTGGAACGAACACTGTTTCAGTAAATGTCAAAGTGCTTGACAGTCCTGGACCACCCACTGATCTAGTTGCGACTAATGTCACTAAGAACTCTGTAACAGTATCATGGAAACCACCAGAAATAGATGGTGGAAGCAATGTTACAAATTATATATTGGAACGACGAGAAGCAACTAAGAAGGCTTGGTCAACAGTTGAAACATCATGCCAGAGAACCACCTACAAGTTTACCAAACTAATGGAAGGTTGCAGCTATGTGTTCCGGTAAGTCACTTTACTAGATTATACTTATATACTGGTAAATAAACAAGTAAATCAGAGTGAGTGCTTGTCACGTGATGTGTATCATGTATGTGCGGAGCTAGAAAATAACTGCATACTGTATTCTCTTGGGAAAATCTCTGATTTGTATTTCTTATTCCAACAGAGTACTTGCTGAAAATGAGTACGGCATCGGCGTTCCAGCTACAATGCGAGATCCTATTAAAGCTTCAGAAGAGCCGGGTAGCCCTGGATCACTGAAATGTGTTGATATTACAAAGGAGAGCGTTAAATTACAATGGACTAAACCAGAATATGATGGAGGAAGTGAAATTCTTGATTACTTGTTGGAATATCAAATTAGAGGTAAGTCAACTTGTTTATTTGTATCAGAATATTATGATTGCATAATCAACATAGACTTATATTACACTCTTGCTATGATATTCTTGTATTATTTGCATATGATTCTACCAGCATTAGGGCGAAAAAGATGATTAAGTAATTTGGTCGCCGAATCTATATGATTAAATGATACTCTGTTTGTGTTACAGGTTCTGACAAATGGACACAACACCCACCATTGAAGTCCTCCGTTTTCAGCACCGTAGTAACTGGTCTGACTGAAAACCAACAATATACTTTCCGTATCTCAGCTAGAAATGAATCTGGTATTAGTCAATATAATGACTTGTCTGGATATGTTCTTGTGAAAGATCAAACTTCTCCTCCTGACGTGGATTTGGCAGGAATGAGTCAAAAAATTGTTGAGGGAAGAGCTGGAAATAATATTGTTGTTGATGTAAGTTTTCTGAATTTCTTCTTTGAAGCCCTCTCGAAATTCTGAATCATGGGTACAAATATAAGCACTATAAATAAATTGTTCTAAGCAGTTTCTTGCTTATATCTAATTTCTCGTAAAGGTGTGAGTACATATCAATAAAACATCTAAATAAAATGTCTCTTCAGATTCCTGTAAAAGGCAAACCCTTTCCAAGCATCAGTTGGACAAAAGACAATGAAGTAGTAAATATAACAAGTCGAATCAATTATGAAACCATTGACAATTCTGCCCAGCTGACGATAAAAAATGCAACTCTTGAAGGTGAAAAAATTTAAATTGATAAGAATTGTTCGGACATGTTTCAAATATAATATAGTAGGGAATATAGAGCATATGATTCTTCAAAGATAGCACACACTAACTCCATATGATTAAAATCTTCAATAGGCCAATATTAGATCTCAAGTGACCTTTACCTTTACATCGGTAACTGCATAATTTTCCTTAATATATTTTTAAATTATATTTCCACTCAAATGTTGCAGATGGAGGAAACTACCAGCTTCTTCTTGAAAATTCGGTTGGAAGCAAAAAAGTACCAGTAATCGTCAAAATACTTGACCATCCAGCAGCACCGGTCGGACCAGTAGAATTCAGTAAAGTCACTGCGGATTCTATGACAATTTCATGGCGTCCTCCGCTTGCTGATGGAGGCAGTGCGGTCAACAACTACATTGCAGACATGCGCGAAACATCAGGAAGTGCCGATTGGAAATTACTTTCTGGCTCAACTGCTAGAAACACTTTGAAGGTATCAAGGTTGATAACTGGAACTGAATATCAATTCAGAATCCGAGCAGAAAACAGATTTGGAATTGGGAAACCTTTGGAATCTGAACCAATTCTGGCTGAATACCCATTCAAAGTAAGTACACTGTGGAACATAATGAAATAAATCAAAAGTGTTAGTCTTTTTTGCTTCCTTTTTTTATTGCACACCATATCTGAAAATATGAACCAATTGTCAAACCCCACCCAGGAACTACGGGGTAATAATCGTGATCTTTCAGATATAGTTGTTCTAAACAATGTGTAAATCTTTTTAGGAACCGGGAGCTCCAGGCACACCAGAGGTAGTAGCATCTTCACGTGAAACTATCACAATAAAATGGCAAGAGCCTGTGAGTGATGGCGGATCCAAGATCATGGGATATCATGTCGAAAGAAAAGATCGCAATGCCATTTTATGGATGAGAGCAAGCAAGACATTACTAAGCGGCACGGAATACAAGGTAAATTGAATCGTTTTAGAATTAAACATACAAGCCAAAAAAAATATTTTGCTATTGTTCATGTACAAAATTAAAACTTTCATAAAAAACTTTCCAGGTGACAAACTTGGATGAAGGATTGGAATATGAATTCCGCGTTGCTGCAGAAAACATGGCTGGAATTGGTAAATACAGCAAACCATCAGAACCTTGTGTTGCACGAGATGCTGTAGATGCACCAAGAAATTTGGAGGTTGTGGGTGTTACAAGAAAGTCTGTTCATTTACAATGGCAAAAACCGGAATATGATGGAGGATCTAGAATTACTGGTGAGTGTAGATATTGATGATATATGTGGATGTTATATTTTATTGCAGAAAATAGTAGCTGGTGTAATACCCTTTGATTCTACATAGTTATTATTGCTTACTAAGTTTATCTTTCTTCAGGATACATCATTGAAAGACTTGAGCTTCCTGGAACACGGTGGTTGAAATGTAACTTCAGTAATGTTTCTGTGACCAACTTCAATGTCGAAGGTCTCATGGAAGACACAACATGTGAATTCAGGGTGTTTGCTAAAAATGCAGCGGGAGCTGTCAGCTTGCCAGCGAAGACTCTCCAACCGGTAAATTTACTTTTAAAAAATTATGTTACTGTACTCTGCTTGTTGAGAAGCTTTTGGATTGGTTTTAATTGATAATTTTATGTTCAAAGGTGGTTGTAAAAGATGACTTGCAACCTCCAACAATTGACATGGATTCTAAGTACTCAGGCGTAATCACAATCAAAGCAGGGGAAACATTGAAATTAGATGCCGGAATCAGGGGAAAACCGACGCCTACAATGACATGGAAGAAGGATCAAGATGAATTGAAACCTACTACACGAGTTCTTATCAAAAATACCGAAGTATCATCGTGCGTTGAAGTTCATGATACAACTCGTGATGACAGTGGAACATATTCTCTGATGGTGCAAAACTTTGGTGGCAGCAGGTATGAGGGTTTAGGCTTTTTAGTTCTAGACTTATTTAATTTAAGGTAGCAAAGTTTTCACAATATGTGCCTTATGTGCTGTAGCTGTGAAATACGACAATGCAAATCTTAATCTATTGTTGCATCATGGTTATTTTTGTTTTAGGTCATTATCTATTCAAGTCAAAGTGCTTGATAAGCCTGGCGCACCTGAAGGACCGGTCCTGATTTCTGGTATGTCTGCAGACAAATGCATGATTTCATGGCATCCACCTAAGAATGATGGCGGGGCTCCAGTTACTAATTACATTGTCGATAAAAGAGAAACCAGCCATCTTGCATGGGTTCTGGTCAATTCAAATATCGAAGGAACTACATGCAGAATTGGTAAGTTAGAATAGTATGTCAACGATCACAGGGAAGGTCAGGATTTACATATTTATCCCTGAGGAGAGGGTGGCTGGTAAGATGGCTTAATCATATGGAGAACCATGGCCTCTCGTCCAGTTACCATTCCATGTCGGGTGTGGGATTAGTTAGCCAGCTATTTGTTTTCGGAAGCATGGACTTGATGGTGGACGAAGCCAACGTTTACGTGTCCTGAGGCATAATGAATTGAAAATACTTTCCTTCATTTGGTATCTTTTGTTGTAAAAAACCATCATAGCTCTGCAGGTCATATACTCTCTTGTGTTTACATATTATAATACTGGATAAGTTTATTAAGTCTAATATGAGGATGTTTCATCAGCTAAATTATAGGGTACTGAATTTGATACCAGTTAATAACAGTGAATGCCAATAAGATCTATCAAAGCTAATTGTTTTATTTTAAACTACGGTATATTTTTAAATCCCATCCCAGGTAAACTTCTGGCTGGCAATGAATACATATTCAGAGTGAGAGCAGAGAATAAGTACGGTGTAGGTGATGCGGTGGAATCAGCAGAATCTGTTGCAAAGAATCCATTCACCATTCCATCTAGCCCTGGAGCACCAGAGATCACTTCAGTAACTAGAAGTTCTGTGACATTATCCTGGACTCGTCCAGTGAATGATGGTGGCTCAGAAATAACTCAATACATTGTTGAAAAGAAACAGCGCAATGGATCGAGATGGATCAGAGCTAACAGACAGAGGGTTATGGACTTGCGATACAAAGTTATAGACTTGATAGAAAATCAAGAATATGAATTCAGAGTGTCTGCAGAAAACGCGGCTGGCGTCGGGCCAGTATCTGAAACATCACCATTTGTTTTGATTCAGGACCCCAAATATCCACCAGAGGCTCCTTCACATTTCCAAGGTAAATAAGAGAATTTTTCAGATTTCAAAATTCAGATTAAGTACAGTATGTGCTACTAAAGAGTTGTTTTATTTGGTATTATTTTAGCTTCTTTGATTAATTTCACAACATTAACGATTTTTTTTTATTCAGTTGACGATACTACAAAGTCATCAGTTTCTCTTAGTTGGGCACCACCAACATTCGATGGTGGAAGTAAAATACTTGGATATGTAGTTGAGATGTGTAAAATCAAGAAACGATCAGGCTCCGTCTCTTCTACCACCAGTCGGGAGCAATCTAGAGATGATTACAGCAGCATCTTATCTGCATCTACTGTGCAAGATGACGATATGCCACAATCACCAATATCATCAACTGGTGATGATTGGTTGAAAGTATCAGGGACGCAGTTGGTTCTAGATACATTCTTTGTTGTTACTGGTCTGAAGGACAAATACCGGTATTTGTTTAGAGTGGCTGCTGCCAATGCAGCTGGGGTTGGAATTCATGCTATGTTGAGGTGAGAATATCTATATTCAGCAGAATGCTGCAATGAATTCTATCATATTACCTCAGATTAGTAATACTTTTAAAACAATATATATTATAATATTCCATTTTGCTATGTAGATCGCCAGTTGCTTGTGTTGAAAGATATGAAGCACCAGAATTAATCTTGGATGAAACTGTTCGTCGACATGTTACCGTCAAAGCTGGTGGAACAATCAATCTATTCATTGCTTATAGAGGAAGGCCAGTGCCTAGTATTACATGGGCAAAGGCAGATACCAAGGTTTGTTGACAGCATATTTAAGCTATTATGAGAGGATATCCCATATGATATGTAGTTTATTATCACATTTGTGTTTTCTGTTGCTTGAGATCAATTGAACAATTGTGGCATCTTATTTACTAGGACGAAGTATTGAGAAAACGTGCTGATATCGACACCACCGATCATCATACTACACTTGTAATCAATGATGCTAACAGATATGATGCAGGAAGTTATATGCTTTCTATTGAAAACAATCAAGGATCAAAAGACTTTGTCTTTGCTGTAAAGGTGAGTTCAACATCTGTGTTGCAAAAGAATATCGTGATACTAATCTATTCAATATCTATTTTCAAAAGCACTGTTTACATATTATTCCTCTTTCCCAAATGTTTATAAGAATTACAAAATTTATTATGTATTCTCTTTTCAGGTATTGGACACATCCGGCCCAGTATCAGACTTGCGTGTGGCCGATGTCACCAGCAATTCTGTTACATTGAAATGGCACGCACCTGAAAACGATGGGGGAGCAGTTGTTACTAATTTTGTCATTCAAAAGAAGGAAACTGCACGCAAAGCTTGGACAACCGTCACAACTGATTGTTCACGCAACTCGTACAAGATTACTGGCCTCAATGAGGGAGATGTGTACATGTTTAGAGTTCTCGCTGAAAATTCCCTCGGACTTGGGGAGCCGGCAGAAACTTCTCCTGTCAAGATATCAATGAAGCCGTCAGCACCAGGAAAACTCAGTTTTATTGATTCCACAAATTCATCTGTGATATTGGCTTGGACTAAACCAGAACATAATGGAGGAAGTGATATTACTGGGTATGGTTTTTTTTTAATTTCTATTCCATTCATAAAGTTTGGGTATCACTTCTTGGACCGGTATTCATATTAAGCAGGTAGTGTCTGTTTTTTTTTAGGTTGAATGGATTTTTTTTGTTCTTTAGTGATCATGGCTTTCGGTATTATTGTGGTTTTAAAAAAAAAATAAATATAGTCATGTAATCTTTAGATTATCGCCTAGATATGTGGTTGAGATGACTCCAACAGGATCGGAAAAATGGCAACAATGTGCTTCTGTAAATGCATTAACTGCAACAATCAAGAATCTGGAGCAAGGCAAACAATATAATTTCCGTGTCAGAGCTAAAAATGAGAAGGGTCTTAGCGATTCAACCTCCATGGCACCAGTAACTGTGAAAGAGCTAACTGAATCTGCTGATGTTGATCTGAGAGATTTGCCCGTTGGTGGTATTCACAAGAGGGCTGGAACCAACATTACGATATCTGTGCCAATTAAAGGTTTGTGATGTACTTCTTTACTTTGAAAGATTGCTTGAATTTTCAAAGATAATGTTTTTCTTGTTAATCAATTAAAGTGTCATTTATATTAATAAAACATTGTATTAAGAAGTTTATTAATGGCTAATTGCAGGAAAACCAAAACCTGAAATCAAGTGGAAGAAAGATGGTGATGAACTGAAACAGACTTCAAGAGTTTCAACATCAACATCGGCGCTGGACACAACTATAACTATTAAAGATTGTCAACTAACTGATTCTGGAAATTACGAAATTATTGCAAAGAATAGTGCTGGCGAAAAAACTGGTGAGAAATATTCAAATTTGCTAAATAGGATTGCTTTGAGTTACAAGCATATTAAATTAATAGAGAAGAAAGTGCACAATATTGAGAGAACTTGATATATTTTAGGTTTTGAAACTTTTACCAAGATTTCTGATTCCATTTTTTTTACGCAATCATAAATATGTCACTCTTCAGCTAAGATTTTCCTTATCCTTTATTTTCCAGGAAAATTCAAGATAACGGTTCTTGACAGACCAGGACCAATCTCTGATCTGGCAGTTGATAGTGTAACTGAAAGCACAGTATCATTGACATGGACTCCACCTACTGAAGACAGTGGTTGCCAGATTAGCAATTATGTTGTACAAATGCGAGAATCTGATTCGGATATGTGGTTTGATTGTGCTGCTACAGCTGTCAGACCAAAAATAAAGGTATGACACCTTCTTTTCTATAGACACCTGCTTTTGTATAGCTGTATAGCTAGTGTTTTTCACATCGTTCAAAATGTGATAAAAGTTAAGTTTTTACTGATTGAAAAAGAAAGACTGTTGATAAACTATTTGTATACAGGGGCACCAATAAAATTATTAATAAATTCTCATCAGTGACTACCCTTATTGAACTTTTATTTCTATTCAGATCACCAAACTAACACTTGGAAAAGAATACCAATTCCGTGTTGCAGCTGAAAATAGATTTGGATGTGGCAACTTTGTTGTTTCTGATAAAGTACTAGTTGAGTTCCCATTCAAGGTTCCAGGACCTCCCAGCACACCCGAGGTTTGTACAATTTATATCAAAACCTTGAAACCTTAAAATGTATGTTCAATTTATTGCAAAAAATGGAAGCAAGTCTTACAATATTATTTTCCTGTATACTAGGTGTCTGCTGTCACCAGTGATCACATCATCATTCGCTGGAATGAGCCTGTTCATAATGGTGGAAGTCCAGTTACTGCTTATCATGTTGAAATGAAAGACCGAAACAGCATATTGTGGCGCAAGGCAAACAGAATTGATATTCATGACACATCATTCAAAGCTACTGGACTTCAGGTGATTTACGTCGATACTTCCTTATATCATACTATGCCAACCAACTTAATTTGTTTGAGGAATTTTATTTGATATTACCCATCTCTCATTGTATATTACATTTAATCATCAAAATCGTTTTTCAGTCTGGACTTGAATACGAATTCAGAGTTTATGCGGAAAATGCCGCCGGTTGTGGAAACCCAAGTCACTCAAGTGGACCAATCATGGCGATTGATCAAGTCTCTCAGCCACGTATGGTAGAAGTCACTGGAGTAACAAGAACAACTGCAGATGTGGTCTGGATAAAGCCAGAAAATGATGGTGGAGCACGAATTACTGGATATACTATTGAACGCCAAGAGCAGCCAGATGGACGTTGGTTAAAATGTAACTTCAGCAATGTTTCAGAGTGCAAATTCACAGTCACCAGTTTGATGGAAAACACAACATATAAATTCCGAATCATAGCTAAAAATGCAGCTGGCTCTGTATCGCAGCCAAGTATTCCATCTGAAGACATAACTTGCCAAGATGTGTTTACACCACCAAGATTAGACCTTGATCCAAGCTTAAGAGAAACAATTGTTGCTAAAGTAAGTGAATATAACTCATAACAAATATAGTAATAAATATAAACTGTTCCATACCCCCAAGTTCTGTAATGTTTGTTAATTTTTTTTAAGGCCGGAGAAAACATCAAAATTGCTGCATCCATATTTGGAAAACCACCACCTACAGTTACCTGGAGCAAGGAAAGGGTTGAACTTGAACATTCACCAAAGACTGAAATTAATGTAACAGATTCATCTACAACTCTGGCCATAAACAATGCCAACAGAGACGATTCTGGCGAGTACTTACTGCAACTGAAGAACTCCGCTGGCACAAGGTACGTATTGTTTAAATGCCTTGACTGTGGATCACTGAAGAAAGGCAATTTTGTTTTCAAGTAATAAAGCTGTATATATCACTGGTATAATTCGAATCTCACTTCTTGTTTATAGATCAATTGCAATCAACATTAAAGTTCTGGACCGTCCAGGACAATGTGTTGGGCCATTGGAAATCGGTGAGGTGACTTCAGACAAATGTCGTCTAACTTGGAAAGCCCCATTGAACACCGGAGGTGCGCCTGTCATGCATTACGTTGTTGAAAAACGAGAAACTTCACGATTAACTTGGAGCAGAGTTGATTCAGCAGTTGAAGCATTGACTTTAAAGGTTTGGAAATATCTCTACCTTATTTTGTCGAAATTATGACTTGATGCTTTATATAATACTGTTATTACTGTATAATAGGAATATATACTTTCGTATTTTACATATTTTTCATATACTACATATGTTCACTTGTTTCATTATCAGGTTGCTCATCTTCTGAAAGGCAATGAATACATATTCAGAGTAATGGCAGAGAACAAATATGGAGTAGGAGTTCCACTTGAATCAGCTCCCATGTTGGCAAAAGATCCTTTCACCCTTCCTGGAGCACCGGGAAAACCAGAGGTAAGTTAGGCTTGGTTGAAGTTAAGCTTTAGCAACTCAAACATCTGATTGGAGTAAGTATTTTCTCATTACTGACCGCGCTCACAAAAAACATGCAAAACATTTTTGTATTTTTCATCCCAATGTCACGTCTTTTACAGATTTCAAGTGTGAGCAAAAACTCTGTTGTTCTCTCATGGACTCGCCCAGAATTTGATGGAGGAAATGAAATTACTGGATATCATATTGAAAGAAAGGAAAGAAATTCAGTTCGATGGACTAGAGCAGTCAGAAGGTAAATTATTGATTTGATTATTGTGTTTATTTACTTCAATAAACCATATTTTACACTTTATGTATTCTTTATAATTCTTATTTCTACAGAGCTGTCACCAGCCTACACCACAAAGTATCAGGCCTGACAGAAGGCTATGAATATGAATTCAAAGTTGCGGCAGAAAATGCAGCCGGAACTGGTGTCTTTTCCAATCCTAGCGCTCCTGTAATGTGCCAGGAGCCTGTCTATCCACCTGGACCAACTGGAATTCCCAAACTTGTAGACTCAACAAGAAGATCAGTTACTTTGTCTTGGACTCCACCTTCTTTTGATGGTGGTGCGGCTGTTGCTGGTTACCATGTTGAGGTGTGCCCTGCGGAAGCTGACACAGAAACCTGGTCAAAATGTACACCTTCCACTGGTGTTAAGTCAACTGAATACACCATTCCAGATTTGCAGGTGAGAAGAAATTACATAGATTTCATAAAGGATTCAGTAAAAACTAATTTTCAATATGCATTACCTATACTTATACAAATTTGCAATAAATGATGTTCTTGCATTATTTCTTATACAAGAGACTCATACTTCAATGTTCATTACAGGAGGGTAAGCAATACAAATTCAGAGTGCTTGCATTCAACACTGCTGGCCTAGGTGATCCATCTGTACTTCCAGTTGCTGTTCAGGCGGCAGAAAGATTTGAACCTCCTGAAATATCTCCTGATGGTGATCTCAGAAAGAACTTAGTTGTGAGAGCTGGAAATTCTATCAGGTACAATATGGTTTCAACATTATTCCTTCCAACATTATTGAATAATTCTATTAACGATAATCGATCTTTTTGTCTAATTCAAAACCTCATTACTTCAGGATTTTTGTACCTGTCAAAGGAAGACCTGCCCCGACCATTCGTTGGACAAAAGAAGGGGTTACAAACCTTGGCGATCGTGCCCAAATTGATTCAACAGATTATGGAACTACTTTGCTTATATCTGAAGCAAACAGAGATGATTCTGGAAAATACATTTTACATCTTGACAACAGTTCTGGAGCTACCTCAGCAAGCTGCAATGTTAAAGTGCTAGATTCTCCAGGACCCTGCCAAAACTTAAATGTAAGCCTTTGTCAATTGCTTATCCACAAATCATTGCTAATTTCACAATTTTTTTCAATTGAACAATTATTTTCAATTGCGAAAAAAACGTTATTTTAGGTCAACGATGTATGCAAAGATTCTGCAGTCTTTTCATGGCAACCACCATTAAATGATGGAGGATGTCATATCACAAACTACATTGTTGAAAAGAAAGAGTCTGGTAGAAAAGCATGGTCAACTGTGAACACTGGATGCCAGAGAACCCATCTGAAAATATCTTTGAGCGAAGGAATGACTTATTTCTTCCGGTAAGCGATTCATGACAAGTTATTGAACTTGTGCTGCAAAAGTATTCCAATAAATTCTCTTGATGCTGTTCCAAGGATGCTTCCATGTATTATATATACTTTACAAATACCAAATTTAGAATCTGTATGATTGACGGTAGAAGATTTTTTTACAGAGCTTAATTTATACCAATCTAATGTTGTAGGGTCATGGCTGAGAATGAACAAGGTATTGGTGTCCCAGCTGAGACTGAGCAACCTACCAAAGCTACTGAAGTACCATCGTCACCAGAGAACTTTGAACCTATTGATGTCACTAAATCATCAGTAACTTGGCAATGGAGCAAACCAGAACATGATGGGGGAAGCAAAATACTTGGATATGTTGTTGAGGTAAGTGGTCTAGTGGAAACAGTTTTTCTATTTAATATCGCACAACCAAATATATTGTCATGCTGCTATTGCGAAATCTATTTTGATTTTGTGTGTAACTTAGTAATAAAAGTTATTCTTTTGTTTACAGTCACTTGAGAAAGACCAGAACAAGTGGGTCAAACGTGCAACGGTCAAGGAAACGCAAGCCCGCATTCAAAACCTAAAAGAAGGACGCGAATATGCTTTCAGAGTCTCTGCTTTCAATGATGCCGGACTTTCAGATCCCAGAGAAGCCAGTTCATTGGTGATGATCAAGGATACTTTACTAACTCCAACCTTGGACTTGCAGCAATTGCCACATGGTGTTATCCATGTTAAAGCTGATACTACACTTAATCTTGAGGTAAACATTTCGTTTTATTCTCCTACTACCCTATCATGAAACAAATACCTGCCTGTCGTGCTATCACAATGTTTCTGTATTAAAATAGATGTATATTTACAGATACCATACACTGGAAAACCAGCTCCAAAAATCAAGTGGGCAAGAAACGGTGAACGAATTAAAGAAGGCAAACGCATCAGTTTTGAAAGCCTTAGACCATCTATCGCATTATTACAAGTGAAAAATGTCACACAAGTATGTATGCTACAAGCTCTGTTGCGTTATAATTAGCTTTCTTTGTGACGAACGTTACATATCCAGGTATATGAAAGTTAAATATAAATTTGTTTTTAGGATGATGCTGGCGAGTATGAAATTGTTGCCGAGAACCAGGCAGGAACAAAATCTGCTAAGATCAAAGTTGTTGTTTTGGATAAACCAGGTCCTGTTAAAGAACTTACAGTTACTGAAGTTACAGATGTGTCAGCAACACTGAGCTGGAAATCCCCAGTGTCTGATGGAGGGTCAGCAATAAGGTAAATAAAGCAATAATTCTTCATCTTGTATTTTGACCCCTAGCTCATATATTGTAATATAAGTGAGTTACGGTATCTATGGTATCTATTTGTACATGGATTTTCTGTTTTTTCATCCATATAAATATTTTTTGTTTTTTCCCTTTCTGTTTTTCATTTGCTTTTTTCTGATATTAAAATTTCATTGGTTAATTTTTGTTACCACTGCTTGGGTAAACTGTCTTATGAGAATTCTTTTATTCTGACATTCTGCACTTTGTTTAGTTCATACATTGTTGATCTTCGAACATCTGAAGAGCCAACATGGAGAGAAGTCTCATCCTCTGTTGTTCGCAATACATTCAAATGCACCAAACTAGTCCTTGATAAAGAATATACATTTAGAGTAAGAGCAATCAACAGATTTGGACTAGGGCCTGTGACCCTGACTGAACCTGTTGTCATCCAACTTGGATATTCGGTAAATATTTCTTTTTACTTCTTTTCTAGCTCATTTTATATTTAAGGATTACCGGTAGTAAACTTCCACTACCATTCTTCATACCCAGGTTCCTGAAGCTCCATTGGCTGTCAAAATCACTGCTGCATCCAAAGAATCTATGTCAGTAAAATGGGAAGCACCTGAAAAGGATGGTGGCAACCCAATCACTGGATACCACGTTGAAGGAAAAGACCGAAATAGCATAACATGGAAGAAAATGAACAGGTGGGCTATCGTGAATTTTTACTACGCTTTTGACTGTATTGTGATTTTATTGTATTTTATCTGCAATTTACATCCACAATCTATGTAACTTTAGTATGCAGTCCATATTAAAAGTCTTACATCCTTGAGTGCAGAGCAGTTTCGTGAAATGTTCTTTCTTCTAGGTCTTTGATCAGAAGCATGCAATTCAGAGCTACTGGTCTCCAAGAAGGACTTGAATATGAATTCAGGGTATATGCTGAAAATGCTGCTGGAATCGGTAAACCAAGCAAACCTTCTGCTACTGCAATTGCCAGAGATCCTGTAGACAAACCAAGAGATGTTGAAGTTGTAGACATCAGGTAAATCCCCATAGGAAACTCTGTAATATAGATTTAAACAAGATTATCATTATATAAATTATATTAGTTTTGAAAATAATCATAAATATATTGCAATGAACCACTAGTGCAAACATAGGTTTATGGTGCATTAGTACCGTTTCACCCTCGTATTCTTTCTCGTAAGACAAAACTATTAAGCTGTAATACTTGATGTTTTTTTCTGTTGTAGCCGCTCAGCTTGCTCACTTCGCTGGAAGAAGCCAGAATATGATGGTGGGCAAAAAATAGTTGGATATGTAGTGGAAAGGAGAGATTGCCCTAATGGAAGATGGACAAAAGGAAGCTTCAGTATCATACCAGACAATGAATATACAGTAACTGGTATGTTGGTGTACTATATAATATTGCTCAAATGTTAGACCTGGCATTCCATTTTTTGTTGAATTCTTTCTCCCATCATTTTGGAACTCTTCATTCCTCCTCGCTATGCATCAAAAGTGCTTCATTTATTCAATCTTTAATGTATCCTAAGAGAGTGCTATGCACACATCGCACCCTTGCATTTGTAAAGTTTCAAGTAGTTTATAATGTGTGCATAAATAAGTATTTTCGTGACCTTGAAGAACCAAATAATATTAGTAATATTACAGCAAATACAAAGCAGTATTCCTTCCCAAAAACGATAGAACTCCTTTCTGATTGGGAAAAGTAGAGTTCAACCTGTTTATAATCAAATCACTCTTTCAGGATTAACTGGTGGAATGGAATATGAGTTCCGCATCATTGCCAAGAATGCTGGAGGAGTGTTTAGTGAACCATCTCACAGTACTGGACCAGTGAAATGCGAGGATGATTATAGTAAGTGCTCTGTTATGCTATATGGGCGACCAGATTTCAACCTCTAGCTAGATATTTCAAATACTATAGACCCGTGAAATATGAGGATGATAAATGCTGTGTCCACTTTAGGTTAGTATGCTTTCACGTGCAGTCACTCGACTCTTTTCGGCTCGGCTTTTCTCGACGCCGGCTAACTTTATTCTTGGAAGCTTCAAAGACTATGGCTAACAAATATCACTTATCACATTATAGAACCACCACGAATTGATCTGGATCCTCATCTCATTGAAGAAGTCAAAATATCAGCAGGTTCTACACTTCGTTTGCACGTTGGAGTACAAGGCAAACCGACACCTGCAGTGGTTTGGTCTAAAGATGGCTCTGAAATTCGATCAGACATTAGACGTGTATTAGACAGTGCTGTGGACCATAGCAGTCTTGTTATAAAAGACTGCAGTAGGTCAGACACTGGAACATACGAAGTTACAGCAAAGAATGCTTGTGGGGAGAAAACTGTACAAATTAAAGTGCTTGTACTGGGTAGGTTTGCTTAATTGGGTTCTTATGTACCATTGAACATATATGTATGTAACTATATGATTTTTTGACATTTTTGTCTTTTTCGCAATAAACACTCAGATGCTAAAGTTTTCATTAAATTCTATTGCAGACAAACCTGGACCTCCAACTGGACCAGTTAAATTCTCAAGATTGACTGAATCTAGAGTTACCCTTGGCTGGGAAGCACCCGTACAAACTGGTGGCGCCAAGATCACTGGATATGTTGTTTCTAAGAGAGAAACCTCTAGATTAACATGGTATGTCTCGTTCTCAACCATAATCAATAATAATAATTTACTGCATTCATTTGAATATGTATTCTGTCTTGCAGGTCTGTTGTATCGGAAATGGTTGAACATTGTTCCCTCACTGTTCAACGTTTAATCAAAAACAATGAATATCAGTTCCAAATACAGGCTGTAAACAAGTATGGAGTTGGAGAACCCTTGATATCTGAGCCAATTATTGCAAAGAACACATTTTGTAAGTCTGGTATAGTATTTGTTAACATTCCACAAAACTGTGTATATCCCGTTTCATCAAATGCCCAAAGTTAACTGTTTTTGTTACAGTATTTACCGGTATAAGCTGAAAGTATACACAAATTTTTCTGACGAAATATAAAATTTTATTGTTTTGTTGTTTAGCTGAGCCAAGTGCACCTGGTATGCCAGAAGTGAGCAGCGTTTCATCAACTGGCTGCATTGTCATGTGGACAAGACCTGAAACAGATGGTGGTTCCGACATTGAAGGATATGTCTTGGAACGCAGAGAAAGAAGAAGCCCAAGATGGATTAAATGTAGCAAGAAACTCATCAGAGATTTGAGGTTAGATATTTTATTTGTAATCCAAAACCATCTATGAATTCTCCTTTTTATAACATTTCTTAAAATTTCAGATTGAAGGTCACTGGTCTTACACCCAACAATGAATATGAATTCCAGGTTGCTGCTGTTAATGCAGCAGGAACTAGTCAATTCAGTGCTGCTTCTTTTTGTGTCATTATGAGAGACCCCATTGGTAAGTAGGTAGTAAGTACCAGTAAGTACACGTAGTACCATGTACATTCATAGTAATGCACCACCCATTCTGAATCGTTAAATTGACTTCACTTATTGTTTATCCTTCATTAGATGTTCCTGGACCTCCAAGTAACTTCCGTATCAAGGACAGCACAAAGTCTTGCATCACTCTGGCTTGGAACAAACCAGCATATGACGGTGGATGCACGATCACTGGTTACATGGTTGAAATTAAAACTTTGGACAAGGTGGATGAACAAACTGAAGAAAGCGAAGGCTGGAATGTGATTGCTAGTGATATCATTAGCACTACGTATGATGTTAAAAGATTATCCAACGATAAGTTTTACCTGTTCCGCGTTTCCGCTATCAATAAGGGTGGAGTTGGTGAACCAGCAACATTGATTGGTAAGTATTACATTTCAGAAAATGTTAACCCAAACGTAGTCCGATGCATTACTAATGCCGCCATTCAATTATTAGGTGCAGTAAAACCAGAAGACCGACTTGAACCTCCTGACTACGAGCTGGATTCATCTCTGCGTAAAACAATAATAGTCAAGGCAGGCAGTTCAGTAAGTGTCGATGTTCCTATCAAAGGAAGACCCACGCCGAATATCACTTGGACTAAAGGTGAGCAGAAGCTATATATGTGAAAATGTTGTGTGAAATAAAGATTTGTTGGAAAAATTCAATAGACAATAAAATACCAAAATGCTCATGGAAATAACTCTTCTTTTTAAGGTGATGTCAATGTAACGACAAACCCTCGAATTCAAGTTGAAAATACTGCAGCAAAAACAAGATTGATTATACAGGACTGTAACAGAGATGATAGTGGAAAATACTCCCTTGCTTTAGAAAATGCCAGCGGAGTTGGAAATACATTCATCAGCATTAAAGTTCTTGGTAAGAAATCAATAGGATTAAAATTTTTGATGGTCTTCAGTATTTATGATAGGAGCTGGAATATGAATGGAAATATATAAATAATATTAAATACATGATTAAACTTACTGATTAAACTTACTCCTTACAGACACTCCAGGACCTCCTGGGTCAATCAGATTGAAGCATGTTACTCAAGAAGATGCTTCAATTGCTTGGGATGCCCCAGCAGTTGATGGTGGATCAGAGGTGTTCAACTACCGGGTAGAAAAACGAGAGACCACCCATCGGGCATGGACTGTCGTACATGCTGAATGCAGCAAGACTGCTTGCAAGGTAAGTTATCATAATTTTTATATTTAACTAGATAAGACATAATTACCGGTAGTATAAAGACTAATAAACATGTTGAACTGCTTCTTATAGATTGATAACTTACAAAGAGGTGCAAGCTATTTCTTCCGTGTTATGGCACAAAACTCGCAAGGTCTTGGCGTTCCATCAGAATCAGAAATGGTTATTGCTACTGGTAAGCTGTTTTTCATAATACAAATTATTGAAACTTAAAAAGTTCATTTGAAATATCACTTTTTTCATGTCTTCCAGAAAATCCATCTCCTGTCAATGACCTAAAAGTCAGTGGTATCACCAACCACTCCATTTCCTTACATTGGGTAAGACCTGATCAAGATGGCGGCACTCCTATTCAGAGCTATCATGTGAAATATGCAGAAAAGGATTCCGATGATTGGCAAATACAGAAAACTAGGTATTTTAATCTGAATTTCATCCGTATATTTCACATAAATAATTAGTATACTTGAGTTTTGAAATTATTTTCTTATAATTTATTTTCATCAGACAACCCAACGCTTTGATTGATAACCTCTCCACTGGTAAATTGTACGAGTTCCAAGTTGCTGCCCACAATGAAGCTGGACTTGGACCATGGGAATCTATTGGCCCTGTAACAGTTCGAGAAGTAACAAATGCTCCAACTGCTGATATCAGCTCTCTATCCAAAGGCAATGTTATAAACGTTCGGCAAGGAACACAATTACAGCTAGAGATTCCAGTACATGGAAAACCAAAACCAACTGTATCTTGGACAAAAGAACGAATTCCTTTGAAACGTAAGTGTCTTATTGATATGCTGATATTGTTGTTTAATTCTTTCAAAATAACCGAGTTTTTAATCTTTTATATTGTTTTTAGAAACAGAAAGAGTTATATATGAAACAATTCATGATAACGCAACTCTGAAAATCAGAAAAGTTGAAAAATCAGATGCTGGTCAATATTATTTGATGTTGGATAATTCTTGTGGGAGAAAAGAAGTACCTTTGACTGTTAATGTATATGGTAAGTACCGAGTAACTTTTTATTTCAGTTTTTCTGCATCACATGGGCCTGATGGCGCGGAAGAAGAATGCATATTTGAAGCAAAGTGAGTTCAGTGCCAATTGTATATGCTTGGTAAATGAAGTAATATCTCAAAGCTCCTACCATACATAATGCTGAATATACGGTAAATCAACAAAGAAGCTTAATCACACCCTACACTCAAGGTGCCTTCGAGGTTGCTCAACAGTTATGGCGTGACTAATGCGTGAATCGTACCCCGTTAAATGCACATGCTTGAAATACCGTTAATTTTATGTGCCATTGAATATTGGTTGATTAGTAATTTGTATATTTATATTTCAGGTCATCCAGGAAAGATTAGTTCTCTGGATGTTGTTGAAATCACTGCTGAAAGTGCTGTGCTTAAATGGTCTCCTCCAGAAGACAATGGCGGTGCTGATGTCACAAACTATATTGTTGAAAAACATGACACTGCTGGAACTGGGTGGATGTCTGTGAGTGCAAGCTGCAGTAGAACGGTCATCAAAGCCATCAAGCTTTCTCAAGGCAGAGGATATGTATTCAGAGTAGCTGCTGAAAACAAATATGGACTTGGAGAATTCACAAACTCAGATGAAATTGTTGCACAACATCCTTTCAGGTGAGAAATTACTAACTCATTGTGTTTTTCACTTATATTCTATGTCATATGCTGAGATTGTCGTTGTAGTACTTTTAGGTCTCATTATACATCTCATTTTGAAGTTTGGCAACTTGCCTGAAATTTCCGTTCTGTGTGTTTGTCTTGTTAATAGTACCGTAATTATTTTTTACATTGGGGTAGTTCAAAATAACTTCTTTTTCAATTACTGCAGAGTACCAAGTACACCACCCCAACCAGAAATCGAAGAAGTCAATGCTGACTCCATGGTCATCAATTGGGATGCTTGCGTTTCTGACGGAGGTTCAGAAATAACAGCATACCATATTGAAAAGAAGGAGCGAAATGCTATCTTGTGGACTAAAGTTTCTTCCATTACTGCAAAGAAACGGGAATACAGAGTCCCTGGTTTGACAGAGGTAAATGGTTTTGTTGAATATCTTGAAAAAACATTTATTCTTTTTATAGTTTCAAACGTGATATTATATTTTTTCAGGGCCTGGAATACCAATTCAGAGTCATTGCAGAAAACAGAGCCGGATTGAGCGATCGAAGTGAACCAAGCAAATTCGAACGAGCCAGAAACATTGTCAGCCCACCTGGTTGTCCAGACTGGACAGATATAACAAGAGATTCCGTGTCACTGATATGGACTCCACCCAAAAATGACGGAGGAAGCAAGATTGTTGGATACAATGTAGAAAAGAAATCTGGTAAGTCCTAATTTTGAAAGGCAACATATCCAACTGAAGAAGTTCAATTGGCTTTCCAATTCATTAATTTTAATTCTTGCAGGTGAAGATGGTCGATGGTTAAAATGTAACTACACCAACATTCAAGTGTGCGAGTTCACAGTAACCGGTCTGAATACAGGAGATTCGTATCAATTTAGAATCACAGCTAAGAACGCTGCTGGTACCACAAGCAAGCCTTCATTGCCAAGTGTTGAAGTTGTCTGTAGAGATGATTTCAGTAAGTATCAGGCATATTTTTTGTTAGAATATCACAATTTCAACAAGCTAATAATTTCATTTGTTAACAATTTTTTAGAACCACCCAATATTCAACTGGATTCTGAAATCGCTGATGGACTGACAACAAAAGCTGGTGTAACGCTAAAACTCAAAGCAATCATCACTGGAAAACCAGTTCCTAAAGTGACTTGGGCTCAAAATGGAAATGAAGTTGTACCTAATGCACAGGTATTGTATTATTGAATAATAGAGATAATAGCAAAGTTTTATTAGATCATAAATAAATATCAATACTTTATTATCTTGTTTGCAGATTGAAATTGAATATGCTAAAGGCATAGCCACTTTGATCATCAAAGAGTGCAATAGAACAAATACCGGACATTACACAATCACAGCAAAGAATGCCTGTGCAACAAAGACTATGGACTTTAAACTTCAAGTTCTTGACAAACCTGGCCTACCCGAAGGCCCTGTCAAGTTTACTTCTCTCACAAATGAAAAGGTTACACTCTGGTGGGGATTGTGCAAGGAAACTGGAGGAGCTACTGTTGAAAGTTATGTGATCGAGAAAAGAGAAACAAGTCGGCTGAATTGGGCATTGGTAAGTGTTGCTTCCATCCAAGTGGATATAATAATGAGGACGATTAGGTTGCCTGCCACTATCATAACATGAATATTTGGATATCACTTATATATACTTTATTTTTCAGATATCTGCTAACTGCACTTCAAACAACATTACTGTTAATCGCCTCATCAAGAACCATGAATATCAGTTCAGAATTTCAGGTCAAAACAAATATGGTGTTGGAGAACCTTTGATTTCTGAGCCTGTAACGGCCAAAGTTTCATACACTGTTCCAGATGCCCCTGGACGCCCTGAATATTCAACATCAACTCCTGATTCTATCACTATTTCGTATGCTCGACCAAAGAGCGATGGTGGTAATGAGATTACAGGTAAATAAAATATTTCATTTGTTAATTCTAATTGTTTCTGTACAATATTTCATGCACCCTGTACAATATTTCATGCACGACGGAAATAAATATCTGAATGTGTTCGATAATATGTGCGGCCTTTAATCGTTGTATTGTTATTATTCTTCAGGATATCACATTGAAAGACGTGAACGAAAAGGCATGCGATGGGTGCGAGCAAACAAAAGTCCAGTTACTGAGCTTCGTTACAGGGTTACAGGACTTTCTGAAGGGCACGAATATGAATTCAAAGTCAGTGCTGAAAATGCTGCTGGACTTAGCAAACACAGTGAGCCATCAGCCTTGATCATGTGCAGAGAACCAATTGGTGAGAATTTTTTGAATATTTGGTGGCAATGCTTACATATATTAAATTCAAAGCTAACTAGAAAGAAACTAGCTTTGGAATTCAACGATTTAAAAATCTATGCAATGCTGTGTCTGGTTGCCAATTGTCATTTGTATCTTTTAGGCACACCTGGTGCGCCTGGCATTGCCAGAGTCACTGACACCACCAGGACCACTGTTGCAATATCTTGGACGCCACCTAATTATGATGGAGGAAGCAAGGTGCTTGGATACAATGTCGAATCTCGAAAGACAACTCAGGGTAAGCCATAAAATTTTATTACCTTTTTATACTTTTTGACAAACATCTTCAAATTTTCAAATTATTTAAATTAAAATTTGTAACAGGTGATGAAGTTGATGATGAATGGGTTAGAATGAACCCAGACACAATTAAAGGTTGTGAGTACATTGTACCCAACCTAACTCCGGGAACAGAGTATAATTTCAGAGTTAAGGCAGTCAATGCCGCAGGTGTAGGAGAGGCAACAGAAGTTTCTGGAAAGGTATGGTGTTATTCTTATAGCTAATGTTTCTTGATGCAATAATTTGTTGTCAAAAGCAATTTTAAACCTATGTATTTGTTTATAAATTAAAACAATAACAAATTTTCAGATTATGGCTACTGACAAGCTTGAAGCTCCAGATTTCCAGATTGACGCAGACTTCCGCTCGCACTATGTAGTAAGAGCTGGAAACTCTCTGAGACTTTTCGTCATATATCATGGACGGCCAAGACCTACAGTGACGTGGACAAAACCAGATGTTGAGCTACAAGATCGTGCAGAAATAACTACCACTGATTATTCGACTCTTCTATTGATCAGCTCTACTACAAGAGATGACTCTGGCAAATATACATTGAGACTGGAAAGCAGTGCTGGAGAAAAAGTCATTCATTTGACTGTTAAAGTCCTAGGTGAGTTGATTTAATGGAAGCTATTTGTCGTAGATAAAAATTGGATTGGCTGTCACTGATCGAACTATTTTAATCCCAGATGCACCAGGACCGGTTGGCCACATCACTTGCAAAGAAGTTAATCGTGACTCTGTTACACTTGCTTGGGATTCTCCTGAAGTTGATGGCGGTGCCCATGTCAAGAATTACATCATTGAAAAAAGAGAAGTGTCGCGTAAAAGCTGGCAAACAGTCGCTACTAAATGTACAAGAAATACTTACAAGATAACAAAACTACAAGAAGGTACACAGTATTAAACTTGGATTTAGATAGACTGAGATGTTTTCTCTACTTTGCTGTTAGTAAATGGCGAGTCAGCAATTATTACCTTTTTTCTTTTTTCAGGACAAACCTATCTCTTCAGAGTCATACCAGAAAATGAGTATGGTATTGGAGTACCTAGAGAGACTGAAAATCCAATAACTGTAACAGAAGTGCCAGCGATTCCTTCAAAACTGGACGTGGAACAAGTTACCAAACATTCAATTACTGTTTCTTGGGGAAGGCCAGAGTATGACGGTGGTAGCCGCATCAGTGCCTACATCCTTGAAATTTGTGAAAAAGGATCTGATAAGTTCTCCGAGTGTGCAAGAACTAAGGGAACTGTATTTAGACATGTTATTGGAAATCTTCGCGAAGGTATCGAATATGAAATTCGTGTGAGAGCCAAGAATGAAGCTGGATTAAGTGAACCTAGAGAAGCATTCTCATCGATTATAACAAAAGATGAACGAAGTGAGTTTGCTTTTTATATAAATCATCAATGCCTAATTAATATGGGAAATAATTTATTATGCCACAAACCTTTCGCTATCAGTGTATTATGACGTGACCTCAATTTAAAGTTGGTGTATATATTTTAATAATAATTCTGTTCTTCTAATTATTCTATCAATTCTGATTAAGCTTGTTAATATTCTTTTTTCATTTCAGTTGCACCTGAAGCTGATTTACGAGGCATTTATCACAAAACAATTTCAGTAAAATCTGGCTCTACAATTAAAGCTGATATTCCAATTATTGGCAAGCCAACTCCTGAAGTGACCTGGACTGTTGCTGGGATCAAATTAAAAGGTTTGTGTTTCAAAGTATATCCGAAACAAGGCTATATAGAAAATATAAGTTTGTTTGGCTAATATTGTCTTTTCATACTTTGCAGAAAGTGATAGAGTTGCAATGTCAACTACTATTGACAACACAACATTAACAATCAGGAATGCAAAGAAATCCGATGCTGGAGATTATGAACTCAAACTTTCTAATAGCTCGGGTGAACAAAAACACAAAATACAAGTAGTTGTTCTAGGTGAGTGAAGTCTTCTATGTATGTATAGTTTTGGGCAATTTGAGTTTCTACACCATTATGCCAATGCACATTGGAATTGAGTGTTCGCATAATTTTATTAGAGCATATTGTATTCAACCATGAATGATTGATGTACGGTAATAAAACACAAACTATCATAATTTGCACCTGCATTAAATTTTTTTTATATTTAGACAAACCTGGTTCTCCAATGGGACCTATCGAGTTTTCTGAAGTATCTGCAGATTCCATTACAATATCTTGGAAACCACCACAAGAAACTGGTGGAAGTGAAATCACCAACTATGTTGTTGACTACAGAGAGTTTGGACGTGCTACTTGGTCACAAGTATCTGCGTGCACAACAAGAACTACAATCAAGGTAATATTATAACATAACAAAAGTTTAAATGAGAAATATATCTCTAATGAATGATTTACATTATGTACAATATGATTTTGCAGGTTGGAAAACTGGCACGTCATACTGACTACCAATTCCGTGTAATGGCTGAAAGCAGATTCGGACTTGGTGAACCTCTGGTGTCAGAGATCTGCCGTGCTGACTTCCAATGCAGTAAGAAACTACATTTTATTACTGTTGTATGTTGATCTATTTTGCACTTTTCTAATTTGTGATATCTGAAACTTTCAGCTGTTCCGAAACAACCAGGAACACCCAAGGTTACCAGTGTTACCAAAGATACTGCAACCATATCTTGGGATGAACCAGTCCATGATGGTGGAAGTCCAGTTACTGGTTATTATGTTGAGAAAAAAGAAAAGAACTCCATTTTGTGGCAGAAGGAAAATGAGAAACCAACTAAAAATATGACATATACAATCAAAGGTATGATCTATTAAATATAATGTGGATAGGTGGAAGATTTATAATGAAATTGGGAGAGAGAAAAAATGTTTCTTGAGAGAATGGTTGGTCATCATCTATACTATGTTAAATACTTTGTCTGCTGCAATTGTTAGACCATACAAGTTCTATCTAATGATGAGTGTCTAGGTTGGAAATGGGTGTCTAGGTCTAGTGGAAATATAAAGTGATACGGTATATATTTAACAGGTCTCTTGGAAGGATTAGAATATCAGTTCAGAGTACAGGCTGAAAATGCTGCTGGCTTGAGCAATTACAGCGATGTGAGCAAACCTGTCCAAGCCATTAGTTTGGTTGGCCCTCCAGAACAAGTAGAGGTTACAGATATGTCTAGAAACTCTATCACTCTATCCTGGCAACCTCCAATCGCAGATGGAGGAAGCAAAATTGCATCGTAAGTATTCACGATATCTGAATGATACAATTTCCTTTTTGATAGATACTTGTCCAATACAGTTTCATATGTATTGTAGATACACTGTTGAAAGGCGACATGTTCCAGATGGTCGTTGGTTGAAATGCAATTTCACAAATGTCACTGACTGCAGCTTTGAAGTAAGCGGACTTACACCAAATGAGTCCTACGAATTTAGAGTGATTGCAAAGAACTCTGTAGGAACTATCGGACAACCTTCAGATATATTGGGACCAGTCGTTTGCAAACCATCGTACAGTGAGAAATCTATTCATACAAATCCATTTAATACTTCCAACACGCACACCACACACCAATCAATAATTTTTTATTCAATGTTCAGAACCACCTATCATAGAACTAGACAGCAAACTTGTCTCAGAAGTTGTGCAAATTCGTGCTGGAAGTAACTTCAAATTGGAAGCAGAGATTCGTGGAAAGCCAGAGCCAAATGTGAGTAGCATGTTGTAGAATAGTTACACCCAGATCCATTGTAAACGGTCTGCTTGTAAATTGAGTTAACTGCTTCTGTTTAAAAAAACGTTTTGGTTTCTTGTAGGTATTCTGGTACAAAGGAGAGACTGAACTGGAAAGCTCTGATCATGTAAATGTTATATCTCAACCTGGTATGACTGGACTCAATATCAGAGATTGCAACAGATCAGATACTGCAAAGTATAGCTTAATGTTAAGAAATGAATGTGGCGAAAAGAAAGTTACTATAAACGTCAAAGTGTTGGGTAAGTAGAATTGCATGCACTGATAATAATACATTATATCAACAAGTATCAATGCTGTATTAGGTAATTCATATAGCAATAGTCAGTGAAATATTGTGGAAATGCATAAAATTTCTATGATTGTAGGTATAATGGCATTTGAATTCAAGTCCTGATATTCGACCAAAAATACCATTCTTAAATTTGACAATAATTTTCATATTTCACAGATACTCCTGGGCAGCCTAAAGGACCAATACAATTCAGCCGAGTTACAAGTGAAAAATGCAATATTGCATGGGAAAGGCCAGAAGAAGATGGCGGTGCTGAAATAACACATTATGTTGTCGAAAAGAGAGAAACATCTCGATTGAGTTGGGTTTCTGCCTATGAATGCATTGAACATACTAGCTGCACTGTAACCAAGTTGATTGCCAACAATGAATATATTTTCCGTGTATCAGCAGTCAACAAATATGGAAAAGGACCAGCACTTGAATCATCGCCCCTAATAGCGAAGAATCAATTTGGTAAGATAATATAATGATTCACTCGTTAAAAGTCCTGAGCCTGACATTTCCTTTAACTGTGAAATTGTTTGTTCACGCCAGGTGTTCCGTCTGCACCAGGCAAACCTGAAGTTGTTGCAACAACCAGGGATTCACTCACTGTTGCATGGGAAAGGCCCGCAACTGATGGGGGATCAGAAATTGTCAACTATGTCGTTGAAAAGCGCGAAAAGCAAGGCTTCAGATGGTTAAGGTAAGATTTTTGTGAAGTGTGATATTGAGAGGAACTGTTTTCATATTTTGTTTTGAAATAGCAGTGAAATTACTATTGAACTTTCATATCTTTTAGATGCAACAAGGACCAAAATGTCACTGACCTTCGTTATCGCATTTCTAAACTCCGTTATCAGTCTGAATGGGAATTCCGTGTCTGTGCTGAAAATGCCGCAGGCGCAGGACCATTCAGTGAATCAAGCAACATTGCAAAGGTCCAAGATCCTACTTTCCCACCAGCTCCACCTGCTAACTGCAGAGTTGTAGATACAACAAGATCCAGTGTCTCTTTGGCATGGAATCTACCACTGTACGATGGGGGATGCGATATTGTTGGATACATAGTGGAAATGGCTGAATGTATTCCTGACCAAGATGAAGAATGGCAACAGTAAGTTTTGTCCTTGACATACTGAAAATATTTACTCCTGCATTTTGCAATAATGTTGCTCAAATTCGCTAAATATCATATTTCTTTCATTAAATTTAAACAAATTCAAACATAATTATCGCCAAGTTTTCCGCATATTTTAATGATGAAGCAGAGCAATTAAAAGCATACATACCAGAAAAAATTATAAATCTCTCTGTAAATTTCTTAACAATGACTTATTTCTAGGGTACATAAATCGAGCTATATCAAAGCCAAGGAATTCACTGTTACTGGATTGAAGGAAGGACATGAATACATTTTCCGCGTCTTTTCTGTGAACACTATGGCACGAAGTGAAACTGCAGCTAAGGTGAGTATTTCAATGATTTGTAAAGTCAAGTTATATTTTTCAGCTCAGTTATGGAAAAAATAAAATATGTGATATTTATTGTCGCCTTTCTCTGAACAAAAATTTTTGATTCAGATTTCTGAAGCAATCAGGGCCAAAGAAGTTCAGGAAGAACCTTCATTGACTATTGATGACAGTCTTAGAAGAACAGTGACTGTTCGAGCTGGAAAACCACTCAGACTTTACGTTCTGGTGTCTGGTTAGTCATATTTCATATATTTTCATTTAACCTTTAAGAGAAATAGTACAATCTCATATATTGACTGCTTTCAAATTTCAGGACGACCAGCACCCGCTGTATCATGGTCAAAGGTTCCCAATGGAGAGAATCTACTCACACATGCAATCATCGATACCCACGAGGCCGCATCCAAACTCGAAATTGAAAAGACTGATCGATATGATGCTGGAAAATACACAATTTCAGTAGAAAATGAATCTGGCACAAAGGAAGCTACAATCAGTGTCAAAGTTTATGGTGAGAGAACAGATTGAATCCATATTGCTTATTGAATGTATTGAATATTCTTACTCTTCTGGGACTCTTCAACTATGTTACTGTTATACAAATCATTGTAGATTCAATGGTGACATTTCTGTAAAAAAAACTATTGTGAACCATTATGGTTCTGCGAAATGTTGTCAATGAACTTATATAAATATATACCGGTTTTACAGATTCTCCTGGTGCACCAGCTTCTGTTAGAGTTCGTGAAGTCACCAGGAATTCAGTCACTGTGGCATGGGAACCTCCAGAAGTTGATGGTGGAAGTGCAGTACGAAACTATCTTGTACAGAAACGTGAAGCCACAAGGCAGGCATGGAACACAGTGGTGACCAAGTCAGTTGATATATTGCACACCAATTGCGACTTTTTGAAAAAAAAAATTTATACTAATAAGAATGCTTTTATTACAGATGCTCTAAGATGAGTTATAAGGTTACAGGCTTGCAGGAAGGATCAATGTATTACTTCCGTGTTCTTGCTGAAAATGAATATGGTGTCGGCGAAGGCAGAGAAACAGAAGAAGCAATCAAAGTTTCTGAGCAACCTTCTGCCCCCGAATCTATTGAGGTTTGCTTTATTTTATAACAGTATAATTATTGCTAATATTATTTAATTACCTCTAACAATGTCAATTTTTATTTTAGGCAACTGAAATTACAAAATCAACAGTTTCATTGGCATGGAAGCCACCATTACAAGATGGCGGATCAAAAGTTCAAGGATACCAAGTTGAAATGATGGAAAAAGGTGTGACTTTGTTGTTTTATCATTAGTTTTTCAGTACCTTTGCACATTTATAACTGTTTTAGACTTGAGAATAGTGCTAAAACGAAATTATATGTTTATATACGGTCTCTGCATTCTCAGGTTCAGACAAATGGATCACTGTTCATACAACTAAAGATCTTCGACACACTATCAAGGGTTTGAAAGAAGGACAGGATTACTATTTCAGAGTCCGTGCAAAGAACGAAACTGGTTTTGGTGAACCAAAAGATTTGTTTTCATCTATTACAGTCAAAGAACAGCTTGGTAAGTATGACATCCATGATATAAAAATATCGTATTGCAGTACTCAGTTGCATGTTATCCCAAAATGAAAGCATATATCATGTTACATTTAAAGATTTTTCTAATTATTCTTATTCAGCTGAACCAAGCATCAAGCTTACAGAATCTACTCAGAAAACTGTGACAGTAAAAGCTGGTCAACCCATCAAACTAAACCTAGAAATATCTGGACTACCAGTGCCAGATGTCACATGGACCAAGGATAAAGATGAGATAAGAGAGGATCTGCACAGGTATGCAATTGGTTTTGTTGAAATCAGCATTCAAACTTCAGTTTATTTAAATTGCAATCTTAATTATGAATTATTTATGAAACTTATAGAACAACAATTCAAACCACACCCACAACTGCGTCTCTTGAAATAAGAGAATCCACAGTTGAGGACAGAGGAGAATATAGAATTACTCTCAGCAACTCATCTGGATCTTGCACACAGCTAATCCAAGTGGTTATCCTTGGTAAGTTTTCTTATTGTTGAGTTAATGTGAATGAATCTGTTCATGTAAACTCACTGCAATCAAACTATATTTTAATTTTCTTCATTTCAGTATTGTTTGTCAGTCGGTTTTGGTCATTTGCTAAATACAATACTATCTATAGGATCTATCTATAGACTATGGATAATTACTAACCTCTGATTTTCTTTCAGATGTTCCATTGTCTCCTGACGGGCCTGTAATATCATCTGATGTGACTTCCAACTCAGTTACACTTCAGTGGAGACCGCCACAATATGATGGTGGTGCTGCAATCAGTAACTATGTTATTGAGAAACGTGAACTTCATAGACCAAACTGGATCATTGTCAGTGATACAGTAACAAGGTTAGTTGTTCAGTAATCATTTGATCAGATTCTCACAAATATTTAAAATGGCATAACAGTTATATTTCTGAGAGTTCAAAATACACATAATCTCAAGTATCTTTCGTGGTATCTGGGATGGGTATAGTTATGCAGTCAGTCAATCATTCAAAAATAAACGGACTTGGAAAATTTAGGGCTAAATCAATATATTTGTAGGATCAAGTATACAACCTCATACACTTATCCACCTTAGCATTTTTTAGAATATTTGAGAAGAATTTAAACTAAAATAATATTCTACTTATCAAAACAATTCTATTTATCAATCAAATTTTCTTATTTTAGAACGACTATGAAGATTACAAAACTCATTGAAGATGCAGAATACACTTTCCGTATCTTTGCTCAAAACAGAATTGGAATCAGCAAGCCTTTAGTAACAGAACAAATTGTTGCCGAAAGCAAATACAGTAAGTGGTAGTTTATTGAATGATTTCTAAAGATGACAAGAAAAATGAGTGCTAATGCATATGTCTTATTATTTTACAGATCTCCCTTTTATAAATATTAACAATGTTATTTTCCGGGTATTTCATATGTCCTTAACCACTTTACAGGCTTACCAGGTCCTCCAAGCACACCGCAAGTGTCTTCAGTTATGAAAGATTCTGCAACTGTTACTTGGAACGAACCAGTCAACACAGGAGGAACTGAAATTACTGGATATATTGTTGAAAAGAAGGAAAGTAAGGGACCACGCTGGATTAAAGCCACAAGAAATCCAATCACCCAATGTAGATTCATTTGCAGTGGATTGATTGAAGGAGTTGAATATGTCTTCCGTGTATATGCGATTAATGCCAGAGGGGAAGGAAAGTAAGTAGTACCGAAAAGTGATATATTTGTGGCTTTTATTATCATTTTAAAACTCTTATTTGAAAAAAATGTTGCTGCCTCTTCTAGTAATCTATTAGCTACTACTAAAAAATATTGATTTTATGGTATTGAATACCTGACATAATGGAAACCGTAAAACTCAGCTTGTGTTTTATGACGACTGATTTGGTGATGGCTTCCTAATTCTAAATAATGAACATCTTTTCAGACCCAGTGAGGAATCTGCACCTGCACTTTGCCAAGAACCAGTCGCTCCACCGAGTGCTCCTTTGAATCCTCGTGTCATCGACATTACAAAAACCACACTTTCTGTCGCTTGGGACAAACCAGAATATGAGGGAGGATCAAAACTATTGGGATACTTTGTTGAAACTCGAAAGGTTTGTGACCGAATAGTAACAGTAGTAATAAAAGTAGTTACAGTTTACTCTTAGTATATTTTTAGCGTAAATTTATTTGATAGTCTGTTTTACACTATAATGATGTATCCATATGATAGGATGGATCATGGTGGGAGCGATGCAACACCAACCCAATTCGTATCAATGAATTCACCATGAAAGGACTGAATGAAGGAGGGGAATACTATCTTCGAGTACTTGCTTGCAATGCTGGAGGAGTGGGAGAACCTGCTGAAGTTGAGAGACATATTGTCATCAAAGACCAAACTGGACCGCCCGAATTCCTGCTGGATGAAGAGGTATAAAATCAATTCCATTTTTAGAACCTGTAACATTACTTCTTTCACATTTTAATTCAAATTTATTTCTTCAGCTCATAAAAGATGGTTTGACTGTAAAACAAGGTGGAATGATCAACTTGGTTGTAAAATTCAAAGGCAGACCTCCACCACAAGTAACTTGGAGTAAAACTGGTACAGACTTGAAAATGCGAGGAATGATCGCAATACACTCTGACTCAAGTGAGCTTGTAATCAAGGGTGTTGATCGACGTGACAGTGGAGACTATAAAATCAAACTTTCAAACAAATTTGGGGACTGCGATATTTCTATCCCTGTTAAAGTGATAGGTCACTGCGATGCACCAGAAGGTCCAATGCAATTTGGCGACCTGGAAGCTACATCAGTCACTGTTGTATGGAAAGCTGTTCTCAATGATGGTGGAAGTCCAGTCACAAACTATGTGGTTGAACGCAGAGAAGTAGGAAAAACAGCTTGGTTTACTGTTGATGCTAAAGTAAAAACTACCAGCTGTGTTGTTAGAGGTATGTAAATATTCTATGAACTCATACAGGATATATAACAACATTTTTCTGCTCAATTTTCTATCATTGTTTTGTTATATTACTGACAGTACCCAATATCTCTTTTGCAGGCCTCACAGAAGGTGTTGGATACTTCTTCAGAGTTTATGGTGAAAATGCATATGGATTGAGTCCACCACTCGAATCTCAAGAAGCAATTGTGCCCAAAAATCCACTATTCCCTCCACAGCCACCACAGCTTGTTGAGGTAAGTGGAAGTCTTGATTCATGGTAAAAAACTATTGATTAACAATAAATGAGAACGTCTATGCCAATTTATATTATACCTTGGAATATCATAAGGTGACGTGTCTTAGTCCCCAGTGCAATATCTAATCAGTATATAGCTCTTCGAAGAATATTGGTTTCATTTCTGTTTGATGGATCAAGTTATGCGTAAACAAAATAATATCTGTGTTTAGGTGAATGAAGTCACCAAGAGCCATATATGTCTCAGTTGGACAAGATGTAGGGATGATGGTGGATCTCATGTAACTGGATATTACATTGAAAGAAAGGAATCTTCTTCTGACAGATGGGTCAGAGTCAACAAAGTTCTCACAAAGAATTTGGCTTACACAGTACAGGTGTGGACATATTTTTAT
Source organism: Styela clava (assembly GCF_013122585.1). Lineage (NCBI taxonomy): Eukaryota > Metazoa > Chordata > Ascidiacea > Stolidobranchia > Styelidae > Styela > Styela clava. Next base: position 6,956,294 of record NW_024102829.1, on the reverse strand, counting down.
TGAAGTCATTTATTGAAATAATTATAAACTTAAATTATATCTTAGGTACATGCCAACTGTCAATTATGTTTTCGGTCATTTGACATTTATCAACAATCATTTTTGTGCTTCAGGGACTTGTTGCTGATGCTGAATATCAATTCCGAGTGATTAGTGTAAACGACGTTGGAGAAGGGGAACCTTCGAAGCCTACTGAGAGCATCATCTGCAAAGATCCGTTTGATGTTCCATCGCCACCACAGAATGTAGAGGTCCATCATGCTACCAAAGATTCTATAACTATTGTATGGCAAAAACCAGATTATGATGGCGGCAAAGATATCTTGGGATACGCTGTTGAATGCAGAGAATTTGGAATGACCATCTGGAAAAAGTGCCATGATGATATCATTAGAGATAGAATATATCAAGTTGGTGGTTTGAATGAAGGAACAGAGTATGAATTCAGGGTCCGTGCAATCAATGAACATGGTACTTCAAGGTGATTAAAATTCAACTTGTTTTATTACAAATTAGCTCTGTTTAAACCGACCAATACATATTAAATCAATTAAATCAATATGTCATTGTAACGATACTTCTTGCATACATAATTTAAATAAATAAATAGTCTTTATCAATAGTACTTTCCTATCAAATGTTACTGTCTGATATTATTACCTAATTGAGAAATTTCAAATTTTACAGACCGAAGATGCTAGAGCTTCCAACATCTACAAGAAAATCTACTGGAGAACCGCCAAAGATTGTTCAAGAACTAAAACCAGTTGTTGGTTCAGTGGGAGGCAAAGCTACTCTCGCATGCAGTGTTTCTGGACGACCAATGCCAGATATAATCTGGACCAGGTGAATAGTTTTGAAAAATTTGAACTGATAAAAATGAACTTTCAAAACACAGAACTTGATAACCTATTATTAAAATTTATAATTTGAATTGAAAATATTTTTATATGGAATAGATTTATCTTATAAAATCTTAAAATTTTTCAAAATATTCAAGATTTGGCAAGGAAATCAAGAGCGGAAGAAAGTACAAAATGAACTACGAGGGACAAGTTAATACTTTAACCATCAACGATCTCAAGTTTGATGATGAAGGGTCCTATTCACTCAATGCTCAAAACAATGTGGGTAGTGCTGATACTGAAGGAAGACTTCAAGTAGAAGGTGGATATTTTTCGTTTATTCAAATGACTGTATTTTAGGTTGTATTAAAATAATGAGTACTGTTTTTATTCATTAATTTACACCCTTATATGTTATATCATTTTATTAGGTGCACCAGTTTTGGATGAATGTCATACTCGATTTAAAGACCACATATATGGCAAGAGTGGTCAAATCCTGAGAGTCCACTTTCCATACCGTGGTAGTCCACAAGCTCAGGTACTCTGGACTAAAGATGGACGACGAATGGATAAGAGTGATAGACATGAAGTTGAAACTACAGACTCTTACTCTCACATGGTAATTCCTGTTGCGGACAGACAGAAAGACTCTGGCAAGTATTCTGTACAGCTTACAAACAAACATGGGCAAAACACATACCCAATACACGTTGATGTACTGGATGTGCCGTCAAAACCAAAAGATTTCGAAGTTGTTGGTGTGACATACAGCAGTATGGTACTTGCCTGGAAAGAACCCGAGGATGATGGTGGAGCACCAGTCTCTAACTACATTATAGAAAAGAGGGAAATCAAGGAAGAACCGGACAAATGGTCACTGGTCACTTCAAGGACTGCTCAAACAACATACAAGGTACCGGTATATATATATCAAAATCATAAAACCTTTTTTCGCTTCATGTTGCTGTTAGCTTAAATTCCCTCCTTCCAACGCAAAATATAATTAACTTGAAAGAAATAGAATAGGGACCTGATGTGCAAGGGAACTAGTCCGATATTATAACTCATTGTTCTATTTTTCAGGTTGAAGGCCTTATTGAAAAGTGTGCATACTATTTCCGCATTTCTGCTGAGAACTGTTATGGTATATCACAACCTCTGGAGACTGACACACCCATAGCAGCTATTCCAACACATGATGTTCCTAAAGCCCCAACTGGTCTTGCGGTGAGTAAGATCTAAATGTCTGACTGTGTGTGGATTGACCAAAATAGTAAATAGTCAAATAAAACAATTTTTGGATCATCTGTTGTTCAATTCTGTCTGCTCTTTGTGGTAATTCATTCGTGGTTTTAGAAAAGAAATACCTAAGTCTTCCTATTTCTAACAATCTTAATTGTTTTTTGTTGCTTCTCAGGTTTCTGGTGTTACAAAAGAAGGTTGCATGCTGTCATGGAAACAGCCTAAATCAGAAGATGGAAGCAGAATCACTAATTTCATTATTGAGAAACGTGATAATAAGAGCAATATCTGGAGACAGGCAACCAAAGAAACTGTCACACAATCTGTTTACTCTGTTACTGGATTGGTTGAAGGACTGAGATATGAGTTCAGGTTTGTGAAAAAAAAATGTTGCCAGGTAAACTATGGCATAACATACTTATACTTAAACTTAAAACAGAAGTCACAAATATTTTGAAATGCCTAATCATTGACTTATTCCAAATATTTAGAATAAAACCTTTAGCATAAGTATATTTTTATGTACAGAATTACAGCTGAAAATCCTGCTGGAAAATCAGAACCATCTGAGATATCAGAACCAATCGTAACTAAAGACAACGTGCAACTAGCTGGACCACGATTTGTTCAAGACATTCGTGACATTGTTGCAAAACCAGGACAAAATATCACTTTTGCTTGCAAGATTAGTGGCCAACCTAAACCAATTGTCAAATGGTACCAGGTATGTTTAATAGTGAACCTTCTAATTTATCCGTTTGAACAATTGCTTCTTTCTACTTGCATAAAATGCAAATCTGTTGCAGAAGATATTAGAAACTATTGCATTACCGGATAATGTCTGGATCGAGTATGTTTGTGCAATAACACTGCATAGAAAAGCATAAAAGGCGTTTGGTTTCACAATCAAATCTGTCAGAAAATATTTGGAACTTTTATATTGTCAGTCAATTCCTACAGAATTGAGTATATTTGTGAAAATGTACTGTCACCATAGAATGAAAAGATATTAGACTTATTAACAATATTTCTATCATTCTAGGGTGGTCGTGAAGTTTCTGGAGACAAGAAATATCAAATTGTCTATGGCAAAGGAAACAATTTCACCTTCACTATATTCAAAGTCACTAACGATGATGAAGGACCGTACACAGTTCGTGCTACCAATCAAGGAGGATCTATTTCCTGCACTGCTAACTTGACTGTGCAACAGCCAGCCAAAGTTAAATTGCCAAAGTACGTGGAATGTTCAATTCAATCTATAAGCTATGTAGTGTTTGCAATGTACTGTTTAGTTATTTCTGTACATTTTTATATTAATAGTGCTATCTATACATATTTTGCACTAAAGGAAGTTTTAACCAATTACTATACGAATCAATAATAAATGGATATTGACATATGCAACAATGCTTTGTGTATTTTTTTCCGATTGTTCATTTTTTTTAATCCTGTAATTTTCTTCAGCTACATGTGTAACGAAGCAACGGTATGCAAAGTGCATGAGGTTGTCAGTATTAAAGTTCCAATTGAAGGAAGACCAACTCCTGACATTACTTGGTCAAAATCAGGAAAACCTATTTTCCCTGATGCAACATGCAAGATATTGTCAACCTCCTCCTCCACTACACTGATGATTACTGATGCTAAGAGGACCGATTCTGGATTCTACAACATTACTGTGAAAAATCGGTGTGTGTTTATTGGTCTTATCAATAAATATATTTCGAAAATATTTTTTTTGGACTTTTGTTGGAATTAGTCAATTGAGTAATAAAAAATCCACAGAAAATAAAAAAGACTGATCACAAAGTCACAAGATTAAAACATTTTAGACGAAACTTACGAATATCACTAATTTCTTGAAATAATGAATTATCGTTTGGTGCAATATGTCTATAGTGCGATCTCAAAGTAAGCAAATATTTTCTGAATAGATAATGATATCATGACAAGAACTTGATTGTATTATACGATTCCTACTAATTCTACATCTTTCAAATTATCAGATTTGGAACTGATCAAGACACTGTAGAACTCCTTGTTGGAGATGTACCATCGTGTCCACTAGATGTCAAAACCAGCAACGTATCAAGAGATTCTGTCGACCTTTCTTGGTCAGAACCAGCAGATGATGGCGGAAAATTCATTCTCAAATATATTGTTGAAAGATCAACTGTATCAAGTGAAAGCTGGATGAAGGTGAGATAATTTTCTTGACCACCTATATAGCGGGTTTCCAAATTTTGGTTGAATAAATTATTACATCCAGAATTACCTGTAAATGTATATGAATAAAATGTTGTTCTAACACCACGCATGTATTTATCAGGTCTCTTCCTCGAGCACAAGCCGATATACTGTTGGTAACCTATCAAGTGGAACAAGTTACATCTTCCGGGTGAGAGCAGAGAACGAATACGGTCAAAGTCTACCATCAGTTCCATCTGAACCAATAACTACAAAAGATGATCGAATGCAAGCCGCTAACTATGATGAAATGGTCAACACGTTGGAGAAATTTACACCATATGAACCACAGGTAAAAAAAAGTAATCCAAATATTATATATGGTAATGTGATGTTCACGCAGCGCTTTTCAATGATGGAGTGTATATTTTTGTGCATCATGAACAAATTATTTAACGTGCTGCATTAAATAAAATAAAATCGCAATTTGTCATATTTTAAACCATTAAGCTGACTTTCAAAATAAATAGAATTTGTTTATTTTATTTCAGATGAATGTGGATTCGAATCTGCTTGACAAATATCAAATCATGGAAGAATTGGGTAGAGGAACATTTGGAGTTGTACACAGAGCTAAAGAAATTGCAACTGGCAAAATCTGGGCTGCAAAACTTATCAAAGTAGTCGACGAATCAGACAAAGTTCCTCTCAGAAGAGAAGTTGAAATTATGAGGAGGCTTCAACATCCCAAGATACTGCAATTACACGAAGTATTTGACAACAAACGTGAAATGGTACTTACTCAATACATTCAAAAACATTATTTTTAGAATTGTATTTCTTCTGTATGTGCCTGAGAGCTACCATTTGCTACAAAAAAACATTAGGTGGTCGCTCAGATGAGGGCACTTACAGTCCATACAATAATTGGATGACAGAGTGGCCATATGAATTGTGTTATCTAAATCATTGTTGTTGTAGAGTCTAATTTTGGTCCGGAAAATTTCTTTGTAACATTGGGCCAATTTATTCCAAATGTTCAGTATTCTAAGATTGATGTAGCCACGAGAAGTTCGTGTTTAACTTCTAAATTATTGTTTTCAGGCTATGATCATTCAATTTGTCTCTGGAGGTGATCTCTTTGAGCGAATCATCAACTTGAGATTTGACTTGACTGAGAACATCGCAGCATACTTTGTAAAACAGATTTGCGAGGTTTGTTTTATATTTACTCAAGAAAAATAGGAGACCACTTTGCGCGATAAGATTGTTGAAAACTTTTTTTTTTTTTTACAGGCGATGACATACATGCACTCACAAAATATTGCTCATCTTGACATCAAACCAGAGAATGTCCTTTTTGTTACTCAAAAAAGTAAAAAATTGAAAATTATCGACTTTGGGGTCTCAAGAGAACTAAAACCTGGCGAAGGTAAGTTGAAATTCTTTAAACCCTGTTGCTTATTGACCTCCTACTAGACACAAATTTATGAACAGCAGAATAATGTCATGAACCTTTTGGTAGTTAGCTTACATAAAAAAATTATTAGAAATGACTTTGAGCATTATCTTGATGAATAGAAAAAGAAGCATGCCATCCTGAGAAGTGGGAAGTTTTGAGTTAGACCCGATAGTTGATGATCTAGAAAACTTTCAAAATGACTATACAAGAGGAATCAAGAAAAACAGTTTTAATGGGTTAAATAAGACATTGTGCTAATTTCTGTGTATATTTTATTCTTCCACAGGTCTCAGAATCGCATTTGGAACACCAGATTTCTGTGCCCCTGAAGTTGTTCTCAATGACACAGTCGGAAAGCCAACTGATATGTGGTCTCTGGGATCACTGACATATGCATTGCTTACTGGTATAAGTCCATTCCGAGGTCAAAATGACCAGGAAACATTGAAGAATGTTGCGGAAGCTGACTGGAACTTCGATCATGAAGAATGGAAAGATATTTCTGATGATGCTCTGGACTTCATAGACAGGCTGCTTGTCCGTGACAAGCGTGAACGAATGACTGCCAGTGATGCTCTGGAACATCCATGGTTAAGACCTCTCCATCTAGGAATTGATGATTGGTTGATAACAAAACGATCACAGATTATTCCTACTCAACTGCACAGGAAACTTTACCAGTCTATTCGCCAGAAGGTATAATAGTAACTCCAACATAGATTATTTTTAAATTTCCGTAATTGACTTGTAAAAAGAATGTTCATTATACATTCATTGGTTTAAACCCCATGTTGCCCAATTCTGAGAAAAATTTCACCCCAGGGAGAAATTTTGTTGTTCTTGGTTAGAAATTTTTCTCTGTATTTGCTGTAGTATTAGTAATATTCTTTAGTTATTCATTATTTCTATAATACTTACTTATTCCCCACATTATAAACTACTCGATCAAACTGTACGAAAGCGGGAGTGCAACTTGCACGCAACACCAGCTAAGGGTGCCTTAAAGGTTGAATAAATTAAAGTAGTTTTCATGCAAGCGACGGTGAGATAAAGGGTTCCAAAACAAGGAAAGGGGAAATATAAACGAAAATGGTTGGGAATCACTGATTCAAGCAACAATAGAACCATAACATGCATAATATTGTATTCTATCTGGTACTTATCTAAAATCAGCTTGACATACAAAATTTATTTCATAGGAAACTTCTACTGTGATCATATCACTTGGCCGATTCGCTGAAGGCGGAGCATTGAGGTCATCGAAAGGCAAATCAATTGCCAAAGTGAAGGTTGAACCTATTGTTCTCACTCCTAAACTTTGTCCAATGTATCATGTATTTGTGAAAGAAGGAGATGATGCCAAGGTTGTCTGCAGAATAAAAGAACCAACTCACCAAGAGTCTGTCGCATGGTGAGATGCTTGTTACATATTCGTCGGGAGATTACTATACATAATTTCATGCGACCTGAATAACATGAGACTAGTGGAAAGTACGATGGACACTGCCAATTCCAACGACAATTCATTCATAAATCTATTTTACATAGGTACAAAGACGAACTCAAACTTGAGGAAGGCGAAAAATACGAGTTTGCTTACGATCAGCACACCGGTTCTTGCGCTCTTTATGTAAAGGGAGTTGTCAAATCTGATGACGGAACTTACAAATGCAAGGTCGAAAATGATTTCGGAGCTTCAACCCAGCAATGTGAACTGAGTGTTGAGTTAAGAAATGGGTAAGTTGCTTTCACCAAGCTTGCATACAGCTCAAGTCATTTTTTGGATTAAACAAAGGATTTTCAGTCTTGATTATTTTACTTTAAGCCTGTCTTCTCTGTATGTTAATAATGATAATTGACGTACAGTTTAAATATCATACCCATCTTTATACAAATTAACAAACAACCTCACACTTTACTATTCAGTGTTTGGACCAGGCCACGTCGAAATATCTATCTTGTTCGACGTAAGAGACTGAGTCGGCGTGCTGCAGCAACAGCAAACAGAGTTCAGCGTTTCCCTCCTGAGTTCACACTGCCGCTGTACAACCGATCTGTTTATATCGGAGAAAGTGCAACATACACTGCAACTGGTATGTCATTTCAGTAAATATGGTACAATTTAGGTTATCTAATTTTCATTATGATATGGTTCATACATATCCTAGGGGTAATGTGATGCTGTTATGCAAATTAATTAGGTAATGAAACTGGCTTTTCATGCATTTCCTGGAGAGTATAAGAGTAGTGAACCAGTTAGATTCATTCAAAACATAGATGTTCTCTATGACTGTGAGAGCACTTAGCATAACTATATTCTCAATCTTCTGCACTTATTAACGATGAGTAATCTATACACACAGTGACGGTCCATCCTGCACCAGAAATAACTTGGTATCACAAAGGACAGAAGATTATTTTTGGACTTGATGAAACGAAATACATTGAGACTAAAGAAAAAGGACTTTACGCTATTGATATCTGTGATTGTAACGAAGAAGACAGTGGTGATGTTATGGTTGTCGCTAAGAACGATTATGGAGAAGACTCATGCAAAGCTGGTTTGTCAGTCAAACGTGAGTATCTTCAGTATAATTTTCTAATTTGAAAACATTTTGCCGTACAGAAACTGTTCACAATCACTTGTTAAAATTCATAAATTGTTCACGAAAGTTTCAATTACCGGTATGCTTTATTTCTTATCTGGCATATATCGTTTTTTCAGCTAAACCTGCAAAAGAAGATCTCAGCGTTCGACCAATGTTCAGAAGACTTCTTGCCAACCAGGAAGTAGATGAAGGAGATTATGCCAGATTCGATATCAGGGTTGCTGGATTCCCCAAGCCGACCATTCAATGGTAGGGATTGTAAGAATTGGAAATTTGGGCTAAATCATGATTCGCAGTAATTTCTAGTTTTTATTCTTTATACCAATACTTAATTTAAAATACATGTAATAAATAAGGACTTGAATATTGAAATACATATAGCTTGAAGCAATACTATTTTCAATTGAATGTTATTCGGAAAATAAAATGAGATATTTAATAATTGCTTGCAAAAGTATTGGTGCATATGAGCAAAAGTAAAAGCTACTGCAAATAGTCCATTCTTAATTGTAATTATTTTATTGTTTGCAGGGAGAAAGATGCCAAGCCAATACAAACTGATCATCATCATGACATAGTTTGGGAAAATGAGCATTCTTGCTATTTACTTATCCGTGACACTTTCCAACAAGACAGTGGCATGTACAAAGTCACTGCAACAAATTCTGCCGGAGCTGCAAGTTGCCAAGCTACATTGAAGGTTAAGCCAATGACCTACAAAAAGCGACCAAAACCAAAAGTTGACGCTGATTTGTTTGCCAGACAAAAGGCATATCAACTTGCTGACAAGATCAGTGTCCTCAGTAGTGACAGCATGGATGTACATTTAACTGGTAAAGCAAAAGAAGCATTGATGACTGCATCTGCTCAGGCTACAATAATGGGAACAGAAGATTTCAGTGAACAAGAAGTAGAAAAGACAAGAACACAGAGAAAGAAAGAGGAGCTCGCACTTAGAATGCCCTACACTATTCCTGAACCAGTCAAACATGCGAAAGATTCTACCAAAGAGAACCTAAAATTGAAGAGCTATGTGCCATTCAGTGACTTCAAGTGGTACAAAAAGGTATGTGTATTAATGAATGGAAATAAGTATGAGTTTATTTTGACTCCTTAATCAGCATCACAAATAACATCATATTAAGAAATGTTTGAAACAAGTTTAGATTAAAAGGTGGTACCTTCAGAAAGTGGTACTTTTTCACTCATCTAAAAGTATGTATATTAAGAAATATAAAACGTCAGTTGACGTTTCTTAATTCGTCAGCATTCATTATTCTATCATTGACAGGTCTTGTGTTTGCTGCATTTCAGGTTCAGTCAGCCAATGAGCAATACTATCCGAAAGCAATTGAAACAGAACCTCATCATAGATACAGATTGAAACGTCAGTTCATACCAGACACTGCATACGTCATTCCTGACAGTAGGATTGGTTTGAAACGATCAAAACCTTTCACCTCAGTCGATGACATTATTGTGGACGACAGGGAATATAAATCGGAAGATGAATTCCTGGAAGTCACTGATGAAAGTGAATTTGACTTCAGAAGAAAGAAACTTAGATCACTCACTCCACCTCCAAGACGATTCTCTCCTCAGCCATTCAAGCCACCAGCTTGGAAGCAGTATTATTTCCCAATGGCAGATGATAATGCGGTAAGAGAGATCCAATAATAATTATTCCACGTTAAATTTACCCTATTCCTTGTTCTTTTATTCTCTAAAGTAAATATAAATTTGTCGTATTGTGTCAAATACATAAAGTATAAATACAGTTCACAATCAAATGTTTACAAATAGATTGCAAAATATGCAAGCATTAACATCCCTACTGCATCAAGTATCTAACTGATAAATTTCACTTTTCAGTGCTTGCAGCCAATTGATCAATATCTCAGTCAGAAGAGCACTGCCGATTTCATGCATAAGACTGAAGTTCGAGAAGCAACAGGGGAAGATGAATATTTGAGTTATGCAGACTTCTTGAAAGAAAGAAGGTAAATAAATGATTTATAGAAATCACCCACTACAAAGTAATATTACCTTCAACAACCTTTCGAATGTAATGAATGGACGTAAGCAGATTGTGCAGCTTTGCAAATTAAATATTGAATTGCCATGTGACCTTTAAAAACAGTTTTGCTTTTATTAACAGACTACGTGAAGCTCAAGAACCACTACCAGTTGTTGAAAAAGAAGACATTGTTACTTCTAAACTGGAAAAATACAAAATTCCACAAAAACATTTGGAATATGGACTTTCATATAGAGAACTTAGAGAAAAGCACGACTCTGCTCTTACTAAGAAAACCTTTGAACCCAAGTAAGTGTCTACGTCATAGACAATGAAGTGCATTTACTTCCATAATATTGATGAAACCTAAATTTTCTGATATTTTTTATAAATTAAAAGGTAATTGAAATGAGCTCATTTAACAACTCTGTATTACTTGAACAGGGAAATCGCATCCAAACGAGCAGATTCGGAAGATGAATTGCTGCGTCCAATTGCATTGAGTACTTGGGGATATGAAGGAATTGACACGACTAAGACGACAAAGGAGGATATCACTTCTACAACTACTAAAAAGTCGACTGAGAGAAAGCGATATGACTCTGAATCTTCAATCTCTTCTTCTGATGATGAAACTGTCCCAACATCGATCAAAAAAAGGCGTGCCAGAAAATCGAGAAGAATTCGCGAAGAAAAGGCTGCTCTGGAGTTTGAGCTTGAGTACCAAAAAGAAATGGCAGCTTTGGCTAAAAAGAAAACAGCCCGTAGACGCTCACCAACTCCAGAAAAGAAAATACAGCGACGAAGATCTTGGGAGTATGAAGAGCTTACAAGACCCATCTCTGAGATTGTTGTGACACGTAGAAGAGCTCGTCCACCACCCCCATCATCCTCTGAAAGTAGCAGTGATGAAGAAGAGCGTTACAGACAACAAAGAAGATCTAGAAAGACGTAAGTACTGTACTATTTTAAGTTTAGGGTAGAGTAATAATGAATATTTTCTAACTCAATTGATAGCTAATGAATACATAATCTCACAGAATGTTACAAAGTGTAAACTTGTTACCTTATGATTTTTCAGTCGACGAACATATGAAGAATATGAAGAGGATCTTTCCTCAGGAATTGAATTCACAAGTTCAAGATATTCAGCAAGAGCAGATCTGACTTCTGCGCTTCCTCCATCAATGGGATATGAACCTAAATTCCAACTTAGACTCAGGTATGTTGAAAATGATTTTATCGTTACCAAGTAATAAATGATAAACATGTTCCTCAGTATTTCTTCTATTTATTTCCCTTCAAATAGTCATATCAATATTAAGGCAAAATAATAAGATAATTGTTTATTTTGTAAGTTTTCCCAATGAATATTTAAAATCAGTGGCTAAATCGGCCCTATTCACAGAATATTTTTTATATTTGTATGTTTCGCTTCACAGATCCCATGTTGTACCTTCTGGTATGAATACTAAGTTCACTGCATCAGTTCGTGGCAAACCTGAGCCAAGAATAATCTGGTACAAAAATGGTGTTGAAATTACAGACGGTGGAGTGAAATACAAGACCAGCAATGTTGGAGGTGTGTATATCTAGCCTTTTAACGTAACACAGTTTAATAATTTAACACTGTCTGCTTCTGCACCTAGTTGGTAATATTATTCTTTTACACAATTCACTTGTGTTTTGTGCAAATACTATGGTATCTGGTTGTGCAGATGAATTTTATATATGTTGAACAACCTTTAAAAATTCTGTCACAAATCAAATTTTTTGATCCTCGCAGATGATGACAACATTTTTACATCATATCTCTAACTTTTCAGGTGTTATATCACTCGAGATTCGCAACTGCCATGAAGCGGACTCTGGAACATACAGATGTCTTGCAAGAAATCTCAATGGAGAAGCATCAGATCATGCAACACTTGAAGTAACTGGGTCTGAATTTGAATCCTCAGCTGCTAGACGTGGAGTAGAAAGCTTCCATATGACAATGGAAATGGGAGACGCTAGAGCTTCATTGAGGTAAATCTAAGAACCGAACTAAACTTGAATTTAATTATGTTTGTCTTTAAAGTCACAGCTCATTACTTCAGTGATACAAGAGTCTTGCTGCACATTAACAAAAATATATTTTTGTAACTTTTCGCCTGAGCGAGGACAGACAAACATTATTTCATTTTTGTTGTTATTACTTTTACTCCAGATCACGCACTGAAGGAGCAAAGTCGGCCTTTTCTGATGTTTCATTTTCATCAAGATATTCTGATTCATATGGACAACGAAGATCCGGCACACCATCAGTTGGTGCACCTTACTTTGTCCTGCGACCAAAGGATAGACATGTAGTTGAAGGCGATGATGTAAAGTTTATTGCTGAATGTGAAGGAAAGCCATTGCCAAAAGGTAATTGTTACCTTATCAGGTGTATTGGTGTTATTATCGAATTCTGTTCGAAATTCCATAATTTTAAACATGTTAGTATGAGAGCTTCATATAGCCTTGTCACCACAAAGTGGTTTCCGTATCCGGTTATAATTCATTGTACAAAGTCCATACATCTGAAACAATCAAATCAAAAATTAACTCTAGTCGCTTTGGACTGGTATTTAAGACAAATGACATTATTGGCTAAATGATTAAGTCGTCTTATCAGTTTTCTTCTCTACCTCAAATAAATAGAAAAATTGACTACAGCCTATTTACTTAATACGTTAGTAATACTTGTTTAAACTTTTTTTTAATCATTTCTCCTTTATGATGATACCTAAACCGTCCAACTTTCCTTTAGTGACTTGGTATTTGGATGGAAGACCGCTTCACACAACGGATCACTACATTGTTGGATCGTCTCGGTCAAAGAGAACTCTTGAAATTCTTAACTGCCGAATAACAGATGGCGGAATATACAGATGTGTTGCAGAATCAAGTCGTGGAGAGGAATATTGTGATTTTACTTTAGATGTTGCTACTCGCTCAAGGTCTACTATACAGAGCTCTGTTTTTGAAAGGTGACTTGAATTTATAATGTTCCGTTTACTTCCCTTCATAATACTATACAATTTATTTCGGTTTTCTTAAAACACAATACTCAAAAAATCGAACAAAACATATATATATAACAGAAATTCCTGTAAAACGGCAAAATTCATGAATAAATTTGATAGAGTGTAATGTTTGTTCATTAAAAATAATACACATAATAATATTTATGAAAAGAGCGGATGAGCAGCAGTGAGAGATTCGTTGAGCATTTCATGTGATACAAAAGTGAGGCACGCATACATCTGAATGTCGAAACTTTCTCAATTACACAAAGTATTCAATGTTTATAATGTTATATGTAAATTTCAGCAGGGACTCTGGTTCAATTCCATCCGGAAGAGGACCAACCATTATCAATCCACTTCACATTGAGTTGAGATTGGATGGAACTGTTAGATTTGAATGCAGTGCCACCAGATCGCTCGATGTGAAAGAAGTAATATGGAGACGAAGTGGAGTCACAATAAGGTATTGTAAATCGTAAAATACCATCACTGTTCGGTTAAAGGCAGAGTTTTGATTTTCCATTACAACAAAATATTAGGTATATACCCCAGTAGAACTGTAACTTTCCTTTTTTTCTTCGTATTTTCTGTGCTCATCTATGTTTGGTTTTTAATTACTGGTTTGAAAATATAAACTTGACTTGACGATATACGGAAAATTAAAAAAGCAGACAAAATCTATCTGAAACGAATAACTGACAAACTAAGTTCATACCCGACATGGGCGGGTAACTAGACGAGAGGGATCTGTTCGCCATATTATTGAGCAGTCTTTTCGGCTCTCCTCTCCCCTGGATAAAAAATTTATATCTTGTCCTAAAATTCGAAAAATACTGATACACGTGTGACGTGCCCATTTATCCCAAACAGTGAACAACACGCTGAAGTAATTTAAAACTTAAAATTTCTTGATTTAAACTTCAGGGAGGACGGCCGTATAACTAAAGAATCTCTTGGTGCGTCCTACGCCCTTATCATTCAAGATTTGTGCGAAGACGATGTTGGCACATACGAATGTGAAATTGTCGGCTCACTGGGATCTTCAACAACCAGCTATTCTCTAACAAGAGATGCTTATAATAGCATGTCTAATAAGATTTCTAGATTATCTGGAAAGTCCAGGTAAGTCTTTATGGATTTTTTTTTATACAAGTAAGCTTTGCAACCTGTTTCAAAGTAGTAGTAGTAGTAGTAGTAGTAGTAGTACTGCCAGTCGTACTGACATAATAGTTGCAGTTATCACCTATTCAGCGGTCTTTCGTTGAATTTCTGCATTCCATTATTTCGGGAACTCCTTCACTATACATAACAACTACTTCATTTGTTCAATATTCAATAGACTTAGCTAATGTTATGCGCGTATCGCACTCTTGCATTTGTACAGTTTAACGGGTTCAAGTAGTTTATAATGTGTGCATAGGTAAGTATGAAGAATGGGACTGAAGAATGTTGGTAGTACTACATAAAACACAAGGCAAAGTTTTTCTCAAGATCGACACAATTTCTCCATGAGGAAAAACTGTCGCAGGAATAAACTTGATTAAGACTGCCAATGCGACCGCGGATGCCCTTTCTGTCGGTGCTCTTTCTTGAAGTTGACTGACGTAAAATTTGCCAATCAAATGATATCTCAACACCAGTACCCCGCAGTATTGCCTTACGGAAATAGTTCATCCCTTTTGAACACCTCGTACGTCAAGTGAAATTTCATTTATTTTACAGCTCGAAGCAACAGTATGAAAGCTTCTCGGCAACGAAGAAATTTTCATCTGTTACTTTCACCAAACGAGACTTATATTCAAAACATTCATCGGCTTATGACACTTACGGATCGGGTACGTTTCTTACTATATCTATTATATTGGTGCGATCGGGTCAAATATGTTCATTTTAATGGATATCACGCCGACGTTTTCACTCTGCTCACTTATGCCATTCGGATAAATTGGTTGACCGGGGCATGTTTGCTCGATAACGAGTTTTGGTTTTCCGCGAACCCCTTTAATAGTGACATTTATCTTTTATCCGCCAGTATTTGAATGAAGTCAAAACACCAAATTTTTATCCATCAATTTTTTTCGTCTATAGTCTATAGATATCATTTATCAACCTATTTGACTGTATTGCACTATTCCATTCAGCGTCGGGTGGAACTCCTAAAATTCAAGGTATGCCAGCAGATGTCAAAATCACCGTTGGAAAAGTACTCACTCTGACTTCATCACTAAGTGGACAGGCACCATGTCGGGCTACTTGGCACCATGATGGAATGTTGATCAGGTTTGTAATTGGTCTATTTGTAGCGCCGCAGTAACGGACATTTGTAGACGTACTTTTTAATAAGATATACATGCTAATGATGTCTTTGTTTTTGTACAGAGATGGCGCTGATGGTGGAAGAATCCGCGTCGAAAGTTCCGAACGAGCAACAACATTGACAATTCTTGGTGCAAAACCAAGCGACGCTGGAAACTACAGACTAACTTGTTCTAATGCTGTTGGATCGGATACGTCGGATGTTTACGTCAGCGTATCTGGTTAAACGCTACAATAATGAAACTTTTTTTATCTTGGATCGGAACCTATTTATGATTCTTCTTCTACTTGGACAAAACCTATTTTCTAATCGTATCAGCGAATTTTTGTTGATTTGACTGGAATTGACTTTTTATCGTATTTTGATAACTTCAAACAAGATATTACATTATATTTATATTTTATAAAACGAACGGACTGTACGCCGGTAGAAACTGGACTATTTTAAACGAAATATCGATTGATATTTTAACGTCGAAGCATCAAGCTATCGGATTGTGGACGCAATTCTAATATTGTATTTCTATACTTATTGACAAACGAAAAATAGTATGAGATCAATTCTCCTTACCTGACCGTGGAAAGATTTTATCGAAGTGACTCTTTTTATCTATCACGGCAAATTTAATAAATGTCTGCCGAGTCTAAATATTTCGCGACCAAATGGATTAATTGTTTTGATCGACGATTTTTACATGCGGAAATGCGTTATAATTCGATTTTGGAAACGAACGGACATTTTATTATGATCTGAAATTTTAGTGACCTGATGTGTGATTTTATTATCTATTATATAATCAGAACATCGATCTTGAATGGCAACTTATTTTACTATGATCTGAAATCAATTTATGTCGGATATTTCAATATTGTATGACTATTTCAATCCATGTTAGCCATGTAATCATAAAAGTACGACTATGGCAAAGAAAACTGGCTTTACACAATTTCAACAATAGAATTTATGTTGGATATTTCTATATTGTATGACTATTTCAATCCATGTTAGCCATGTAATCATAAAAGTACGACTATGGCAAAGAAAACTGGCTTTACACAATTCTAAAGATAGAATTTGTCGGATATTTCAATATTGTATGACTATTTTTATCAATGTTAGCAATGTAATTATAGAAGTACGACTATGGCAATGAAAACGGACTTTACACAATTTCAACAGTAGAATTTATGTCGGATATTTCTATATTGTATGACTATTTCAATCAATGTTTGCCATGTAATTACAAAAGTACGACTGTGGCAATAAAAACTGGCTTTACAAAATTTTCAACAATAGAATTTATGTTGGATATTTCTATATTGTATGACTATTTCTATCAATGTTTACCATGTATTTATAAAAGTACGACTGTGACAATGAAAACTGACTTACACAAATTCAACAATAGAATTTATGTTGGATACTTCTATATTGCGTGACTATTTCAATCAATAGTAGCTATGAAAATGTACGTTAACCGTACTTATGACGTTGAAAAGTATTTTGATAATTATGTCAAAACTGTTTATTTATCCAGTGAGAAAACTGGGACTCATTTCTTGCCATATGAAAATATGAAATACCCACATTTTATAGAAAATTCAGTGCCTATATATTACAGATTTTGTAAAATACAAATTTTATCAACTCATGCTCGCAAATCTTGTGAGTTATTTTAAATCATGTATAAATATTTTATCATGCATGGCTCTCCTCAACGGAGACGCCGATTGTGCCTTTTCAAATATGAAATATGCAACTTCATTACTACAACATCATTTTTACAATTATGACAATTACAATCTGCGGTACTTTCGGTGCCTTTGATTGTATCATTCATGAAGATGAGTCGCCCCACCACTCCGTGGCTGGAGGCTGTGAAAACTTATACTGCATAAAAGTGGATTTTCATCCCTTTTAGCATCTATTTTATACCAATACCAGTGTTCTTTCCCGCGATTTCGATCGCCCAAACCACTTGACGATTCAAAAGCATACTCGCACTTGATCTGCGAAGTTAGACTGGTTATTTCAATGTTGCTACCATCAGCTGTTGCTACCTCACCAATATTGCAACGCGCATTGAAATACTTTGCCTAACATCGAGCAGTGCGGTATATTTGCATGTTTGTTTTATATGTATTTATTGATATTTAACCCTGTGTGTGTGTTTTATTCTGTATTTCGCTGAATAGTTTTTATGTTAGATTCACTTAGTTAAATGAATAGTTCATGAATTGCGTTTCCACATTATCCGTTAATAAAAAGTTCACTTTTATCTGTCTGGGTGGTTTGCGTTGATTCTATATATGCTAGGTATATTTGGTAATATTATACGCAAGTGATCGCTTTTAAGTCGAATTCTATCAACTAAATATCCAGATATGAAATCACAAGGCAAGTATTCAGAAATATGTCTCTATTTCTAACCGTTTAGAGGGAATGAGACCCAAAACTGGAACCGAAAAGCATGACGATTAAATAGTTGAAAATATCAGAAAATCGCGCCATGGTGTAGGGATTGCATTGCATTACTTTTTGGATTGGCTACGAAAATACAGGAAAACGCGAGAATGGAAAGACCCGTCAGATTTAAAATCGGAGCATTTTGGCCAACGAAAAACCGCTTTCGGGAGAATGAGTCTGGTTTTCCAGTAGTTTTTGCCAATTGTGGCAAGAACCACAAACCTTTATAAATTTGGTATGGCTGCGCGCATTACGTTTACGTGCTCAGTTTATCCGTCAGCTCAGTATCATACATGGTGTCCATAAAGTGCCTTTACAATTTCAATTTTGCTCTGAGGTCAGTTCTCAATATATCTTAACCAGGTTTGTTGCTTTTAATCAGTAATTGTTTAAGTGTTTCTACTTCGTTTAATACATCTATGAGGGCCAAAACAATATATATATGGTTTGGATAAATTCCGTTCGCAATTTTAAAAAATTTAAGACGTTATGGACACCCTATACATATTAGCTTCAAGGCGAGTGTGAGCTATAAATTGAATACAAATTCGATTCTTTAATAAATGAGCTAGAAACAGTTTGATTTGATGACAGTTTGACACTACTAAGTGATGAATTGCTCGGCCGTAAACGGAATACACAATCACGAAAATTCTATATATAGTAAAAATATATCTGTCTCGTTTTGACGGCGATTTTTCCTAATTATTGGTGGGAAATCGTGGCGATTTTCATGATTCACGGTGTTCTGTATGTGTGTGTACGTAATGTTGAAGTATAAACCCCGCCAACGGCTTTTTATCGGTCCCCGCGATATCTATCTGGTGCTTTCCATACTAATGCGACACGGTTTTCGTCGCGACGACTGTTATTGGAAAATGAGGCGGTGACATCGCGACCGATCGACGCATTAGCTATAGAAATAAAATCAATCGCAATTTCAATGCCACACGATGAATACCGATGTTGCATTTTATATTGCAAAATTAGATTTGCCTCCGCCAGTCGATAATAAGAGAGGTATCTACCGTCCGCGATGCATATCATAGGTATGTCCAGTTCCATTTCTTTTGAGCTTTTTTTTACAAAAAATATGTCATGTATTGATACATTTTCCTTTTTAGCACTCAGTTTTGACCAAAGTGACAATAAACTATTATAGTCACTTTGGTTTTGACGAAGCGCACGAGCACTCCGTACCGGCGTACTCAAACACCTATTTGCATCCACGGGGTCGTTAAAGTTGTAACATAACTTGACGGCTTATAAGATGCCTATACTGATTATCTAGAAATACCCAGATTAAACAGTTTTGAGATCGTTGCGAGCATGTAATCATAGACTACTGCTTTCTAGAATTGGTGGTTTCATTAGAGAATTATTTAATTATCAATGCGACAGACGAATTCGAATATGCTATGTAAACCACGTTTTCTGAGAGTTATTTTTTACTTTAACTTTAATTGACATGGCGCAGTGCTAGTAGGCCGCGGCGACCGCTTCGGAGTTTGCAACTATATTAGTGGCATTAGTCGTGGAAAAAGGTTGTAAGATACGATTCACAAAAGTGACTCTTCTGTTTATCTAGGTTTCTAGTAAAATATATACAATACATGTGCGAAATTATAGTTCAGTTTTGATGACAATGTTAAGGCCTAGCCTGCCCGGGCTATCATGTGTCTGTGTTTATCCCTTCACTGTTTTTATATTCTCAATAATCCTGCGTGTACAACACTGATATGTATTCACCATATTGATCACAAGCTTGAGGCCCGATTAGAGAGTATCTCATAGTGTTCCCAATAATTCCCATACTTATATTTTATTTCAGAATATCAGATTGGCGTGTATCGCGATATGTTTAAAACTTAATTCAAAGAAATTTCCGTCATGTTTTTTTATAATAAATAATTTGATCCAATACAGGCCTATTTAACTTGAATCAGTTTTAGTCTTGACCCTCGACCAAGATGATCGTTTTTAACAGACAATCGTACACTTTGAATCGTATATATGCCTTTTCGCTACGTTGAGTTTATAGTGGCAGGTATTTCTATTCGCAAGTCGAGTCAACGATTTCTAGAAATGGATTCATAAAAGTATAGAGATAGATCGTGCAAAATACCAAATCCGACATAAGGAGCTAGAGATTAAAACACTCGCGAGGTTGCTTAGCAACGACAAATGCAATATTTTTTGAGTATTCATCCGCATGGTTATCGCAATTTTAAAATTAGATAATTGCCGTGCATGAATAACTTTATATACCAGTTATATCGTGTAAATGCGTTTATCTGCCTTTGCCAATTGAAACAATAAACGGTCAAGCAGCATAAAAGTACATGCAAATACGTAAGGTATACGGTATGTAGTTCCAAATGGCAGAGCTTTGTTTGTTACCTGATCCGTGGGACCTGGCCGCTCAACGATGGGAAAGGAGCTAAGCTCGTGAGGCCTTTGTTTGCTTAATGACGTATCTAATCAAACATTGCTTATACATATATGCTCGGAACGTATGAAGGAGTCCCAGAAATATATTGTTACAGTTTAACTTAGCCGCGAAAGTATTTGGTTTCATACTAATATAGTGTAAACAAGTCAGGTCGTTTGCCGGCGCTATTGCTTGTCAAGCCATAATTAGATAGGTCGCACATAAAGTGCGTTAGGCGAGTATAAAATCGAAGGAATTTACTACTAAACGTTAAAAATGGCTGTCGTGTTACGATGGAAATACCAGTGATATATTGAATACAAAACAGCGATGTTGTTATTTAATAAGGTACATATATACAAGGTATTTTCATTCTAATATAGTTGATATTTCGTAATAGGCCAGTTGGTTTGAATCCCGTTTGAAATAATCGATATGAAGGCTCGCACTTCGCAATCTTCCCGTATACAGGTATACACATACTCTTGGATTGAAATAGCTAGTCTACTAAACAGATTTGGGTTATCTGTTTGAGGTAGCATACTGAGTAAAATTATTGATAGGTCATTTATTTGTAAATGTTGCTACAGAACATTCACTATGTCTATCATGTAGAAGTAACACATATTTCAAACTCATTGCGCTCACAGCGTGAAGTACTCCACAATCTAATTATGGCGTGTGAAGTACTTTTTGTACGTGAATACCGAGGCAAATAATTAAATAATAGTTGGATAAATGGAATTCATACCGAATCGGAACGTTATTTGCCACAAATGGTGCTTGTAACTTCTATCAACACTTCCCCTCAGATAACTACGTAGCGCATAGGCATTATTATGTCAATCCTCGCCGGGAAACCAATAATTCGCAGCTTAGCGCTTAGCCATTTTCTATGTCAATCCTCACAGCGGAACCAATATAACGACTAAAAGCATATAAATCTCGCCGTATGGTAACAAAGATTTAATAAATGTCAAGACGGTGATTGAAAGCCCATTTTACTCCTGTGTGCTTGTCAGGAAATTTATTTTCTCGTCTCCCGTCTACTATGCCGCCAGTCGCAATAAGCCGATTTACAACATCTTAGTTTCTTGCCGTTTCAGGGCAAAATAACGCAATAATATGACGTCAGTACTGGCGACTACTATGTATAGAAACTAGTATTGTCGTAAGGCGCCAAATACTTGTTACATTATTCATGTACACTCCCTAAAATGAAATAAAGATGCGTCACTTTGTCTGATATTGAGTGGTAATAGAATTTTGGAGCAATTTTTGAACTGTTTATACTGTCCAACATCTACTGCAATTGTCTAGCACACCTTTGAATTTGAACCGGCTCAAGGTCATGATTAGTAATTTCGTATTTCTTCGTGGTGATGATCATAATATTTTCGAAATATGTGCAACAAAGATAATAGTGGTAAGCCCATTTTGAAAGGTTGTCAACGCATATAACGATCATCAAAATTTTATTACCGTATAAATAAACTCTAATATCGAATGAATATGTAACATAGAGACAATTGTTTAAATCGTGATAGGTTGAAAACTATAGGTCCAAACTGTCAATTACTCAGGCGCCAATAGCAATTTTTTTGTTAGGAGGGAAAGATATTGCGTTGTTAAATTAAGGGTTAAGCCAGTCCAAATTCCTGATTAATCCACCGGATAGCTTCAGATATAAAAAGGGCCCGTCTATCGGGGAAGATGTTCATTTGTATGTGGCAGTCGTTCATTCCCCAAAAATGGATAATATTTTTGTAATCTAAAAGCACATTTGTTTGTGCTAAGCAAAACGGTGTCCGATATCGTTCGATTTCGACTAAGTGGTAACTGGGCAGGCCAATTAGATTCACATTGGGAAACGAGCATTAATCGTTGGTTATGGTGATGAAATTTTACTACTTGAGAGTAATCTACAACAGTAATTTAATGGCTTGACGCAAGCGCGCGAATTGAGATACGTACATGTATCGGTATATTGAACTACGTTGTGCATTACATTGTTCGCTCAATGTGATTCGATAGTACAACTGATATTGTCAATGTTTTGAGGAATATTTGACTGAATACCTCTGTCTTTAACTCCGTTTTAAGTATTCCGCTAATTCGAAATTACGTTTTTTTGCCAATTTAATGAAAACGTACATTCTACGGAGGTAAAAACTGGCTGTGCTGATGGATTGAATACCGAATCGCTTCGCTGTTGAGGGAATTATTGCAGTTAAGGCTAGTCAGCCGCCAAACTTAATATGTGTATTTCTTTGAGTGGAATGCCTTTTATTAAACAGTCTTGTCATTCATTTTATCGCAAAAAATATTGTTTTAGTCGTTAAATTTCAAGAAATTTACCAAACATCGATAAAATTACTGGTACTGGTATTTGATATAGCCTTCCTATTTTATTGCAGAATTGTACTTTTGTAAAACATTTTTTCTCTTGCGGTGAAGAAAACTATAAGGCCTATGGGCATTTGGTGCGACAACGAACCTCCGGCTAGATCGAAAAGTATGGAAAAATACGAGAAACTGAGTAAAATTGGAGAAGGGTCTTATGGCGTAGTTTTCAAATGTAGGAATCGTGATACTGGACAAATCGTTGCAATAAAGAAATTCGTCGAATCCGAAGATGATCCTCTCATAAAGAAGATTGCTTTGCGAGAGATTAGGATGCTAAAGGTAATATAATTTTTTTTCAGTTCATACTTCTGAGTATATTATGTTTCGTATTCCAGAATTCTTCGGTAAATTTTCTGAATGGTAATATAAATTTAAACTCGACTCCCGACGCAAAAGTAAGTACGTCCACTCTAATCAACGATGAAGGCGATACGTGAATGATAAAAACAAAGTTGAAAGCATGATCAATGGCTTCAGAAAAGAAAATGAAACCCATAGTTAAGTTTATGGGATACTGACAGAAATTTTGTAAATAATTTGGATCTATGGGGTACATGCTTGCACAAAAAAAAATAAAGAATTAAATAATATTGATTTTCCACCCATCCACAAGTACGAAAATCGAATTTACTGTATTGAAAATATTCTAATACTAATAACCAGAACAAAGTATTACTTTAAAAAAAAAATATTTGATTCCATATTAGAAATATTATGATATGATCTCGTGATATTGTAACTATAATATGGCGAGTTGGTTTGAATTGCCATAAAGAACATCACGAAACTTAAGTTTTAAAACTTTTGGTTATTTCGTATATATGTGTTATACTTTCTTGATTCATATCAGAATGCTGATTACTCGCTGTGCTGGTCGAGTCGTAAACACAATCTGAGTCCGCAATGCCGGCCCACCTAGGTATATTCAAAGAATTGTCGAGAACGTTATGAAATTCTTAAAACACAACTTAAACACAATAACCCTGTAACAATACGTCGGAAACTATGGCCTGCCGTAAGCCTTTTGTTTGAAGACAATGATTTTATAGATATGAAGAGATGTTTGTTTATCAAGCATTGGTATTCCTAAGCTTGATAATATTAAGTTGTAGCAATAAGCTTCAGAGTATATACTTTTAAAATCCGATGGGTACGTGTAGCGAAGTCCGAAGAGTTTAGGTTTCAAACGAAATTACTTCCATCAATAGACATTCATTTTATTAATGCACATCGTCATTTATTTCGAAAAGTATGACATCAATCCTGATTCCACTTGCATAAAAATTTCAAGTATTGGAAATAAAGAAAAGTATCGGAAATAAAGAAAAATTATTGAATTGCGAATTTTTCACCTCTAACCATATGGCAGCGTCAGAATCAAAAATTGACAACTTCTTGATATAGAATTGGTTTTGTGTTGCAACGTGTGTTGGTCACATATTGCATTCAACACGCCTAATTATAACTCCCAATATTTAGAACTTTTGTCGTAATAATTGTAACTTTATGATCAGATTGGAAACGAGTGTAAATTGTAATGTTTAGTTATATACTGTCGAAAGAATTTGATAAAAATAAAAACAGTCGCATATTTTTATTTCAGCAACTGAAACATAACAACCTCGTTAATTTGATTGAAGTATTTCGAAGAAAACGCAAACTTCATCTTGTCTTCGAATATTGCGACCATACCGTACTGAACGAACTCGACAGAAACACAAGAGGGTAAGAAATATATTTTATGTTAATATATATTGGGCGAATTCTTCTGGGTGGCCATAAACTCTCTTTTACAATTTCAATTTTGTTATGAAGCCAGTTCTCAATATATCTTAACCTGCAGGTTTGTTGTTTTTAATCAGAAATTGTTTAAATATTTTTACCTCATTTATTACATCTGTGAGAGCCAGAACAATATATTATGGTGTTGATATATTCCTTTTGCAATTTTAAAAATTTTTGAGACTTCATAGACACTCTATATATGTTGATTTCGCCTTAGTATATAGGATTGGCTGATATTGGTCTAACAACACGGGTTGACATTTCGTATACATTTCCACCATGAAGTGCTCTATCACTTAAGAATTATGAAATCATTCAAAATACAATGTGCGACAAAGCAAAACGATATTACAAAAATGTATATGACCATTGAATGTAAACGTATTTTCATTTTGATAAGCATTGTTGTTTGTATATTAAATCCTACTTTGAAATTTGATATGTCTCATTTTAGAACGGAAATACTATTTTAATCTCAGATACATTATACCCGTGAGTTTCTATACTGGTCATAATGAATGGTTCCTCAGATTTAAAATTATTCATCATACCCTAATTGGTGTTCTCAAAATAACATTAACGTATTTTGGAAGACGTAACGCGTACATAAGCAAAAAAGAATCCCAGTTTATCTAAGACTGTCCCAAGAGGGTAGCGTATCCAAAATTGATCACATATCCGCCCCAAGAAGAGTCTCAGTTTCTGCGAGTATAACTGGTAATTTTAATTTTAGTCGATTATAGAACAAACCAAATTAAAAATTGTTTTATATTTTAGGGTTCCAGAGCAACAAGTCAAAAAGATAATTTGGCAAGTTCTTCAAGCCGTCAATTTCTGTCACCAACATAACGTAAGCTTGTCGTTTATAAACTTTATAGGGCATACATGATTATCGTAAATCGTTTGAAGTTAATGACTCAATTTAATTAATTATCAGTTGAGATAACGCTCTCCCTTGCTCTATTTCTTTGTGGGAGTGGAGCCGTATGCGTGTAACGCAAGGATGCTGTGGCAAGAATAAAGATGACTGTAGTATTTTATTCAAGAGTCTTGTTGCACGCTATTAAATCAATTAATTTAATTAACTACATTTTATTATTCAGTGCATTCATCGAGATGTAAAACCAGAGAATATACTGATAACAAAACACGGAGTAATTAAGCTTTGTGACTTTGGATTTGCAAGAATTTTGAGTAAGTATAATTTTCATTCATCACTTTACGAGTTTTATATCATGGAATTAATTCCGCTATGTATACTAACGAATCGCAATATAAACAAGTCAAATTGTTTTAATATTTCTAAACAGAAAGATCAAAAAACTTCAGAACTATTAAAAAAAATTGCTTTATTGTTGTATGCAGCTTTAAAACGTATGATTGGGTTTGCCTGTGTATTATCCCCCCTTTTAATAAAAATTATTTCTGTTTTTTTTTGCGTATAGTTCTGTCCACAGCTTTAAAATGTATGGTTTGCCTGTATATTATTCCTCATTATAAAAAAAGTTATTTCTGGTATAAATTTTGTTCAAAAATTTTAAGACCTCAGCCATTGTATTTTTAATAAAATCGTGAAACATTGACGCATTTCGTGACCTTTCATAGCAACTATGGACAGATATTATAAAAAATGCCCACACTAATTTTGTTATAAAAATTATAATAAGTGAAATACCAGAATATTTCGATCTGGCTTTTCTCGGATTATCTCCCGATCTTGAATTATTTTCGAGAGCAATTTTCCATTTAAACCGCTCTTTAGTACAATATAGAGGCGCCATTTTAATTCTACAGAATTATAAATTCATTACATATAATTCCAACATTATCCCATAAATATATATTATTGAAAAAATTCAAAAATTCAACTGTATGTTTTAGTATTTCCGGCCCGCATAATTTGTATAGGGTATATCATGTGATTGAAATACATCAAAATATGCATAAATTTTTCATTTTACTATTTCGGAATCGGGGCGTTCGAAATATGTCATTACTGGTTACGATAGTTAAGGCAGCTTGCTATTAACGGATTTCAATATCGATTTCGCCCAAGTATATTGTTAGTTACGGGCTGTGTTATGGTTACTGTTCGCATCCCTGTCGATATAGCACTGTTCGGCTCAAATGAGGGCAGAGACTCTGCCTATTGTCGATCTTGGTAATTTTATATTTCATTCTCTTTCTTGATTCACGTAATGAAATTCCGACTCTGTTTCACTGCTTTGATATATGCCGATTGAGCGATCATATGTCACATGCGAAGCGGCAAACGGGCGACAACCTTATGAAAATCACGCCTATAGCACGCCTATGGGTGAGCCTTTAATCTCACGCCAATTAATATTTTCTCGCGTTGCCCAGTTTCAAAACTAGTAATCTGGACATTTGCGAAGTTTTTGATATCAAGAACGACAAGCCAATTCCCTTTTACTCCATTCTTTTAACGCTATATAAGTGTGATTATTTAAGAAGGCGTATAATGGCGTAACAATTTCGGTACCTCATATGCATGCTTGGGTTCTCTCTAGAATGGTGAATGTACCCAACCAATACTCTTATATTATCGCGTTTACACCCTTAACTACAGTACTGCATTGTATTCAAATCGCTATGTCTCAATATGTTACCGATATTATAGATATGGTCACACATACCCACCCATACGTAGTCTATCAATGCCAACAGTTTTCGTTCGTTTGCCAAGATTGATTGTATATTTATATCGAAAAAAAAAATGAAATTTTCAGATAATATATATAGAGATATATGCACCACTGCAATTACAACCAAGATAACGATATTTGGCATAGAAGAACTTACTTAGGAGTCCTAATCAACTCCACAAAAGAAAATCATACATAAAATTTAAAATTAAGATCCGGGTACTCGTTGAATGTATTTAATCATGACAAAGGGTCGCTGAATTATAATATTTGAACTCATTATTCGATGAATTGTATCTTTAAACATCAATGAAAGTCGTGCCTACATCAAATATTATAAATACACAAAATTGTTAAGCTAAATTTTAAGTCGCGGTATTTGACTTAACATATCGGATCGAAAATTACAGATAACATCCCATTTTGCTTTGTTTTGCATTCAATATTAAACTGACTTCATTTTCTCGCCATATTTTTCGTGAAGTATCCTCTCAACCGAGTAGTCACTGATATTGTATTTTTTATTTTTAAACGTTTTTTTTACCTAAAATACAAACATATTTGTTATAAGTAAATGGAGTGCTCACGTTTGTTACCATTAAAACATCGCGGCATTTGACCAAGTTGTTGTACCCCATTTACATAGTGACCAAAGCATTTGTTTGACAATTTTTACATGGAATATCGTTTCTTTTCAGCTGGACCTGGTGACGATTATACCGACTATGTCGCAACAAGATGGTACAGAGCGCCCGAACTGCTAGTCGGAGATACACAATATGGACCTCCTGTAGACGTTTGGGCTGTCGGATGCGTTTTTGCTGAATTATTATGCGGAGCGGCATTGTGGCCCGGAAAATCAGATGTAGATCAGTTATACCTTATCCAAAGAACACTTGGTTAGTTGAGTTTTGTTTTTTCATACCAAGACTATAAAAATATTTAACGATTTAACAAGAGAGCACATGATGATGAAAAAGCAAGATATTCGATGAAATATGGGGTCTTTCAGGACTCGGATGGACTTGAAAACAAAACATAAACAAAAGCTTTTTAGCGATACTTCCATTTCAAATACTTGGAATTTGAGACTGATTGGTCTATTAGAGGCGGAAAAAAAAATATTTTTATTTCCAAAATCCAACAAGAATTTAGCAAAACAACCAAATTTTACACTTCGTGCCGATAAAGTACAACAATAAAGTAAGTTGTATTATATGACAAGAACGTATACAATCTATTCAAAGCATTATTGATAATTATTTTATATGTTCGAAATTTGTTCTATATATAATAATATTAATAAAATCAATTATTATAATTTTCAGGTGACCTAATACCTCGACACAAGCAAATTTTCAGTACCAATCAATTTTTCCACGGATTAACAATTCCCGAACCAGATACTAGAGTAAGATATACATTTATTCAAATACTGTGTTATTTTCCTAATGATATGCGACCGAACATTTTAATTGTGCTTGTTCATTTTTCTACTAATCTTAAGTATTTACCTACCTACAGAAGTTATCAACTATCAAAACTACACAGATTCCATGAAAATTGCTCTTATAAAAATCGTGGGATTGATATTATTGTAGAAATTAAAATCCCGTGTCAACAAAAACTAGAGATAAAGTATTGTCTAGCTCTCGGTAATATAAAGGAATTGGCTTAGAAGCATCATATTTTAATCATTCGATTCACAAAAACCTCTTTTATCATTTTCATAATGTCAAATTTTGGATTGTAATATTTACCTACTCTTTACGAAATTAATCTTCCCAAAACAAATTTATGACATTAGTTGATTCACACAATGAACTGGATAGTTAGAAAACACTCCAGTTGACATGTTGATTGTCCATTATTCATGTATTTAAAGAAATCCAACTGGGCAAAGAGTCACACAAATGACGATCGTTCCATCTCGCAGCATGTGGTCATAAGTGTTTGCGTTTATGGTCATCTGGTTTTTGTTTACATACTATTTAGAAAAATGTATATTTGGATGGACCGAAATGGCGCCATATAATACATACAAGTAGGCCAGAAATACCTGCAGCTTGAACAATTTTAATCTAAGCAAATACATGTTTAAATAATAAAACTATCCTTGATATAAGCATATGTTTAGTAAAATATATCCAATGTTAAATTAGGTTTGATTACAAATCGAACCCAATAGCTGTAATGTAACACATTTTATTTGTTATATACTATACAGGTACCTCTTGAATACAGATTTTCAAACATCAACGCACAAGCACTCAGTTTCATGAAGGTAAGCTATAAATAGAAGCAAGAAAGTGTTTTTTGTAGCAAATATTACGTCAGGAGCACATTGAGTCCGATTGGCGCATTGCTCATAGCGACTCAAACTACGTTGAAAGGACCATTGGTTCGCTTTTTCAGTTTGCGTGCTATCACAACCGAAAACAAAAAACGGAATTGATAAAATCTTTGTACAATTTTGCAGATTTCATTTGATTCTCAATTTAACCAGCACTTACTTGTGCAATTGAACACAAAGTATAAACTCATGTTTGCTTTATTTACACAACATTTATACAACTCTCTTATTTATCAATTATTAGCTTGCGATTATAGTTCAGCTCAGAATTATACATATAAGTTATATATATTCAACACATATACGCTCCGTTAAAATAGTTTGTTATTATTATTCGATTTAGACATTACCTGTTTAATCAACAGTATTCACGCCAAGGAGTTTGATCACTGCCAGAAGTTAACCTAAAATTTCTAATTGTGACATTTCACCTTTGCAACTATTCTCTATAAAAGCAATTGAATTTTATCACAGGCTTGTTTGCAAATGGACCCGAGCGCGCGACTGACTTGCGAAGAACTTCTTGAACACACATACTTCGATAGTTTCAGAGAAGAACTAGAATCATTGAAGGAACAGCAGCAACAACAGATGCATCACCATGTGCACAGACAACACCATAGAAGAAAAGGACGCAGAAACCAAGGGGTACAACAACATAGAGAGTTTTTTCCCGTGAGTTTGCAGTGGCTTGTTTTACACTAACACGTTTTCTTGTATTACTACTGCTTTTGCTGTACACAATGTTCCAGAATTCTGAAAGCTCAATATTCTACTTTTTAAACAAGGATATTTTCCATAAGACTCGTGCATTTATACTTTACTACGAAAATAGGTGAACCTTAAATTCAAGGTGAATATTGACAGCAATGTTGCCATTGCGATTTAGTTCTTGTTCGTGATACACCGTAATGTAATTTGATTGAATCTAATATGCGCATTACCGCAATCTATTCGCTTCATTCGTAATAGATAAGGTGTGGGTAGTCGTAATTATGGTACGAACTGAGTATATGCTATCAAATATTGCGAATATTCTGTGCTTGTCCCGATAATTGATACATCAACACTCCCTTTATTGCGGTATTTGCGGTACAATTTTGACAAAGATTTCCTTGATGTCGCGTCAACGGACGAGGATTTCTATTTGCGGAACCTCCAAAACAACTATTGTGAAAATGAAATGATATTTAATCTCGTGATAGTGCTGACATGTATATCTACTATTATCTAACATGGCAATAAGTGACGAAAATGGTTTTCTAATACCAACGACCAACACTACGAATTAATCGGTATCGGTACTCGAATATGTAAATCTCAAGTCAATAACTCGTTGCGGAATCACAGATAATTAATTTGCACATTAACACATGCTGAGTAAATGGACACCTATCAAAAATGTACATTTAGGCTTTGATTTGTCTAGGTTAATTTGTAATAACATTCGCAAAACTTAGATTAACAGCAAAGTAAATTAAGCTAGTATTATTTTTGTTTTAAAAAATTGGGCATCATTTCTGGAATTCAAAATTGATGCTATCGTTTGTAAAATGACTATTTGTAGATGCTCCGGTATTTGAGAGTATAAATATTGAATATTTGAAAACTATACGACGAATCGCAAAGCAATTGATAAAACAATTCTGGTTTATACATCCTGAATGTTTTCGTGTAAACTGTTGACCTGACAGAATTTACCCCATGTATTCATATCAACTATAAACAACTCGTACATGTTCGGCACAGATACTAACCAACACCAACATTTACAACATCACTAGGTTTTTATAAATCATATAAAAGCCACGTAAAAGCGTTCTATTTGATATTTTGCGGTTTCGCTCACTGATGAAATTTATTAGAGCATAGCAATACCATGGTAACATTCATAGGAAAACGTAATTTATATTCTTTCAACCAACATCGCTCAAGGTTGACAAAAGGTGCAATTAAATTACAATTAAATATTTATTCAGTTCCTTTTATACCGCAATTCCCGCGCTAACGTTTATATGCGCGTAAATAATGTTTGACAAATGAGGTTAATTTTTAAAACCATCGTAAAAGCGAGACAGTAGGAGAGGACGAGTCATAAATATTCGATATTATCACCATATTGCTATTTTGTCAAATGATGAGGAAGAAGTATTTCTCAAATATGTTTGCCTTTCGCTACTGGTGAAAGATTATGACTGAGAATAAAATAAAAATAAATAAATTCGAACCCGAATATATTTATTTTAAAAATATCTCCATGTTACGCAAGAACGAACTATTGTTACGACTTTGTGATTTATCCGTCATTTCCCTCTGTTCTGTGTAATACGTTGTTACTTCATGATATCAATTATATTGCTGAAAACGTCAGCACAAAAGCGATCATACAAATTTAAAAATGGAGCTATGTGCAAAGGTGCTGATTACGATATTGTAGTACCGGTAGGTTTGATTTATCTTCGACGCAAAACCCTGCAGTCCTCAACAAATAGTCGAATGTATGGAGGAGATTTCGCTCAAAATTGGATAAAATATTAAAGTTATCATCAGAAATCACACCCTATATTTTGGTAGATTCTTTAAGCTTTAAAATTTTCGCGATACTATCAGACATCCGGTTCAATGTTTATCGAACCTGTCCCAAAACGGTAAATCAAAAGATAGCAAATCATACAAAGAATCTTAATAAAGAAGTTTATACGTTTCGTCAAATATAACGGCGACGCTGGTTTTGAAATCTTTATAATAACAATGCAGTTACTTTCAATCTCTTCGAATTTTCATTAGTAATAATTGAAATAGAACTTGAATTGAATTTTTACTATTTTATACAATTCCGGCCAATATGTGGAGATGATATTGGTTATAATATGATGGATTTCTTCATTTGTACCGGGTCACTACTTTATACCTGAGGATTTAACTAATCTTAGTGAGCATCGATTTCGACACTCACAAATTCCAATTTGTCATTTCTATTATGATGATGCCAGAATGTGTTATAAATAGAAAAGCAATAGAGCTTAGGATTTCTTCGCCTACAATAGCTACGACATTTTTATTGGTTGTCGTTTTTCAAGTGTTCTTACTGACGAACGCTTTCACAAAGTGAAGTGTTAAAGCCAAACTCACGCGCGGTTAGTAAGAACGGCTGCCAAGGTGCTTCACTTTCACACACACTTGACTTGGCTCCTCAATCCCACAGTTACGTACATAGGAGGCTTCAGTGGCATATGCTCTAAGTCTAGAATACAGCACAGTAAATTTAAAAAAAATTATTGGCACTTCATATATGGCAAATAATACTCTTCGCCAAGTCGCCAACATATATTGTCATATATACAGAAATTCGCCGCTGATCTTCAACGCATATAGGGCAAAACATGGATTGCTCTGATTCCATCGAAACTAATTCCATGCGGTTACTGTTATCTTATAGTAAGTAACCTATATATGCACAATCTTTAGAAAAGACAATAAAAAAAAACAGTTAATTGAATCCAGTCTAAAAAATGCTTGACATGTCTGTGAATACCATAATAAACGTATTGGTGATTAGTCAAATCTAACTACAAACCTTTATATATATACCCTACGATATCAATTCGTTTGAATTTTGTAAATTATTCTTTCAGTGGAACTGGAAATGAACTACAAACAAATTTTATTGAAAATTGTATTGTTTATTCGATTTCATTTCAATCAATGAAAATTTTTTTAAACACAAATAAATAAACGAATAATTGATATTCTGATGTAATTTATAAAGTCATTGGAGGTTATTGAATAAACCTCAGCCGTTAATGTTTGTTGAAAATCAAACAAAAACATCGGAAACCAACAAATTCTCCTCGATCTGATTTATTTATTTTCTTGGTTTATTAATTTGGGTTTGACGCAAAACATTGTCGTGTTTACGAGTGAGTTTAAATGTTCCTGTAGTAGATTTACATATTTTTTGCCTCGTCTACTCAGAGTACAGTAATTCATAAAAACTAGAAGGGGAACACTAACGTGCGTTAAAAAGGTAACAAGAATTTGAATCACCGAAAATATTGTAAAATGAACACGGCCTGGTCATCGAACGTTGTACTCGATTTTTGAAGTGTACATTGGAGTGCCAATATGGCCGGAGAGGAGAGATGAAACGGTAAAGTCATTGGATGCTGTAGTTGTTGCCGAGTTTTGAAGTTGTTTTTGTTTACTTTGCGTGATGACAACGATTGCAGTTGATGTGCTTTAGCACCTGTGCTCCTCTTATTTAATACTGGTATGGGAATATATGATTAAAGCGGATCTGTGATGGCTTAAATATGTGAAGTATCTCGGATCAACGAACCATAAGTCTTTGATAACACTCTTTCAACCATTTAGTCATTACTGATCCATACTACAATAAAAATAATGTGTTTTTTACACGCTGGTTTATTTTGGGCTGAAAAGGGTAAACTACTCCGGCAAAAAGCCGGGACATCTTTATAGATCAATTGTCTAGATTTCTTCTGAATACAGGGTAACGGTGGAACGATCAGTGTTTCAATGGTTTGAAATAATTCCAGAATATGGCATTAAGTCTTACCGGTTTTATAAATTTGTATGCTTTCTTTTTGGAGTATTGAATTTTTTGATGTCATTTGTTGTGCTTTGCTAGTTTATTCATTCAAAATTTGTGCCTGGCAAATTTTGATTTTTTTGTGTAATTTTTCATTTGTGTGTTTGAGTGAACCAGAAATATGTTTTTGTTTTCCTCAATTATTTTCGAAAGTTCTTTTATGATCGTGAACCCTCGATGTTGTGAGTTTGGTATGAGGTTCGCAAATTTTTTTTTTTTTAGTTCGCAAAAACACAGACGTTTCAACGTCTTTGAAAATAAAACACGAAACTTCTGAATACAGCTAGATAAAAATTTACAGCTGAAATGAATCGAAATCTAATTTATATCTATTTTTGGCCTACCCTATTTGGTAAATTATGTTTTTATAGACGCATTGTTGATTATAAATTGTGTGATATCTCACTTACGTGTTGTTCCAATAAACAGTAAAACTCACCCAAGTTTCAATGCATAAGTTACAAAAGCTTTATTTTGCGTTTTTATTGTACTTGGCTTACAGCATAACGTTAGAGATATTACAAAAACGTCAGATGTATAATTGAACCCTATTCAGTACAGGCTAATTCTGTTTTCCTAAAAGTAAACTCGCATGGTGTCTAAAAAAATACCGTACATTTATTGTGTCTGTTATTTGCCATCGTTTAAATCAAGCTGACCTCGACTTCACCGTCCATTGTCATCGTAAATTCGATTCTTCTATTTGACGACGTTCTTTTCATCCTACACAGATGTGCTTCTTAGTTTAAAAAGTCATTATTTTGCCGTTTGTCAACGGCGTATTCCTATGAATTACCAATCAGTGCGCGCGACAAATACAATATTTGAATGGCGTTCAATAAATACACCATATTTCTTATCCATAATTGAATGTTATACAACCTAATGTCTATGGATACGCCCGCTTGTTTTGATGTATCCAAGTCGAACCATTGACAAATGACGTTTCAGTGAGGTAATGGGCGGTTGGAAGCTGTCAAGTTTAATTCGCCCTAACTTATCCTATGCGAGAAATCGTAATGAATTGGTATTGGATTTATTATGTATTTAAGAGGAGCGATCAACGCATAAATATGTGGTCTCGAAGTTATGACCCCACGGTAAAACAGCCGGTTTTCAAAACACTCTTTCGCAATTGATGGGAGAAACATATGCGAGGTTGACTCACAAAAGGCCAAAAATTAAGTTAAAAAAAATGTCTCAATAAGCCCTTAAAATTGGGGGAATATACAAGAATTAACATTTTCAGAGATACTTCCGAATTTAACTACTGTAATTTGTATCTCAATTGTATAGGAAAAGTGAAGACGTAAACATATGTTGTCCGAATAACAACTGAAACCACATCAAAAGGATTCTTTTGTTCACTTTGTGCCATTTGATTCCCTTTATTTTCTCAATATATAAGTGAGATAAAAACACTTTGTGGCAATTGATTCTTCTGAATTTCTCAATTTAAAACCTTTATGCCCTACCAGCTTACCGGTATGATATGGATGGCTTATTTTTTAATATGCATTGCATTTATGATTCTTCAGGTTGCATATGGAAAAATACCATAAATGTTTCAATCTTCGATTGAATGAGTGGCTATATATGACAGAAAAGACAGCAGATATTGAATTTCCCCGTCGTGTGTGAGAGCTATATACTACCTACATCTAAAAATGTGTATATGCTACTTCATTGGTATTTAACTGTGATCACGATTACTCTCCCATAAATCTAATTAATCTTCTGAGTCAATAACGTTTTTATATTTTATTTATTTTCAGAATCTACTTCCTCTCTTGACTGGAAGCAACACCCTGTCCAACTCATCTTCGCCAGCACCCGATCTCAAGCCTCATTTAAACTACGGGAAAGATGGAGGAGGCGCCACCTTATCTCGCCATAAAATAAAATGGGATCACTCACGGTTTCCTAATATTTAACATGAAAGACAAAAAGGGTTTTGACTGAAACTCAGAGGCTGTTTGCCCTGCGACGAGAAAGAACACGTCAAGAAACACTAGAGAGTGTTTCGGGCGTAACAGCACCAACCAAATATTTGTAAAGATACATTATTTCTCTATAACCCGTAATCATGCGCATATCTTTGTTTTATTTTATCTGTTTATTTTGTTATCGAACTTCACAGGGTCCTGCATTATCAACCAAAAATGATCATCCTCTTAATGTTGGTCGCATTTCGATGGTATTTTTATACGACCTCGAACAAGGTCCTGTACAAATATCAGCCACTGGTATGTGATGATATTTACAGAGCTACTATTATTAAAAAAGGCAATTTTCAAGTATTATGCTTTCTTTCATTTGTAGGAAATGCCCTCATTTGTGGTCTACATGTAGACTGCAAAATTAAATATGTTGGGAATATTTCATAAACAAATTTGGTTGCGAATGAATCTTCGGCAAAGCCTGCCGCGTCTCATTCTAAATTCTGAACCAAATCGGGTCGAGTATTCGTCACTTTTTACGATAAGCATCAGCGTAGCGGATTACAAAGGATTTTTTAATAAGGCACGATAAGTCGTAAAATTGAAGCATTTGCACTGAGAGTGTTTGAAGCTGTTATAACAATAAGAATTTTACTTCGACCAACGCGGCAAGGTTGTTTTTGAGCTTAAAATTTTCATCTTCTCGTGGTAATGCTACGTCGACGTTAAAATGACGTTTCCATGACTGAGTTAGCAAACAACGAGCAAGTGGTACGCTCAAAATGTCGTCAAAAACAGTAGTGTTGCCGCAGAAACGTGGAAATTACGAGAGCGTAGTATAAAAATCTGTTTTGAAAATGCCTGCGTTTGCTCCAATCGCGAATGCGGTACTTAGTGCTTATGGTCGGATTTGCTACAGTGCGTCATTTGCGGGTTGCTTTATTAGACGGGTGTCCTGGCTTGGAAATAATGTAAATAGGACACATTCTAGTTATGAGGGAAAAGCTTCCTATTTGATAGAGCCGTTTCGATAAAATAGGCATGACAAATATGTCCATTAGCGCTTGTTATTTTAGGCAAACATTGAATAATAGTTTCGATCCATGGACTATGAAAACATATGCTACATTATTTGAGACGCGCCTAACCAGTTCGCTCTATAAAGAACTTTTCTTTTGATAAATCAATACAAAGCGTTAATATGGTTAATGTATCCATGGTTATGGTCGATGTTTTGATGACCGACCACTATAACATATACAATATAACTACTCGAAAATCGGTCGCGTTAACCCATTGCGGGCTTATCGACCCAACTTTATTTATATAGCAGCCTGTGGATTTACGGGGACAAATAAGGGTTAAGCAATGAAATATGTTGCTTTTAAATGTTACGTCATGTGGTTACAAAAATCGCCATGGGAACGTCATAATTATGAACGGGCATATTCATGAGGAGATGACTTATTTATCGCCTAAATGACATTAAAAAATGTTCGAAAAAAATGTACTTATTATTGGCAATAGACTCGACGAAATACTATATATCATTTCGCTACCCCAAGTGCTTATTTAACCCATGCTGATACTATAGTACTCTGGAATTTTCATCCCACAGAGAAAATAATTGTGTAATTTCTTTGGTACTGTTTATATGTACTAGGTCATAAGTATGGACAATCAGACAAGGAACGTTAGAAGAGGTTTCTTTATTATTTTGTTATATTTAATTGTTTTTTAGTAAATCACCTTTTAATGTTATTTTCATTTAGTTCTCAAATGACCAAAGATTTGATAAATCTTTTTCTTCACGTTTACAATGATTTTCTGAATCACTGGATTCAAAAAATCTCTCCTTTTTCAAATTTGGTGATTGTATGGTTAGCGGGAAAACTGAACCAATGACAACGGTGTATTTTGCCATATGCAAAATCACTCTGAACTTCAGGTATATTTTTTTACACCAAAGATCTTTTAGCTAGTATGCGGGTGACGCTTAATTGGTAAAAGGTGCATGAAATAGAACGGACGAAACGATAACTCGCTTCCCACCATTCTGTATAAAATCATAAACAATTTAAACGATCGAAAGAAAATTTTATATTTATAAGTTTCATCAACAAAATGACTAATATCTCCTCAAGTTGAGTAAAATATGACATATTAAAAGCAGTTTAATATTCCGAAAATAGCTAGTAAATCAAAAGGTATAACAAGAAAACGACTTGAAGCTTGTATCTCAGAAGCACTGTGTAAAAACACCGCTACCTCCTTACAAATTGAACAGAGTGCTTTTCGCGGTGTTATATCGATTCAGCTTTGTTATATAAAAACTCTAACGATGAAACATGGTCTACATTAGGGGTGTGCAACAGGTGGCCCGCGAGACACAACCTAGCCTGCCAAACTATTTAGTGCGGCCCTTGTCAACACTCAGATTTCCCCCGCCAGGCATGAATTCCTAATCCAACAGTTTATGTTCAAATAGGCGTTCACATGGGTAGGAAAAAATGTTTTCTGCTCTTGTCCCTGCGTTAAATATTTCGCCGTTTTTCACGATGCCCCTATTACTGTAAGGCTAAGCGATAGCCGCGTTTCGCATTTTGTGTGGCCTAGCTAGATGTCTTCATTTGGTTATATGGCCCACGGACTAAAAATGTTGCACACCCCTGGTCTGCATAATCTATATGTTGGGTCACAAGTATTTAGGCAACTCTGGCAGTACGCAAATATGGAGATCAAAATCAACAACTTCGTAATTCGTATCAACGTAATATTCCTATTTACATATTTTAATTTTGTCCTTTATACACAATAATACTTCGTGGGGATCACATGTCTTTACTATAATTTTTCAACGGAAAATTTGCATTTTATACTGCATAATTTGGTATGAATGCCAAATTTTTGATTGAACTTTATTGTTGCTGTATCATAGGTAGAATTATGTTCATATGTAGTTTGTCTCTTTCATTTTTAATGATGTTTATAATAATTTTTTTCACGAGCCTCGTTGTGGCATTATTCTACATTTCAAACATTTTTATGGCTTGTTATAATTTTTGATGTTACTGCCATAATTTTTTGTCTGTATTACAACAAATTATTAATCAACGGTAAACTATGTCCTTATAATCTATCCCTATTTATCTGTATGTTTTACCTACAAGCAGATAAAATGTTTTGACGGTATTTTTTGTAGTTTTTTTTTCTTCTAATTTCTTGTACGATCGTATTTTAATATTTCTTGCTTTAACTATTCTTGGAGGAATACAACGACAATCTAAAATTTGTTTTAGGTATCATGCTCAAAGGTTGAACAAAATCACCAATGATATACTATACTCTAATTTTTGTACACTTTTTG
The DNA here is from genome assembly GCF_013122585.1 of Styela clava. Taxonomy (NCBI): domain Eukaryota; kingdom Metazoa; phylum Chordata; class Ascidiacea; order Stolidobranchia; family Styelidae; genus Styela; species Styela clava. Next base: position 6,916,530 of record NW_024102829.1, on the reverse strand, counting down.
TTGATGGTAGCGCGAATTGACCCATGGTTTTCATTTGCAAGTTAACAAATGCTGTTTAAAGTAGGATAGGATTTGTTTATATTTATCCCAAAAGCGAGTAAAACGGCTTAATCATACAGCGAATGACGGCCCATTCGTTAACAAGTCAAGTCGGATCAGATAATCAGTCCTGAAGCACAGACTTGGAACGCATACTGGATTAAAAAATACTACTAATGATGCGTTACATAAACCATCCAGCGATAGCGGAGTAGGTCTAAAAATTCGTCCCATCGAGATGTCTAAACATATAGAAAAAAGCATAAACTTACAATATCACTAAATAAGTCTCAAGTTCCATCTGCGGAATCTTTATTTCAATACAGGTTTGCTTATAAAGCAAGTTTATAATCCCTCAACTTAAATAAAAAGTTTTTGATAGAAAACTTAGAGCCGCAAAAAACACTGACTTAATCCAAAATATCCCAATTTGTTATGCTCTGCCTAGATATGATATCGTCCATGATTACAATTTTCTGTTTCTAAATCATTATTGGAAAGTATTATCAAGTTTCCAAACTTAAATTGATGCATTATGAGGACCGTGATGGCTTCAAAGAATTGACTACGTGCTAATCAAAATCCTTGATACACAGCAGTTGCACCTGCCACATATGGCCTTGTGCTCAATAGCAGTGATTCCCAAAGTGGCCGCTTTCCTGATTTATAGCGAAACAACGGCGGTTTTGATGATGAATTAATTTTATAATCTACGACCGAGTAGTAGATTATATATATGTTTTTACGCAACAGAATTTATCGTGAGACACGTTTAAATTAAATTATATTATAGCCCAACAATTTAGTAAACAGCTACTGATGCTGAGTGCAGGGTTTCAATAGTGCAGAAAATATTCAAACAGAGGTCCTTGAGATGAATTGCAATGGGAAAATAAAATTCATATTCTATTCGAGAGATGCATCACTGCTGGATTTTTATAAAAATGTATCTTCTTAAAAAAAATCTCCATCAAAATTTAACAAACCATGCGGAAAAATTCACTTCGATGTTCGGAGGTGCGAACGATTATTTTCGAAAACGAAAATTACAAAGAACAAGCAGATGGTTAGTGATGCCCATTTGGAAAATGATCCAATTTTGGCTTCATTCAGTGATCTAGCGTGATGCAGCAACAAAACAGTGTCACATTAAATGCCATTTGTAATTTGAGTTCTCGAGTTGTCGCAGTCTTCGCTCGCTGTTCCGCTTTAATTTTCAAAAAATATGTGGTTGCCAAAATCTGCAACCCTTAGTATTGCCGCGCGAGCGACAAAAGGTTGCCGACCTCTAGCATAGCCGATGGTCGGTTACGTCTTCCCGCACTATCAAGTCCGTGAGTCTGATACAAATAAATGGCTAATTAATTCTATAAACTGGTAACCGGGCTGGAGGTAGTGGTACATGATGATGAATCAAAGATGAATTTTACCGAAGATCGTTATGATGTATTTTGAAGCAGGTCATCAGGCGATACCCGGCGATTTTTGTGGAGACAGAACCCTGGTTTCTTTCATTTCCGACCTCTTATATGGTGGAAATGGCTATCAAAACAACGAAATTGCATTTCCATCAGTAAACGGGATGATCTGAGATTGTGCCTGGCGAAAATATCACCAAATATTAAAAAATCTTGCTGAAGACCACCAAGCTCGTCAATCTCATTAAAAACGCTATAAATTGTGATTTTTCTTTTTGTTTACTTGGTCTGTAACATATTCTAAGATTTCCCATCAACAAAATGTTCTTTCTGTCTTGGCTATCGAAATAAGCTCAGTTTTTATTTCGTAGTCAAATTGAACAATTTTTAAATATCAACCTTATACAATAAGCAGGATAAGATTCTAATAAATGTTATAATCTCTATAAATTGGGAAAATGTTGAGAAGCCCTCTTCTAAGCTTGATATGATTCGTAGATTCGGATTTATGCAAAAGACGATTCTAAGAATTTATGATCTGATTCGCTTTAAATATTCGAATCAGTCAGTCAGCTCATATTAATTATTAGTTCAACGAAAACAATAATCTAAAGCAACAGTTGTCTTCAATCTTGCCAACTCTTCGATCAAGGTTGCTGTATTTTTGGTTTGCTTGTTCCAGCATCCGCTTTGTAGTTGCAAATTCTTTCTGTAAAGTCTTGAGTTTTGCCTTTTCCGTGCGGTTCTTTTCTTCTATCTCAACAACTTTTTGACCCAAGTGTCTGGTTCTTTGGTTTGCTCGTTCCAGCATCTGGCTTGTAGTTGAAGATTCTTTCTCTAGATTCTTCATTAAACCATTGAGTTTTGCCTTTTCCGTGCAGTTCTCTTCTTCTATCTCACCAACTTTTAAATCGAGGCTTTTTACTTTTCTACTTATACTATTTAGATCTGCATTGGTAGATGCCGTCCATGCCGATAGTTCCTGCAAACTATTTTTGAAATCTTCCAATGATTCGTTCACATTATCAGCATCGTTTTGAGTATCTCCCGTTGTTTTATCTACACAGTCATCAGCTATCTGTTTAGTTTTACGCCGTGATTTATCAACTAAGCTTCTCATCTCACGCATAAGTAGACTATGACGTGCGAGTTCGGAATCGAGTCTATCAATTTTTTTCAATTATGTTGCGACGTTTTCCAATTTGGCAGAATTATATTCAAATTTAGAAACTAACACACTGATTAGCTTGCCCATGCACACTGCTGAGATTTTTGTTCTCACATCTTTCATAATTTCATTGCGCAAAAAATTGTCAGAAAATTTACTCAAAATAAGTGAGTCAAAGAGGGCTGGAAATAACTTTTCTCTGTTTTCTGTGTCAGCTGCAATCCAATGATTTATTGCATTCCATACGGTTATTTCTTCATTGCTATAGATTATATCTGAAGACAAATATGTTTTCATATCTGCCAATGAAATTGTTGTGAACTCTGTCGTTGGGGATATTCTACTGAAGTTTTCCATCACATATTTGCCAACGGCCTCTAACATTTCTGCACAACTAAAATTTGTCGCCAAGGTCTTTATGAATCGCCAATCGCCTGAAGAAATGTTCCATTTTCGAGATTCATTGGTGCGTCTTTCAGTTCCGGGACGGCACAATTCTGGGAAAGCACTGTGTCTGTCGTTGTGAACACGCAGCCATTTTATTAGTTCTGGAAGTTTCTCTTTCTTGATATCAACATCAACTTTCTTCATGTAAGCGATGAATTCTTCCTTTGGTACATCTTTAAAATCGTCCAACATAGCAATTTGAGAGAAATTTTCAATAATTAAATTAGTGACCCGTAATTCAAATTCTCGTTGTTTGCTCTTTTTTGTCAGAATTCTGAGAAAAAGTAAATTTGCGACATAATTGTTCCAATCCACAAGAACCCGTCCTTTTTTTATATAAAAGGGACGATCTAATGAAAGCATGTCTGATCTACTGTCGAATGGAATCTTCAACGACGTCAAGGATGATTCACGGCTACGCCATTTGGATAAATACTTTTTCGCAAAAACGTGTTTGCATTCACCACATGATACAACATGCCTATCCGTCCAAACAATATTCCTGAACTGCGAAGTTGCAAATTTTGTTACTTCACAGATCCTAAGCATTTTACAAACCTCGGGATATTTGCTTTTGGTTTTTCTGACCCATTCCGACAAAAACATCCATATATCAGAAACAGATGATTCATAAACATGCGCCAGTTTCGAAATATCGGTGACGTCATCGCTACAGAGATGTCGTATTTCTTCGAGCCAGGAAACACGAAGGAGATTCTGCGCTATAAAATTGTTGCAAACACATTTATTTCCTGTTTCCTTGCCATTGTATAATTTAAATAAATTATTTATAAAAATGCAAGTAGACAGTTCTATGTGTTCTTTACAAAATTTGATACAAAGATCTGTAACCTTTTTCAGTCGCCACATGTGAGATACTTGCAATACTTCAGCTACATTGTCCATATCTAACATTAGTTCATCGCCATACATAAAATCGATGCATTGTTTCACTCCTTCTTCTGTGACGTCATTCATCTCGCAAAATCCTTGTTTAGATTCCAACAGATCGTTGTCAAACATTGCTGCAAAATAAGGTATACGACCTAGCACAAAGCGATGAACAGGAAATATCTCATCCGCGACTTTGATAGAAAAGTCGCAATATTTGTCTCTATCAACAGTGTCTGGAAGAATGATACTCGACATCACGCCGTTAATAAATCCGGTCGGATGACAATTTTAAAATATTGCCGATTTGTCAATATTCCGTCAGTAACGATGCTAATAATGCCTATATAAGATATATATAGAGAGAGAGAGACTCTGTAAAATAACAACACTTGGAGCATACACCTACGTCATCGATGACCCATAGACGTACCTACTATTCGATAAACAATAATTTTTCGACGCCTGTATCAACGTTTCAGTCACTATAGGCATATTGTAATCAGGGCTGGGCATTTTCAAAGGCCTGGTGATTGATTTTTCGAGTCGAATCTCGAATTATTGCAAGTTATGTAATTGAATGTGACCTTTTTATTCTCCTGGATCCCCCAGACACATAAATGACATGGTAATTATACAAATGTTTTCTACACTGAGCAATCCAACTACCAGGCCTACCATAGAGCAAGTCGACTAGCAGTTCCTACAAAATAAATAAACAATGACACAAAAAGTCACTATCGGCATCCATACTTCTACATCTTCAAAAAATTCCTCGCTAGTTGTTAGTCAAAATTCAGAGTTAAAGTGCTGCTTCGGAAGAGCAATTTTTTAAACCACTCCTTATTGAGTTTATTGCTTATACACCACATCCAGACCTTCTCAGACGCGTTTTTACGACCAAATGGTTCGTTATGTGATTGATGATAGATCAATCATCAAATAGTTTGTTTTGGAGGTGGAGATACCTGCAAACATCGTAAAATATGACAAATAAGAATTCGTCATGCTACTTATAAAATTGTGTAGGCCTAAATCATTTTATCGGTTCTGAGTAAAACGTAAAAAAAACTTCCTGAATATAATGTTATGCCATGGTTCAATTTTAGCCGTATTTAAATTTGTACGTATGACGCATTTACCTATAACTTGAGGGCACAGGCAATTTTGCAACTTGATTATATTCATCAGTCCTAAAAAGCTCATACGAAAAGCGTATGTAATTTACAGTATTTACATTCTACTCTGTTTGATACCATACAAGTTATCGGTTTTTCTATGTTCAAAATTTTTATATTTTTTATTTATATCATATTTTATCAATATGACGCACTCTTGCCAAAAAAGATTTTTCATGAATATTTAATACAAAGAATAAATACCAATGTATTTTTAAGTAAAGGCCATACAATATGAACCGGACTCAAAAAGTAGCATAATACAAGTGTCCAGCTCCCTATGCTATAATTGGGTTCTGATTAACCAACCAGTAAGCAAAATATGCACGGGCTTAGGGTACAGAGGAAGAGGGGGCTTCACAAAATTTCCATAGTCGAATTTTGAATGGCGCATCGTTTAATGAAATAATTCGAGTTGGTCTGACGACTCGGACTTCAATATTGGGTCAGTTAAAATAAGTATTTGCCTATTTTTCGTCAGAAGTATCATATTAAACATCTCTAAATGAGTAGGAAAACCAGAGTGACGATTACTATTCAATACTGTTAAAAAGCGTCAGTCGTTACGTGTTAAATGTTAAAATAGAATTCCACAGTAACTTCTATCCTTTTTCAATATTCGAGTTCCGCGACCCCTATTAAGTAGGCATTGTTATACAAGCGCCTCGCTTCTCTGATACTACCGGTATGCATTCACTCGGAATTGCGAGATGTACGTTTTGTACTACTTCTAATAATTGCGTTTTGAGTCAAAAATCGGATCAAATTGAATAGATATAGTCATAGTCAATCAATTTTTTCATCCAGTAAATAATATAATACGATATTGACAAAAAATAAAATCAAACACACATTTTTACTGGGGAAGACATCTCTAGGCAAACCCACCAGATAACAAACGTATGGGGATTCTCCGATTGGATAGGCAAGCAAAGTTCAGAGTTGCTGAAGTGTGTAAACTGATGGAAGTATTAGTTGATATGGTAACTTTGCATTTCAGTTTGATCCAGTGGTGCAGTACTGGCCGGGCATTGAAAGAAATGTGATGAATTAAAGAAGAAAACAGGTATAGTACTTTGTGTGAAATTTTGTACTCTTTAATAAGCCCAAAATTTTTCCCGCTCAAAGTTTGTGAAAAACTGGCCTATTTCACCCAAATGGCAGTCCAGATTCAGTATTTACAGCTAGGTTGCTGCTACCCTGATAAGTTCGCAGCAGTAAACACTCTTGAATACCTAAAAAGATTAGCAACGATTCCTCGAATATCATTTATATACACACGCTGCATTTCTACACCAAATAACTCAGGATGTAAGATGAGATATTTTAAGTTATATACAATCAATGTTCCCTCTAATTTTTTGTAGTATGTGTGCGCAGAAATTTTGGTGTGTGCGCACTTTTTTGGAAATGACTAATATTTGTGCAAAAACCAATGAAGAAATTTTGGCGTTCTAACCGGGTAATAAGTGGGCCAACAACAAACTTTCTCAACCTGCCAACCGAGCACATTGTTACATTACATCAAAATACGTCTGTGCGCAGTAAATCTATGCGTGTGCGCAGCCTCTGAAAGCTGTGTGCGCGCACACACGCGCACACCTTAGAGGGAACACTGTATACAATTTTGATTTGGCCCATGTAATAATTATCCTAAGCTAAGCCGAAATGACATACACTACGCATTACGCAAAAAGGAAAAATAATGTTACTTTGTTAAAGTAGAATTTTTCCGCGAATGCTTGTATGCTGTAAGATTTGAAAGTCATTTACACTGATATAAAAAGTTAATTTCCGGAAGTTATTTACATAACCATCATTTTATATAAAAAAATATCCAACCAAGTGCAATTTACGGGTATTAATAGCTATAATTAAAAACCTGGCGAATAACCAGGGTGACCTGACCAGGAATAACTGGCTGACCTGGGGGGGGGGGGGGGGAATATCTGGAAAGACAAAATCCCGGCAACATTTTACAAGTAACATTGACCAATTTTGCAGACAAAACACTTGGGGTCTCGTGTAGTTTCATACCGGAACCTAACATTTAGTTTTGTACCTAACGTACCGTACCTCTAGTGGGTTTAGCATAACAATTTTTTGATATGTCAATCCTAACCCCCACCTGACTACGCCATCCAAAAATTACGTCACTACGACACCGCAACACGTCATAGAGCTTGCCAAATATACGAGCGTTCGCCCGAAATGGTATCGGCGCTGACGATAAACGTCATCGATCTCTCTCATATCGGGATCAGCGCGACACGAAAACGAGAGAAATAGCTGTTCGATTTCGGGTGCTCGTCTGCGCGTCTTGGATGACAATTCGTATAGTTTGAAGGGCTCTATTACGTCACTGTGACGTCGTAGTGACCTAATTTTTGGATGGGGTAGTCAGGCGAGGGTTAGGATTGACATGTGAAAAAATTGTTATGCTACACCCACTAGAAGTACGTTAGGTACGAAACCACATGAGACCTGTGGTACGGTACGGTATTGCACCAATTTTCTAATAAGCCGTGTTTGTTTGGCTGACGGACAACTGACCAGGGTCCAGAGACAACAGGACAACTCGACTACAGAGAGGCCTGGTGAGTTGTCCGTCTTTTCGCATTTTCTACGGTGGTGTTTTAGGTCCATAGAAATATGATTTTGATATTTTTATGGCTCAAATGTTGAGAAAAATACATGAATAATGTCTAGAAAACATTTTTATTTGTATAAGTGGCTTATTTTGCTCATGTTTCATGAATACAAATACAGGGTCTGGTACCGTATAGTTTAGTACCACATGTACTTCTAGTTGACCTGGCTCAACAATTTTTGTATATATCAATCCTAACCCCCACTTGACTACGTCACCGAAAAATTACGTCATTACGACGTCACAGTGGCGTAATAAGGCCCACCGACGTATGCGGATGGTCGTCCAAAACGCGCAGACGATCACCTGAAATCGAGCAAGCAATTTCTCTCGTTTTCTCGTCACAACGATCACTATAGGAGAGAGATCGCCGGCTTCAGCAAGTTCGTTATCGGAGGCGCAGATGTCATTTCGGGCGATTGTAATTATACTTTGGCAATCCCTATGACGTGATTGTGACGTCGTAGTGACGTAATTTTTGGATGGCATAGTCAGGTGGGGGTTAGGAATAGCATATGCAAAATTCGTTATGCTACGCCCACCGGAAGTACTTGTGGTACTAAACTATACTAGACCCCAAATACAGTCTACCGACGAAATTGGAGTAACGTTAGCGAAGTTAGACTGTTGACTTATAGAACTGAGTGTGTTTAAATTTTTGAACTTTATTGGTTTCCAATGTATTGAATGAGCACCTTTAAATATATTAAAACCTTTATACTTCACAGTAATACTTAGGTATTCATGAATGTGAGCTCAGTAGTCTATGGTCAAACTCGCCTACTGAGCAGTCTCTCGACAGACAGTCAACTCACCAGTCGAGCAATCGCTCTGTGACGTCATCGATGCTTGAGGAGAAGACAACTCGACTACAGAGCAACGAGGGGCAGACAACTCACCAGTTTAACAATCGCTCTGCGAAGTGGATCTCTGACGTATGTAAGCATAACCACAAATTTTGCCCACCGAGACTGGTGGGTCATATAAGTGTGACGTGAAAAGTTACATTTTATGAACAATATTAACAGTGTTACAAAGCAAAGGTGGAAAACAATAAGCCACGTGCCAAAATTAAATGTATTCGGAATCTTAACAAATCCATTGAGATATTTTTACCTAAAATATCGAAGTTAAGTCTTAGTTTGGTTGTGGTACCATCAAGCGGGCCAGATTGAGTCACCCAACAGGCTGGATTTGGCACAAGGGCCGTACTTAGCCCATGTCTGCTCTAGCCTCTGAAATGTCTCATTAGGGTCCACTCTACCGAAAAGTTTGAAAACCGCTGATTTTTTTTTGTTACCAAATCTTTTATTAATAACATTCATTTTTACAATATTTCAGACGTGCACCAAAATTTGCAAGCCTATAGAGCAGTATATGCTGAAGAATATATAACATCTGAGAGAATCGAGCAAACGTGGAACAACACTTTAAATGGTTACTGCGACTCGACTCTCTTGAGCAAGTCATGTGTAAAATGAAGTTGACAAAGGCCTTCTGCAAGTCCAAGGATTGAAAGATGGATGTAATAATCTTGCGATTTACAACCCTACAATTCGAACCTTTTGGTTTCTATCTTTTCCAACTTTGAGGGAATTTAGAAGATCTGGAAGTTGGAGAGCCATTGAAACGCCAAGCATTTGTGTATGGGTATTAAACCTGACCCGGGCCCGACTAATTAACTGGATTTGCAGACCAGAGCCCAAATCAAGCCCGAAATTTCATATCTTATTAAGGAGTTCTTTGAATTGTCATTGCAAGAGTTTAGTACAGTATGTGTCATGTTGATGAGGCAACTACTATTTTTATGCAGACCACGGTCTCTCGTGGCCAAAACGCCTCATTTATAAAAAAGCCTGACTCGAACATAATGATTGACATTTTAGGCCCGAGCCTGACCCGAAATTCGACTTTAGATCTTAACTCTAAGTCTCGCTTACAGTGGAACATACAATAACCAAACCAATGTATGATTGTGGACTATAATGAGTTTACAACTCCTAGAAAGACTGCTCGGTGAAACAGTCTACGATGATGTCTCTTCTTTTTGTTCAAACTTACTGGGCAAGTTACAACATTCCTTTTTTTTCCGAAATTATTCGACGGTTCTGGTCAATCAGCGATGGTAGCTAAATATGGCAACTGGTTCACACACGACAAAAATCCTTAAGCGAAAGTATTCGCTCGCAACAACAAAAAAGTTGTCGACATGGATAGCCTGATTAAATTAATGAGATACAATGATTTCAAAAATGATCCGATATCGAGATGTAATTATACTCCGCCCTACAGCGCTAAAAATTAAATCGCAGCACATTGTGAGTTAAATCCAGCAGATGCTTTGTTTCTGTTTGGATTACTAAAACAACAAGACCATGCTGCTATGGACGTAAAAGCAACTTTGTATTCCTTATAAAATGTTATTGTCATGATGGCGGAATCTGGCCCAATCCGCGATCAACAACCAGTTTTTGAGTTTTAAAAACTATCGTATGCAAATTTGTCCCATCTTGGAATGCCTGCTAGGTTTGATTTCAGCCCTGTACTGTTTGTATGGCATAAATGATAAGTTTAATTTAGCCCTGTGTTGTTTTTATGGGATGAAACGTCAACTCCATGCTGAGGTATTAAACTTTCATTCCAATTTATCTTTTTAATTATAATCTTCAAATTGTACTCACACAAATGTATTTCATCTGGGAATGCCCGATAAGTTTGATTCAGCCCTGTACTTTTTGTATGGGATAAATAATAAGTTTATTTTTGTGTATGTGATAAATAAAGTCGAGTCTATGCTAAAGCTCAATGTTTTAATCTATTTTTAATCATAATTATTAAATTTTTACTCAGATTCATACTGGTATATTAATGTTGAATTATTGTTTAATATTGAACTGTGCCTTTGCTGTGAGTGAGTTTCTGATACTTCTCTGATATGTAGCGAAGCCAAAGGCCCTATAAATCTTAGACTATTTTATTGATTTTTTGTTGTCATATGTAATCTATAAAGTCCCTTCACAATTCCAATATGGTTATGAAGTCAGTTCTCGATTTATCTTAACCAGGTTTGTTGTTTTTTAATCAGTAATTGTTCAAATATTTTAACTTCATTTAATATATCTCAACACAATATTATAAAAAATTGAAAATTTATTGAAAATACATGGATGGGCCATAAATATCCAAAATAAATAAATTCAAATATCTAAAAGGCGGGCAAGATAGAATCTAACGAATATTTTTATTTCAACTTTCATTCCATTTTATCGTTTTATTTACACCCCGCTGTTCAAGAACCACTGATATAGAAATACCTTTTTCTCACTTGAAACTCGAAAATCCCAAGTTTGTACTGTCTGGGAAGAATGTAAAAGAATCCAAAGTTTTGCATTCAAATTCTTTGCGTATCCTAGAGCTTTCAAAATCAGGATTTTCTTGAATTTTAGGTCAAATTTTTCGCAGTCTAAAGCTGGGGGACCATTTTTGTAATATGGAGTCAACAGTCTGTTGTAAATTGGCCTTTTTTAAAACCTCTTCTCCCCCTAAGCTCTAACTCTTTATCATCTAAACCACGATTTTTTTGCAGCCCACAGTTGGAAGTCTATTTTTTATCTTCGGAGTCAAGAGTTGATTGTAAATTGGCCCCATTTACAGCCTAATTTTTGGACAGTATACTATTTTTCACTTTGAAATTTTATAACAGTATATCATTATGCTTTTTTTTTTGTGTGAATATTTATTGCAATAAATTCATCATATGCAAAATATTACTGCTTTGTGTGCTTTATTTATTCCATTGAGTTCTCAAATTTTTGGTGTTACAGAGCGCCGCAATAAATTTATAAAATAAAAACACATCATATGCCGATTAATGTCCCTGAGTAAACTAGAAAATTACTTTATTTAATGTATTTACTGCTTCGTATTTGAGCTTTTAGGTATCTCTCACAAAGCCTTTGTTCACTTTGAGAACCCATAATTTATGGCATTGTCTTATAAGCCCCCGTAATTAAGAGTTTTCACTCTGATATATAAACGAAAATATCGATCGAAAGTTAGGGGATCCCACAAAACAGCGCTAATACTCCATAGTGACACCATTACTTAATAACTCGATAATTATACGACATAATTCATCCAAAATCAATAGGCTTCTGGTCCGCGATATGATGAATGTACATGTCAAATTTGGAGCAAATTCAACCTCGCTTTCGTGAGATATTGCGTGCATCTAACAGTCAAATACTTATCAACATACTTACCGATCAAGATCGATAAGTAAAAAGTAGAAATGGTTTTTAAGATTCATGATAGCAGTGTTTGCTAGGTTTTCACTCTTGAGCAAAGCAAATACATACATAAAGGAGCCTCTATTTACAGATTTACCTCTATTTACTCATCGTTGATGAGGTTGTATGAATGGAAATCGAACTTATCTTCAGCGTCACAGTGACGTCTGATGCAAAAGCAAGTTGGGGTAAATTAATTGGCCCAATAGTCAGTAATCGAAGTGTTATGGTCTCAGGAGAAGTGTAGCTCAAGTAACTTAGCTGAGGGTTCCATCAAACGAACGCACTTCTTTCCTTGCCTTTATAGTAAGTAGCAAGGGCGGGGTTCTTTAACCCTAATACAATAAAGGAATATTTCAATTGGATAAAATTTGACCAATCAGAAAATTCCAAAGTCACGTGACCTGCGCACAACCAAAACGGACATGCACCTGCCATGCGCAAAAATTTACTGTTTTTGACGGTCGCCAGATTTCAGAATTTCGTTTTCTAAATGGTCGGACACCTTAACAGGAAGTTGAACTTCCTTACAGGAAGTTCCTAATTGCCATGCGCACGAAAAAACTAAACTCCCATTGGCTGATTCAAAATTTCTCAACCTGCGCAGTAGATTACCGGCCATCTACTTGCCATGCGCGAGATTTTTCGAAAGTATAATGGTTGCCAGATTTCAGAATTTCGTTTTTAAATGGTCCGATTCCGAATCAGATCGTTCAAAAACAAAATTCTGAAATCTGGCAACCGTTATTTTTCGAAAAATCTCGCGCATGGCAAGTAGATGACCGGTAATCTACTGCGCAGGTTGAGAAATTTTGAATCAGCCAATGGGAGTTCAATATTTTCGTGCGCATGGCAATTAGGAACTTCCGGTAAGGGAGTTCAACTTCTTGTTAAGGTGTTCGTCTGCGCATGGCTGGAACATGGCAGATGGAGTTCTGTGTCGATCACGTGACCTGAAATACGCGTTATGATTGGCTGTTGTTAGATATTGATAAATATATAAAATATCCTAACTCGGCTACGTGTCTCTAAGTTACTCCTTCCTGTTCTGGTCTAATGGCGGGCGGACTTGGTAGTATAAACCTCAATCCTACTAATTGTAAAATAATTTATAATCACTGATTTAAATGATTTTCCAACATAATAAGTCGTCTCAACCCTTTCCTCTTCCATAGTATGATCCTATTTCGCACCCGGGCCTTATAAGGGCACCGGTATATGGAGGCTTTAAACGTGATAATATCAGTGTAAAACGTTAGGGGTGGTAATCCTGTGGAACTGGCGTTAGAGTGACGTCATTATTACGAAAAACACTTAAAAATCGCTTTTTTCCAATTTATTTACAGATTCTTTTACAAACAAGCAGTTCAAAGTACATTTTTCAAATCTAATAAAACACAAGGCACACAATATAGATAAAATTTTAATATTTCGCCGAATTTTCTCCACAAATAGATAATATATTTTTGCACTTTAGGGAACTTGAAACTTTACACGTATTAAAATTGAAAACAGGGTAACGTTGCTTCAAAATAAAATGTGTTCAATTGATAGGCCATAATTGGACGGGAACTTAATTCGTGCTCGCTCTCTAAACAAGGGGCAAACAGAAACTGGGCATATAAAATCAGGGGCCAAAATTTTTTTAACGCGAGGGTTCTGAAATTTATTTTTGTCAAGTTATACCGAAACGGGGAAGAGTTTCGACCGAAGGTCGGAGAACATGGGTCTTCACCAGTCTTGAAGTTTTAAAAATCGTTTCAAGCTACGAAAAATTATGCATAATACTGAAAGATTCTTATATTTTTTTATATTTAAAAAAGGGAGGGAGGGGGGGGGGTCGAAAAGCAGATAGCACAGCATAAAATAACACAGGTTTGGTCATGGGTCACTTGCTAGGCTCGAACAAGGCTGTGAACTATATCAAAAATAAAAAATCAGAATTTGGAGGTAATGAAGTTTTCGGTTGAGCTAAACTTTTGCTCCAAATAAATATATCAAAAATAAAAAATCAGAATTTGGAGGTAATGAAGTTTTCGGTTGAGCTAAACTTTTGCTCCAAATAAAGCCAGCCACTAATCTTATTGCTAAACAGGTTTTCCGAGCATGCTTTAGACAAGTAGATACATAAGCAAAATAAAACCCAAATTTGGGCATGGATTCCCTATCTTGGTTTGAACTAGGCCCTAAGTAAGTCTCTGAATGAGCAGATCTGATAGGTCTCACCTATGCTCTTAAGAGGACATTGGGAAGTCGTCACACCAGCTTACCCAAAGGACCACATAGGAAATTTTGCTACCTTACAGGGTGAGGTGAAAGGTCGTATTAGAAGATTGCAAATATTTAGTAAAATTGTGACGCAAAAAGGTAAATTCAATATATATATAAGCATATATAGAATATGGAGGCTCCCGAAGTATGCGAACCAAGATGGCGGACATCGGAATGTAATATGTGTACTAGGTTAGGGTTAGGCCATAATTTTAGGTATAAATACTACGGGAGGCTCTTGGCTAGTCTTCGAACTGATAATCGGACGAAAATAAGGAAAATTGGAAAAAAAAAATATCGCCTAACCCTAACCTGTTACCCATGTTACGTTCCGATGTCCGCCATCTTAGTTCGCATACTTCGGGAGCACCAGAATATGATTATAAATAAAATTGTGTATATGGGTGATTCATTAGGGCGGAACTTATCATCAGAAGTAATTTAATGCAGCATAGCTGCTAATAGCGTTAAGCAAGACAGTCAGTATTTACTCAAAAACCAAGATATTCAAAGAACCGATAGTTCTAAGGGTAATTTAAATGTAAGGTTTTGTGTATTGGACTCTAATCGGTTCGATTAATAAAGGCTTTTCCAGCGGCTGACTTCAGATCAGTGGTTCTCAAACGACAAGGATATTTACATTCCATCCTTGTATTTTGAACGCGTTTTTTTTCGAATAAAACATACTTTCGCCTTACACTCTGTTATCTGTAGCTTATTGTTAGCTAGTTATTTTTGCTGTGGGGCAAGAGACTTGACAAATTCTAAAAACGGGGCTTGGAAAATCTGAAACCACCTCTTTAGATTGGGATTGTTTAGGGATTGTGTCAAAAAACAGACTATACATTTCAATGTGAAACAGAAAAGAGAGCTTCAATAGAAAATAATAATAAAACAAGTAACCCTGGTTGGAATAAGAAATTCTGTATATTAGAGGGCGCTGTTCATAGGTTTTACAAAAAACTTTATATTGATACTTGTTTGGGTAAGAATTTTCATTAAAAGGGTGAATTTAAAACTTGATAATAAAAGACTCCTAAATCTTGATCTCGACTAAAATAGTGGGACTTAGATTGTTTTAATGAATTCTCATAGAGTGGATTTTGAATTATAAACTTAAATTTGTATTTTTTATTATTAAAATCAAAAGCTTTCACTTAGGGAGTCCAAAGTAAAAAGTACCCGATAATCATAGATCAGCTCTACATAATTTTGCAATCTGATATCCCTAAAAAAATCGAAATCTTTTAGTCTAAGTCGCGCTTGAAAAACAACCAAACAAATTTTGTACCCTTGAGTAAAATTTTGTGTAATTAAGATGAATTTAGCATTTTTAATCTAACCTAAAGCATTCACTTGAAGCGAAGATACAATTTTCTGATTGCAATAAATTCTAGATTTCCAAGCTTTGAATGATTCGAAACAGATTCAAATATTAACGACTTCTGGAGCAGTAAAATCTAGCATGAATATTTTATGCCAATCACAGAAAAAATCATTCTAAACAAGACAAACAATACATGAAATAAGAAAAAGCGATAGAAAGCAGGCACAGAAGAATGAATACCAAATTCAAACAGGGCAAAACATTATGTATACAAAATAAATTGTACAATAAAAGATGAAAAAATAAATTTCAATGTGCGGAAACAATATATAAATCCGAGGTGTTGAACCTGTTGAAAGCAGTTTTAATTTCGATAGAATTTTATCATAGACTGTAAACGCACAATCTGCCGCTCAATTAAAAATCGATTTTGTGAAATACTTTGGTTTTTAAAGGTTCATAACAGATGAACAAAGACACCGTCTCGAAAGACGAGTTAACCCATATGCCATAGGCCGCTGCTAATTCTTACGGGAGAAATTAAGGAGCTGATCAGAATGATAATGATGAAGCCGTAGTTACGGAATTTGCGACTCCGTCAAATTTAAATTCTACAGACAAATTTTGATTTTCGATATTTATTATCCACTAGGTGGGATATTCTGGTGAACTGTCATCTACATTCGAAAATATGTTATGTGTCCCAAGACGCCAATACCACAATTTAAATTCAACGGAGTCGCAGATTTTATAACTCCGATTTCATCATTATCATTCTGATCAGCTCCTTAATTTCTCCCGTAAGAATTAGCACCGGCCCATGGCATATAGGTTAACTCGTCTTTCGAGACGGTGTCTTTGTTCACGAAGCTCACAATCAGAATAACGAGTAACTCCCATAATAATTGGGCAGGTATCTTTCCATATTATTTCCCAATACAATCCAGGTTTTGAATGAATCATTCTCTCTATGTCATTTTCGAAGCTGAAAAAAAAAAATAAGCGGACTGGTTATTTGTCAAAACAATATTTTTTTACATGAAATGCTTATACTTGTTTTGAGAATTGCTCTGAACAAGGCTCCGCACAAGCTGCCGCTGCTTCATGAGGATTTTCTTTGGTTTGATGGTCTGGATTCTTTGCCTATCCAATTCATTACACCTAAGTGATGTGGTGGATATATTTTAATCTGTAATGGCAATTTAGTTAAGTCCTACGCAACTAGGCATCCTTGCATCATGATAAAAACAATTGAGTATCAGACATACTCTCTAGAAAGTTTGTGTTATAATGGTGCAGCCTGCAGTTTCACCCAGTTATTTGTATCTGCCCCTCCTGTATTAATAACGGTTGCGCACTCCTGGCGTAAAGTCTTGCTCTAAACAAAGTTTAATACAAAAATGAAAACAAAGTATAGAGCACTCACTTTCCTAGTTTGAAGACCCAAGCAACTGCAATTGTTTCAAAGAGTGCAAAAGTCCAAATCTAGTTGAGTATCCGTCGAATATGTCGAGTATCCGTCGAATATCTCCTAGATGTCATCGTGAAGATTAAAGCGATTGCAAACATGCCTGAAAATGAGGATAAGTAATTATAATTTATCTTTTTAATTTGCGAGTTGCTTTCAAAACGTTCCCTAAGAAATTGATATCTAACAAACTACTATTTTTCGAAATACCAGAATTTTTTGGTTTTTAAATTGCCATTTCATACCCTAGGTCAGGGTGGTCCAAACCCAGGCCCGCGGGCCACATGTGGCCCGCAGCTTCATCATCTGTGGCCCGCGTCGCATTTGCTGAGTGGAAATTAAATATCGCATTTCGTGTTGTTTCATCATAAAAATAAATTAGAAAAAATCTTTTGACATATGTTTACATCACTAATGTCACTGAATTGACTAGTGTTTTGGCCAGTTGAAGCAACCAGCAAAGTTGAATGATATGCTTGGCTAGTCTAAAATGTTAGCTGGCTTTCCATCTTTTTGTCGGGAATATATTCTCACAATATAGTCATCGTAGAAAACTAAAAATCGAATGCGGAATCTATTAGCCTAGATCAGTGGTTCTTAACCTTTTTTGAATAATTTACCCCTTTATCAAACAAAGTTACAAGATTTACCCCCAATACATCTGATATTAAAAATTCGTCAGGTAAAGTATAAATAGCTCTAAATTTAGATGCGAAGTCTCTCTTTCTCCCTCTCTTTCTTTTTTTATACCCCGGGCTTCAGTTCGGCGTGAAAAATAAGAGAGTGGTGTTCGATGGGAAAAGAGTGGTGTGGGAGAGGGGAAACATATGCGGGGGGGATATTGAGGTGATAGAGAGTGGCGAAAATAGTTCGGAGTGGGAAAATGAAATCATCGATCACAAAAAGCTTTCAAGATGATTTCTCCAATCGTATGTGCTTTTTGCACAGAACACTCTGGGGAATATAAAGACCATCCTAAATAAGATACGTCAACTCAAAATATAAAAAATCGCTGTGATTAGGGGCGCAGCTAAGATTTAGACACATGGTTAAAATCCAATCCCTTCTGAGACAGTCGTCGCGGTTACGCGCTCGTTAAAAGACCCCACTTTTGCAGCCGACTTTCTTCATTCCCCTGACAATTATGAGAATCTAAAATGTCTTTCTATAGTAATTTAAATGTGTTCAACGTAACTTGCAATTGTTTCTTCTTGCGGCAAAAGAAAAACATTACTACTCTAAAGTCTAAATTACCAAGGTAATCTGTGAACATGAAAATATGAGATGAACTGCCCGATTATATTTACATTGATCCTTTTTTTTCGATCTTGCGAATTCGCTATCGCCGTTAGAAAAGATCTGATATAAA
Source organism: Styela clava (assembly GCF_013122585.1). Taxonomy (NCBI): domain Eukaryota; kingdom Metazoa; phylum Chordata; class Ascidiacea; order Stolidobranchia; family Styelidae; genus Styela; species Styela clava. The sequence continues at coordinate 6,898,015 of NW_024102829.1, read as the reverse complement.
TTCACATAAATTACAATTTAATTTAGAGCAATAAAAATACACATGAAATATATTAGTAAATCAAAAATACATATTCATCGCCTGGAAATCCCTTCCGAAAGGCTACTGAAGTTCCTTCGCCGCGAATATGCCACTTTCTCAGCAGGCACAATTGGCTTTATTTCGATTTCATTGACGCTATGGATTCCAACGCCGACTGAACATAATGTGTGCTACAGACACACGAATTTTCGCGATTCACAATGGATAAAGAGGCGTTTTGTTTGGGTTTTATTTTTAGTTTTTTATATTGCCGCCAGTCAACCAATAAATTAGCGTTACTAATTAAATGATATACTTGAGCATATTCCCGCCGATGAACATAAGACATACTTATGTTGAAGGAAATATGTGATTTAGCGAGAATAAACACCGACGTTAAGTTGTCTACGACCAAAATAACAAGCCAAGCTGACGAAAAATATCGGCGATTATAGTAAAATGCAATCGCACACGTTACTAACGATTTTTTGAGTCTTCCAAGTCTTTTAAAGGAGGGGGGTCAAAATTTAATGAAAAGAACTCGACTTATTTATGGGTGTTGGTTTTCAATTTCGTTTGAAATATGACCACTATTAATAAATAATACGCTGACACTGATTTCTCGTAACAAAACAAGCAAATAGGTATGTTTTGTGTTTGTTTAAAATATTTTTTACAATAACGAAATTCGCCTCCAAGAATGATGAAATTTACCCCCAGGGGTAAATTTACCCCAGGTTAAGAAATGCTGGCCTAGATCAACCATGGAAAATATCACAATACTTGCTTGATATGTCAGCAAGTTGTGCCGGTGACAAAAGAATATAATCTAAAGTTAAGAAATTTTGCTTTGAGAATCTGATCAAGCACTTACATTTGCGGAAGCACTTGAAATCTTACACTAAATGTAGATATAGAAAGAAATTTGCAGATTTTTTTTTTGTCAATATGTTTGCACAATCAAAGTTTCTTATTCTTGGTACTATTGTGGCCCGCAAACAATGCAAAAATAATTTTGTGGCCCCCGAAGCTGACAACCCTGGACTACCCTCCGGGCCCAGGGTATTGTGGTCTTGGGTATGGGATGTGAATCCAAGATTTCAATATCTGTAACAGTCGTTTTTTATTACCCGGACGATACCGACTGTACACTAGATATTTATCAACAGTTCAATAACGCGGTATTTCAAACCCCAAGTTTGTATCCTCAACTCGAAGTATACAGCTGACAGGGTTATGTTAATACAAATGTAAAAACAAATCAGCACAAAATACTTGCAGTGAAGAAATAATCGTAACTAATTCAGCTTTTAGAAAGCCTACTCAAATTTATGAACACAACTATTAATCTATTAATAATATTTTTTATTTGTGATTATTCATCTTGGGGTCATTGCCCATCATTTTTACATGGGTGTGGAGTTTGCAGCCTTGAGCAATTCTTTTTACGGCTTGATATTTGTATTAGTGTTTTTCGTCAAATCTGTGCACCGTAATGGGCACAACCGGAACCTGGAACTCATACTATGTTCAGGTTGTGCGCCATCTTGGAAGCACAAAATTTACTAGGAAATAAAAATAGTAACTTTTAGGTATTAGTTGAAAAAAATCGTACCGAAAATATTTTCAGGCGACCCAGCTTTGGGTCGCGACCTATATATAGGGAAACACTGTTGAAACATACGCGTAAAATAAATAGTACTATTTCAAAATACCGGCTATTGTTGCAATTAACAATATAAGCCTGCTAATGCAGTCGGCCGTGGTTCAAGTTGATGACACCCGTTGGAGAACAGTCAATTATTTGTCAGCAAGGATTGTTATGCAGCGGGATGATAACGACGATGCAGTGAAAGATAATGCTATCACGAGAACAATAATGAGAAAATTGCCACATTTTATAGTACTCGTATATCCCTGGGTGAGACTGTAATTCATGTTTATGTTCCATTCCAATGCTTTTCAAACGACCAAAAACACTTTTGCTTCTTCTCTTCTATAAAAATACCTATATATTATATATTCGCATTTCAATCTGTTTGTTCGTGCTCCCAGATAACCGATCCGTGGCCTCCAAGAAGGACGAAGTCCCCTGTTAAGGGACTCTGTCATAAACTAAAAGAGGCGACCGTGCTTCTCTTCTGTTGTCATGCCGTCCCTCGAATTCAGCTACAACAAAAAATTCACGAAAATAGGTTCTAGATTTTATGATTTTATAATATTAGTTTCAAAACTCTAGAATTCTTACTTCTTTAATAATTAGATATTATAACCTTGAGTGTAACTGCTCGATAACCAGTTTGGTTCCCCGCGACTTCCCTTAGTGAAACTGTGCAAATTATTTTTTGTCGTAATTTATGATTGCGATATTTTCCTGTTACTGGTTGGAAAAATAAATTTGACTTGACTTGGAATGTAAAGTGCAAAAGAAAGTGGCTAGATGCTGTCGATGGATCTTGGCTTATATTAGTAGAATAAACTAACATTTCTTGTACTAAAACTGAATTTCTGACATTGTATAATTGTTTATATTAACGAAAACGTGCTCACAAAGTATTCGTACTAAGATGGCGCACTACCTGAATATTGTACGTGTACCAGGTCGGGGTTCAGGATGTGCGTCATCTTGGTACGAATACTGACGCAGCGCCTTAAAATCCACTTAGAAAAAATTGCTCTACATTTTATACTCTACACCCACCTAGGAATCATTCTTTATGTCATTGACATTATATCTAAACAATATATACTATATTAAACATACCGTAGTTGATTAGCAAGCCAAACCAAATTACTATTAAATAACTTGCAGCCTTCAAGTCAGAAAGAGTTACATATTAAAACATACCGAAGTTGTCTGCTATTTCAGACTTGAAATATAACAAGTTTAAAATCACATCAAATCAATTAAATAAACTATACCTGCGAAAACAATCACAAAGACAATCTAATGCTCATAAAAGTATCCTTAAACTAGGCCTATGTGGAACAGCCCTAAGCTAATCTTTCTAATGTTAAAACAGAAAGTCGAAGTCGCTATACCAATTTCAACCCATTTAAAACACAACGAGCGCCATTATCCACAGAAGTAAAGTGCTATCTGAAAGCAAAGAACCCCGAGACTAAGCGAGATGTGTCTGGACAAGTAATTGCTCACGCAGACTCTCTCAATTGTTTCGTAACAAAGTGTGTAGAAGCACACTGTCAATTAAGGAAATTACGGCGTCAACAATAACAAATAAATTACTACACAAGTTAAACGGACACAATGTTTAAAGCAATCCAAAAATCAAGTGAATGCGATTCTCGATGTAACAATAGCCTGCGATGCATCATAATTAATTCTAATGCTTTAATTAAAAAGCATTTGATAGACGGATGGTGCTTCTCACGCGTTTGAACGACGAGGAATAACTTTTTTATTGGATATTTCAATATGTGCTCAGATTTGTGAAAGACATCGAGCTTCGAATATTACTGCGCGGGTCACTCGGAAACCTTCGATGGGCCACGTGCGGCCCGCGGGCCACGGGTTAGACGACCCTGCTCTAACTTCTGCCGATGGAATTCCAGACTATGCTATTTGGATTTTATGTTGTTCGCTAGTGAATTATCTTCACATTCACATCACAAAAAGGTTTTATGTGATTAATTATCCAGCAACTTGCTTGCTCCTCGTCGCTCGTCCTCTAACACTGCTTGTTGACGAGTAGCAGTTCTATTATCTTCTGAATATGAAAATGGGCCTAATTCGTCTGAACATTGAGCTCTGGTTCTCTGATCACTCTCTTAGAAATCAAAATTTACTTTCATTTCATAGTTAAATCAAACGATTTTTTAAATGTAAATAGAATGGACTTTCAGCTTTTCGGCATGCACACAAGGGATGATTTTATTTAATTATAGTCATAATGGCTGTTAAATTCAAACGCAAGCAACTAAACGAATCAATATTTGCTTTCACAATGTAATTCATCAGTCCAGCAATTCAGGCAAATTTTGCAGTAATTTGTAGATTTTGAATAAATAAAATATTTTGAGAAAATTTGCAGCTGCTTAGGATCAACGTTGTCAGGAATAATCCTACGCGCACAAATGTGTTTGCTGGGGCTCTAACTCACATCAGATTTCCTTGAGCAATGTTCAATAAATTTAATATGAAAATGTTCAATAAACTTTCCATGCTACAAGTTCAACTACAAGTAATATATTTATAATTCTTATAATAATAATAAGAGAATATAGAATTGGATACGAAAATTCGGAAATTTGTATTTACGTGTAGAAGGTAATTGAATTGGAGAATGCTGCTTAACTGCTAGAACAGTTGTGAATCGAGTGATGGGTCATGGGTAATCGAGGGATGGGTCATTCGTCTGGATCGGTACCGGTATGTTATGGCTGTTATGGGGCAGGCGCAGAGAGTGTTTCAGTAATCTATATTCTACTATCCGTATCTCCCATTCGTTTCACCGATACGGTCAGGCGCAACGCGACTATAACACCTTTGGTCAGGAGGTACCGTTTGTTTTTAATTTTTTTATGTTTTTCACGACTATTTTTTTATTTTACTTTAATCTTCATTTTATTTTATTTTTTTTTTTGAATTATTTTTTCAATTTTATGCGTGATAGAGCTGTGACCTCCTGACTCGATTTGACGCGGAAATAATTTAATCGAAGAAAACCAAAGAAGTTGCAAGACTTTTAAATATCAATTGAAAATTTCGACAATTTTGATTCCTACTTCATGGAAGCTGCAAATTCAATCCCGATTATTATTTAGAAGAATCTATAAAACAAAAGAGCGTTGTTCAAATATATGGACAAGTAGGCCAAAACGAAGTCGGATATGTAATTTGTCACATAGTCATAGACTACCGGTAGCCCAGCCTTAACGACTTTGCCAGCTTTAATAGCTGCGTTCTGTTTTCAATTTGTATACCGTCCTTATTTTTCTTTCAAGATTTGCATTTTAAATTTGTTCTTGTTTTCAATATTCGTTCATATTGTTAATCTAAGTCGTTTTTTTTTTCTTCTTGTTTTCATCAATAGGATAAAGACAATAACAATTTCATTCTCAAAAAAAATAAATTCCACAATTGACGACGGCTCTTAGATGTTGCTATACTTTTAACAGGTTCAATATCAGATGTTGTGTCAGGTCATTTCTGGGCCAATTATTTTTTATTGCTTTTAGACCAACAAATTGTCTTAGAAGTCAGGACAGCACCTTATTTTCTCTTTCTTCAATTAAATATAAATACTGAGCTTTCAAAATCGTTTGGGCAAGTCGAATTGAATCAGGACTTGACCCCAGAAAAATCCTCACTTCACTGCTAATTCCTTATGTTTCATATGAGAGTGTTTTGCAGAGTTGGCGCTCTATACACGATCTACTACTCTACTACATGTTCAAAATCATCAATTCTATAAAAAAATATTTAACCATGAGCAACTTAGGCTACAGCACCTGATAATTAATTTTAGCGTGGTATATCCCATGAGTATTGGGGATTGTTTTTATTTTTATTTTTGTTGAACTAATGCTCCAAGGCAATGTTTACATCACGCTCCAATTGGTGTCTGGGAGAAAGACTTCTCTGAGCAGTTGCACAAATTGCAATTAATATATTATTGTTGACTTATTGCTGATTGGTCTTTGTAACGAGAATAAACAAGAAAATCGATGCTCGAGGAAACATCACATGCGACCAAAGTATTTTGTTAAATCAAGATAGCGGACACCGGAACGTAGTATGTGTCGCTTGGCTAGTTTCCGAACTCATAATAGAACTAAAAGAATGAATAATTGGAATAAAATTATGACCTAACCATGAGCTGGTACACATACTACGTTCCAGTGTCCGCCATCTTGGTTCACATCATATAGGAGCGCCGTTTTGTCTTGTTGGTGTAATGAAAGAACCTGAAATAGAAAAATAAAACTTCGGTAAAATAATTTACACGAATGTTGGCCTTAATTACGCTCAACTTTATGCATTAGCCAATACAATACGAATAGGAACTTGAAGGCAAAACGGACGCATTTGCTCGTCGGAAAGGACATATATTTTCGCAGAGTTTTAATATGAATTGAATCAAGCGGACCTCGGAAAAGTAGCCATCGTCCCATAATGTGACGTAACATTGCTTCTGGTGGTATCCAAGCAATGCGCAGAACCGTACCCGAGCTCCATCGTGTGGTTGTTCAATATTCAATATTTTTCCAACTCAAAATGAATCAATACGCAGTGATTATGTTAATTAATAATAGAAAATTCACTTCATGGCCAGACTTATATTGCTTTAGGAATTAAAAGTTTCATATTGGAATTTTCTATAGATGTTGCTTTCAGTTGGAAATTGATGTTCTTTAAATTAACGCATTACACATTAGCTAAAACATGCTGACTTACAACAGCTGCCAATAAATTTATTTCTCTCTGGTTGGCCTATATTTTTGAAAACAAATTTTCAGACCTTTCAGACCCAGAAATGAAGTTAATTTATGTGTCATCCTCAAGTCGGAGTCGATTGTGAATGTTTCAGACTTGGCAGCAGTTTTGCGTTTTTGGTAAATTTCATCCGATCTCCTCCTACTTATAGCTATAACATTTATTTATTTTTTTAAAAACGGGCTTCGCATATAGCGTAGTGTAAATCCGGATCTAACTTAGATGAATGCGACATTTCTGAGACAGCCTTTGATTAGATCATAATGCTTAGTTTCTCATCGTTATCCGATTACAGCTTGTTTGCAAAGCTTCCATCTCTATTAAAACCGCGTGTATACATTCTTGTTTCTCGTACTTTTAAATAGGATTTGCAACATGGTTGGACAAATAACTTTACTTTGACATTGACATCTCAGACATCGTATAAGTATGTCTTCTACATTAAAATGCTTATTATGGTGTTATAACCAAGTTATTCGGTCGTCGATTTCAAACGGAACCCTGGACGAAGCCGACACGTAAACCCCGATCCAACTCACGACTTTGTTTGCAAAATGTTTTATTTGATCTCAAAATAGTTTAACAATTACGGCAAGAAGAACGTATTTAAAGTAAAATTAGTAGAAAATGTTCCCGATTAATGTCCACCAATAAAAAAAACAAGGATGTTATTGTGATTTACACTGTTTCTTCACGTATGTTATCATTTGGAGGAACTTGTTCAGCTGCCTCGCTATCCCTTTTCCATAACACAATACACGGAAAGAATTTTGTTTTCCAATCGGCAAAACAGAATAATACACAACACATATTGATGAAAAGTATTTCCAGACATAAAATGGATTTCTGAACCGAGTGCAAATCCTATTGTTACTGTATCTGTAATAGAAGCAACAATGGCGGCTCCGGTAGATCGCTTTATGAGTCTTACAAGATGATCAGGAGGTCTTTGATTCTGATGCAAATACTTCAAGCTACGTTGGTGCTTAATTAAAGGAATCAGAAAAAGAGTCAGCAATCCAATCTGTATTTCAAATTGGATCCCTAAGAATATTACCAAAATGTAGTTATATGACAAGTTATCAAATATCAAGTCTTCCAATATCCAAATTATTCCGACGACAATACCAGAATTTATTATGAACAATCCCTGAAAATAACTAAATTTTTTCAAACATTCGGACGACAGTTTCTTCAAAGTTTTCTTCGTGCTGAACATCGTTTGACGGAACCACAATACCATGTAGATAGATGTTGTAAAGCAAATGTATAAAGAGTATAAGCTCAAATTCAGACTTGAAGAGATTCGAGAGAGTGTATAATTACATCTCTCACATATATCAAATGTAGATATTATTTCCGTGTCGTTAAATATGCATACGTCGTTGCAGTGCTGCAATTTGAACCGAACGATATTTAATGCGACACCACACATGATCGTTACTATACCAAACAATTCTGCAAGAATGAGAGTGCCATTCATAATGACTGGTAGGTTCGACGCCTTTAAAACGTCTCTAAATCTTCGGATTTTTCTTTTGCATAAGCCTTTCTTTATGAATATATAAATTTGGTGAATAGTGATATAGACCATCAATGAAGCCATTATCGAATTGATGCAAATTTCAGGAATAGCAAGTGTCATGCCGTCCATTTTTTCAGGAGTTCTAGACTTTAGTGATATATATCTATAAAAATAGGACTGATATTACTCATTATACAGGGATGACCTTAGTTGTTGACGCCCTATTTGAAATAAATTCCGCGATGCCTACTGTGCCTAAAAATTGCCTTAGCCTCTACCCCAAAATTTAGATTTAATAATGTAAATTACCAAAAAATATAGGAGTTCATCATTTATATCGGGTAAATTCATTGATCTATACCTAAAACTAGCCCGATAGTGCGAGACCTTCTGAAGTTGCATATGTTGCGGGCCAAGACCGTCCCTATGTGATAACAATTGAGATTTTCGGTCTCGAAGCAAGCGCCTTACCCACTTGATTTATTACACCAAGAACCATGCCCCCTCCAAATAAAATAAAACAATTAACCACAGCCACAGAAAGTAACTACCAGTTGGTGTTACGCGAGACTTACTAACTTTTCCAGTTTTATGCATTTGTACAAGCGAACTCATATGCGTTTAATACAAGAATGCTGTAGCAGGAGTTAAGGTGTCCATTCTATCCGATTCTAGAGCATCTGATTCAAGTCTTGATAACACAAATGTATTTTTGTAACGCAAGTCCGGCTTCATTCATATGATAATGTTTGTACAATGTGTACTTTCGACATGTGGGAAAATAAACCCCTGTCTGACCGAAACCGCCTGACGTTATCCATTATAATGCAAAAGAATGAAAGAAATAGAATATGAAATTGAATGAAGGCAACGGGGAAGTAGGATTGATTCTCGACACAATATTCCCATTCAGAATACCAGAGTGCGCCATTATATACGCATTCATAATATTTTAGTAATATGAGTAAGAGCTGTGAAACCGGAATAAATGTTTTATCGGAAGTTTTTGAATCTGGATAAATGTTCCATCTTAAAAACCAATTGAACACCATCCAGATTCAAAAACTTCCGATTCGATTTGACGCTGTAATAATTTGATCGATGAAAACTTGAGCAGTTGCAGGACGTTTGGACACAAGAGAGCGTTGTTCAAATATATGGACACGTAGGCCAAAACGAACTAGTACAGATATACAATTTGTCACATAGACTACCGGTACCGCAGCCTTAACGACTTCGCCAGACCACGAGATATCGCTAACGCGGAACCGCCACAAGGTGCACAGTTTTAAATTTTGTTGACGTCATCGCACACAAAAAAAGACGAAAGGAGCCCACAGCAATTTTTGAAATAAATAAAACTAATAGCCCTCTTGCGAATACAATCTTTAACCACATAAAAAGTCAATCTGTCCAGTAGTTAATGCGAAAAGCTCTGCTGGGTCATAGAGGCATTTTCAAGTGGGTCACAAGTCTACTATTGAAAAGTTTAGTTTCATTTGTGTCATTATAGTAAAATTTTCATTGTAGTAGTAATGAATAATGCTGCTTCTTTTTATTCTAATTATTGGAGTGGCGGTATTTATTTTGTAATAATAGTCTTGTTTTTTTTGTAGTTTTTCCCTTGCATGAGAAAGTTAGTGAACCACAGAATTTTTTAGGCAGCGAAAGTGGGCCACGAAAGAAAAATGGTTCAGAACCACTGTATTGTATGGAGCTTTAAATTTATCGTTTTGAGATTTACTTTGCATTCAATATTTGTCATATCAAGCTTATTTGATTGCTAATCACAGAGTGGAATATAATGGCTCAGTCTGGTGAACGGTTACACATCGTCGACAAAACAGGTTTCGAAATTTGACCCTGGCATGCCAAATGCTTGAGCCATCGTTTTCCAAACATCAGTCGCGAAGCAAACATAACCGTGAGATTGTTGAGAGATTAATTTTGATCACACTCTGTATTTTATTTCAGTTCTCGAGAAAAAATTATCTCCTAGTTTCACAGTCATTGAGGAATTTAAAAAGGCCGAGTAAGGATAGTTTTACAAAAGATGGATAGGCAATTATTTTTGGTAAAGAAATAGCCGAACAAGGAACAGTGTTAGTTACAGGACAATACTTAAGCAGGAACTAACCTTCTCCGAGTGCGTGTATACCTTTTTATTTCTCGCAATTTTGAATGCGATTTACAAAAGATTAGAAAAGTAAATTCGCCTTGCCTATGACAGCAGAGACATCGTATACATATGTGTTCTACAATGGCTTTGTATAATGTAATGTTTGCTCGCCGATGTCAGATTGAATCCTGTACGTAGCCGACCCGTAAACCCCGATCCTACTCACAAAATGTTTTGTTTGATCTCAAAATAACTTCAAGTACAATTAATACAAAATGTTCCCGATTAATAAATGTCCACCAATAAAAACAAGGATGATATTATGATTTACACTGTTTCCTCACGTATGTTATCATTTGGAGGAACTCGTTCAGCTGCCTCTCTATCCCTCTTACATAAAACAATACAAGGAAAAAATTTTGTTTTCCAATCGGCAAAACAGATTGAAACACAACACATATTGATGAAAGAATTTCCAGACAAAAAATGGATTTCTAAACCGAGTGCAAAACCTATCAGTAATAGCAGCAACAATGGCCGCTCCGGTAGATCGCCTTATGAGTCTTACGAGATGATCAGGAGGTCTTTGATTCTGAGGCAAATGCTTCAGGCTACGTTGGTGCTTAATTAAAGGAATCAGAAAAAAGAGTCAGCAATCCAGTGTATTTCAAGTTGGATCTCCAATAAAAATATCTGAATGTAGTCTGAATATATCGAGTTTAATATCCAAATTATTCCGACGACAATAGCAGATAATATTATAAACGAGAATATCGGTCGGAGACCGAAGACTTATCGATCGAGCGCAACAAAATAATTAATACCTCGCTAATTATACGACAAAATAAACCCAAAATCAATAGACTTCTGGTCCGAAATATGATGCATGCACATGCCAAATTTGGAGCAGGTTCAACCTCGCGTTCGTGAGATATCGCGTTCATCTAACAGACAGACATATAGATAGACAGACATACAGATACCTATCAACATACTTGCCGATCTTAAGATCGATAAGTAACAATCCCTGAAAATAACTAAATTTTTTCAAACATTCGGGCGACAGTGCCTTCAAAGTTATCTCCGTGCTGAACATTGTTTGGCGAAACCACAATACCATGTAGATAGATGTTGTAAAGCAAATGTATAAAACGGACATGCTGTCATTTAGTATTGAAGATATTCGACCGAGTGTATTATACCTCATCTCCCATATAGAATATTTGCAAATTATTACTTATCGATCTTAAGATCGGTAAGTATGTTGATATGTATTTGTCTGTCTGTTAGATGAACGCGATATCTCACGAAGGCGAGGTTGAATCTGCTCCAAATTTTGCATGTACATTCATCATATCTCGGACCACCATGAGCCTATTAATTTTGAATGAATTGTGTAGTATAATTAGCGAGTTATTAATTAATTAGCGATCTTCGACCGATAAGTCTTCGGTCTCCGACCGATATTCTCGCTTCCGTATTGTTAAATGTGCATACGTTAACGCAGTACAGCCATTCTGACTGCACGATAGCATATCCCATACGACACATGATCGCTGCTATGCCAAACAATTCTGCAAGAATGAGAGTGGCATTCATAATGACTGATAGATTCGACGCCTTAAAGACGTCTCTCAAGCTTCGGATCTTTCTTTTGTATAAGCCTTTCGGTGCTCCCGAAGTATGCGAACCAAGATGGCGGACATCGGAACGTAACATGGGTAACAGGTTAGGGTTAGGCGATAATTTTTTTCCAATTTTTCTTATTTTAGTCCTATTATCAGTTCGAAGACTAGCCAAGAGCCTCCCGTAGTATTTATACCTAAAATTATGGCCTAACCCTAACCTAGTACACATATTACATTCCGATGTCCGCCATCTTGGTTCGCATACTTCGGGAGCCCCAGCCTTTCCTTATGAATATATAAATTTAGTAAATAGTGATGTAGATGTAGACCATCAAAACAGCCAATATCGAATCGATGCAATAAAAGAAAATTGTCTCTTCAACTTTTGTCATGACGACAGTGTGTACAACAGTTTTAGACCTTAGTGAATAATCTACAAAAATAGAAATATCTTTAGTCATTATACTGTAAAAGGTCTGGCGCTAGTTGTTGCGGCGTCCTATCCTAGATGAATTCTCTGACCAGAAATAGAAATAATGATTGTAAATTAAGATTTTATAATGAATTCCGACCCGCAAAACCACCCTCCCTGTGTTAGGCCATCGCACCGCCTTTTGATGATTTTCGAATGAAATATTTCTCAGAAAGATAGTAAACGGATCAGAGGCCTCACTAGCACGACGACTGATGAAGGATTTACGGTCCCAAAGTCAAGTTCTTGACCCACTCGATTTATTATACACAGGGTAATGTGGTTGCTTTGGGTAGTTCTCTCACTTGTGAAATATGAGAAAAATACATAGCTACAACAAATGACCCCTATGATATATCGTTCCATACTCTCTCACGCAAACACTTTGAATTTAATTATCAATATTTAATTAAACATTTGAATGTTTCCAAAAACCATCGACTCCCTGATGTATTGCATATAGATAGGCTAACCAACCCGAGTACTCTCTCCTATTACCCGCAAATAAAGCCAACGTGCTAGCTTTCAATACTTTTATACAGTTCACGGTTATTTTTTGTGAATTATAAATCTGGAGCCACTATCGTTCATTGAATAAAATAGAAATAAACAGAAAACCGTTGACAGCCACAGAAAGCGTATTTTTAATTACGCTTTTAATAACGTACTTTTAATTACTCTCAATATTTGTCGCAAAGAAAATTACAGTGTGGATTACTGCAAATTACTGCAGCTGATATTGTGGGTAATCTGGATGTCAGTGTTTTCCATGCCTCTTATCCCATTAAATATTTTTGTTACACGCGCGATCACTAAATTTCTGTAACTCAACTTGAATCATGAACAACAATATTAAGCAAATGAACCACTGCAATGTCAAAATAGAAGATTTTGTGGAACGAAGGCCATTTTAGGACATGCTGTATTGGCTCAAACTGGTTTAAACTGACTAGAAATTTTTGTATACCGTCCTTATTTCAAGTTTTGTTTTATTTTCAAGATTTGCATTTTAAATTGGAATACATTCATTCATATTAATATTTAATGGCTGCTTGTTCCTGAGGCATTAAACATTTATTTAAATGAATGTATTCCATCACCTGAACTGATGGTCGCTGTGATCTAGGCTTTCATCGACCGAGAAAAAAAATAAGAACGGTCATAATAACGAATTGCTCCAAGTGCACATTCTCAGACGCTTCATTGCAGAGGTGGACAACCTTTAAAAAAGTTTATGACGTATTTATTTTTGAAATTTTATGAAATGCGTAATTTTAGTTGCATGCAGATACGTTAATCACCCTGGTACAGAGGTGGGCAACCTTTTTCGGCTCAAAAATCGGCTAAATTGAACGACAAAATTGTTCCGCGTGCAGACCAAAATTAAAATAAATGCTTTGCCACTTTGAAAACAGAGATACACAATATTAAATCGTTCAAAGATGGCAGACAGATTCACAAATCGATAAAAGATCAGTTTGACAAATAGATTTGATTACTTTTCTTATTCTATATCAGTGAGACTTCTGCTGCTGTATTACGGCTTTCAGGCTACTGCTGTTACGAGACTTAATAAGGTTCATACCTGAGAACAGAGATTCACAAGCACATGTAGATGTAAACATGGAGAGTAACTCTAACCAACATAAGCTGTACAACTCCATCAATCGATCAAACATGAAGAAAAAGGGTGGCACAGACAACCTATATTACTTAAGAATGTTGCACTCGTCATAATACATATCTTCGTAGCCATATGTCATGAAAGGACAAAAAGAGTTTATATAACGGATTATTAACAAACAATAATGAATAAACGAATTCTTAGTTTCATCCGGTAATTGTTCTCTGAGTCTCGAAACTTTTTATCTGAAGGAGAATGAAATCGATTTTGAGGCCTAGCCCACGTGCCGAATAAATGGGCTGCGTGCCAATTTGGCACTCGTGCCAGGGGTTGCCCACCCCTGTCTTAGACTACGCTATTTACGAGGCCCTTTTTTAACAATAAAGGTTTACGATTCAAATAATAATAAGTTAAATCATAATATGTCCGTAATAATCTAAAAGTTAATGACGTCTTTTTTAGAATTTCATGAAAGACGTAATTTTAGTTGCAGGCAGACACTACGCCAATCGCCCTAGTAGATTGGATAGTAAGTTTAATTTAAAAACATTATAAGAACTCACGACTGTAACACAAAGTCATGACGAACTATAGTCCTTATTATTTGAAATCGTAGTATCGATTTGATTCACACAATCCTTAGATTTATTGAATATATACCAAATAAAAGTAGTTTTAAAAACGATCCCACTATTTGACATATTTTACGACATTTGCAGGTATGTGGATCTCCGTTTTAAAAACGAACTTTTTAAAGATTCATCTCTTCGTCTCATCAAACTATTTGGTCGTGAAAACGCGTTTGAAAAGGTAAAACCGAACTTGGAGTATTTTGTTAGTGATTGCTGTGTGTTTTCATAAAATTTAGTGGCAATTTCAGACACAAACGCTTTTAAGGGAATTCACTTACACAGAAACATTCAACAATAATTTTTAGCATGGAAATTCTTGAATTGGGGGTGTTGGAAATATCTCATATATATTTGGCAGCTTCAAAAAACAACTGAAATATGTGCTTACTTTCTTACAAAAAATTTGGTTACTTCTAGTATTCTTATACGGGAAAACGCAAAGTCTTCACAGGACAAGAAAAATAGTACAACCATTTTATATTACAGAAATTATTGGAAATTTCTAAAGGTTGTGACGTAGATAAAAATGACGTCATCGAAATTTTTAGTCTTGCTAACGTGGTAGATGTAAAATATTTATGGATATTTTGTTCCATATGGGCGAGTAAGGTTTTTAGTCTTTTTGCTGACGTTGTTGTTAGAGAGAGATACCTAGATTTCCTTTCATTATATCGTTAGTAGACAATCTGAAATGAAAATTGTCGAAAGTTCCCCAAATTTCGGTTTCAATTCACGTCCGATCTAGCGAAAGCAGTAGTGATACCGACGATTTGTCTGTTTCAGTGTGTTATATTCAACCTCCCCTTTCCAACGAGATCTTATTCCGATACAAATATGTTAATATAGGGCGAGGTATGTTTCATGAGTATTCAGGCCATCTACATTCAAATGTTGGTTGCCTTATCAAGTCTTGCGCACTGGCAATATCGATGTTTAGATTTTTTTTCGTCGAAGTCGACAATATCTTTACTGGCTCCGGGATTCGTTGTCTTTTTTGTGTTTGAATTTTTCTATCGTGTGTATGTTATTTTTGCGCTAAATAAAACTCATAAAATTTGGTCATAACGTATACGTTAATGATTCTGATTCTGAAATTGACGTAATGCAATTTCCACATACTCAGTTTAATATACTCCTTCGAAAATCTCAGATGCTTATTAGATACTTGTTTCGGAATATTTAAATTTTACAATAGGCTCAGCATTGGCGCACATTATGCTCATTTAAAATTGAAACAATATCTTTGTCTGTTAGCGAAAGGTTTATGCATCTTGTGTCCAAAAATCCGCGAAGGTTTGCGCAATCCAGGCATTTGATTCAGCGACGCTCTTAAAAGGTTGCACATAAGGTTGCCTACACTATAGCGCAGGGATGGCGAACCACTGACCCGCGGGTCACAAAGTGACCCACCGCGTTTTATTCGTGACCGCCAAGGCACGAATAAAATAAGAAAAATGCTAACATATCAGTGATAAAAAATATTAAAATCGGCCAAACTCTCTAGGATCGGCCCGGTCATAAATGGCTAATCTGTGTCATAATTTGGGATTATGGCTAAATTAAATCTATTTTGGGGGGTCAATAGTATTTCATAGTGGTCTGCATGTGAACAAAACCAATTTCAAAACTCAAAATGTTTGAGTTTAAATTATCCATGCTTGATCCGAGTGTTCTCAATTACGGTGACGTCATCATATTTTTTTTATGTATAATTTTTATTTTGCAACAAGGTCAAATTTATTTGTATGAGTATTAAAGTAAAATTAACAAATATTTGTTGTTAGTTGAAAACGAAGTATTTTGAACGCGCGAGCAACGTTCTCCGGCTCATAATAAACATACAAAGATACCAGACAGCACGCGATCAAATGCTCTTCGATAAAACGAATACCACTTCACTTACAAATCCCACTTTTGTTTTATTTTGAAGGTGACGTAAAACTCGTCCAAAGGAAAACTCTTTCTCTCGCATATCAATCACGTGTTTACCACAGCGTTAAAACTGATTAACTTTTTCTCGAAATTTTTTGAAATTTCTCTCTTCTTACTGGCATATGGTCGGACGCATTTACGCTACGTAATGTGGGCGCGTTTTAGTGGAAAGCGACGAAAATAAGCTTTTTAGGGACACATTAATGATGTCTTTGGCATTTTTGGTTGGTGAAATATTAAAAAAATTATAGAGGGGTGTCAAAATGACCCAGGAACACCAGGGGTCATTAGGTTAGTTATTCCAACAATACCTAAACTATTATAATGTACCGTCAGTTGGGCAGTCAGGGCTGCGATCCCTTATATTCAAATTGTTAATTTCCGGTATGATAATATTCAAAACCCCTAATCTTGGACGCATGTCTGCACCGTTGTGTCCCGTTCTTCAGCTATTGGCTCTGACATAGTTTATGACATAACAACCCAATTGATGTTCATTTCTCGCAACGTCTTGTCTCTTCAGAAGTGCATCTGCAGACTGTTTTAGGGGTTGTACGAGAACTAGATGCCACTTTGCATTTTATTAGTTTCTCGCCTACAATGCCTTTGAGAAATCAAAATCTTTCAGACTTGAAATAAAAACCTAGAAATCTGAAAAAACAATGGGGCAGTGTAAAAGTGCTTTTCATATGGTTAAAGCTGATATAAAAATATAGCACTATCAGAGTGGAATTCTCTTCAAACTCTTTGAAACCGTAAAATAATTTGCCGCATCATCCTAAACGTAATTCATATGTGTGTTTTCGTACCCTTAATAGAGTGCCATAAAAAGTTCCTGATAAAGTGCTGTAAAGTGAAGCACTAAACTACACCAACATTCAACATTAAGAGAACCGTTGTATTATGATTTGTTTCAGAAGCTTCTTATAGATACAAACATTGATTAAATATCTGTGACCCACTCTCTTCTGTTCCGCGATAAAAATATGATTTTTGACCCATTTATTGAAAAAGGTTCGCCATCCCTGCGAGTATAGCGTATGTATCTACATGCTGTAACTAAAATTACGTAATTTAAAAAAAATGACGTCATAATATATTTTCAGGTACCGCGGACATATTATGACGTCTTAATAGAAACCGTTATGCTGTTATTGTTGTAGGAGGAATTCACAAATAGCTTAGTCTATTAGTCTCGCATCGTCTAAATGCACTTGATTACTGTGCTCTGCGTGCTTTCGTAGGTTTGAATCACGTGGGTGACTATCACACGCGAAAGGATTGCTGGTCTTCGCAGTAAGGTACGGTAGTTTGCGTATCCCAGTGGTCGGCAAAATACGGCCGGAGTAAAATAACCTGGCCCGGGACGCTTTACTGAATGGACCTTTCCTCAACCTTTGACCCCGGAAAATTCTTCCCATACTTTACCATTTTAAAATTTTCAGTGCTTATTTTAAGAGTGGTTTCGCGAGTTGTTGTCTGTAAAATGGGGTATTTGTTTTAAACTATCATTCTAATTCATACCATTCATCAATCTGTTTTTAAAAAACACGGGTAGAGATCTTCAGCCTAGTCTATCACAGCTATTTCTGCACTAATTTTTGATTACTGCAATTCAACGGAAACTCCTAGGAAGACAAAGTGATCATTGACTTATTTTATTAATATTTTAATGTCTGAAAAACAACTAAAAACTAACGAATATAATTCAAAAATGCCAAAATGAGGTAATGTTCACGACCACGCGCGAAAATCTGTCTGAGCGATAGGGGGCATTGTTACGTTTATTTTTGCATCTTGCGAATTGGCCAATGTCACGAAGTAAGCAAGGAAGTCTATGCCTAGGAAAACATCCAAACGGCGGTTTGACGATGAATTAATTTTATTTATAATCTACGCTAAAATCTAAATTAAATTTTTGTACGTAACAGAATTTAACATGAGACACGTTTAGACTAACTTTTATTATATCCTAACAAGTTAGTGAACAGCCACTCGTTCAACAAGCCTGCAATTTAATTATAATTAGACGAATGACAACAAGCAGAAAAGCTGATGCTGAGTGCAATATCGCAGTGAATATTTAAATATATTGCAATGCAATAAGGAAATAAAATTCATATTCTATTCGAGATCACTGGCTAACTTTTGTAAAAATGTATCTTCTTAAAGAAAATCTTTATCACAATTTCACAAACCATGCGAAAATATTCACTTCGATGTTTGGAAGTACATATTTGTGCGAACAAATATTTTTAAAAATGAACATTACAAAGAACAAGCAGATAACTAGGATTGGTGATGCCAATTTGAAAAATTTTTCAATCTTGGCGCCGTAAGCTATCAAGCGTGATGCAGAAATAAGACAGTGTCACATTAAATGCCTTTGTAATAATATTTTATAAGACGACTGAGTTGAGTTCACGAATTGTCGCAGTTTTCGAGCGCTGTTCCGATTTTAACTTCTAAAAAATATATGCGACCCGCAAAAAACCATCAACCCTAAGTTTTGTCTCGCGAGCGACATAAAATTTGTCGATCCCTTGGCCGTAGCCGATAGTCGGTCACGGCTTTTTCCACATCCGAGTCCACGAATCCAAAACAAATGGCTGAATAATTCTATGAACTGTGATCGGACTGGAGGCCGTGGTAGGATGAGGAATCGGGGATGAATTTTACCGAAGACCGTTATATATGATGAATTTTGGTGCAGGTCATCAGGCTGTAGGGATGAATGAGATGTACGAAAATCATTATTATAAGTTTGGGAAAATTAACTTTTTATTTTATTATTTTAATGTAAAATGGGGTGAATTTAGGGAGGTAAATGTTATAAGGCAAGAGTACACGGCGGTTTTTGAGGAGGGAGAACCTTGCTGCGTTCTTTCATTTCCGACCTCTTATATGGTGAAACAGAGGTTTTCAGTCGTGCTACTATTGCTATCAAAACAACGAAGTCGCCTTTGCATCAGTAAATGGAGTAATTTTAGATATAATAAAAAAAACTCGCTGAAGAACGCCAAGCTTATTCATCTCATTAAAAAACACTATAAACTATGATTTTTCTTCTTATTTTGTCTGTAATATATTCGTTTCTAACTTTACATTTTTTTGTAGTGCCGGGGGGCGATGAAGTTGTATAAACTACTGTAGGGGGGCGACGGCACAAAAAGTTTGGGAATCACTGGTCTAAACTTAGAACAATATAAAACATCGTACTTTCAAACAAAATTGATGCACATGCTCGTCGGAAAACACACATAGTTGCGCATAATTTTAATATGAATTGGATCAAGCGGACCTCGGAGAAGGAGCTCTTATCCCTCAATGTGACGTAACATTGCTGTTGGTAGTATCCAAGCAACGTGCAAAACCGCACTCCAGCTTCACCATAAGGTTATTCGATATAAAATATTTTCATCGTGAAATGAAATAAATACGGAGTGATTATGTTGATAATAGAAAATTCAGTTCATGCCCAGATTTATATTGCTTTAGGAATAAAAAGTTTCATATTAAAGTTTTCCATAGATGTTGCTTTCAGTTGGAAATTGATGTTCTGTAAAATAATGCTTTACACTTATTTGACTTGCAAAAGCTGCAATTTATTTCTCGCTCGTTGGCCCTTTTTTCAGTCCTTTTTATAGTCTTCCGATAATAAGGATAGAATTATGGTACCAATCGCCAAATTTAATGGCTTGACATATATGATGGGATTTCTATAGTTTTCTTCGGGGGGAGAGGAAAGCCGATAAGACGGCTTAATTGAATGGCGTGCCGCGGCCTCTCGACTGGTTACCAGTTTATGTCGGGTATGGGATTAGTTAGCCAGGTAATTTTTCACCAATGCATGGACTTGATGATGGAGGAAGTTGAACTGACCAGCAGTTACCTGAACGAGCTGCCCTAAGGAGACAAGATTCCAACAATCTTTTCGTACATTTTTATTCCCCATGATACTCGAACCTGCGATTACAATAGAAGGGCTGTTCAGTAAAGGATGATTCTAAAATTCAAAATATTCTACAGAAGCTCAAAAAGCATTAAGTTCACTCACTAAGCGCTATTACCAGTCTATTAAAGTGTCGCGTACGCCGAAGATTTTGTTATTTAAACGAATTCGGAACTGGAGTCTGAGCAGAATTCTTTTTAACTAGGAGATGAAGTTTATTTGTCAGACTCGATTATTAATTTTCCAGACTGAGCAGCACTTTCGCATTTTAGGGCAAATTTTACCCAATCTCCTCCTACTCATATAGCCATATAGCGAGTATATATATATATTTATTAAATGAGGGGTCGCAAATAGCGTAGTCTAGGGTCTCACCATCTATTACCGTCACTGGCTTAGAGGGATGCAACATTTCTGAAACATCCTTTGATTGGAAGATATTGCTTAGTTTCACAACGTTATTTGATAACCTCGATAATCAGCTATTTCGTAAGGCTTCCATCCCTATAAAAACTGCTTGTATACATTTTTATTTCTCGTAATTTTAAATGCGATTTGCAAAAAGGTAAGAAAAATAACTTTAATTTGACATCGTGTAGGTATTTGTTCTGCAATATAATGCTTATTATGGTGTTATAACCAAGTTTTTCCTTCGTCGATTTCAAACTGAACCCTGGGCGAAGCCGACCCGTAAACCCAGATCCTACTCACAACTTTATTTGCAAAATGTTTTATTTGATCTCAAAATAGTTTAATATTTACAGCAAGAAGAAATTAAAAAATACAATGTTTCCGATTAATGTCCACCAATAAAAAAAACAGGGTTGATATTATGATTTACACTGCTTCTTCACGTATGTTATCATTTGGAGGAACTTGTTCAGCTGCCACGCTATCTGTTTTACATAACACAATACAAAAAAAAAATTTTGCTTTCCAATCGGCAAAACAGAATAAAACACAACACATATTGATCAATATATTCACAGACATAACATAGATTCGAAAACGAAGTACAATTCCGAGTGTTGCTATATCTGTAATAGCAGCAACAATGGCTGCTACGATAGATCGTTTCATTAATCTTACAAGATGATCAGGAGGTCTTTGATTCTGATGCAAATACTCCGATCTACGTTGGTGCTTGATTAAAGGGATCAGAAAAAGAGTCAGCAACCCAATCTGTATTTCAAGTTGGATCCCTAAGAACAATATCAGAATGTAGAATGCATTCAACAAGTATAATATCCAAATTATTCCGACGACAATAGCAGAAATTATTATAAACAACCCCTGAAAGTAACCAAATTTTTTTAAACGTTCGGGCGACAGATTCTTCAAAGTTCCCTCCGTGCTGAACATTGTTTGACGAAACCATAATACCATGTAGATAGATGTTGTGAAGCAAATGTATAAAACGAATATGCTATCATATAGGTTGCGGAAGATTCGATCGAGTGTATAATATCTTTTCTCACATATAACATCTTTGCAAATTAATTGCGTGTCGTTGAATATGCATACGTCTTCGCAGTGCATCCTTTCTGACCAAACAATTTCAAATCCGATAACACACATGATTGCAGCAATACCAAACAATCCTGCAAGAATGAGAGTGGCATTCATAATGACTGCTAGGTTCGACGCCTTTAAAGCGTCTCTCAAGCTTAGGATCTTTCTTTTGTATAAGCCTTTCCTTATGAATATAAAAATTTGGTGAATAGTGATATATATCATCAATGAAGCCATTATCGAATCGATGCAAAGTAAAGAAATTTTCCAGCGTACACCCCTGAATTCGATCATCTTGTTAAAAGTTGTCATGACGCCAATGTGTTCAGGAGTTCTAGATCTTAGTATCTATAAAAAAAGAAATATTTTTACTCATTATACAGGGGCGACCTTAGTTATTGTGATGTAAAATGAATTGCGCGGTAACTACTCTGATAAGAGATGAAAACAATGACTAAAAATTAAGATTTAATAATGTAAATTAATTCATCTTTCCATTTTATCCAAATACAAAATTATGATTAAGGTAACTCCGAGCGCGTGGCGCTGAGTATATATATCATTAAAATTATACAAAGTTATAATTTATACTGCGAGGCCCACTGAGGTCACAAAGGCTGTGGTCTAAGGCCTGGCTGTAAATATGAAATTTCACAAACAGGACACAAGCATTACAAAATATTGCGTGTTCAGTAAACAACAGCTATAATCGGATAACAAATGGCCAATTTGGAAGAGCAATTGGATTAGGCGATCTCTAACATGAATACATGTTGAGTAAATCCATATATGTCACTACAAAGTCACGCATGCTTACTAACTCTAAATACTTTTACTAAGTCATGAGTTGATGTATTCAATTAACGATGTACAATACCTACAGCAGCTTATCATTATGGGGTGATACCACAAAGTTAAGTCTACCGCCTTGAGCTCTAGACGGGGGGCGTAGACAATTCATTGAGGGCTCGTGAAGCTAATTTAAAATATTAATATTTGATCTTGCCCGTCTTATTTATTTATTTGTAGCTTATTGTTACCTAGTTATCTTTGAGGGGGGGGGGGGGGGGGGGGGCGAGTCTTGGCATTCTAAAAAGGGGGCGCGACTAAAAAAGTTTGCAAACCACTGCTAGGCCATCGCGCCGCTCATCGGTGTTTTTCAAATAAGAATTCTCACAGTGACAGTAATCGGATGGGATGCCTCACTAGAACGAGGTCTGACGACGGATTTTTGTTTCTGAAGTCAAGTTCATGACCCACTCGATTTATTATACGCCGGTTAATGTGGTTGCTTTGGGTAGTTCTATCAATTATGAAATAAAAGAAAAATACATAGCTACAACAAACGACCCCTAAGATGTATCGCTTTATACACTGTCTTGTACGCAGACACTTCGAATTTAATTAACAATATTCAATTAAACATTTGAATGTTTCCAAAAACCACTGATTCTCTGATAAAGTGATGTATTGCGCATATATATAGGCCAACCAACCCGAGTACTCTCTCCTTTTCCCCACTAATAAAGCCAACGTGCTAGCTTACAAATACTTTTATACAGTGCACACTATTTTTTAGTGAATTAAAATCTTGAGCCACTATCGTTCATCGCGTAAAAATAGTAATAAAAAGAAACATCCATATAAGGTATGACGTATTTGTAATTCCTCGGAATATTTGCCGTAAAGGAAATTGCAGTGTTAATACTGCAGCTGATATTGTGGTTAATCGGGATGTCAGTGTTTCCGGCCACCCTATTCGTCCCTGGTATCGCATTAGCTATTTTTGTTACACGCGCGATCACTGAATTTATGTAAATTAACTTGAATCAAAAACAACAATATTATGCAAAACAACCACCGCAATGTTAAAATATAAGATTTTGTGGAACGAAGGCCCTTTTAGAACATTATGTATTGGTCCAAACTGGTTTAAACCGCCCTGTTCTAGAAACACCTGACGTATTTGCGGACATCGCCATGCGTCAGT
The DNA here is from genome assembly GCF_013122585.1 of Styela clava. Classification (NCBI taxonomy): domain Eukaryota; kingdom Metazoa; phylum Chordata; class Ascidiacea; order Stolidobranchia; family Styelidae; genus Styela; species Styela clava. The sequence continues at coordinate 6,874,151 of NW_024102829.1, read as the reverse complement.
TCTTCAAAATATATTATTCAATTACAGGCAGCGTTGAATGAGGAAAACCACCGCCATGTCAACATTATTAATAGCTGCGTTCTGCTTTGCTCAAGATAAAAATATTTTTATCGTATTATTGTATACTGTGCTTATTTCAAATTTTGTTTTTATTTTCAAGATTTGCATTTTAAATTTTTTCTTGTTTCTAATATTTGTCCATATTATTAATATACGTCGTTTTTTTTATTTTATTTATGTTATCCAATGTTGTGTCAATTTATTGCCATCGGCCCATTATGTATTATGGCTTTTCGACGAACAATTTGCCTTAAAAACGCACCTTCATACCTCTTTATTTTAATATGCGTCTAGGTCTCTAGGAGAAAGAATTCTATGACTGGCTACACAAATTGCGATTGATATGTCATTTATTACTGATTGGTCTTCGTAACGAAAATAAACAAAAAAAATCGATGCTCGCGTTTGGCTTGCTGGTGTGATGAATGAGCCTGAAGTAGACGAATAAAACTTAGGTGAATGAATTTGCACGAATGTTTGATCTGCCAGTAGAATTTATTTCTCTCTGGCTGGCCTATATTTTTGAAAACAAACTTTCAGTCCTTTCCATCGTCTTCCGATAATAAAGATGGAATTATGGTACCAATCGCCGAATTGAATGATCTGTCATATAGGATTCCATTTTTATCCAAGGGAAGAGGAAAGTGGATAAGCCGGCTTGATCACACGACGTGCCGCGGCCTCTCGTCTGGTTACCAGTTTATGTCGGGTATGAGATTAGTTACTCAGCTATTGGACGTGTTAGTGGACATAACGATCGTTTCAATATTAGGTTGTTGTTGTTCATTGACACTTTTTGGGCACCTAGTGAAAAACCTAAAATGTCGCTTTTCGCTTTGATTACTGGATCAATTGCTTTGACATTTCAGTGGTTAAATATAAAATCTTTCTTTAGAAGGCTATTACTCTCATTTATTTCAAATATTTCTGATAGGACTGTGGGATTCGTTTTTTTATACTTGGATATATTGGATTTGTTTTTATGCTGGCACTCTTCTGGTTGTTCTTTTGATCACGTGCTCGTCGAACGTCGGTGGTGTGTAACGAAAATCCTGCTTTGCTAAGCGTAGGTATCATTGAACTGGAAATACATGGAACGATCTTCTCTCTCGTTTTGCGTTGTCTCGCCGCGGGATCATTTGATTACCGCCATCTTGGCATTTATGCTTCCAAAGTTTTCTTCGTGTTGCATAGGGTTTTGGCCAGTTTTCGTCTATTTTAGTACCCCGCATATGAATGTATATGCGACACTGTGTGGGTATTCAAATACAATTATATTCGAGTTGGGAATTTAGAGCCCGATGTTGATCTCGTTCGTGAAAAAGTTTGGTTGTTCAGGCGATTACACAATAGATATAAGTGGAAACAATTGTTTTCGCCTGATATCATAAAAATGCAATCCTTCACGGGGAAACTTTCACTCAAGTCGTCGGTAGAGGGCGAAGCGCAGTTTAGTTGGTACTCCCATAGTCTGTGTACCAGATTGGGGTTAGGCCATAACCTTATTCCGATTTTCCTTATTTTAGTTCTAGTACGATATCGGGTACTGTGTGTGTTAGCCAAGTGAATATATCCTTCGGTCCCTTTACACAGTGGGATGTGAAGTGGGCGAACAATATTAGTCACCCCCAAATTAATACACACACTTCTAGAGCGCACTTTAGTTTTATTTATATTTATTTATAGCTCGGGTACGACAAAACCAGGCCACGCAATGCTATTGAGATCACCACACAAAATACTTGAGGCGGTAAAACATGGCCGAAGTCAGGTGAACGGGGAAGCGATTCCGATAAGCCATCTCGGCTAATGCTCTGTGGTCGTTTTTGTTCGCTTTAGAGTCATCATAGAGACTGATCATTGGCTATATCATTAACCACAAGTCCACAACTTGAGCAAATTTATAAAACTGCCAAAATTAGGACCGTATGTTGGTCTGGGATATATTAGCGTTTGATATATGATGAGAAACGCAAATAATTGATTTCTGTCAAATCCCATAAGAAATGCATTAGGCGACTAAGAAAAGATGGAAGCATATCGTCAAAACGAGAGAGCGTTCAAATGATCCCGCGGAAACGAGAGAGAAGCGCACTATTTATTTCTGTGAGCGCATATCGCCGGAGAGAGACGAAGGCGAAGACTTTTTCGTAGCGTATATTTAGGTGACCGTACATTTGATCCCACGTAGATTTGAACCCATGTGTATATCCGCGGGTTCAATCTATATGCGGATGATAAAACCCATGGGTTAAGGTTAGTGTGGGTTCAAATATCCGAAAAACAAAAAAAAATTTCCATAGGTGCAATAGTATGCAGGTGCAATTGCCGTGGGTTCAAATGAACGGGAACCTAAATTTACGACTAATGTCTTTATAAAATATTTCGTACAACATGAAAATCTTCACTGTCTGTAATCTATATAAAACGGCGAATACCCTAACTAAGCGGTTCCCAAACTTTTCGTAACGTGCGGCGCCAAATTATTAGAGAATGCTTCTTTTAAATAAAACTCAATTTTGTTAATGTGAACTTTATGCATTTTAAAGTTTGTAAACATGCAGGCCTAGTGAATAAAGGCAAAGGTCAACTCTTCCTCCTCATCTCTACCTGGTTTTTCTTTGAAATGCTGAACAAATACTGAAATGTTCGCTGAACACGGCGCCCCCATTTGGGATCCGATTATATAGGTTTGATTTGATTCGAAGGAGTATAATTACTTCTCTCACATATATCATCTTCAGATATTCAACTTAATTGAAAAAACATACAAATTAAATTGAATCGAAAACAACAATAGTAAGCAAAGTAATTACCGCAATGTCAAGATTTTGTGGAACGAAGGTCATTGTGTATTACTTACTATTGGCCCAGTCATCCGGATATTTACATCACTACGTGCGTCAGCTCTTTAAAAACTATTATTTAACTGCATTCAGCTTTGGATAAGAAAAACACTCTTTGCCACTCGCTGCGTTCTGCTTTCATTAAGATATTGATATTTTTTTCTTATTTTTCTATACCAAACGCCGCAAAATTTGGCGGACAATTTGCTTTGGCGGTACAAATGAATTGGCAGAATTTGACACCGTTAGTTTTTGTAACATTTCTAATTTTTTTTCACACAGATTATTTTATTTTTTTAATTCTATTCAAAGCAGTATGCCGTCACCTTAAAGTTACCTATGAGGTAATACCAAACAAACACTGACTTCCTAAGCCTAAGGAAATGACGCTAGTCGACGGGCTAATAAACTATTCTGTTACTAACGTACATATATCAACGTTCTGGCTCGTACACAATTATGATATAGATCAGGGGTCACCAAACTTTTTTGACCGCGGGCCGGATATGACTTAAACTGTGTTGAAACGGGCCGGACAAATATTTTTGTCAATGCAATACAATAAATTCACAAAAGTTGGGAAATCTATGCAGTTTATTCAACAATATAATATATTCTATATTTCTGAAGACTTGAATATTAAATTCTATTTATATCGCAGAATATAGATCGAGAACATTCTAGGAAAACAAATATACAAGATTTCTATATGTAGACAACTACCCTGAGATTAGCTGTTATCAAAACGTTGCAGTCATGAATTAGGAATGTTACAAAATCCGCTTTTTCTCTCCAAAAAATGTACGCATCACGTCTGCTAAGTACCGTTACGCCGTGCCGAATACCGCTCATAAAAACGACTACGGACTAGAGATGTACCGATGTATCGGTATCGGCAATATCGGCCATTTTTTCGGTATCGGCCATGTATCGGTATCGGTTAGATTAAGGCCGATATTCCCGATATATTTACCTTTTTGATATGGTCCAGAATGTTTTAAAAGATAAGTTGGAATACAACTTTTTAATTTATTTTTGTCTGGAGAGATCGTGAGCTATGAGCCATACATGTCTCCACCCCCGCGAGAGAATAGGATTCACGTGTTTTTAGCTATTTATCAGCTAAACTAGCTTAACTAATTTGGCTATTTTCGCTGTCAAATTTTTATATTGACATTTTTATTATTACATAGTTTTTATGAAGAAATATATCAACACAGAACATAACAAAAAGCAACTAGGCGCCCAGTTTTAAATCATACAGTGGAATTGGGGTCCTTCCTCATTAACGGCACATGGACTTTTGGCACGGGTATAAATTCTGACTGTTTGTCGTCAGGTACGAGTGTCATTTAGTCCGTCGACATCGATGAACTAAATTCCGACACAATTATCCCACTACACAGGTATTAATTTTAATTCTGCTTAACTACACGATTTCTTTATATATATATTGACATGACCGCCTAGCCCAAGACTGTCTCAAAATATATGGAAGCAATTGTAAAATATTATAAAATAGTGAAGTAAAAAAACATCCTCAACGGTTATCGGTGGGCCTTCTTTTTGTCGGTGCTGATTGATATTCTTTCATGTTGGCTTTGACTTATTGCGTCGACGATTACGATTAGCCACTAAATAAAATATTTGTAAAATGCTTTTAATTTGAACGTAGGACGGCGGCGCTAGAATGTGTGGGTGATATTCGATATTCTTTTAAACACGAATAACGATATTCGAAGCTCGCGATATTAACATTAAATTCAAATTGGACATCCCGGCTTATGAGTTTCAATTGAACACCGAGATTACTAGCGTTACTGTACAATGTATCTTAATCAGTTACAGCATATGGATACCAAACATTAATTTCATATTATGTGATATATATATTTTTTTGATCTGAAATAATGTGTACTATGAACAACGATCAAAGACCATTGTTTTAACCCGTCTGCCCTACACAGCATACGTAATTAAGTAATAATTACATGGTATCGGTATCGGAATATCGGCCTTTTTGTAGTATCGGCGTATAGGTATCGGTATCGGCCTTTTTAGCTGGTATCGGATCGGTATCGGTATCGGCGACAAAAGTGGTATCGGTACATCTCTACTAGGGACTGCCTGCTGTAGCATGGAATTCCATGAAATTTTGAAATAATTTAGATAAAATAAACAACTATTATCTGGTATTTGATTTTTTTCATTAGCGCATAAATTTCCCAACATTCGGAGCTTTTAAAAATTACGCTCTATTTATACGTAGTACAGATTAATGATATTGTCTATGGACACCAATATAATTTATGTGGACGTGTGTATTTCTTTTCTAACTTGATACTTACCAATTTTTAAGAAATTTGTACAATCGAAACATCGTTAAATATTACCGACAATGAACCACTGTCAAACTAACGTGCACAACACCAGCGTATATATGCGACAATCTTTCGGCGGTATCAAGACCGTTGACAGAATAAAATCCTGAAATAGTCTCAATATTCGATAGATGTGACGCAGATCGAAAGACAAGTGATTGATATGTGTTCTTTTTTCATATTTATTACAGTTCTTATGAAAAAAGTAATATAATCCTTATGGAAAGAATTGGCCTGTCTGGTGGTACTAAAATTCCGATATCTCCGTTATTTTTTGATCGTTTTTTTATAAACTTGGTATTGTTTTCTTATTTTCACTCAAATCCACCGGCGCAGTTTTTATTTAAATCGGATAAACTTTAATTTTTTGTAACATACCTACATGAATATCCGCTATAAAGCAGTACAAAAGTTAGTGTGACTTGTGAAATTGGAGCAGTACGCGAGGGATTACAGTACTGTTGGCTCAACATGCACATTCGACGTTCATTTTAGCACAAGCAACGTAAACAGTTTCGTCGAAAGCACGCGCCACGAGTGCATCTTTCGCAGAAAACGTTGCGTACCGGTAGAGAATTTTATCCTATTTTGTCACAGCTATTTCTAGACTAATTTTTCATTACTACTATTAAAACTACAACTCCTAAGGAGACTCATGTTCGCTGAACACGGCACCCCCATTTGGGATCCGATTATATAGGTTTGATTTGATTCGAAGGAGTATAATTACTTCTCTCACATATATCATCTTCAGATATTCAACTCAATTGAAAAAACATACAAATTAAATTGAATCGATAACAACAATAGTAAGCAAAGTAATTACCGCAATGTCAAGATTTTGTGGAACGAAGGTCATTGTGTATTACTTACTATTGGCCCAGTCATCCGGATATTTACATCACTACGTGCGTCAGCTCTTTAAAAACTATTATTTAACTGCATTCAGCTTTGGATAAGAAAAACACTCTTTGCCACTCGCTGCGTTCTGCTTTCATTAAGATATTGATATTTTTTTCTTATTTTTCTATACCAAACGCCGCAAAATTTGGCGGACAATTTGCTTTGGCGGTACAAATGAATTGGCAGAATTTGACACCGTTAGTTTTTGTAACATTTCTAATTTTTTTTCACACAGATTATTTTATTTTTTTAATTCTATTCAAAGCAGTATGCCGTCACCTTAAAGTTACCTATGAGGTAATACCAAACAAACACTGACTTCCTAAGCCTAAGGAAATGACGCTAGTCGACGGGCTAATAAACTATTCTGTTACTAACGTACATATATCAACGTTCTGGCTCGTACACAATTATGATATAGATCAGGGGTCACCAAACTTTTTTGACCGCGGGCCGGATATGACTTAAACTGTGTTGAAACGGGCCGGACAAATATTTTTGTCAATGCAATACAATAAATTCACAAAAGTTGGGAAATCTATGCAGTTTATTCAACAATATAATATATTCTATATTTCTGAAGACTTGAATATTAAATTCTATTTATATCGCAGAATATAGATCGAGAACATTCTAGGAAAACAAATATACAAGATTTCTATATGTAGACAACTACCCTGAGATTAGCTGTTATCAAAACATTGCAGTCATGAATTAGGAATGTTACAAAATCCGCTTTTTCTCTCCAAAAAATGTACGCATCACGTCTGCTAAGTACCGTTACGCCGTGCCGAATACCGCTCATAAAAACGACTACGGACTGCCTGCTGTAGCATGGAATTCCATGAAATTTTGAAATAATTTAGATAAAATAAACAACTATTATCTGGTATTTGATTTTTTTCATTAGCGCATAAATTTCCCAACATTCGGAGCTTTTAAAAATTACGCTCTATTTATACGTAGTACAGATTAATGATATTGTCTATGGACACCAATATAATTTATGTGGACGTGTGTATTTCTTTTCTAACTTGATACTTACCAATTTTTAAGAAATTTGTACAATCGAAACATCGTTAAATATTACCGACAATGAACCACTGTCAAACTAACGTGCACAACACCAGCGTATATATGCGACAATCTTTCGGCGGTATCAAGACCGTTGACAGAATAAAATCCTGAAATAGTCTCAATATTCCATAGATGTGACGCAGATCGAAAGACAAGTGATTGATATGTGTTCTTTTTTCATATTTATTACAGTTCTTATGAAAAAGGTAATATTATCCTTATGGAAAGAATTGGCCTGTCTGGTGGTACTAAAATTCCGATATCTCCGTTATTCCTTGATCGTTTTTTTATAAACTTGGTATTGTTTTCTTATTTTCACTCAGATCCACCGGCGCAGTTTTTATTTAAATCGGATAAACTTTAATTTTTTGAAACATACCTACATGAATATCCGCTATAAAGCAGTACAAAAGTTAGTGTGACTTGTGAAATTGGAGCAGTACGCGAGGGATTACAGTACTGTTAGCTCAACATGCACATTCGACGTTCATTTTAGCACAAGCAACGTAAACAGTTTCGTCGAAAGCACGCGCCACGAGTGCATCTTTCGCAGAAAACTTTGCGTACCGGTAGAGAATTTTAGCCTATTTTGTCACAGCTATTTCTAGACTAATTTTTCATTACTACTATTAAAACTACAACTCCTAAGGAGGCAAATGATGATTGACGCATTTGATTCATATATACTTAAATTTCCCAAACACAATCAAAAACTAACGAACAGCATTCAAAATCGCAAAAACGAAGTATTGTTTACAACCACGACTGAAAATCTGTCAGGGGTGACAAAACAAAAGTATTTAAGCGGAAGCGAAAGGGCCTATTATTACGTCACTTTTTGCATCTTGGTGATTGGCCAATGTTACGAAATAAACAAGGAAGACGATGCCCGAGGAAAATTTCCCTTGGAAAAAAAATTCGCCATTTTTGCGTGTTATTGCCGGCCGGACAAAATGACGCCGCGGGCCGGATCCGGCCCGCGGGCCGTAGTTTGGTGGCCCCTGATTTAGATCACGAAAACCTCGGGCTTTAGAATTCAGTTCCGGGAAAACCGATCAAAGTCTATTGAGACATTCACACGTTAAGCGTGACTCAGTTGCAATACTTGAGAATACTCATATCCAGAAATTTACTTTATGTATTCCTCAAAAATGTAACGGTATCTGCATAGTAATTAAACAGTATAACAGAGACAGGATACATGTTCAAGACCGTACCGACCTAGGTCACACATGTGCGACATACACCTCTAACAAATATAGATGAAGTTTAGGACTGCTGCGTTATAGTCATGCAACAGACAAGAAATAGCGAAAATATAAGCTACATATAAAACTCTAGTACAATACACTAGACCAGGGGTCACCAAACTACGCCCGCCGGCCGGATCCGACCCGCGGCGTCATTTTATCCGGCCCGCAATAACACGCAAAAATGGCTAAATTTCTAAAATCTCAGGAGATTTTCCCGAGCATCGTCTTCCTTGTTTATTTCGTAACATGGCCAATCAGCAAGATGCAAAAAAGTGACGTAATAATAGGCCTTTCCGCATCCGCTCAGACACTTTTGTCACTCTGACAGATTTCTAGTCGTGGTTTTAAACCATACTTCGTTTTTGCGACTTTGAATGCTATTCGTTAGTTTTCAATTGTGTTTCGGAAATTTAAATATGAATCAAATAAGTCAATCCTCATTTGCCTCCTTAGGAGTTGTAATTTTAATAGTAGTAATGAAAAATTAGTCTAGAAATAGCTGTGATAAAATAGGCTAAAATTCTCTACAAGTACCCAACGTTTTCAGCGAAAAATGCACTCGTGGCGCGTGCTTTCGACGAAACTGTTTACGTTTTTTGTGCTAAAATAAACGTCGAATGTGCATTTTGCGCTAACAGTACTGTAATTCCTTGCGTACTGCTCCAATTTCACAAGTCACACTAACTTTTGTACTGCTCAAATGCAGATAGATATTCATGTACGTATGTTACAAAAAAAATAAAGTTCATCCGATTTGAATAAAAACTGTGCCAGGGGATAGATCTAAGTGAAAGTAGAAAACAATACCAAGTTTATAAAAAACGGTCAAGAAATAAGGAATAAATCGGAATTTTAGTTCCGCCCGACAGGCAAATTTTTTCTATAAGGATTGTATTACTTTTCTGATAAGAACTGTGATATATATGAAAAAAACTCATATCAATCACTAATCTTTCGATGTGCGTCACATCTATGGAATATTGGGACTATTTTAGGATTAAAAGCGTAATTTTTAAAGAGTTGATGTTGGGAAATTTATGCGCTAATAAAAAAAATTAAATACCAGATAATAGTTGTTTATTTTACCTAAATTATTTCAGAATTTCATGGAATTCCAAGCTACAGCAGGCAGTCCGCAGTCGTTTTTATGAGCGGTATTCCAACTCGGCGTAACGGAAGTAAGCAGACATGATGCGTACATTTTTTGACGCGGAAAAACGGATTTTGTAACATTCCTAATTCATGAGAGCAACATTTTGATATCAGCTAAACGCAGGATAGTTGTCTAGAATAGATATAGAAATATTTTATATTTGTTTTCCTAGGATGTTCTCGATCTATATTCTGCTTTATAGATAGAATTTAATATTCAAGTCTTCAGAAATGTAGAATATATATTGTTGAATAAATTGAATGGATTTACCAACTTTTGTGAATTTATTTTATTGCATTGACAAAAATATTCATCTGGCCCGTTTCAGCACAGTTTGAGTCATACCAGTCAAAACAGTTGCATCTGTAATTTGAACAGAACTACTAAATTTCATCTGCGTTCCAATCCGGGATCTTTCGTATTCTAACAGAGCGACGAAGTTGTGGGCTCACTTGCCCCCACTTTCTCGAAACCTTTCAATAAATAGTATCAACCAGAAGTACCAACAGACTCGGCGGTGTGGCGCATTATACTAAGCGTTAGCAATACGCTCGTCACCGTGCGGGGTTAATTATGTGGAAGAGGATTGCTGGACTCCTCGACGCGGTAGGGTGGTTCACGTAGTCGCTTGTCGGTTACGGCTTTCTCCACCATCGAGACCATGCATAAGAAAACAAATAACTGCTTAACTAATTAGATATCCAACACGGACTGGTAAACGGACGAGAGGCCGTGGTTCGCCATATGATTAAGTCTTTCGACTTTCCTCTCCCCGGGATAAATATGTAAATCCTGAATTCACTCTTAAAGTAACGAAACATTTAAAAGATAAACAGTGCTTTTTTAAAGTTTTTTTCAAAAGTTTTGAAGAAGCGTCATTTTACAATTCAAGCATGATGCAATATGCTCGTTGGTCCAAACAAAATTTTTGAATTGTTGAGTTGTCAAGTTGAAGACGGGAATCTTTTAAATACATTGCAAACGTAGAATATTGTTTTGAATTTTTTGCTTACTCGCCCATATGGAACAAAATATCCATAAATATTTCGCATCCACTACGTTAGCAAGACTTAGAATTTCGATGACGTCATTTTTATCTACGTCACAACCTTTAGCAATTCCTAATAATTTCTGTAATATAGTGTGTTTATCCTTTTTTCTCGTCTTGTGAAGCCTTTTGCGTTTCTCCTTATAAGAACACTAGAACTTCTTTTAAATTTTTTGTAAGAAAGTCAGCACATATTTCAGTTGCTTTTTGAAGCTGCCAAATATGAGATATTTCCAACACTCCCAATACATTATCTATATCAAGTTTTAGTTCAGCATAATTCATGAAATTAATGCACTGTTTTACGCTATCCTCTGAAACACCGGTCATTTCACAAAACCCTTTTTTAGACTCCGACATCTCGGAGTCAAATTTATTTCTGAAATATCTGGAATGAATTCGTAAAACCGAGCAATAAACTAGATATGTTCTCTTTCCAATTGTTACTTCATAATTACATTTACACCTCTTTTGTCATTTCAGTTAAAAAAATCAATGCTTCAAAATGTTTCCTTAAAGCCAGCTTCAATTGCTTAAGATTGAAATAGGTGAAATGGGTGTGTTTTGACTTTTATCCATTTAGAATGAAAAATCAAAATTCCATCCAATTAGCAAATAATCAAGAAAGCTGACAAGTGATCACTCAGAAGTGATGAATATGTAACAACATCTGCATAATAAATGAACATTATAACAGACACGGGTTACATATAGAAGACCTTGTTCGCCGAAGACAGGCGTGCAACATGTACACATTTTCAGTATATCAACAGCTTAGACACGCCGCGTTTTATTCGTTACTAATATACGATATAATAACGAAAATATACAAGTGAAAACTTAGCCCAATACACAAGACAAAGGTACGGTAAAATGCTCGAATCTCGTGGGGATAATTATGCGCGAAAGGATTGCTCGCCGTCGGAGGGTGGTGCACGTAACCCCTGGTCTGTTGCGGCTTCATCCGCCATCAATTCCATGCATCTGGAACAAAATCTGGCTAACTAATCCCATACCCGACTTGGACTGTTCGATAGACCGGAAGATAATTAAGCCGTCCTATCAACCTACCTCTCATCCGACATAAATATGGAAATCCTGTCTTCTCAGAGATCGCCAATACGTTATATAGTTATACACAAAATTTCTAGACCACATCTTAAAATTCAGGGATTCCCATGCTAAAAATTCCGTGTTTAATAACATGCTTCTGTGCGTGGATTTCCTTAAAAGCGTTTGATATCTGAAATTGCCACTGAATTTTATGTACAGACACAGCAATCACTAACAAAATACCCCGAGTCCGATTTTACCTTTCCAAACGCGTTACGACCAAATAGTTTGATGAGACGAAGGGATGGATCTTTGAATAGTTTGTTTTTAAAGCGGAGATCCACATACCTACAAATATGTCAAATAGTGTGACCGTATTTAAAACTACTTTTATTTGTTATATATTCAATAAAACTCAGGATTGTGTGAATCAAATCGATACCAACGTCATAAACCTTTCTCTTTAGTTTAGAATATTACGCACGGCCTATTATGACGTCATAATATAAAATCGTTATACCTTTATTTTTTAAAAAGGGCTTTGCAAATAGCGTAGTCTAGGCCTAGGGCAGGGGTGGGCACACCGCGGCTCGCGAGATTTTGTGTGCGGTTCTTCTCGCTAACATAAATTATTATCAAAATTTTAACTAAAAGAAAAACTTTAATGTAAACTTTTTTAATTTATTAAAAGTCGTAAAGAAGTTTTCGTCAATGATTAAGACAAATTAATTTTTAGTATGAAAATCGCTATAGCGTTGAATTTTGAATTTAAGTCAGTCAAGTCAGCAAATCCTTCGTCACAATGGTCAGTGTTTATTGATGCGTCGGCGGTATTACAGCTTGATTGCGGTTAGTTAGTCTAAGTTACTGTGCGATATGTCATCAATTAAGAAACGAAAGTACGGAGATAAAAACAGAGTTGTCAAGTCAGAATGGGAAGAAGAATACGCATTTACCTGTCAGGAGAATAAACCTTTATGTTTAATCTGCCATAAGCTACTAAGTCAGAATAAGTCAGCAATGTTAAACGGATCCATGAAACGAATCATGAAAACTTCTTACGAGACTACCCTCGTCAATCAGCTATAAGGAAACACAAATTAAATGAGCTTAAATTGTGGGTATATTTGAGCATAGCTGCCTTGTTTATCTATTTATTGTTATTATGCTTATTATGGTGTTATAACCAAGTTGTTCGCTCGTCGATTTGAAACTGAACCCTGAACGAAGCCGACCCGTAAACCCCGATCCTACTCACAACTTTACTTGCAAAATGTTTTATTTGATCTCAAAATAGTTCAATATTTACAGCAAGTAGAACTTAATAAAAGTAACTTTAAGTAAAATTGATATAAAATGTTCCCGATTAATGTTCACCAATAAAAATAAAATAATAACAAAGATTATATTATGATTTACACTGTTTCCTCACGTATGTTATCATTTGGAGGAACTGGTTCAGCTGCCTCGCTACCTCTTTTACAAAAAACAATACAAGGAAAAAATTTTGTTTTCCAATCGGCAAAACAGAATAAAACACAACACATATTGATGAAAGTATTTACAGACAAAAAATTGAAATCAAAACCGGATGCAATTCCGAGTGTTGCTATGTCTGTAATAGAAGCAATAATGGCTGCTGCGATAGATCGCTTCATGAGTCTTACAAGGTGATCAGGTGGTCTTTGATTCTGATGCAAATACTTCAAGCTACGTTGGTGCTTAATTAAAGGAATCAGAAAAAGCGTCAGCAATCCAATCTGTATTTCAAGTTGGATCCCCGATAACATTACCAGAATGTAATCTAAATTTATCAAGTCTAATATCCCAATTATTCCGACGACAATAGCAGATATTATTATAAACAATCCCTGAAAATAACTAAAATTTTTTAAATATTCGGGCGACAGTTTGTTCAATGTTTTCTCCGTGCTGAACATTGTTTGACGAAACCACAATACCATGTAGATAGATGTTGTGAAACAAATGTATAAAACGAGTATGCTCTCATATAGATTTGAAGAGATTCGACTGAGTGTAGAAGAACATCTCTCATATATATCAAATTTGCAAATTTTTTCCGTGTCGTTAAATATGCACAAGTCTACGCAGTGCAGGAATTCTAACCAAACGATATTCTGTAAGATACCACACATGATCGCTGCAATTCCAAACAATCCTGCAAGAATGAGAGTGACATTCATTATGACTTGTAGGTTCGACGCCTTCAAAACGTCTCTCAAGCTTCGGATCTTTCTTTTGAATGAGCCTTTCCTTATGAATATATAAATTTGGTTTATAGTGATGTAGGCCATCAAAACAATCAATATCGAATTGATGCAAATAAAAGAAATTGTCCATTTAAAAGCTGTCATGACGCCAAAGTGTGCAGCACTTTTAGATCTTAGTGATTAATCTATAAAAAGAAATATCTTTAGTAATTATACTGTAAAAGGCCTGGCGCTAGTTGTTGCGGTGCCATATCTTAAATGAATTGCTCGTTGCCCTCTCTGACCAGAAACACAAATATTGATTGTAAATTAAGATTTTATATTGAATTCCGACCCGCAAAACCACCTCCCTTGGGGCAGGCCATCGCACCGCACGTTGATGATTTTCGAATGACAGCTACAAAAATAATCCCTTCAATATATCGTTCCATACTATCTCACGCAAACACTTTGAATTTAATTAACAATATTAAATTAAACATTGGAATGTTTCCAAAAACCACCGATTCCCTGATGTGCATACATTCAAATAAATATTTAATGCCTCAGGAACTAGCAGAACTAGATGTATGTACAATTCAAGCGTGATTGTAAACATTGCCTTGGAGCATTAGTCTGGTGTAAATACGCTCAAATTAGGTATCAGTAGCTGAAAGTTCCTCATGGCTCAAGTAAAGTGAGTTTTTCTAGGGTCAAGGGTCGGGTAAACATCCATTTTGTACATCCATCAAGCTGCTAGTTTCTGAGGCATTGAAAATTTATCTGAATAAATGTATTCCATCACTCAAACTAATGATCAATTTAATCAAGGCTTTCGTCGGCCAAAAAGAAAAACGAGAATATCGGTTGGAGACCGAAGACTTATCGATCGAAACTGCGGTTTCGATTCATGACTCTATAGTGACACCGCGTGTCCTATCACCAATTACTTAATAACTCGCTAATTATACGACATAATATTGATCCAAAATCAATAGGCTTCTGGTCCGAGATATGATGAATGCACATGCAATTGGAGCAGATTCAACCACGTCTTCGTGAGATATCTCGTGCATCTAACAGACAGACAAATACCTATAAACATACTTACCGGTCTAAAGATCGATAAGTAATAAGAACGGTCATAATAACGAATTGCTTCAAGTACACATTCTCAGACGTTTAATTGCAGAGGTGGGGAACCTTTAAAAAGTCTATGACGTCATAATTTTATTTAGAATTTTATGAAATGCGAAATTTTACTTCCATGCTGATACATACTCTAAGCATCCTAGTACAGAGGTGGGCAACCTTTTTCGGCTCGCGTGCAAAAATCGGCTAAATTTAACGACAAAATTATTCCGCATGCCGACCAAAATTAAAATCAATGCTTTGCCTCTTTGCAAGCAGAGGTACACAATAATAAACCGTTCAAACATGTACAGCTACTATTCGATAAAATATCAGTCTGACAAATAGATTTGATTACTTTTCTTCTTCTATATCAGTGAGATTTTTGTTGCTGTATTACGGCTGATAGAGATTTTACACTTGGCTTATATTTTGTAACTTTCAAAGAAGTACACGAACTACAGGTTTCATCTTTCAGGCTACTCCTGTTACGAGACTTAATAAGGTTCATAACTGAGAACAGAGATTCACAAGCATATGTAGATGTAAACATGGGGAGTAATGCAGTTGCAAAGTTTCTCGTACTCCCTTCCCTAATCGCTTATAATTCTTCCAAAATAAATTTATATCATTAATTAGCAAGTAAGCTGTAAAACTCCATAAATCAAGCAAAAATGAAGAAAAGGAAGGCACAGACAACCTATATTACGTAAGATTGCTGGACTCGTCATAATATATATCTTTGTAGCCATATGCAATGAAGAGACAAAAGAGTTAAAATAAGTAACGGATTGTTAACAAACAATACTAAATAAACGAATACTTAGTTTCATCCGGTAATTGTTCTCGGAGTCACGAAACTTTTTATCTGAAGAAGAATGAAATCCATTTCGAGGCCTAGCCCATGTGCCGAATAAATGGGCTCGCGTGCGAACTTTATAAAGATCCATCTCTTCGTCTCATGAAACTATTTGATCGTAAAAACGCATTTGGAAAGGTAAAATCGGACTCGACTTACTACTAGACTATCCGTATCTCCCATTCGTTTCATCGATACAGTCAGGCGCAAAGCGACTATAACACCTTTGGTCAGACTGTACCGGCATCGCACGTGTGTCCGGACAACCTAGCAGTTAAGCAGCATTCTTCAATTCAATTACCTTCTACACGTAAAAACAAATTTTCCGAATTTTCGTATCCAATTCTATATTCTCTTATCATTATTATAATTATATAACCTGTAGTTGAACTTGTAGCATGGAGAATTTATATAAGATTTTCATATTGAATATTGCTCAAGGAAATTCGAAGTGAGTTAGAACCCCATGGAACACCGTTTGTGCGCGTATGATTTTTCCTGACAACGTTGGTCCCAAGCAGCAGCAAATTTTCTCAAAACAAAAACGCGTGACAACGATGGGCCACGAGGCGGACCATCGTTGTCAACCTTTTTATTTTCTTTTTATTCAAAATTTTTTTTTTTTCACTTTTTTTTTGCTTTTTTTTCGTTTTTATTTTATTTTCGTTATTATTTTTTTTTTTTACATTTTTATTTTTTTTTCATTTTTGTTTTATTTTTTTTATGATTTTTCACCACTATTTTTTTATTTTACTTTTATTTTCAGTATTTTATTTTTAATTTTTTTTCAATTTTACGCGTGACAACGATGGGCCACCATACACCTGACTGCTTCATCCAAAAATTACGTCACACTGGCGTAATAGAGCCCTTCAAGCTATACAAACTGTCATCCAAGACGTGCAGATGATCACCCGAAATCGAGCAAGCTATTTCACTCGCCGGAACGATCCCGATCGCTGCCGTTAGTGAGTTCTTCATCATTAGCGCAGATGCCATTTTGGGCGATCGTAGGTACTTTAGCAAGCTCTAGGACGTAATTGTGACGTCGTATTGATGTCATTTTTGAATGGCGTAGTCAGGTAGGGGTTAGGATTGACACGTGAAAACATTGTTAGGCTACGCCCACTAGAAGTTCCGTATGTACGGTACTTTATCAGACCCACAAATGAACCTTACTTAACAGCTTAAGGTTTTACTTGTTCTGCTGATTTAATATTCCGTTTTTAATTAAGTTGTTGCTTTTTATCAATCGTTTTATCGTCGAGTATGGAATCGAAACAAACTTATACCGGTAAAAACCGCAAAATCTAACCGGTACGGCACAGTCGTATTGTACAGGACCCGAGCAACAGAGATGGGAGATACAAATAATAAGGGCTAACTTCAACTTTATAACTGGTTATCGTGAATAGTGCAGTACTGTGACCGGTATGTTAGTCGTTGACTGTGACACTGTATCTCCAACAAATCGGTGCCAACACCTCAGATATCGAACTGACATTACCTAACAATAAAAGCACAAGCAGCGACTGAAGACAGTCACTGCGACACGGAGTTGCGATCACGTGACTATAACAACGAAAAGTTCAGGCAAAGTTTTGTTCGTTACGTTATTTTCTCATTTTAGAGATTCAGTTCGCTTCATACTTAAATAAATTTATGATGTTGTTTTTTTGGAAATTAACCGCCAAAAATGGGTTCATAACATGAATCTCCATACTTCAAATATGATATTCAGTTTCTTACTTGACTCCTTGCACCACCTTAATTGTTGATCAATACTGACACCATGCGTTCACCAAGTTCAAGTTAATTCATCGTTAGGTGTCAGCATACAGTGAATTGTTCATGTTTGGAAAAGCTTCGACGAGGGCGAAAGACTAATGACGATGACTACTGATTAATACAATCCTAATATTCTTGCTCAAAATAATGTGAAAAAAACATGTGTATGAATATTTGTGTACAGAGCAATTATTCTTGATTGACCCGATTTTTAGCTGTAATTTGGGGAACATCTGGACCGTAGGCTATTGGCAAAACCCTTGCATGTCGCGCAGTCGTATCTGAAAACCACTGCTTAAACCACTATGCCAGCATTTTTTAACCATAGAGAAACTCTTCTTCGAGGAAGATTTTTGTTATTTTAATAGAAGAATTTTCACTTTGTATATGCGTGTGTAGTATAACTAACATTCTTTACCTGTTTAGTGTCATTGCAGTAGCCTACATAATTATTCATATACACATTATAAAATACATTATACAATTTAAACAGTACAAAAGCCCGACTTCGAGCTGCCCGTATCACTAACTAATGATTGACGGCTGCGCAACAAATGAAAAATAATTTTTAGGCATTGTGACGTAACAAAATATGCTTGAGCCTTGTTCAAAGTCCAGGATGTGTTCTTTATATCGGGATGGGATTTACATATTTTTCCTAAGAAAAAGAAAGCCGCCGAGACGGCCTAATCATATGACGAATCACAGCCTCTCGTCCGGTTACCATTCCGCGTTAAGTATTGTATTAGTTAGCCAGTTATTTGTGTTCAAATGCATGAACTTTATGGTGGAGAAAGCCGCAACCGACCAGTGGTTACGTGAACCACCTTACGTCGGCGAGGAGTCCAGAAATCTTCTTGCCTATAGTCAACCCCGCATGCCATTCTAACCTGCAAAATCACACAGGGTGGGCAAAGTTAACGAAGTCCGTAAATTTTGTTGTTTTGTATGTCTCTTCGTACATGTAGTCCTATTTAGTAGACGCCAAACCTAAATTTAACAATTTATATTGAATTGTATTCCAATGAGAATCCCATTGGATATAGAAAAATATGTCCCACGGACAAGCCTGCCTCACATTATTGTAAAAGATGCGCGGCCACACGGGTAATACGTGACGCGAATACGCTTTGGTTTTTCTCGCCCTTCCCCTGGGTGTAGCCTTATTATTATCACATGTATTCTCACTTTTGCACAACCTAATTCATTTTTGTTACAATGTAATGTTTCTCCCATTGCCAAAATTATTAAACGGTGTAATTGTCGGCACTGGCAAAAGAAATGAAAGAGGCAAACAACCCGTATTTCATTACAACATTTAATTAATATCGCTAAAAAACACTAAATAGGTTTAAAGTTGTTATAGACAATTTTCACCGATGAACGAATCTTTTCACGTTATGAATTTCGTGCAAGGCCCGAGCATAATTTGATGGTAAAGATGTAGCATTTACTATGTCGAAACGCTTATTTGACTTTTCGGACCGCAGAAACTATTCGAAAAAGATGACCGTTTTTGTGTTCAAGATATGAAATAATCGTCAATTCCACCACGCTTTCGTGAAGTAGTACAATTTACTAAATTTAATTAAGGTTTTATTATTAAGTTTCATTGCATCAGTGTTTGTGCTACCGCGCTTTTCGCCTGATTACTGGCATGATTACAGATCGCAAGGATGAGCAAAATAAAATATTTTTATCGAATCGAACAATTCGAATCTTTTTTACGAATTGTCGAATATCAGATATTTTTAATACACATACAATGGGCATCCAGAATGCTAGGCATTCTGATGTTGGTGAGCTATTTCCGCCCGTCCTCTCTTTTTTTACAAGGACTAACTCTTACGCAACGTTTGGTTTTATATTTCTGGGAGAAATATGCGTTCATATGGGCAACATATGTTAAAGACGGCTATTGAAGAGTGAATTCGGTATTTTATTCTGATTTTCATCTTTTACGCCGGTTTTGATCTTTCTCCTCACCGATTGTAAATTAACTATCCCAATTTTAAACTAACAATATTATCATTTCTGACGTCGGAATGCGGATATTTATAAAGACGATAGTTGACCTTCTTATGATTTTACTTTCCTTATTGTGTCTGTTTTATTTTCGTATTAAATGGTGAATAAAAACCCTGCAAAGTCATTGCGTGAATCCTGAATGTTATTTTGAGTTTAAATAATAATTCAATAAATCGGCAATACTGGCAATTCTACTAGTCAAATAATAATTCCTTGGTCAAATTTGGGGATTATTTCGCACAATAATTTGTTACCTTGGTTGACATTTTCAATTTTACAAAACGGTGTTGGCGCGCATTATGCAAAACTTAGCATTAAAACAATACCCAAATATCTGAATACCCAAATACCTGAAAAACGACTCCTCAAATTTGTCGTTTCTGTTTGTTAGCAAGAGCCGCAGGGTAATCCTTGTGGAATTCAAGGGATTGGAAATTGGAATTACTTGAAATTAATTCAAAAATGAAATCTTTTCGCGGCATACTAGTGTGCCTCGGCACCCTGGTTGAGAACCACTGTGCTAGAAGATCGTTGCCGTCGGAAGGTGGTTCACATAACTCCCAGTCGGTTGCGGCTTTCTCCACCATCAAGTCCATGCATCTGAAACAAAAAACGGCTAAATAATCCCATACCCGTCTTGGACTGTTCGAGAGACCGGATGTTGATTAGGCCGTCCTATCGAACTTCCTCTCATTCAACATAAATATGGAAATCCTATTTTATCAGAGTTCGCCAATAGTTATATACCTATCCGCAATTACTGGACTACATCTCAAAATTCAGGAATTTCCATGCTAAAAAGCTTGTTTAACATGCTTCTGAACGTAGATTCCCTTAAAAGCGTTTCGTACGTGAAATTGTCTCTCATCGTCTAAATCCGACCCTGGCCTAAAGTATTTACTCGAATTTAAATTCATACGGATATACGAAATTTTTGGGACACCCTTTGATGGGAACATAATGCTTAGTTTCTCATCGTTATCTGATGAACTCGATAACCAGCATGTTCGTAAGATTTTCTTTCATATTAAAACTGCGTCTAAACATTTTTATTTCTCGTAATTTTGAAAGCAATTTGCAAAAAAATAAGAAAATTAACTTGAATTTGACCATAACATCTCAGACATCGCGTAGGTTCTACAATATGATGCTTATTATGGTGATATAACCAAGTTGTTAGCTCGTCGATTTCAAACTGAACCATCCACAAAGCCGACCTGTAAACCGCAATCCTACTCAGAACTTTGTTTCATTTGATCTCAAAATAGTTTAATAGTTACAGCAAGTAGAACTCAAAAAAGTGCTTCAAGTAAAATTAATAGAAATGTTCCCGATTAATGTCCACTAATAAAAACAAAATAATAACAGAGATTATATTATGATTTACACTGTTTCTTCACGTATGTTATCATTTGGAGGAACTGGTTCAGCTGCCTCGCTATCCCTTTTACATAAAACAATACAAGGAAAAAATTTTGTTCTCCAATCGGCAAAACAGAATAAAACACAACACATATTGATGAAGGTATTTATAGACGAAAAATACATTTCAAAACCGACCTGTTCTGTGCGAATAGGTGCATTAGCGCAATTTCAGACGCTGTGTGTAAACCATGAGGTCTGGAATGTTTGTTATGGTCTTGTTTGGAAGAATAGCTCATTTCCTACCCAGCAATATAAGAATGAACGTTATATGACATTTGGAAGTAATAAAATATCGCTTACATTTCACGAGTGTACTTCCCGCTGCGATAGAAAAACGTCGCACAGCAAGAAAATAATTCAATAAACCTTGGCGTTGCGCGCTAACCAATAACAAAAGCTAGTATGATAAGGTCTTATTTTGAAGGTCCTTTTATATGCTACATAACATAGGAGAGTGGACATCTCACAACGTCAGGAAGTTATAAAAATATCGAGTCGTTTGATCGCAGCTGCCTCACCGAAAAAAAGTTAGTTCACATAGGCGTTTTATCTCGCAAATTCTCCTTGTCTCACGATTATAAGCTTTTATGATTCATAATAAATGTTTTATTATGACTCACAAAAGCTTTCAACGCGATAAAGCACAAACAAACAACCGATCGATCTATCAAGCTTAGCCTGGCCTGATTCGATGTGGTGACTTCTCAAACGGAAAATTTCCAAAACGCTTCAACGACACGAGCTAACGAAAAGCGTTTAGTATCATATGAAAGAGAAAACCAATGTGCAGTCAACTGTATAGTCACATTTGCGCTTTTCAATAGCTATACACGTCCAACAGATGATAGAATGAGAGAGTGTAAATATTTTTGTTATTTTTTGACGTTACGAGAGACCTCTTGAAAGAGGTGTTTTAGTTTACGGTCCTCCAGTGACATCTAGCGTATAGTACTCTAAAAGACCTTTCCAATGGTATATAATTATTGTATATTGGGTAAATTTTGGGGGTCGTATGACATTAATAAAAATGTACTCAAAATTGTGCTCGATTGGGCGTCTGAATCAGGTTTTAAAAGTCCTATTGTCGCCGTATCTGTAATAGATGCAAAAATGGCTGCTGCGATGGATCGCTTCATGAGTCTTACAAGGTGATCAGGAGGTCTTTGATTCTGATGCAAATACTTCAAGCTACGTTGGTGCCTAATTAAAGGAATCAGAAAAAGCGTCAGCAACCCAATCTGTATTTCAAGTTGGATCCCCAATAACAATATCATAATGTAGTATTTATAGGTCGAGTTATCAAATATCAAGACTTCTACTATCGGAATTATTCCGACGACAATAGCAGAAATTATTATAAACAATCCCTGAAAATAACAAAAAATTTTCAAATGTTCGCACGACAGTTTCTTCAAAGTTTTCTCCGTGCTGAACATCGTTTGACGAAACCACAATACCATGTAGATAGATGTTGTAAAGCAAATGTAGAAAACGAATGAGCTCGTACCGAGGTGTGAAGCGATTTGACCGAATGTATGACATCTCTCACAATTATCACAGTGTATCCATTCTAACAAAATGATATTACGTGCGACACTACACATGATCGCTGCTATGCCAAACAATCCGACTAGAATGAGAGTGACACTCATAATGACTGGTAGGTTTGACTCCTTCAAAAC
This sequence comes from Styela clava, assembly GCF_013122585.1. Lineage (NCBI taxonomy): Eukaryota > Metazoa > Chordata > Ascidiacea > Stolidobranchia > Styelidae > Styela > Styela clava. The sequence goes on along the minus strand of NW_024102829.1, from coordinate 6,851,254 downwards.
GTCTCTCAAGCTTCGGATCTTTCTTTTGTATAAGCCTTTCCTTACGAATATAAAAATTTGGTGAATAGTGATATAGACCATCAAAACAACCATTATCAAATTGATGCAAAGAAAAGAAATAGTTCTTTCAATAGTAATTGCCATGGGGTAAATGTGTTCAGAAGTTATAACTCTTAGTTATAAAATCTATAAAAATAGAAATATCATTACTCCTTATACGGTTGGGGTTTTAACTTGAAGCGCATGGCTAAATCACTGAGTATATATTTAATCAGAGTTATAATTTATACTGCGAGGCCCACTGAGGTCACATAGGCTGTGGCCTAAGGCCTGGCTGTAAATATGAAATTTCACAAACAGGACACAAGCATTACAAAATATTGCGTGTTCAGTAAACAACAGCTATAATCGTATAACAAATGGCCAATTTGGAAGAGCAATTGGATTAGGCGATCTCTAACATGAATACATGTTGAGTAAATCCATATGTATGTCACTACAAAGTCACGCATGCTTACTAACTCGAAATACTTTTACTAAGTCATGAGTTGATGTATTTAATTAACGATGTACGATACAGCTTATTATTATGGGGCGATCATCATTAGTTAAATAGGTAGGTTTGAGCTTCCTGCTAGTCGAGTTTGATTCATACATAATAAATTGAAATTGATTACATTTGATTATTAAATTAACGATATACAATACCTACAATGGCTTATCATTATGGGGCGATATCACAAAGTTAAGTGTACCGCCTTGACCTCGAGGCCAGTGGTTCTCAAATGGTGGGACGTGCCCCACAAGAAGGCGGGGGTGGGGGGGACGATTGGTGCGCAGACAATTTATTGAGGGTCGTAAAGCTAAAGCAACGTTTTTTTGTATGAAACATACTTTCGCTCTACTATCTGTTATTTGTAACTTATTGGTAGCTAGCTATTTTTGAGATGGGGCGCGCGAGGCTTGACATTCTAAAAAGGGGGCGCGGCAAAAAAGTTTGCTAACCACTGCTTGGCCATCGCGCCGCTCATCGGTGTTTACAAATAAGAATTCTCACAGTGACAGAAAGCGGATGGGAGGCCTCACTAGAACGAGGTCTGACGACGGATTTTCGTTTCTGAAGTCAAGTTCATGACCCACTCAATTTATTATACACCGGTTAATGTGGTTACTTTGGGTAGTTCTATCAATTATGAAATAAAAGAAAAATACATAGCTACAACAAACGCCCCCTAAGATATATCGCTAAATACACTGTCTTGTACGCAGACACTTTGAATTTAATTAACAATATTCAATTAAACATTTGAATGTTTCCAAAAACCACTGATTCTCTGATAAAGTGATGTATTGCGCATATATATAGGCCAACCAACCCTCTACCACTCTCTGCTTTTCCCCACAAATAAAGCCAACGTGCTAGCTTACAAATAATTTTATACAGTGCACACTAGTTTTTAGGGAATTAAAATCTTGAGCCACTATCGTTTATCGCGTAAAAATAGAAATAAAAAGGAACAGCCATATAAGGTATGACGTATTTGTAATTCCTCGGAATATTTGCCGTAAAGGAAATTGCAGTGTGAATACTGCAGCTGATATTGTGGTTAATCGGGATGTCAATGTTTCCGGCCACCCTATTCATCACTGCTATCGCATTAGCTATTTTTGTTACACGCGCGATCACTGAATTTATGTAAATTACCTTGAATCAAAAACAACAATATTATGCAAAACAACCACCGCAATGTTGAAATATAAGATTTTGTGGAATGAAGGCCCTTTTAGAACATTATGTTTTGGTCCAAACTGGTTTAAACCGCCCCGTTCTAGAAACACCTGACGTATTTGCGGACATCGCTATGCGTCAGTTCTTCAAAATATATTATTCAATTGCAGGCAGCGTTGAATGAGGAAAACCACCGCCATGTCAACATTATCAATAGCTGCGTTCTGCTTTGATCAAGATAAAAATATTTTTATCGTATTATTGTATACTGTCCTTATTTCAAATTTTGTTTTTATTTTCAAGATTTGCATTTTAAATTTTTTTTGTTTCTAATATTTGTCCTTATTATTAATCTACGTCGTTTTTTTATATTTTATTTATGTTATCCAATGTTGTGTCAATTTATTGCCATCGGCCCATTATGTATTATGGCTTTTCGACGAACAATTTGCCTTAAAAACGCACCTTCATTCCTCTTTATTTTAATATGCGTCTAGGTCTCTAGGAGAAAGAATTCTATGACTGGCTTCACAAATTGCGATTGATATGTCATTTATTACTGATTGGTCTTCGTAACGAAAATAAACAAAAAAAAATCGATGCTCGCGGAAAGATCCATTGCGACTGAAGTAGTTTTTGCTTGCTGGTGTGATGAATGGGCCTGAAGTAGACGAATAAAACTTAGGTGAATGAATTTGCACGAATGTTGGTCTTAATTCCGCGTAGCTTTGTGTATTGGCTAGTTACTAGTACAACAGTTGTGTTGAGACCAAATCACAATTGTGCCATTGTGGGCGACTATAGTCTAAAATAGTAGAACACTGTACTGTCAAACAAAATAGATCCACTAACTCGTCGGAAAACACATATAGTGGCGCATAGTTTCAAAATGAATTGAATCAAGCGGACCTCTGAGAAATAGCTCTTATCTCGCAATGTGACATAATATTGCTGTTATTAGTATCCAAGCCACGCGTAAGAACGCACCCCCCAATCTCCACCGTGTGGTTATTCGATATAAAATATTTTCAACGTGAAAGGAAATAAATACGGTGTGATTATGTTAATAATAGAAAATTCAGTTCATGCCAAGACTTATATTGCTTTGGGAATAAAAAGTTTCATATTAAAATTTTCTATAGATGTTGCTTTCAGTTGGAAATTGATGTTCTTTAAAGTAATGCATTACACTTATTCAGAACATGTTGACTTGCAACAGCTGCCAGTAGAATTTATTTCTCTCTGGCTGGCCTATATTTTTGAAAACAAACTTTCAGTCCTTTCCATCGTCTTCCGATAATAAAGATGGAATTATGGTACCAATCGCCAAATTGAATGACCTGTCATATAGGATTCTATTTTTATCCACGGGAAGAGGAAAGTGGATAAGCCGGCTTGATCACACGACGTGCCGCGGCCTCTCGTCTGGTTACCAGTTTATGTCGGGTATGAGATTAGTTACTCAGCTATTGGACGTGTTAGTGGACATAACGATCGTTTCAATATTAGGTTGTTGTTGTTCATTGACACTTTTTGGGCACCTAGTGGAAAACCTAAAAAGTCGCCTTTCTCTTTGATTACTGGACCAATTGCTCTGAAATTTCAGTGGTTAAAGATAAAATCTTTCTTTAGAAGGCTATTACTCTCATTTATTTCAAATATTTCTGATAGGACTGTGGGATTCGTTTTTTTATACTTGGATATATTGGATTTGTTTTTATGCTGGCACTCTTCTGGTTGTTCTTTTGATCACGTGCTCGTCGAACGTCGGTGGTGTGTAACGAAAATCCTGCTTTGCTAAGCGTAGGTACCATTGAACTGGAAATACATGGAACGATCTTCTCTCTCGTTTTGCGTTGTCTCGCCGCGGGATCATTTGATCACCGCCATCTTGGCATTTATGCTTCCAAAGTTTCTTCGTGTTGCATAGGGTTTTGGCCAGTTTTCGTCTATTTTAGTACCCAGTGCGCCGCATATGAATATATATGCGACACTGTGTGGGTATTCAAATACAATTATATTCGAGTTGGGAATTTAGAGCCCGATGTTGATCTCGTTCGTGAAAAAGTTTGGTTGTTCAGGCGATTACACAATAGATATAAGTGGAAACAATTGTTTTCGCCTGATATCATAAACATGCAATAACCTTCACGGGGAAACTTTCACTCAAGTCGTCGGTAGAGGCCGAAGCGCAGTTTAGTTGGTACTCCCATAGTCTGTGTACCAGATTGGGGTTAGGCCATAACCTTATTCCGATTTTCCTTATTTTAGTTCTAGTACGATATCGGGTACTGTGTGTGTTAGCCAAGTGAATATATCCTTCGGTCCCTTTACACACCTTGATGTGAAGTAGGCGGACAATATTAGTTAACTCCAAATTAATACACACACTTCTAGAGCGCACTTTAGTTCTATTTATATTTATTTATAGCTCGGGTACGACAGAACCAGGCCACGCAATGATATTGAGATCGCCACACAAAATACTTGAGGCGGTAAAACATGGCCAAATTCAGGTGAACGGGGAAGCGATTCCGATAAGCCATCTTGGCTAATGTTCTGTTGTTCTGTGGTCGTTTTTGTTCGCTTTAGAGTCATCATAGAGACTGATCATTGGCTATATTATTAACCACAAGTCCACAACTTGAGCAAATTTATAAAACTGCCAAAATTAGGACCGTATGTTGGTCTGGGATATATTAGCGTTTGATATATGATGAGAAACGCAAATAATTGATTTCTGTCAAATCCCATAAGAAATGCATTACGCGACTAAGAAAAGATGGAAGCATATCGTCAAAACGAGAGAGCGTTTAAATGATCCCGCGGAAACGAGAGAGAAGCGCACTCTATTTATTTATCTCTGTGAGCGCATATCGCCGGAGAGAGGCGAAGGCGAAGATTTTTCGAAGCGTATATTTAGGTGACCGTACATTTGAACCCACGTAGATTTGAACCCATGTGTATATCCGCGGGTTCAATCTATATGCGGGTGATAAAACCCATGGGTTAAGGTTAGTGTGGGTTCAAATATCCTCAAAACAAAAAAAATTGGGTGCAATATAGTGCAATAGTATACAGGTGCAATTGTCGTGGGTTCAAATGAACGGGAACCTAAATTTACGACAAATACCTTTATAAAATAACTTGTACAACATGAAAATCTTCACTGTCTGTAATCTATATAAAACGGCGAATACCCTAACTAAGCGGTTCCCAAACTTTTCGTAACGTGCGGCGCCAAATTATCAGAGAATGCTTCTTTTAAATAAAGCTCAATTTTGTTAATGTGAACTTTATGCATTTTAAAGTTTGTAAACATGCAGGCCCAGTGAATAAAGGCAAAGGTCAACTCTTCCTCCTCATCTCTACCTGGTTTTTCTTTGAAATGCTGAACAAATCCCTCATGTTCGCTGAACACGGCGCCCTCTTTGGGATCAGATTATATAGGTTTGATTTGATTCGAGGGAGTATAATTACTTCTCTCACATATATCATCTTCAGATATTATTTCCGTGTCGCTAAGTATGCATACGTCCCTGCAGTGCAGCAATTCTATCGTGAAGATATTCAGTCCGATGGCACACATTATTCAAATTCATACACTCTAATTTGAATTCATACTAGTATACGAAATTTTTGGGACTCCCTCTCTTGTTTCACATCATTATTTCATAGCTCCATAACCAGCTTGTTCGTAAGGCCTCCATCCCTATTAATAGTGCGTGTATACGTTTTTATTTTTTGACTTTGACATCACAGACAGCGTATAAGTATGTGTTCTACAATATAATGCTTATTATGGTGTTATAACCAAGTTGTTCGCCCGTCGATTTTAAACTGCACCCTAAGGTAGACAAAGGCGACCCATAAACCCCGAACCTATACACAATTTGGTTGCAAAATGTTTTATTTGATCACAAAATAGTTCAATATTTACAGCTGGAAGAACTTAAAAAAAGGTAACTTCAAGTAAAATTGTTAGAAAATGTTCCCGATTAATGTCCATCAATATAAACAAAACAAAAACAGGGGTGATATTATGATTTACACTGTTTCTTCGTCTATGTTACCATTCGGAGGAACTTGTTCAGCTGTCTCGCTATCCTGTTTACATAACACAATACAAGGAAAAAATTTTGTTTTCCAATCGGCAAAACAGAATAAAACACAACACATATTGATGAAGGTATTTAAAGACAAAAAATGGAAATCAAAACCGAATGCAATTCCTATTGTTGCTATGTCTGTAATAGCAGCAACAATGGCTGCTGCGATAGATCGTTTCATTAATCTTACAAGATGATCAGGAGGTCTTTGATTCTGATGCAAATACTTTACGCTACGTTGGTGCTTAATTAAGGGAATCAGAAAAAGAGTCAGCAATCCAATCTGTATTTCAAGTTGAATACCTAAGAACAATATCAGAATGTAGTAAACACGTATCAAATGTAATATCCAAATTAGTCCGAATACAATAGAAGATATTATAATGAACAATCCCTGAAAATAACCAAATATTTTTAAACATTTGCACGACAGTTTCCTTAAAGTTTTCTCCGTGCTAAACATTGTTTGACGAAACCACAATACCATAGAGATAGATGTTGTAAAGCAAATGTATAAAACGAACATGCTATCATATAGGTTGGAAGAGATTTGACCGAGTGTGGTATACCCTCTCTCACATATATCATCTTTGCAACTTATTTCCGTATTGTTAAATGTACATACGTTAACGCAATAAAGCCATTCTAACAGCACGATACCATGTCCGATACGACACATGATCGCTGCTATGCCAAACAATCCTGCAAGAATGAGAGTGACATTCATAATGACTGGTAGGTTCGACGCCTTCAAAACGTCTCTCAAGCTTCGGATCTTTCTTTTGTATAAGCCTTTCCTTTTGAATATAAAAATTTGGTGAATAGTGATGTAGACCATCAATGGAGCAATTATCGAATCGATGCAAAGAAAAGAAATACTACTTTCAATAGTAGTTGTCATGTTGTCAATGTGTTCAGGACCTTAGTGATTAAATCTATAAAAATATATATATCATTATACAAGGGCGGCCTTAGGTGTTGCGGAACCATATCAGAAATGAATTGCGCAGTGGCTACTCTGACTAGAGAAACAAAATGACTGAAAATTAAGATTCAATAATGTAAACTAATTCGTCTTTACATTTTATCCAAATACAAAATTATATTTCAAGTAACCCCGAGAGCGTGAGAAAGTCATAGAGTATATATATGTCATCAAAATATAGGGCAGGGCTACTCAACTGGCGGATCGCGGTCCGAATCCGGACCTTTTGAGTATTTGATTCGGACCGCACCTAATTCTTTATTTTGAATCATTAGCCCCACTTTTAAAGTTTCACTTTATAAAATGACTTTTATGATCGGCCAAGGAAATGCGCGTTTAAGGATGCCAAAATTTAATATCTGGAAACACCGCAACTAAATAATTTTGTTTTAAGTTTTATGTGCGCATATTCGGTAAAAATAGTTGAGTAGCCCTGACATAGGGGTTTGGGACAAGGCCGGCCCTGGGTGTACATATAAAAATGTGAAGCTTCTGATCCACTTAATTTATTGAACCCAGAACCATGCCAATCACCATACCTAGCTCTCTGTTTTTGTACAAGTGAATCCGTATGCGTATAATGTAAGAATGCTGTAGCAGGAGTAAAGTTGACTATTCTACCTGATTCTAGAGTCTTCCTGAACACTAACACAAATGTATTTCTGTAACGTTTTGTCTGACCGAGGCTGCATGACGTATTTGTTATTCCTATTTTTCATAAAGGAAATTACTGTGTGGACACTGCAGTTTGTGGTTGATCAGGAGTCCAGTGTTCCTGGCAACGCTATATTTACACCTCCTACCGCATTAACTATTTTCGTTGCACGTTCTTGATTATTAAATTGAAAAACATGCAAAATAACTTGAATCGAAAACAACAATAGTAAGCAAGGCAATTACCGTGATGTCAAGATTTAAGATTTTGTGAAACAAACGGCATTGTGTATTATTTACTATTGGCCCAGTCGTCCAGTGCTGAAAATAACTGTGGTATTTGCGGATATCACTACAGTTCTTCAAAAACTATTATTTAACTGCAGACAGCTTTGGATAAGAAAAATTACTCTTCGCCGTTCTCTGCGTTCTGCTTTCATTAAGATATTAATAATTTTTTCGTAAGTATGAGAATGGTGTGAGAAACTGCCGAGTTAGAAGAGCAATTAAAATGGGAATCACGAAAGGGTTAGTAGTTCCATATTAGTCGGTCCATGTTATCGTTCAACAAGCTTTCCAGACTTGAAACGCTAACGCCGCAATTGTCTGAGAAACAAAAAACAATGAATAGGAAGAATTTGACACTGTTAGTTTTTGTAACATTCCCGATTTATTTCACACCGGTTAATTTATTTTTGAAATTCTATTCAAAGCACTATGCCCTCACCTAAAAGTTACCTATGAAATAATTCCAAACGACCACTGACTTCCTAAGCCTAAGGAAATGACGCTAGTCAATAGGCTAATAAACTATTCTGTGACCAAAGTACATATATCAACGTTCTGGCTCGCAAACAGTTATGATATAGATCACGAAAAGCTCGCTCGTTAGAATTTTAGCATTCAGTTAGCAAATTCTATTGCGACAGTCACGTTAAGCGTGACGAACTTACGTGAGAATACTCATATTCAGAAACTTAATATACGTATGCCCCAAAAATATATGGGTATCTGATTATTGAATAAACAGTATAACAGATACATTATACATGTTCAAGACCATACCGACCTAAGACTCAGATGTGCGACATACACCCCCAACGAAGTTTAGAACTGCTGCGTTATTGTAGTGCAACAGACATGGAATAGCGAAACTATGAGCTACATCTTAATGGTACGTCCACGCCCCAGGTTTCAGTGTGAAGGGATGAAGGGATGAAAAGGGTATAAATCACCAGTTGTTAATAGAATGTTACCCGAAAACCATATAGAAATAAAATACTCAAACGATCACAAAATAGAAAAACAGCTGCATCTGTAATTGGAACAATGCTAAGAAATTTCTATCTCCGCACAAATCCGGGATCTTTCTTATTCTACCAGAGCGACGAAGTTGTGGTCTCACTTGCCCCCACTTTCTCGAAACCTTTCAGTAAATGGTGTCAATCTGAAGTAAAGCAACATGATATATTTGAAAGATACACAACGTCTATTTTAAAGTTTTTTTTTTTAATTTTGAAGCAGCGTCATTTTACAATCCAAGCATGATGTAATATGCTTGTTGTTCCAAACAAAATTTTTGAATTTTTGAGTTGTCAAGTTTGAGACGGGGAATCTTTTACATACATTGCAAACGTAGAATATTCTTTGAATCGTTTGCGTAATCGCCCATATGGAACAAAATATCCATACCCATTTTGCATTTACTACCTTAGCAAGACTAAGAATTTCGATTACGTCATTTTTATCTTCGTTACAACCTTTGGCAATTTCTAATAATTTCTGCAAAATAGAATGGTTATCCTTATCCTTGTCTTGTGAAGACTTTTGCGTGTTTTCTTATAAAAATGCCAAAAGAAACTTCCAAAATTTTTGCAAGAAAGTCAGTACAAATTTCAGTTGCTTTTTGAATCTGCCAAATATGAGATATTTCTAGAGCGATGACCTAGAAATGTCTCGTTCCAATTGTTATTTCATAATCAGATTTTCACCTCTCTTCAGAGTTTTTGTCATGTTAGTTGGGGAAATCAAAAACGATTCCTTTAAATTGGTACCTTAGGACCACACAAAAATAGGTAAAGTACTTGTATTTCTACTCCTATTCATTTTGAAGGGAGAAATAAAAAATAAAAACTTGTGTAATTAAAAATATAAGAAGATCTATGAAAAACAATCACATATACATGCGCTTAGATTTAATCTTTAAGGCTCGGCATTGCCCACCTAACGTTACAACAAAGGTTTTGTTGTATTGCCGCGTTTTACTTGTACATGATAGAAATAATTGAAATATCCAAGTAAATCCCTAGTACAATACACAAGACAAAGGTATGGTACAGCGCTCATAGATATGTGTAAGCTTATAGATCGGCACATCGTGTTAAACATTATAGGAATACATCTGCCACCGCACCTCTGATTACCTTGTGTGGATTCGCAGATTCGAATATTGTGGGAGATAATAATTCGCGAAGTCACGTATCCCTGGTCGGTTACAGCTTCCTACACCATCAAGTCTGGAACACGAATCGTTGGCCAACTGAACCCTTACCCGACATGGATTGGTAGCGGTCGAGAGGCCGAGGCTTGCCATATAATTGGGCCGTCTGATCGGTTTTCCTCTCATTCAGGATATATATATGGTAATCATATCGTAACTTAGTTCGACAATCGATACGTTATATCAAGACTACTCAACTATTTTTACCAAAGATCCGAATACAGAATCTGAAAATTATCGAAGTCCGGTCTTTTCAGAAAATATATTTTGCAATGCGCCTAAATATTATATTTTAGTGCCTTTCTTAGCCGTTGAAATTAATATTAAAATTATTTATTAAAAGAGAACCTCCATATATTTAAATTTGACAGACCAAATGTTCCTAAATAAAGAATCAGATGCGGTACAAATCGAATACTCGAAGTGTTTGGGTTCATTCCGCCCTACTTTACAAAACCATACCTCATTACTATATCTCTATCCCAAAAGTTCCGTTCTAAAAATTCTTGTTTTTTTTAACGCTTCAGACAAGGATTCATTGAAAGCATTTCTTGTTTGAAATCGCTACTGAATCCTTTATGCAGTTCACAACAATTACTAACAAAATACCCCGAGTCCGATTTTGCGTTTAAACGAGTTTTTACGACCAAATAGTTTGGTGAGACGAAGGAATGGATCTTTAAATAGTTTGTTTTGACAGCGAGATCCGCATACCTGCAAATATCGAACAATATGACAAATAGTGAAAATGTATTTGAAACTACTATTAGTTGGTATATATTCAATAGAACTCAAAATTGTGTGAATCAAATCGATACTACGATTTTCAAATAATAAGGACTGAAGACTAATCAAAATTCAATTCACGAAATTTGATAATAAAAAAATGACGTCATAATATATTCGATTACCGCATCATAGGACTGTCTATTTCACGAGGTTGTTCCTTTACAGCAGGGGTCCGCTCGCGGGCCAAAATAAGGGTTGCAATTCATTGGTGAGCCGCACATATTTTTAGAAATTTGAAAACTGAACGGTATGGGCCCGCGGGTCGTAGGTTGCCGACCCCTGCTTTACAGTGTTAGAAGGGCTTCGCAAATAGCTAACGGCCCTGGCCTAACGTATTCATTTGAATTTAAATTCATACTTGTATACGAAATTTGGGACTCCCTTTGATTGGAAGATGAAGCTTAGTTTCACTTCGTTATCTGATTAACTCGATAATCAGCTTGTTCGTAAGGTTTTCATCCCAATTAATACTGTGTGTATAGCTATTTATTTCTCATAATTTCGTATGCGATTTACAAAAAGGTTGGAAAAAAACTTTACCTCGACTACGACATCTTAGACAGCGTGTTCTGTTCTGCGACAGGTATCTGCTCTACAATATAATGCTTATTATGGTGGTATAACCAAGTTGTTCGCTCGTTAATTTCAAACTGAACCCTGGACGAAGCCGACCCGTAAACCCCGATCTCACTCACAACTATGTTTGCAAAATGTTTTATTTGATCTCAAAATTGTGCAATAATTACAGCACGTAAAACTTAATAAAAGTAATTCCAAGTAAAATTAATAGAATATGTTCCCGAATGTCCATCAATAAAAACAATTTACACTGTTTCCTCACGTATGTTATCATCTGGAGGAACTGGTTCAGCTGCCTCGCTATCCCTTTTACACAAAACAATACAAGGAAAAAATTTTGTTCTCCAATCGGCAAAACAGAATAAAACACAACACATATTGATCAAAATATTTATAGACAAAAAATTGAAACCAAAACTGGATGCAATTCCGAGTGTTGCTATATCTGTAATGGAGGCAACGATGGCTGCTACGATAGATCGTTTCATGAGTCTTACAAGGCGATCAGAAGGTCTTTGATTCTGATGCAAATACTTCAAGCTACGTTGGTGCTTAATTAAAGGAATTAGAAAAAGAGTCAGCAATCCAATCTGTATTTCAAGTTGGATCCGCAATAAAAATATCAGAATGTGGTATACACGTATAGAGTTAAATAATATCCAAATTATTCCGAAGACAATAGCATATATTACTATGAAAAATCCTTGAAAATAACTAAATTTTTTCAAAAAGTCGGGTGACAGTTTCTTCAAAGTTTTCTCCGTGATGAACATCGTTTGACGAAACCACAATACCATGTAGATAGATGTTGTGAAGCAAATGTATAAAACGGATATACTGTAATGTAGGTTTAAACAGATTCGAGAGAGTTTATGATTACATCTCTCACATGTATCATATTTAGATATTATTTCCGTGTGGTTAAGTATGCATACGTCGTTGCATTGCAGCAATTTTATCGTGAAGATATTTTGTACGATGGCACACATGATCGCTACTATGCCAAACAATCCTGCAAGAATGAGAGTGACATTCATGATGACTGGTAAGTTCGACGCCTTCAAAACGTCTCTCACGCTTCGGATCTTTCTTTTGTATAACCCTTTCCTTATGAATATAACAATTTGGGGAATAGTGATGTAGACCATCAAAACAACCAATATCGAATTCATGCAAATAAAAGAAACAATATATTTAACAGTAATTATCATGATGTCAAGACCTTAGAGATGAAATCCATAAAAAAAGAAGAAATATTATTACCTATTATACAGGCCTTGCTATTGCAGCGCCCTATTCAAAATGAATTACGTGGGTCCTACTTTGAATGGAGATGAAAATAATTACTGAACAAAAATGTCGATAACTAAATAAAAACTCATGAAATAATGACTGAAAATTAGCATTTCAATGTAAATTAATTTGTCTTTACATTTTATCAAAATACAAAATCAAAGAGTGAGTTGGGGGCATGTAATTCTAACCAGGGATGTTTGAGATGCCACAAAGTTAATTCTACCGACTTGACCTCTAGCCCATCGCACCGCCCATTGATGATTTTCAAATTAAAAATTCTCACTCACTATGTCAGTAAACGGATAGGGAGGATTCTCTAGTAAGCGGACTGACGACGGCTTTTCGTTTCCGGATTCAAGTTCATGACCCAGGTTCGCCATATGATTAGGACATCTTATAGGCTTCTCTCTCGCCCGGGATGAATACGTAAATCCTATCCTATGATATATCGTTTTATACACTCTCACGCTCAAACACTTTGAATTTTATTAACAATATTCAATTAAACATTGCAATGTTTCCAAAACCACTGATTCCCTGATATAGTGGTGTATTGCATATAGATAGATAGGCTAACCAACCCTATGATACTCTCTCCTATTCCCCACAAATGAAGATATCGTGATAGCTTGCAATAATCTTGAGCCACTAACGTTTATTGCATAGAATCAATAGAAAAAATTTTGACAACAGCCACAGAAAGCGTGACGTATTTGTAATTCCTCGGAATATTTTTCGTAAAGAAAATTGCGGTGTGATTACTGCAGATGATATTGTGAGTGATCGGGATGTCAGTGATACTGGCAACGGTATTCACAAAACCGCATGAACTATCATCTGTCACACGCGCTATTTCTGAAATCAATGGAAAAAAATATTTTTGAAGTCACTTGAATCGGAAACAACAATATCACACAAAGCAACCACCGCAATGTCAAAATATAAGATTTTGTGAAACGAAGGCCCTTTCAGAACATTGTATATTGGCCCAAACTGGTTTGAACCGCCCTGTTCTTGAAATAACTGACGTATTTGCGGACATCACTATGCGTCAATTCTTCAAAATATATTATTCAATTGCAGGCAGCGTTGAATGAAAAAAACCACTCTTCGTCATGCCAACATTATTAATAGCTGCGTTCTGCTTTGATCAAGATTAAAAAAATTTCATCGTAATTTTGTATACCGTCATTATTTTAAATTTTGTTTTTGTCGTCAAGATTTGCATTTTAAATTTGTTTTTGTTTTTAATATTTGTCTATATTATTGATCTACGTCGTTTTTTCTTGTTTTCATCAATGGGATAAACATGATAAAAATTTTAATTTAAAAGATAAAGTGCACAATTGACGACGACTCTTGGATATTGTCATGTTTTTGACATTTGCAATATCCAATGTTGTCTCACTTCATTTCTGGGCACATTATATATTATTGCTTTTTGACGAACAAATTGCCTTAGGACCTTCATTCCTCTTTTCTTTATATAAATATAATTACTGAACTTTGCAATTCGTTTTTGTAGGTAGAATGAAATAAGGCTTGAATTGCAAGCTTTTCAAGTGGTACCCGAGCAGATTTGAATAATTGCAAAAATTAACTGCTGAGTTGGCTAAAATATGCCGAAAACACTTTCTCTTTATATACGCTTTTCTTTCATTCGCCTAATTAACAGCCTTTGTGGCGCTGCCAGTCGTTGTCATTTGAGATCGCCCTCGCCCGCTACTGCCCACCTAAAACGGCACGAGAGGAGCATGTTTTCGATCGTTTTGGTGTACGTCACAAGGCGTCTGCATTGAGAAATCGGCAACGAAATGAGCGTTCGGCTTGAGTGGTCGACGCATGCCGAGATACCATGATAACGCCTTGATACGTCATGGGCCCCAGGTTTGCAATAATTCAGTGATGGTCAAATTATTTCGCGATTTTGGACGCAATTAATACGTTGTTACTGCATATAAATAATACGTTGAAACATTGCACGGAGCTTTCAAAATGGATGTAGTGCCACAATATAGAATACTCCCAAAGCGCATTTCCTGTGTCTCACCATACTTAAAATAAGCACAAACATACAAATTGCAATAAATTATAAATAGGCCATATTTCAGGGTGAAGGAGACGCGATAAACCAGTACTTGTTATCGAGCATCGGCACCTATAAAATAAGTCTAACACTATATTATACAGAAAAAGTTGAAGTAAGTTTAAGTAAATTGAAAAAAAAATACATAAATTATCTCGAGGCGATCAGCTATAACCAGCAGTCGCTCGCTTCAATAAAAGAAAAGACGACTCCGAACACCACTAACTCGGTAACCATGTAAAACACTAAAGTGGTACGCAGTCAGTGAAAGGCTGAAAAGCACTGGTGTACTTGTCGAATCTCGTTTTTATCTCGCCTTATTATAGTTATTAGTTAGCAGTTTGAGTGATGGAATGCATTCATTCAAATAAACATTAAATGTCGCAGGAACTATCAGCACCGGATACATGCTCTAAATGGAAGTGCCACCGACGCTTGACCTCGGAAAAATCATCACTTTACTTCACTGCTAATTTTTATGCGTAATTTGAGAGTGTTTCGCAGAGTTCCTTAAAGCTCCAAGACAATGTTTACTATCACGCTTGAATCGGTGTCTGGGTGAAATAATTAACTGGGCAGCTTCACAAATTGCAAGTAAATGTCATGATTGACTTATTGCTGATTGGTCTTTGTAACGGAAATAAACAAGAAATTGATACTAGGTGAAATCCATTGCGACTAAAGTAGTTTTGTCTTGCTGGTGTGAAGAAGGAGCCTGAAGTAGAAGAATAAAACTCCAGTGAATGAATTTGCACGACTTTGGTCTTAATTCCGCTGAGGTCTGTGCATTAGCTAATACGAATATGCACTCGAAGGCGAGATTGACGGACTTGCTCGTCGAAAAACACATATTTTGGCGCATAGTTTCAACATAGTTTGGATTGGGAAAATAGCAAGTATCCCTCAATTCGATGTAACATTGCTGCTAGCAGTATCCACATAACGCGCAAAAAATGCACCTGAGCTCCTTCGTGTGGTTGTTCGATATTGAATATTTTCAACATGAAATGAAATAAATACGGAGTGATTGTGTTAATAATATCAAAAATTCACCTCATGCCCAGACTTATATTGCTTTAATGATAAAAAGTTTCATTTAAAAAAAAATTCCGATGTTCCTTTCAGTTGGAAATTGATTTTCTATAGAGTAATGCATTACACTTATTTGAAACATTTCATTTTAAATTCATGAGTACCAAATCCGCCATTTTGTTTTCATTACAGGTCCCTTCCTTTAATCGCAATTTTGTCATACTTCATGTCCCTTCCTTTGAGTGTGGTCGCCATTTTGTTTTGATATTTCGATGCTATTTCACTTTAACACTGAGAAGAATTTTAGGGCGGCGCATAGACCCCTTTGAACTCTTTTTTTCGTATTTTATTTCTTTCGTGACCCGACTTCGCTTCTCTGGTTTGACTAAGCTGTTATTTACGATATCGTATCAATTTCTTTTATTAATTCTTATTTTTAGATTTCAACTCAACGATTGTGAATTGTAACCATGAATTTTAATGTTATTTAACCCTTTCATATTAATAGTTTGTTGAATTCAATGAAATACGTCATTCAAGGAACTTCCCTGATTTATAGTTATCGCGACAGTTTACAAGTCTTCGCTTTCTGTGTATAGCCTTCTTTTGTTTTGACCAATTTGGAAGACGTGTGTTTCCGGCCCGAGTGTTGAAATATAGTGTGTTTTTGATGTTCTTATGATTTTGCTTTTGATTCAACCGTATAACTAACTGTATTGAGGGTTCTAGTGTATATTTCAATTTATCTGTATTCGATTGTACATCTTTACAATATACGAACATTTGGCATTTACGACTTCTACGATCATCGACTTCTGATGAGTTACAATCTACTAAACGTGTGCCAACCCAATAACACGTTAGTGAACACGCAGATAGGACTCTCAGTCGCCTATAATACAAGCGGATCCATATGCGTATAATACAAGAATGCTGTAGTAGGGGTGAAGGTGACTATTCTACCTGATTCAAAAGTCTTGCTGCACACTAACACAAATGTATTTCTGTAACGCTTAAGTCCGGCTTTTGTGAGTATTTTATGTTTGACTTTTCCCCCCAGTATGATTCATTCATATGATTATGTTTGTACAACAGGGGCTCCCAAAGTATGCGAACCAAGATGGCGGACATGGGAATGTAATATGTGTACTAGGTTAGGGTTAAACCATAATTTTAGGTATAAATACTACGGGAAGCTCTTGGCTAGTCTTCGAACTGATAATAGGACTAAAATAAGGAAAATTGGAAAAAAATTATCGCCTAACCCTAACCTGTTACCCATGTTACGTTCCGATGTCCGCCATCTTAGATCACATACTTCGGGAGCACCGTACAATGTGTACTTTCGACACGTGAAAAACTAAACCACTGTCTGACCGAAACCGCCTGACGTTATCCATTATAGTGCAAAAGAATGAAAGTAATAGAATATGGAATTGAATGGAGGCAAGGAGGAAGTAGGATTGATTCTCGACACAATATTCCCACATACAATACCAGAGTGCGCCATTATATAAGCATTCAAAATATTTTAGTAATATGAGTAAGAGCTGTGAAACCGGGATAAATGTTTCATCTTAAAAAACAATTGAACACCATCCGGATTCACAAATTCCCGACTCGATTTGACGCGGGAGTAATTAGATCGAAGAAAACTTAAGCAGTTGCAAGACTTTTTACTATCAATTTAAGAATTAAATATCGACTAACAATTTTTAGACTCTTAGAAGCTCACAATTTTGATTCCGACTCATTGAAATCTGAAAAATTGACCCAGATTATTATTCAGACATGAGAAGCTTGAACACAAGAGGGCGTTGTTCTAATATATGGACACGTAAGCCAAAACGAAGTCGGGTATGTAATTTGTCACATAGCCTCAACGATTTTACAAAATGAAATACATTGACTCTGGTGATCGGTTACACATCGTCGACAAAACAGGTTTAGAAATTTGACTCTGACATGCCACATGCTTGAGCCATCAGTTTCAAAACCTTGAGACTGTGGAAAGATGAATTCGGACACTCTGCATTTTATTTGAGTTCTCGAGGAAAAATTATCCCGTCGTACCAAAGTCATTGAGAAAGTTTAAAAAAGCCGAGTAAATTTTCTAATTTTTTACAAATCGTGGATATGCAATTATGTTGAATAAAGGAAAGACCGAATAAGGACAAGTGTTAGTTATAGAACAACACGTACCCTGTTGTTCAGCCAAGCTTCCTCAACTGCGTGAATGCGTGAATATCTTTATATTTCTCGCAATTTTGAATGCGATTTGCAACAAATTAGAAAAGTAAATTCGCTTTGCCTATGACATCAGAGACAGAGACACACATAGACATGTGTTCTACAATATAATAGTTTAGTATAACGTAACGGCCTAATTGTTCGCTCGCCGATTTCAAACTGAACCCTGAACAAAGCCGACCCATAAACCCCAATCCTACTCACAACTTTTTTGCAAAATATTTTATTTGATTTCAAAACGGTTCAATAATTACAGCAAGAAGATCTGAAAAAAGCAACTACAAGTAAAATAAATAGAAAATGTTCTCGATTAAAATAATCCTGATTGTCTCCCAATAAAAACAAAACAATAACAGGGATTATATTATGATTCAAACTGTTTCTTCACGTATGTTACCATCTGAAGGAACTTGTTTAGCTACCTCGCTATTCTTTTTACATAACACAATACAAGGAAAAAATTTTGTTCTCCAATCGGCAAA
This sequence comes from Styela clava, assembly GCF_013122585.1. Lineage (NCBI taxonomy): Eukaryota > Metazoa > Chordata > Ascidiacea > Stolidobranchia > Styelidae > Styela > Styela clava. The sequence continues at coordinate 6,832,763 of NW_024102829.1, read as the reverse complement.
ACAGAATAAATCTAAACGGATTAAAATTCCGAGTGTTGCTATATCTGTAATAGAAGCAACAATGGCCGCTCCGATAGATCGTTTCATGAGTCTTACAAGATGATCAGGAGGTCTTTGATTCTGATGCAAATACTTCAAGTTACGTTGGTTTTTAATTAAGGGAATCAGAAAAAAAGTCAGCAATCTAATCTGTATTTCAAGTTGAATCCCCAAGAACAATTTTAAAATGTAGTCGGAATATAGCAAGTTTAATAGTATCCAAATTATTCCGACGACAATAGCAGATAATATTATAAACAATCCCTGAAATTACGAAACTTTTTTAAACATTTGGGCGACAGTTTCTTTAAAGTTTTTTCCCTGATGAACATCGTTTGACGAAACCACAATTTCATGTAGATTGATGTTGTAAAGTAAATGTATAAAGCGAACACGCTATTATTCAGGTTTAAAGAGATTAGAGCGAGTGTAGAATAACTTTTCTGACATACAGCATTTTTGCAAATTATTTCCGTGTCGTTAAGTGTACATACGCCGTTACACTGCATAATTTCTACCTCAACGATTTCATATCCGATAACACACATGATTGCTGCTATACCAATCAATCCTGCAAGAATGAGAGTGACATTCATAATGAATGGTAGGTTCGACGCCTTGAAAACGTCTCTCAAGCTTTGGATCTTTTTTTTTTGTATAAGCCTTTACTTATGAATATAAAAATTTGGAGAATAGTGATGTAAGCCATCAACTAACTTTTGTTGGAATAGTGAAAATAGTGTGAAACCCAAACTTTTTAATGCTTAGTCAATACAGATGAAGCAAAATAGTATATTTTCTTACGTGAGGCGAAATAATATGCGTTGTGTATCTTTCAAATATAGCACGATTCTTCGCTTCTTTGTTACTTATTGATCTCGATCGGTAAGTATGTTGATAGGTATTATTTGTCTGTTTGACACTTTCGTATGATACGCGATATCTCACGAAAGCGAGGTTGTATCTTCTCCAAATTATGTGCATTCACCATATCTCGGACCTGAAGCCTATAGCCTATTTTAGATGAATTATGTCGTATAATTAGCAAGGTATTTTTTATTTAGTGATGGGACACGCGGTGTCGCTGTTGAGTCAGAGCGAAGGAATTAAAACCGCAGTTTCTTTTTTGGGGATTCCCTAACTTTCGTTCGTCGCAGCGAGCGATTGCGTGCGTAACAATGCCTTGTCTGCGATACTTCGTCAAAATTGTCGAGTAAAATATTGAACATGCGGAAGATCGAGAAGTCGGCGGTCTCTGATCGCTATCTAGTTTCTATTTATTGGAAGGGTTGGTGAAATTGAGAGCGATGACTTAATGCACAGGCTACTCAACTATTTTTAATAATAGTAATTATACTTATAGGCCCAGGTCATGTGACTCCGCGACGCGTTAGACTACAACCAGATACCCTACATACTAAACTTTAAATTTACTGAGGTCCGATCTCTTCAGAAAATGTATTACACAGTGCGCTTGCATATATATTCCAGTACAGATGCCATTTTGGGCGATCGTATGTATACTTTGGCAAGCTCTATGACAGGGGTGGGCAAAATTTTCTATTATAAGAGCCGCATGCAGCAAGTCAAAAATATGTGAGAGCAGCATAATTTTCGAAATTAATAATATTAGAAGTGAAGTGAATTTTCTGGTGAACTGAAAAGAACTTTACACAAACGTATAATAACAATTTTTCAAAGTATATATTCTTCAACCGCTTAATGAATTGAAAAAACTGTTACGCTACAGTTTCTCTTAGATAAATATGGATAATATATAATTATTGCAAGCGAGAAGAGCCGCATAAAAACTCCGGTGAGCCGCATGGCTTGCCCACCGTTGCTCTATGACGTAATTGTGACGTCAGACCCAGATTATGTCAGTATGTAGGGCTTGTCATCTTAATGTAGCTTGCAAAACAGTAGGACAAACCAGCACACTGAGGGGGTTTAGGATTGACACGTACAAACATCGTCATGCTACGCCACTACAGGTACGGTACAGCATTAGAAGTACTTTAGGTACGAAACTTCATGGTGCCCAAAACCTGTAAACCTTACTTAACAGCTTGAGGTTTTATTTGTTCCCCTGATTTTATATTCAGTTTTTATCCAAGTTATTTTTTTTGTCAATTATTTTATCGTCGATTATGGAGTAGAAACAAACTTATACCGGTAAAAACTGCAAAACCTAACCCGTACCGTACAGACGTATCGTACCGGACCCGAGCAACAGAGTTAGGAGATACAAAAAATAAGGGCGAACTTCAACTTTATAACTGGTTATTGTGAATAGTGCAGTACTGTGACACTGTATCTCCAACAAATCGGTGCCAACATCTCGGATATCGAATTGTCAGGACACCGGTACCCAACAATAAAAACACAAAGCAGCGACTGAAGACAGACCAGTCACTGCGACACGGAGTTGCGATCACGTGACTATAAATTCAGGCGAAGTTTTATTCGTTTCAATATTTTCTCATTTTAGAGATTCAGTACGTTTCATACTAAAATATATTTATGATGTTGTTTTGGGGAATTAACTGCCAAAAAATTGGTTCATAACATGAATATCTATACTTCGAATACGATATTTATTTTCTTACTTGACTCCGTGCACCACCTCAATTGTTGATCAATACTGACACCATGCGTTCACCAAGTTCAATTCATCGTTAAGTGTCAGCACAGGAAATACTCTATTTTTGGAAATGCTTCGACGACGACAAAAGACTAATGACGATGACTGACTAATACAATCCTAATATTCTTGCTCAAAATCCTAGTCATTTTATGTGTGTAAATATTTGTGTACAGAGCAATTATTCTTGATTGACCCGATTTTTAGCTGTAATTTGGGGAACATCTAGACCAGACATGGGCAAACCACGGCCCGCAGGCCAAATCCGGCCCGTTGGGTAATTCAATCTGGCCAGCCTGATGGTGTCACAACCAAACTAAAACTAAATATTGCTGTTTTAGCAAAAAATAGCTCAAGGAATATAATGGGATTGCGATACAATCTAGCTTTGGCACGAGACTTATTGTTTTCCACTTTTGCTTTCGTAACACTGTAAATACTGTTCATAAAATGTAACTTTTAAATCCTACTAAAATGGCCCGCCAGTCGAGATGGGCAAAGTTTTTGGCCCCCGGTCCGAAAACCTTGTCCACTCCTGATCTAGACTGTTGGCCAATGTTCCCTCTAAGTCTAAGAAAATATCACACTGCGCAATTGTTTGTTTTGGTGAGCATGAATATTTTAAGGCTGAGCAGAGTCCTATATGATTTACAAACTTTGTGAAATATCACAACAACGACAATATGTACATACACATTTAACTCAAAAAGCTTTTCCTTGTTATCGTTTTTTTTTTAATGATCATACACTTTTTCCATGTTATTGTTGGCCCGCGGACACCTGTTCGCGATGGCATTGTAAGCTTGGGTTAGTTACGTAAACCACCCTACGTCAGCGAGGAGTCCAGAAATCGTCTCTCATATACGTAACCCCGCATGCGATTGTAAACTGGGAAACCACGCGAGTGGGCAAAGGTGGGGTGGCGAGCGTGTTTCTAACGCTTAGTGCAATGCGCCACATCGCCGAGTTTTGCGTATATATTGATTTTTATTAAAAATAGTTGAGTAGGCTGGAACTAGGCCATCACCCCACTCACACCAACCCTTCCAATAAATAGAAACAAAGAGGCGAAGCAACATGCTATATTTGAAAGATACACAACGCGTATTTTGAAGTTTTTTTTTTAATTTTTGAAGCAGCGTCATTTTACAGTTCAGGCATGATGTAATATGCTCGTTGTTCACAACAAAATTTTTTGAATTGTTGAGTTGTCAATTTCGAGACGGAGAATCTTTTAAATACATTGTAAACGTGGAATATTTTTTGAACTTATTTTGCATCTACTACGTTAGCAAGACTAAGAATTTCGATGACGTCATTTTTATCTACGTCACAGCCTTTAGCAATTTCTAATAATTTCTGTAAAATAGAATGGTTATCCTTTTTTTCTTGTTGTGTGGAGACTTTTATGTTTTTCCTTATAAGCATACCAGAAGAAACTCCAAAGTTAGCACATATTTCAGTTGCATTTTAAAGCGGCCAAATGTGAGATATTTCCAACATTCCCAATGCATTATCCATATCAAGTTTTAGTTCAGCATAATGCATGAAATTATTGCACTGCTTTACGCTGTCTTCTGAAACATCGGTCATTTCACAGAACCTTCCTTAGAGTCCGACATCTCCGAATCAAATATCTCTCCGAAATATCTGGAATGAGGTCGTAAAATCGAGCGGAAATCCACATACCGGCAAATATTGTAAAATAAGACAAATAGTTTGACCGTATTTTAAACTACTTTTATTTGTTATATATTCGATAAAACTCAGGATTGTGTGAACCAAATCGATACTACGATTTTCAAATAATAAGGACTGAAGTTCGTCATGACGTTATGTTACAGCCTTGAATTCTTATACTGTTTTTAAATTCAACGTTCTATTCAGTCTATTAGGACGATTAGCATATGAATCAGCCTGCTGCAACTAAAATTACGTATTTCACCAATTTTAACAATATTGATGACGTCATAATATATTTTCGGACCACCACAAAAATATTATGACGTCTTAATAGAAATCGTTATTGTTAAAGAAGGGCTTCGTAAATAGCGAACGTAGTCTGGGAGGGTCTGTCATCGTCTAAATCCGGCCCTGGCCTGAAATATTCATTCTAATTTAAATTCATGTTGGTATACGACATTTCTACACCCTTTAATTGGAACATAATGCTTAATTTCTCATTGTTATCTAATTAGCTTGTTCGTAAGGTTTCCATTCCTATTAAAACCGCGTGTATACCTTTTTATTTCTCGTAAATTTGAATGCAATTTGCAAAAAGTTTGACTATGACATCACAGACATCGTATAATTATCTGTTCTACAATATAATGTTTATTATGGTATTATAACCAAGTTGTTCGATCGTCAATTTCAAACTGAAACCTGGACGAAGTCGGCCCATAAACCCTGATCCTACTCATAACTTTATTTGCAAAATGTTTTATTTGATCTTAAAATAGTTCAATAATTACAGCAAGTAGAGCTTAAAAAAGTGACTTTAAATAAATTTAATAGAAAATGTTCCAGATAAATGTTCATCAATGAAAACAAAACAAAAACAGGGATTATATTATGATTTAAACTGTTTCTTCATGTATGTTATCATTTGGAGGAACTGGTTCAGCTGCCTCGCTATCCCTTATACATAACACAATACAAGGAAAAAATTTTGTTTTCCAATTAGGCTTGCACGTAATTGACAAAAATCAATTCCGTAATTACGGCCAAATCGATTACGTAATGACCCCGTAATTGCGATATTTTTTCACACATTTAAACCTATCATAACAACCAATTGAATCCACTTCATTTTCGATTGGGACATCGAGTTTGGGTTTTCATATACCTGGCAGTACTACACGCCGGCGACAGATGTTAAGACAAGAGTGAATTCAAAATAATTTTATTCTGATTTTTATCTTTTGTGCCAGCTTTGATTTCCTTTATCACCTTTGCAAATTAACCGTCCCAATTTTATGCGATCAATTTTATCATTACCGACACTGGTATACGGATATTTATGAAACCATAGTTGACTTTTTTAAAATCGTATTAAAAAAAATGTCGGGTTTCCAATTTATCAATGCTAGACGAGCGTATTCTCTCGTTTGATTATACTTGCGCTTGCCTCGCGACGAAGACTTGTTATTGCACCGCTTTTAACATTATTCGACTTTACTACCTAGTCAGCATTTTATAATAATTATTGATGCCGACTTATTGACGTTATTCCGATTACCATGCTTCATTTTACATTAAATCATTTCGCGGCCTAAATATTGTAACATTATTTGCGACAAATTTAGATTAAATATTAATTTTTTGCGCATAATTTAAATACCATACTTTTATGACATGGCTTTTCCGAAAATACAAAGTTATTGTGACATTTATTTTGCACTCACGAAAAAATTAACTTATTTTTCTAACTCAAGTCAACGATCCTATCGGCCAAGATTGACACAAATTTGGTCGAGTGTCGGTGGTATTCAAGAATCAAAATAAGTTGCCGCATTTGGTAAAGACAGTTTATCATATTTGGCCGAAATATTGCGAGGCATTGTGGAAAATATATTGAGCAAGGACAAGTCCGGACTGATATAAAACGATAAAACCGGTAACAGAACATCAAGGTTTTGTAATTGAAAATGGTTCTCGCACAGAATAAACACACTGGCTCATACTTGATATTTGATAGTAGTTAAATTGAGAATATTGAACTGTTAAAAACAAAAACAAAAAAAAGTCGAAATTCTTAAATCTCGTTGCCTTGGTTAAATATAATCCAATGATCAGGACATTTTTAATTAAATACTGCACAAAGATAGTTATACATTAAACATTTAGGCTACAATTTAGCTTTTTTTTAAATTTTATTCATGCATTGTGGTGGAGAAATCCCACTATTTAAATACGGGTAACTATAAAATTAGAATAGGATTCTGGATTCGATTTAAGTATTCTAAAACAGTGGTTCCTAACCGCCGGTCCGCGGACCGTCAACGGTCCGCAAAGGATTTTTACCGGATCGCGGGAAATCCCGTCATATTGTTGTTTCTCTGTCGTCTCAATCGCTTTACCGATGCCGAAAAGACGAAGTTGCGTTGGTTCATTACGCAATTTCTCTTCCGTTGTCATATTGCTGTTTGATAAGCGCGACATTAATTATCACGGTTACGTATTGGCAAGAGAGAGAAAAGTGAGAAAAATGGCTGCAAATACCGAAGCTCTAACTTCTTCTACTTTTTAAACTTTCACTTTTTACAATCGACCGAATTGACTGCTTTGAAGAGAGCTCGTTTCAATCGCGAAAGCGCTCGACCAATAATTACGACTTTACGTAATTCGCAATTTCCCTTCCGTAACTCGAAATAATTCCGTAATTCCGTAAATCTGTAAATTACGTGCAAGCCTATTTCCAATCGGTGAAACAGAATAAAACACAACACATATTGATCAAAATATTTACACACAAAAAATGGAAATCCAAACGGATCAAAATACCGAGTGTTGCTATATCTGTAATCGCAGCAACAATGGCTGCTACGATAGATCGCTTCATCAATCTTACAAGACGATCAGAAGGTCTTTGATTCTGATGCAAATACTTCAAGCTACGTTGGTGCTTAATTAAAGGAATCAGAAAAAGAGTCAGCAACCCAATCTGTATTTCAAGTTGAATCCCCAAGAACAATTTCAGAATGTAGTCGAAATATAGCAAGTTTAATAAAATCCAAATTATTCCGACGACAATAGCAGATATTATTATAAACAATCCCTGAAAATAACCAAATTTTTTTAAACATTTGGGCGATAATTTCTTCAAAGTTTTCTCCGTGCTGAACATTGTTTGACGAAACCACAATACCATGTAGATAGAAGTTGTGAAGCAAATGTATAAAGCGAATACGCTATTACTCAGATTTAAAGAGATTAGAGGGAGTTTATGATTACATCTCTCACATATCTCATCTTCAGATATTATTTCCGTGTTGTTAAATGTACATACGTAGTTACAGTGCATCTTTTCTATCTCAACGATATCATATCCGATAACACACATTATCGCTGCTATGCCAAACAATCCTGCAAGAATGAGAGTGACATTCATAATGACTGGTAGATTCGACGCCTTCAAAATGTCTCTCAAGCTTTGGATCTTTCTTTTGTATAAGCCTTTCTTTATGAATATAAAAATTTGGTGAATAGTTATGTTGACCATCAAAACAACAAATATCAAATCGATGTGGTATCCATAAATAGAAACTGTCATGATGTCAGTGTGTTCAGGAGTTTTAGACCTTAGTGATAAAATCTATAAAAATAATATTACTCATTATACAGGGGTGACCTTAGTTATTGCGATGTCCTATCCGAAATGAATTGCGCGGTGCCTACTCTGATTCATTACCCATAATACGATTGCGGCGTTACCTTTTGTGGCGCCCGTGATAAGAGATGAAAATAATGATTAAAAGTAAGATTTGATAATGTAAATTACCTTGAACTCCGAGCGCGTGGCGAAGTTAATCAGTATGTATATCATCCAAATGGAACAACGTTATAATTTATGTCGGGCAAATTCATTGATCTATTCCCGAAATCAGCGCGGAGCTCGTGGTAGTGTGAGGCCCACTGAGGTCGCATACGTTGCGGTGGGCCAAGGCCGGCCCTGGGTGTAGACATAAAATAGTGATTTTCGTTCTCAAAGTCAAGCTTATGACCCATTTGATTTATCATACCCAGAACCATGCTCATCCCTCTTACCCAACCCAAACGAACTTGTTGAATTTGCAGTGAGGCACAGACTCTCACGTTTTTTTTTCAATACTATGTTTCTGCGATTCAATGATAAACCGACGTTTTTGAACTGGGCTGTCAATCCTTACTCCAAACGAACTAACCGAGATAAATAAAATTGCGCTTATTGGATAACTTTACCAACGAAGTAACACTGTAAGATATCAGTGGAGCCTGTACCTGGTCTTGTTGGGCGAGAAAGGCGCCAGTAAGCGTCGCCCTAAAAAATGCTATCGTCCCTCGCTCATTACATAAAATAGAAGTAGAAAGCAAAATTTTAACAATAGTCACCAAAAGCAACTTCTAGTTGGGGATACGCGAGATTACCTTTCCTGGCTTTCTGCCTTTGTACAAGTGGATCCGTATGCGTATAATGCAAGGATGGTGTAGCAGGAGTAACGGTGACTATTCGATGGTCTAATAAACTATTCTGCAACCAGCGTACATATATCAACATTCTGGCTCGCAAACAGTTATGATATAGATCACGAAATTTCGGGCGTTAGAATTCAGTTCCGGGAAATCCGATCAAAAGTCTATTGCGACAGTCACGCGTGACGCACTTGCAATACGTGAGAATACTCATATTCAGAAACTTACTATATGCATGCCTCAAAAATGTAACGGTATCTGCATAATAATCAAACAGTATAACAGAGACAGGATACATGTTCAAGAACGTACCGACCTAGGTCACACATGTGCGACATACACCTCTAACAAATATAGATGAAGTTTAGGACTGCTGCGTTATAGTCATGCAACAGACATGAAATAGCGAAAATATAAGCTACATATAAAACTCTAGTACAATACACAAGACAAAGAGGTACGGCACGACGACGATATGTACAATAGTCAGTTTATGGCACATCCGCGTCCCAGGTTCCGGTGCGAAGGGATGAACATAAGGTATAAATCGCCAGTTAATATTAGAATGTTTCCCAATAACCATATGGAAATAAAATACGCAAACGATTACAAATAGAAAACAGCTGCATCTGTAATTTGAACAGAACTACGAAATTCTATCTCCGTACCAATCCGGGATCTTTCGTTTTCTACTAGAGCGATGGCGTTGGGGGCTCACTTGCCCCCACTTTCTCAAAAGTTTTGGGCAAATATAATCAACCACACAGAAGTATCAACCGGCGGAGTTAATTATGTGGGAGAGGATTGCTGGACTCCTCGGCGCCGTAGGTGATTCACGTAGTCGGCTTCCTCCACCGTCAAGTCCATGCCTCAGAAAACAAATAACTAGCTAACTTATCCCATACTCGACCTGGAGTGGTAACCGGACGAGAGGTCGTGGTTTGCCATATGATTAATTCATCTTTTGGCTTTCCTCTCCCCCGTGATAAATATGTAAATCCTAAATCCTCTGTTAAAGTAATGGAACAGGAAACATTTGAAAGATACACAACGCCTAATTTAAAGTTCTTCTAAAAGTTTTGAAGTCATTTTACAACTCAAGCATGATACAATATGCTCGTTGTTTCAAACAAAATTATTGAGTTGTCAAGTTGGCGACGGGAAAACTTTTAAATACATTGCAAACGTGGAATATTTTTTGATCTTTTCGCTTACTCGCCCATATGGAACAAAATATCCATCAATATTTGGCATCTACTACGTTAGCAAGACTAAGGATTTCGATGACGTCATTTTCTAATAATACGACAAATAGTGAGAATGTATTTAAAACTACTTATATTTGTTATATATTCAATAGAACTTAGGATTGTGTGAATCAAATCGATACTACGGTTTTAAAATAATAATGACTGAAGTTCGCCATGACGTTAAGTCACAGCTTTGAGTTCTTATATTGTTTTTAATTTCAACTTCCCATCCAATCTCCTATGCATTTCACTCAATTTTGAATATTTATGACGTCATAATATATTTCAGCACACATTATGACGTCATAATAGAACTGGTTATTGTCAAAGAAGGTCTTAACCAATAGCGTAGTCTGCAAGGATTCTCATCGTCTAAATGCAGCCTAGAGTATTCACTCGAATTTAAATTCATACGAGTATACGAAATTTTTGGGGCACCCTTTGATCGGAAGATAATGCTTATTAGTTTCTCATCGTAATCTGATTAGCTCGATAACCAGGTTGTTCGTAAGGTTTCCATCCATATTAAAATCGCGTGTATACCTTTTTATTTTTCGTTATTTTGAATGTGATTTGCATAAAGAAAAGAAAAATAACTTTACTTTAAATATGACATCTCAGACATCGTATAAGTATCTGTCCTACAATATGATGCTTATTATGGTGTTATAACCAAGTTGTTCGCTCGTCGATTTCTAACTGAACCCTGGACGAAGCCGACCCGTAAACCTCATCCTACTCACAACTTTGTTTGCAAAATGTTTTATTTGATCTCAAAATAGTTCAATAATTACATCGAGATGATCTTAAAAAAGCAACTCCAAGTAAAATGAATAGAAAATGTTTACGATTAATGTTCACCAAAAAAAACAAAAAACGGTTATAATATTATGATTTACACTGTTTCTTCACGTATGTTACCATCTGGTGGAACTGTTTCAGCTTCCTCGCTATCCCTTTTACATAACACAATACAAGGGGAAAAAAATTTCCAATCGGCAAAACAGAATAAAACACAACACATATTTATCATAATATTCACATACAAAATATGCATTTCTAAACCGAAAGCAATTCCTAGTGTTTCTATCTCTGTAATAGCAACAACAATGGCCGCTGCGATAGATCATTAATCTTACAAGATGATTAGGAGGTCTTTGATTCTGATGCGAATACTTCACGCTACGTTGGTTCCTAATTAAAGAAATCAGAAAAAGAGTCAGCAATCCAATCTGTATTTCAAGTTGAATCCCTAAGAACAACTTCAGAATGTAGTCCAAATATAGCAAGTTTAATAATACCCAAATTATTCCGACGACAATAGCAGATATTATTATAAAAAGTCCCTGAAAATAACCAACTTTTTTTAAACATTCGGGCGACAGTTTCTTCAAAGTTTTCTCAATGATGAACATCGTTTGACGAAACCACAATACCATGTAGAATGTAGATAGATGTTGTAAAGCAAATGTATAACACGAACACGCTATTATTGAGGTTTAAGGAGATTGTATGAGAACATACATCTCTCACATATATCATATTTAGATATTCTTTCGTTATTGTTAAATATGCATACATCATTGCAGTGAATTTCTAACTCAACGATCAATAGCACACATGATCGTTGCTATACCAAACAATGCTGAAAGAATGTGCGTGACATTCATAATGACTGGTAGATTCGACGCCTTCAAAACGTCACTCAAGCTTCGTATCTCTCTTTTGTATAAGCCTTTTCTTGTGAACATATAAATTTGGTGAATAGTGATGTAAACCATCAAAACAACAAATATCGAATCGATGTAAAACCCATAAATAGAAGCTGTCATGATGTCCACGTGTTCAGTAGTTCAAGATCTTAGTGATTATATATTTATAAAAATAGAAATATTATTACTCATTATACAGGTCTATCGTTGCTATTGAAGCGCCCATTTCGAAATGAATTGCGCGATGCCTACTTCGATTATAGATGAAAATAAGGATGAAAATTAAGATTTAATAATGTAAATTAATTCGTCTTTACATTTTATCCAAATAAAAATTAATATTGAGGAAACTCCGAGCGTGGCGAAGTTATTCAGTACATTTTTTATCCAAAATATACAAGGTTATAATTTGAGTCGGATAAATTCATTGATCTATTCCTAAAATTAGCGCGGAGAACATGGTAGTGCAGGGCCCACTGAAGTAGCATATGTTGCGGTAGGCCAAGGCCGGCCCTGAATGTAAATATAAAATTGTGATTTTCGGACTCGAAGTCAAGCTCCTGACCTACTTTATTTATCACACCCAGAACCACGCTTATCCCCAACTTAAACGAACTTGTTTTTAAAAAGTGATTCTGCAATGAGTCACAGACTCTCACGTCTTTTTCAATACTATTTTGCCATGTTTCTGCAGCCACCGAAAGCAACTTCCAGTTGGGGTTACGCGGGACTTCCTAACTTTTCTAGCTCCATGCCTTTGTACAAGTGGATCCGTAGGCGTTCAATGTAAAAATGCTGTAGCAGAAGTACACAGATGTATTTCTGTAACGTTTGTCTGACCGAGGCTGCATGACGTATTTGTTATTCCTCGGAATATTTTCCATAAAGAAAATTTTTGTGTTAACACTGCAGCTGATTTTGTGGTTGATCAGAAGTCCAGTGTTCCTGGCAATGCAAATTAGACGAAGTTGACACTGTTAGTTTTTGTAACTTTCCCAATTTTTTTAACATCGGGTAATTTATTTTTGAAATTCTTTTCGAAGCGGTATGCCTCCACCTGAAAGTGAAAAAGTTATTTATGAAATAATTCCAAACGACTTCCCAAGTCTAAGGAAATGACGCTAGTCGATTAGCTAATAAACTATTCTGTGACTAACGTACATATATCAACGCTCTGGCTCGCAAACAGTTTTGATATATAACATGGAAACCTCGGGCTTTCGAATTTTAGCATTCACTTCCGGGAAAATCACAATTGCTCACTACAATAAACAGAACTAACTATCAAATTATTTCGCGACAGTCACGTTTATCGTGACGCACTTGCGATACGTGAGAATACTCATATTCAGAGACTTACTGTGTGTATTGGGATAATGTTGTTATTTTAGTAAGATTTCACTGTTTTTTTATTATTAATAATATCAAATTTAGTAAAACCAGTTTGATGAGACTTTTCAGAATTATGATACTCCTCAACTTGTTTTCCACTGGACATAATCAGTTTTAATATAATTTATTTATGTTTCATACTTGATTAGTACGTTTTCATCTATTGGTTATTAGTATATAAATTACTCAATATTATTGATTTTTTTTATCCTTTTGGATTCGGTTGGATCATTCTATTGTACTGTAATCGTATGCCGATAATAAAGACATTGCCTTGTTTAAGTGTATCTGACAGACTGGAATCGGTGCACGCGTTATAGTTGATATTCGTCGGCGTCTGGTGACAGAGGAAACATCCTTCAACAAACAAATTAGCCTGAAATATACTTTCTTGGCTATATTGGTGACTGTCCGGCAAGTCAAGTAAAATCACGATTATTCCTAATTTAGTCGTAGGGGCCTTTAGCTAACATTAATCGTTCATTTTTCTCACAGCTGCTGCCTCTGCCAATTGACGAAAACGATAAAAAGGATGCAACCCCAATGAATCAATGCGCATGTGACCGAACGACAATTATACTGACGGACAAGGAACGGACAAACGATGATTATTGAACGAAACTAAGGACTGACAAAATGAACTATTTACCGAATACTATATATTGTATTCCAAGGTGAAAATGAAACAAACTGACAATTAATAGTATTAACGAAAGGTGACAAACGGATGACAATGAACTGTGCTGTAATTTAAAGATCGCGCGTTATTGCTGATTGCAATAAAACAGAAACGAGAAATTACCGCAAAATAGTCAGAAATGGACGTTATCAATTTATCATGTTGTTTTATTTTACATTATTTACTGATTTTGTTTTCCTGGGACAATCTTCTTCTATTATTAAAGCTAAAACCTTTTCTTTTTTCTATGGCCTTTGAACAATTCGGCTTCCAATTATTATGAAATTATTGAAAATAAGACTTTTAATGTTTATTGGGTTGTGCAACGAAAATAAGTGTAAAATTTTAAATAATTCCTACGCAATTCATAATAATTGAAATTGACGGATATTACAAACCTCAATTGAATAGATTTCGGACCACTAATACAATTTTAAAAAGATGATTCGGACGAATCACACTTTGTGCTCGCAACTATATTCGTTAAATACGAATATATTCAATCAAATACAAGGAAAAGCGCTCTATTTTTTCAAAGCCCACAGATGGCAAACTTTTTTTTCAACGCGCTTTTAACCCGACAAGGGCACATGCGAACGAAGCCTAAATGTACTCTCGTGAGCATAAAAGTTATTGAGTGTTATGAAGTATATTAGATTAAAAATTTGTTTTGGCTGTCAACAGCAAATTTCAAAATAAGATTACGCCTGTTCTAAACTAAATTGAAGGGTTTGTTACAAACCAAACCTTCGAGTCAAACTGAACTTGGGTGCTCGCTTCTGAAAAAATTGCTTAAACCTCAAGTCATGATAACCAAAAATATTTTGTGTCCGTAAGCAGAACAACCTAAAAGCGCTATGATAAAAAGTACATTCAAGCGTACGACATCTGTGACGATATGACTTTGATGAGATGTGCAGGAATCTAATGTGTAACATTCATTTACAGGTCCAATAAAACTTACATCTGTGCAAAGCTACACACGATATTGTGAGTTGTTTAAACGTGTGAGTTTGTATATCTGCGATGAGCTATGGTTATTTTTGGACATGTTGCTAAAGGCGTATGCACTTACAAATCATACGATCCATTCTTTGCAACATTCGAAACATCTCTTGAGCGTACATTTGTTCAATAACATTGAGTGCATGTCATTCAAGTTGACATTATGACATCACATTCAATTTTGATTAGTTGTGATGCTGGCAAAGCCATTCTTTTTTAAAGGCTTAAAACTATATTGCCCAGTTTCTCAAAATTTTAAAGAAAATTAGCAAGATCGGTCGACAGAGAGTATTGTTTTGGGTCATTAGTCTGAATACGGAAAAAAGTCTACCTACAATATATATTGCAAAATGACTCGTGGGGAAAATGAGTTGATTCAGTGATTTATACAGTGATTCCCAAAGTGGGCGATATCGGCCCCCGGTGGGCGAAAACAATACAGAGGGGGGCGAAAAATTCGAAGGGGGCGATAGGGGAGCGATTTCGCGAAATCTTTTTTTTGCTTGGCGCATCGTGCACTTGATTACTGTACTCTGCGTGCTTTCGTAGGTTTGAATCACGTGGGCGATGTCACACGCAAAAGGATTGCTGAACTCGTCTTCGCAGTAAGGTACGGTAGTTTGCGTATCCCAGTGATCGTGAAATCTGTTATAATCTGACCCGGGACGCTCCACTAAATGGACCTTTCCCCGACCTTTGACCCCGGAAAAATTTTCTCATTTACCATTCTGAAATTTTCGGTGCCTATTTTAACAGTGGTTTCGCTAGTTGTTGCCTATAAAATGAAGTATTTGTTTCATTCTATCATTCTAATTCATACCATTCAACGATCTGTTTTTTAAAAGTACCGGTAAAGAATTTTAGCCTAGTAATTTTTGGTACTGTAATTAAACTGAAAATCCATGGAGGACAAGGGGATCATTGACTTATTTTCATTTAAATTTCCGAAAAACAGCTAAAAACTAACGAATATAATTCTAAGTCGCGAAAATGAGGTAATGTCCAGTGTTCACGACCACACCTGAAAGTCTGTCTGAGTGAGGAATGTGTCTGAGTGGATGCGAATTGGGGGCATTGTTACGTTTATTTTTGCATCTTGCTGATTGGCCAATGTCATGAAGTAAGCAAAGGCGTCTATGCCAGGGGAAACATCCAAACGGCGGTACTTCTGAAGTATGCGTCCCAAGATGTCGCATAACCTGAACCCTAACAGGGCTGATATTATGATTTACACTGCATCTTCACGTATGTTATCATTTTGCTGCTGCAATAGATCGCTTCATTAATCTTACAAGATGATCAAGAGGTCTTTGATTCTGATGCAAATACTTCAAGCTACGTTGGTACTTAATTGAAGGAATCATAAAAAGAGTCAGCAATCCAATCTGTATTTCCAGTTAGATCCCTAAGAACAGTGTTAGAATGTAGTAAAAATATTTCAAGTCTAATATCTAAATTATTCCGACGACAATAACAGATATTATTATAAACAATCCCTGAAAATAACCAAATATTTTTAAACATTTGCACGATAGTTTCTTCAGAGTTTCCTCCGTGCTGAACATTGTTTGACGAAATCACAATACCATGTAGATAGATGTTGTAAAGCAAATGTATAAAACGAACGAGCTCGTACCTAGGTGTGTCGTATGTAGGATGGAGTGTATGATATAACCTTCTCTCATATTTGCAAACTATTTCGGTATCGTTAAATATGTTTTCATCGTTACTATTAGCCATTCTAACAGTACGATACCATGTCCGATACGTCACATGATCGCTGCTATGCCAAACAATCCTGCAAGAATGAGAGTGACATTCATAATGACTGGTAGGTACGACGCCGCTTTTAAAACGTCTCTCAAGAATCGGATCTTTCTTTTGTATAAGCCTTTCCTTATTAATATATAAATTTGGTTGATAGTGATGTAGACCAGGGCTACTCAACTGGCGGACCGCGGTCCGAATCCGGACCTTTCGAGTATTTGATTCGGACCGCACCTAATTCTTTCTTTTGGATCATTAGCCCCACTTTTGAAGTTCCATATTATAAAATATCTTTTATTGTTTTGAATAGATATGAAAAGAATTATAAAACCATAATAAACAATCTTGATTGGCTAATAATCATTAGCTGGTCGAAGAAGTGCACGTTTACGGATGCCGAAATATAATTTCTGGAAACACCGGACGCAAATAATTTTGAAGTTTTGTATGCGGATCTTCGGTAAAAATAGTTGATTAGCCCTGATGTAACCATCAAAACAACTAATATCGAATTGATGCAAATAAAAGATATTGTCCATTTAAGAGCTGTCATGACGCCAATGTGTGCATCAGTTTTAGATCTTAGTGTTAATCTATAAAAATATCTTTAGGTATTTTACTGTAAAAGATTTAGCGCTAGTTGCTTGCTAATCGCTCGGTGCCTTCTCTGACCATGAATAGAAATAATGATAACCCTAGTACTCTCTTCTTTCACTTCAAATATAGCCGACGTGCTAATAGCTTGCAAATAATTATTTCTGAATTAAAAATCTTAAACCACTATCGTTTATTGCATAAAATAGAAAAAAGAGAAAGAATTTTGACGACAGGCATAGAAAGCGTGACGTATTTGCAATTCCTCGGAATATTTGCCACAAAGAAAATTACACTGTGATTACTGCAGCTGATATTGTGGTTAATCGGGATGTTTTTGTCCCCTATGACTCTTATTTCAATATCTATTTTTGTTACACGCGCGATGACTGAATTTTTGAATCTATGTAAATTAACTTGAATCGTAAACAACAATATTAAGCAAAGCAACCACCGCAATGTCAAAATATTGATTTTGTGGAAGGAAGGCCGTTTTAGGACATTGTGTATTGGCCCAAACTGGTTCAAACCGGCCTGTTCTAGAAATACCTAACGTATTTGCGGAAATCACTATGCGTCAGTTTTTCAAAATTTATCATTCAATTGCAGGCAGCGTTGAAGAATCACTCTTCGCCATGCCAAAATTATTCATAGCTGCGTTCTGCTTTCATTAACGTATGCTAGAATGAATTTTTCGGCGAACTTTGACTCCCTGAAAATTCTTCCTATACTTCATCATTTCTGCTTATTCTGTGATTGATTGGATTTTTTATACAAAGCCCCCGCCAAAAAAAACGGTAGGCAATGTCGAACCTATATTTGAATGAGAGCAAACTCATAGAAACGTCAAACAATTGTATTTCCGCGGTGTGCGTAATGTCTGGCTACGCCGTATTTTAGTGCCTCATTGCATAAAGAAGTGGTTCCCTAACTTTATACCGCCACGAACCCCCTGCGAATTTCAGGGGCCTCCACGAACCTCCAAGTTTTCAAGACAGGATCTGAGCCAAAATTATACAATAAAACGCATACCAGTGTTTCATGGTAGCATAATGTAATAATGCAATGAAAAAATAAAATGAACAGACAATCACCCGGATAGCACGGACATCTCAAAATCACGAATTTCATCATGCATCGATCATCTATCATTGATAGATCAAACACGGTGAGACGGATTGTCTTACACATTACGGCTCGTGAATCATGTCAATAATTAAATAAAAATCAAGTCTTCTTATTTGAAATTCATCTTCTATGCAGATTATATTGGCCTAAACTGATTTTAAACATTTCTAGTTTTGATTTCCGAGAGCGTCTCGTGAACGCCCTGGGATGCACTGACGCACCCCCTAGGGATTCATGCACCCGAGGTAGGATACCCCTGACATAAAGCCTTGTTCATACATAAGTATTATCCGCAATAGAACGGTGGTATCGAGTGATGACCTATCTGGATGATGTCACATCTCTCCAAAGTACCATTAGACAGATATATTAGAGTTTACTTTGCGGTTAAAAGGCGCCATTAAAACACATCCTAATACAATTTACAAACTTCATGAATTCCAGTAAGCAACCAGCATGCAGACAGGCAAAAGGGAGTAGCAAACTGTTGCGGTGTTTTAGTCGCAAGCAATGTAAAAATAAAATATAGTAATAACTGAAACAATGAAAATACATCAGAGAAAATATTTTTGTTTATTCCATTTTGGCTTCATAAAATGTCGTATAGGATCACATACTAGGAGTTTCTGTTGTAATATACTTCAAACTGTCGATGCAACGAAACAGAGAAACACATAAAAACACGAAATATCAGATATCAAGCACGACGAGTATCATTATCAGCAACTTTATAGTTATATATATGAGGCATCTGTTTCAGGCCAAATGCTGCCGGCGTCGCGTTGTGAATTGTACTTTACGGTAATTATTCTCCAATTTAAAGACTCGCTCTAATCTGCATCTGATCCCGACCTGTACGCGTTATAACTAGTTCGCGGGGTTCCAAAAAAGCCAGGTTTAACTTTAGTCCCGACTAACTTCTCATCCGCGGTAGAAATACTTGTTACGTTACTACGGGTTTTCCTACGATATCGAGAAGGATGAGGACGAAACTCCGAGGAGAAATCACTTATAGTATTGTTATCTTCTGTCTCTTTATCGCTAGATGATGCTTCCACCCATTTATAGCCAGATTTTTGCTTTAAATTCCTAAAATTACGAGAATGCTTTTTTATTTCGGCATTTTGTTCATTCAATGCTTCTTTTAAATGTTCCAATTCCTGAGATTGATTCTGTATTTTGATTTCTTTCGCGTCTACTTTGTCAAACAATAACCCCACCAGTTTAGTTGTACACTGGACACGTTCTTTAGTTCTTTTATCTTTACAGATGACATTCCGCATAAAGTCGTTCGAAAATTTGTCCAAAATAAGCGAATCGAAAAGATTTGGAAATAGATTTTCTCGAGTACTTGAGTTTGCGGCAATCCATTGATTCAAAGCATCCCAAACTATCTTATCACCAAAGCGATAAATTTCCTCTGAAGACAAATAATTTTTTATATCTTTTTCATTGAGTTCACAAAACTCTTTTTCAATTGAAATTTCGTTGAAATGTTTTCGGGCGAATTTGTCCACTTCTGTTTCGATCTCTGCACAATCATATTTCTGTGCCATGGATTTGATAAAAAAACAATGCTTCAAAGATATGTTCCATTTTCTAGATACGTTGGTAACAGAACCATGCGTCAAGGATATGTCCCATTCATCAATTGCTACATTGGTGTTGGTGAATATGAGTGGAAACACATCGTTTCTTTCCGCTTCCCAACGAATCCATTCAACTATCGAACCGAATTGATCTCTTTTTAAATCCTCGTCTATTTTGGTCATGTAATGTATGAAATCGTCCTGGGGGATTTCCATGAAATTTTCTTGCAGGATGATTTCACGAAAATGAGTGGCGATAAAATTATCAACACGCTCCATGACTTTATCAACAGAATATTTTTTTGCCAACTCTTTCACAAAAAGGCAGGTGTTCATTTTAAATTGGTATTCCTCTTTATCAACAGCGTTAAATAAAAATGTATAAGCAAGTTGCTGCTTGCAGTTGTCACAAGACATAACGTGTTCGTTGTGCCAAATAAAATCTTCGAATTGGGAGATTGTGAAGTGAGAAGCGGGAAAATTGTGCAACACAACGCAAATACTGATCGATTCTTCTTCCGTTTGCTTTCTCGCCCAAGTGCAACAAAATCTCCATAATTTCTCTGCGTCAGCTCCATCAACCTGGCCAATTATCTTAATGACGTCATCTTCGTTTAGGTCACCAATATCTTTGCAGAATAAAATTCCAGATAGGTTTTGTGAAATCAATTTGTAGCAATCTTTTTCTATTTCGTTCAAATCATATAAACTTGCGATTCTCTTAATTCCAATGCATAACGGAAGTGTCAAATTTTTTTTAAGAAATTCACTGCATATTTCAGTTGCTTTATCCAGTTGCCACATGTGAGAAACTTGTAACACGTTTGACACGTTGTTCATGTCAATATTCAGTTCATCTCCGTATATGAAACCAATGCAAGACTTCACCCCTTCTTCTGTGACGTCATTGATTTTACAGAACCCTTGTTTAGATTCAAGGAAATCGTTCTCAAACATCGCTCGGAAATATTCAGAATGAAAGTCTAACACCCAGCGATGAACTGGAATAGTAGTTTGCCCGACTATAATTTTGAAATCACAGAATTTGTCCCTTCTTACCGCCTTTTCCATGTTGTTTATTGCGGATCAAAAGCCGTTCGAAAAATAATATGACAAAGTTTTACGCTTAGTGCTGGAAATGTAAAGTAAATATTAAACAATGACGGAGCAAGTCGATAACGGCAATATGTGACTTGTTAACATCAACGGTCAATGATTCGTGAAACTTTAAACATATTGCCATCACAACCAATGATATGTAGCTGAAGAATTTGAAAAGTAATAGTTGAAATAAACAAAATTTATATATAATATGCAATCAGGAGTTACACGCGTGTTGAATTTCAAAGACCTTGAATTACGTCACATTTTAAACAAATTTTTGTAAAATCCTAAGTAAACAGCGGAATAGCATATCTGTACTGACCAATAAATTTGATACGGTTTAATCTTTGACTTCAACCCCATAAAACTATGATCTGTATCAAAAATACTGACATCTTATAAATTCAAATTACGTCTCTTACTCAAGACTGCTTGTAGACAACGTTAGTTGCCGAATTCTCATACTTGTCAGTGTTACTGACGGTTAATGAAGGATGCTATTGTACCGTGTAGAATGTAAATGATCGAACAGCATAACATCCAGAAACTAATACACTACGTGTGATTGGCGCACAGTCTTAGTTTCGTGGCCCTTCCTATTTTACACAAATTAGAACAATTTTACCTGTCAAAATTGCTAATTTGATCGTTTAACACCGAAGCAAATAAAATTTTACATCATAATAAATCATTTCTAATAATTAAGTAAATCTGAATCGTGATTAATCACTTCTGAGGAGTGAGTGAGGACAGACTTTATCAGCCTAGTATCCATATCCACATTCAAATTTTCGTTCATTTTACTAAATTTTGCCGCATTCATGACTAATGTCATTATTTCCTGACTGCCCGATTCAAAAAATCACATCATATTTTTTAGAAATAAACAAACTGAAATAATAAATATATAAATATCTAAACTTACTAGCTTAAATAAGATCTAAACGGTTATTAATTCAGACGTATTTTCAAAACCCAATATTAATTCACCCCTGTTTCCTACAAACCTGTCTACGCGACCTGTTTCAGAAAAAAGAGTAATTTTTCAACAGTACGTTGTTTACTCCTTCTTTAGTTTCAAGTGCAAACCACGAAGATCGATGGAATTCCTGAATACAATGTTCATTCAAGCAACAACCCAAAATAAACCTTCGCACGCGATCTCCTTATTGAGGGAACTTCCTTGTGCGATAAACAAAAGCTTACCTAATATCTATTTTTATCCAATTTAGACCCCGTTTAACGCGGGGGAAAATGAGTTGAATCAATGGTTTATCACATGGGCGGTCACAGCTTCTTGACATGACGCAAATTAGTTTTTGACGTTTCAAATACGCACGAACTAAAATATCACTAATATTAAAATTATTCATAACGCAATAAGCTTCATTCAAATATAATTTATGTGAACAAAATATAATGAGCATCGTCTTCAGGTGAATAGGATACTTCCGTGATATGTTTTTGGTTAATATATATGAGCGGTTTGTCCAACTCAACAGCAATTATTAATATAATTGAGCAGTTTCAACTGTTTTCTTTATATATATACTGAAATATTAAAATCTTATTCAAAGTACATCAGAGTCTTGAGATAATATCGTTAATAATAATAATACATTTCTTGAGATGAATATAAGTATATTTTATGCAGCGCCGAATTAACCATTAAACAATATAAGCACGTGCTTAGGGCACCAAGCAAAGAGGGGCACCACAGTAATTTTAGAGCAGAATTATATATAGTTTATCGGTGTTTATTAAAATATTATGAGTTCACCAGACGACTCCAACTTCAAAATGATCGCTTATTTTCCGTCTTCAAGTATCATATTACCTCCTCTGTTTTCAAGCGTGGTCCATGTGACAGCGGTGAAGAAACGCAGAGCCGACTTAACGCCAAGCAATCCATTTTGTTTAGCTAGGTCCTGAAATACCAACTTAGACGGACTTGGTTGTTATTTGACGATGGCCCTAAGCTTGCTTACGCTGCAAGATTTTATATTACTCAAATATAACAATTCGTAATAAAATGAGTGTCATAATGAAAGGTGACATGAGGAAAACACGGCGGAAACGTATTTCCTTGCCCATCACACAGTGTCTGATTTGATTTCAAGTAATATCTGTCACGAAATAATATAATTTGAAGCGACATTATACGCGAGATGCGGAAAATACAACGGTAATTCTCGGGGAATAATTTTAAAATAATGAGGGCTTTATATATCTTTTTAAAACGCCATCCATGCAACATAATAATAGTCTGATTAGAACGGTAAACTCTCGTTGTTTATTAAATTGAAAGTGAGTAAACTCGCGATATTTCGATCACTTTTGGGTTTTCTCCAACTTTCGTCCCGCGAGACCCCCTCAAAAGTTTTTGCGGTCCTCTAACCTAGCAACCTTGAACCGCCCTGAGGTAGACTACTAGGTACCGGTAAAATTTTTAAACTACAGTTGTGATTTGTATCTCTTGGTATTTCGATTCACGTTGAGACTGGAGGCATGAATCTTTACCCGGACTAGAGTCAGAAGGTTCACGGGCATTGTTACTTTTCCTGAAAACTTATTAATGTGAGGCCTGGTTTTCAATATTGATAACTACAAAAACAAAAAATCGAAGTAGGCTGGATGTAAGATGACGGATGTCAATGTCGACCATATCTTCAATATGGGAACAATTAATGGCTAACAAACAAATATAAATATCGCAATAAATGGCATTACCGTCGTTTTTAGGATGTTGTCAACAAAAAATTTCCTAATGCGCGTATAATAATTTGCATATGCATAGTTCGTTTGTATGTATAAAGGTGGTGCGCCAAAATTTTGGTCGGGTTTTACCGGTCCGTCACTTGAAAAAGGTTGCCGACCACTGGGATAGACGACAATTGTTGTTTAGCGCAACCAATTCTTGTACAGTTGCTTTATTGAATTAAATTTATTAACTGAAGATTCTTTTTAACTGTGAATTTACTTGGAAAAAACTATCATTTCAAACAACAATATCATAGCTGAATATCGCCGGTGTGTCATAGACAGCAAGACAGGCTTTGGGGAGCGTATAAATGCAATGGGATCATAGACAATTTGCGGGGCTATTGAACTATCTGGCTTTGGCTTCCGCGTTTATTTCAAAAAATAAAATCCTAATTTCAATTATCAGTAATGTGTTATTCATCTGTAATTGGTCCATGCGCCGCCACCTCTCGCTAACATCGGGTTTTCTGGTTCCATAACGTTTTATTACAGCCTTGAGTTTCTTAAACTGTTTTGAAAATAACCTTATTTTCAAACCTGCTTCGGTAACTGGCACAGATATCCTGCCTGTAACTAAAAATTCCTATTTCGTGCAAATAAAAAATTGTTAATGATGTCATAATATATTTTGCACAAGCCTGAAAGAATTATTATGGCGTTTTTCGGAAAGGGGCCTCACAAGTGGCATAACCTAGCTCTTGTGTCCAGGGTATCATATCTACTTTGAATCCGGGATAGACACAAATGAAAAGGAACACTGAGACATGTTTATATAAGTTCTAAGCGCCCAATAACCGTTTTCTATTACTATACCCCACCTAATATAAATAAATAAGATAAAATACTTGGCCTATAGCGACTCATATTGTATCTTCCATGCGCTGTGATTTTGATTCTCCACTATCCGACGCAGGTGCCAGTCTGAGTCTGTCGTGCGATTGAATTTTAGGGTGACAAAAGACATAGCAACCGAGCGTTCGTTTAGTATTCATGTGCATTCGTGTTCTAGAACGTGAATTTTACCCTTTGTTTCTTACAGGAGAAATGGTTTATTAATATCATTTGCCTTGTTTGCTTGAAGCTGACAAAACAAATAGTTACTCGAATGTTGGTTCCGAATAATTTCTGTTCCGCTATCATAAAACTGCACCCTACTTTGCAACAATCAGACTCGGCGAAGCAAAACGTTCTCTTTTATTAAATTTTCCGATACCGTGATAATTAAGTTTGATAACGTTCCCAAAACAGCAACGATAATATCGGTAACACACCCCTCTCACACCACTGAAATCTTGTTCAAAACCAAACATCAGGTTCCATATTTATTTATTTTGATCACTACGTAACGATTCCGATATGGGAGGTATTGTTGGCGTTTGTTATCGTTGTCACCATTACGAGCGACCGTTGATATACTTTGACAATCCCTATTACGTAATTCTGTTTTCGCAGTGACGTAAAATCTGAAATAACGTAGTGAGGCTGAATGACATATGCAAAATTGTTACGTCAAGGCCACCAGACTTTGCTTCATGCCGAACGAGTCCACGGACGCCATTTTTTGGTAACTTCGGAAACGCGGAACAATGGAGTCTTAGGTAAATTATTGCAGTGTTATTGTACCAAATCGAATAAGTCTGCTGTTATAGAGGATTGAATGAAACTGGATGGTAAATTAGATTGTGGACGTCTAGCAAAGAGCTATTTAAATATAGAACAAAGTGTTAAATGAAAAAAAATATTTTGCGTTAAATTCAGCCACAAAGAAAAACATTCCATTATTTTGGAAATTTTCTGGCGATATACAGATTTGACACAGTACAATGCCGTCGCAACCACAGTGCAATGTCATTTGGTGTTCCAGCACAGCTTGGAGCAGAGCAGTTGGGCATGATAGAGCTTGACAAACAATGAATTTCAACTCTAAAAAAGGAACAGCCCTTGAAGCGAGGTTGGCTGGTAATTTCGTCGTATACAGACAATATCCCATCTGTGGCATCATGCGAAATGCAATTGTCAAATGATTCAATATGACGATTAGGAAGACCAAATTTAATTCTATGCGACTCGGCACCTGTATAGTTCTTTTCGGAGACAATATAATGAACTATAAATATGATTTGGCAGACATTATGGGCTATCAACGTGTTCGACTAGATTTTCCTTGAAAACGCGACTTTCAAAATCTTCATACGAAACCTTAAATATTAGTGAAAATAAGTGGAATGTTTCAATAGTTGTGATAAAGGAACCCCATAAGACGATGTGATAAAGGAACGACAACAGTGCCCCCAAGGTGGAGTCCGTTGCCTCGTTCATATTATATATAGCGAATTAACAGCGCATTGCTGGCATGTACTGTACATATTGAATTGGTCATTACTGCAATACCTCAGGTGTTTCAAAAGTATAACAGCCCGGAAGTTCAATACATTCGAGTATTTTTTTTGATTATTTCTGGCCCACGCCTCGTTTTTACTAGGTTTGTGTTTTTTGTAATTTATTTTTTTGTGTGTGTGCTGGTGGGCGGGCACATGATATCTCTCATGCTTTAAACTTTTTTAAAGGTTTTGCTCGCCTTCCAGAATTCTCCATTTTAAATTTGTGTATATTATGGAAAATTCGAATAAACTATTTATCTATCTATCCAAATGGACTTATACTGTACAGCTAGATGTAAAATGATGGATAATTTTCGAACAACCATTGCGTTGGCATTGTACGGAAGACGTTTGTTACCGGCTAAAATCCCGTTACCATATTTCTACCCAATATTGATGGAAAAAAGAAATACAAATTCCAAGCTGTACACAACACTCTAAGGCCACAGTTGAAGCAAAAAAATGAAATTAAATCGAATAAAATATTAAGTTGAACAAACACTCCCAAAAATTATAGAAACTTGCCACTGACACCAGACTATCAGTCTCTTTTTGGTGGTGTGTAAAATAACAACGAAATTCAACAAAGTATTTACAAGTACTGCAATCGAAATACGTAAGGTGTAGTACATATTATGAGAGACTATTCGTTAAATCGACAAGCACTATAGTCCTAAAAAAATAAAGAAAAAAATCCTTGTTTAGATTAATTTTAAGTCATTTTAGTTGCTAAAAAGGTATTTAAAAAAGGTTTGCATGTATTTCTTTAAGATTTCTCACATAGAATACAAGAAACATAGCTCTGGAATGTTAAAAACACTAAAAATATCCTCAGACTGTGTCATAATGAAATTTCAAGCTGTTCTATACCACAAAAAGTCGATTATGGGGGATACCCCAAATATAAACATAAAAATTAAAAAGAAAACATGTGATTCTCATTCAGTTTCCTGGCGTAACCAATCCGAAAATAATAATTCGAAGCCCGGAGCCAACAATGTGTGACACAGTTCTAGTTTTATTGTTCATTCTCAGTATTGAATGACATCACTTTCCACGAAAATATTTGTCAGGATATACGGGGTATCATTTTGTTAACTGAACTTTTTTTAGAACGATATAATTTATTAGAACCGACGCTCTTTTGCCCGGAACTGACGCTGCATTTCTCCGAACTCACGCTCCATTTCTTTGAACCGACGCTCCATTTCTCGGAACCGACGCTCCATTTCATCGTGTGGTCTTGACATTTTGTTATGAAATCCCGATGTTTTCATGCTGCGCATTGTTGTTATGTGCGTTGCGGTCACGCGCATTGGGGACATGCTCACATGCCTTTCATTTTCCTGTTCTATTATTTGGTCCTCATACATCAATGTATTTTGTAATATCCCCATACCTCTGTATTGTTTCTGCATTTCAGTGTTTTTATTGCTCAATGCTCTTTGTAGACCCTTTACTTCCTGGGATTGATTCTGTTTTTTATTGTTTTGATCACTCAATATTATTTGTAATCTCTCCACTTCATGGGATTGATTCTGCAATTTAGTTTCGTTCTCGTTTACTTTGTCAAACAGTAAACCCATTAGTTTGCTTGTACACTGGACATTTTGTTTAATTCTTTTATCGTTACATACGATATTCCGGATAAAATCATTGGAGATTTTGCCCAAACTTAGAGAATCAAAAAGATCTGGGAAACAATTTTCCCTGCTGGTTAGGTCTGAGTTGATCCATCGATTCAAAGCATCCCAAATTATCTCGTCATCAAAGCGATGAATTTCCCCCGAAGACAAATATTTCTTGATATCTTGCTCATCTAGTGTACAAAATCCTGTCTCAGTTGAAACTTTTTGAAAATTGTTTACGATGAATTCGTCGACTTCTGTTTCGATTGCAACACAATCATATTTCTGGGCCATGAATTTGATGAAAAAACAATGCTCCAAGGATATATTCCATTTTTTAATCGACCTAATGGTATCAGTGAAGATGAGCGGAAACACATCTATTCTTTCTTTATCCCAACGAATCCATCCGACTATCGGAATGAATTGATCTCTTTTTATATCGTTGTCGATTTTAGTCATGTAATGTAAAAAATCATCCTGGGGAGTTTCCATGAAATTCTTTTGCAGGGTGATTTCACGAAAATGCGCGATGATAAAATTATCGACACGTTCTATGACTTCATCAACGGAATATTTTTTTGCCAACTCTTTCACAAAAAGACAGGAGTTAATTTCAAATTGGTATTCTTCTTCATCAACTACGTTGAATAAAAATGTATAAGCAAGTTGCTGCTCGCAATTGTTACAAGATATAACGTGTTCGTTGTGCCAAATCAAATTTTCAAATTGGGAAGTGGTAAAGTGAGAAGCGGGAAAACTGCGAAACACAAGACAAATACTCACAGATTCTTCCTCCTTATGCCTTTCTGCCCAATTAGAACAAAATGTCCATAATTCCTCTGAACCTCCGTGACCTTTCTTGACCTGGTCAATTATTTTGATGACGTCATCTACGTTGAGGTCACTAATATCTTTGTAGTATATAAGTCCAGATAGATTTTGTGAAATCATTTTGTAGCAATCTTCTTCTAATCCTTTGAAATCAAATAAATTTGCGATTTTTTCAATTTGAACGCATGAAAAAAGTGTCAAATTTTCTTTAAGAAAGTTAATGCATATTTCAGTTGCTTTATCCAGTTGCCACATGTGAGAAACTTGTAACACGTTCGATACGTTCTTCATATTAATATTTAGTTCCTCACCGTACATGAAATTAAGACAATTCTCCACCCCTTCCTCTGTGAGGTCATCGATTTCACAAAAACCTTTTTTTGATTCCAGGAAATCGTTCTCAAACATTGCCCGGAAATATGCAGAATGGTAGTCTAAAACAAAGCGATGAACTGGAATAGAACGTTTTCCAACTACAATTTTGAAATCACAAAACCTGTCTCTTTTAAACGTCTTTTCCATGTTAATCTCTTTCAAAATGTTAATATCGTAGTAGCAGATTTAGTGCTGGAAATGAATAAGCTAAATATCAGACTTAATAAGCGAGCAATGATCACATATTCAACATGAATGTCTGGCATACGCACACCGAATATGATAAAACGATCCGATAAAATGTGTTACGGAATGGAGGGTTCTCATATGTCATATAAAAGTGTCTACAAGAATGCAAATTAAAATGGTCAGAGTATCGGGTGACTTCTATCTACTCCTGCCATCTTTAAGAACAGAAAATTCGAATTCGATCAGTCCATTAGTTGAAAAATTTCAAACACAGCAATATCAACATGAATTTACCAAAGCAGTCCCAAGTGTTCGGTATCCACGATGATGTATCTAATGCCATGTGTCAGTATATATGGGTCCCAAGCACGTTTACTACATTTACTCGCCTGATATTATATATATATTAATAACAAATAAATCTAATCTTATAGCCCAATATACATCTAATGTACACTATTGTCGCTTTGCGGTTATTTATTCGAGAATGCGCAAACACGACTAATCATAGAGCGAAGTGCGTTCTATCCGTTTACAGAACTGTACCATTCCATGTCATTCCCCGTACATCTCGAATCAATTGTTTTCGATATGGACTTGGATAAGCGAACCGGCAACAATTGCCAATAATATATTCTAATAAAATTTCAGGTACCTGTGCACTGTTGTAACTGCTACAAAATATAGAAAGTCGCTTACTGATGTAACATTGAGCAATCGCACGGTTAAATATTAAAGTTGAACAAACAATCTGAATACTTAACAAACACTCCGAAGATTTAACTGCTACCTCTTACGACATCAGCCTATTTGTTCTAGTATGCCATATAACAGTGGTTCTTAAACTTGGGGG
Source organism: Styela clava (assembly GCF_013122585.1). Taxonomy (NCBI): domain Eukaryota; kingdom Metazoa; phylum Chordata; class Ascidiacea; order Stolidobranchia; family Styelidae; genus Styela; species Styela clava. Next base: position 6,802,663 of record NW_024102829.1, on the reverse strand, counting down.
CGCGAGAGGTCACAAGATGGAATCGAAAATTTCCAGGCAACGTCTCCTGAAACGGTCTTCGGTTCGTTAAAAATGCCCGCAATATTCCATCTATGACAACTACAAGAATTCGAAATGTCTCTCTATTTTACTTCATTTGTGTTCAAGGTAGCTCGCGGTTGCGGTGACTCAGGACAAAATAAACTTATTACAGATCTAAAATACCACATCAATCCCTGGACATAAGGATGTGAGATCAACTGCCCGACAATATTTAGTTATGATATATATTGCGCTCATGCAAATTCGTTATTGTCGTTAGAAAGATCTGGTATAAAATCTCAGAAAGTATATATATATTCGATTTAGTACAATGAAATTACATATAAAGTATATTCGTAAACCAGAAAAACATATTCCTCGCTCCAAAACACCCGCGGTACGGCTCCTGGGTCAGTTGTTGAGATCACACCACTCGTTAAAATAGCCGACTTTTTCAACGGCCCATGATCGATATAAATATTTGAAATGGTTGCTTTATCCACACTACAGGTGTGCCGCGGGAACAAGGAATATGCGAGATTTGCGATGTCTAAGAAAGTGTTTTTGAACTGTCGCGTTCCATTCCATAACAAAACCCGTTGGTGTTTTCCGTTTTAGTTTTAGTATTTTATATTACCGCTTTTTCCATCAAGAATTTTTTGGTTGCGGATTAACTTCTTTATTCTATCTTTAGCATCTCGTCGCTGATGATTATATAATAAAAACTCGTTTTCCCCACAGGTGTCATGGTTTCATGCGAGAACGCAAAAAGTAATTATCATGTCTTCGCGGCACAAAATATTTGTTGAGAGAAATTTCCGATTTAGGGAGATGAACACCGAAATAAAGATTTTTACGGCTTAAATAACACGTCACGCGGGCGAAAACAATCGGAGATTTAAACAAAATGTCATCGCAAACGTCATTAGGGAGCATTTTTCAGCGCTCAAAGGCCGGGAAAAGTCCACATGCATAAGTACTATTAACAATTGAACGGCTTTTTTATGCAAATCTACGAAAATTCATTTGCACTTCTCTATTGTGTAAATTGTATTTTTGACTTAATTTTACGTAAAACTTAAGTTGACTTCACCAGGTATTGCAAACTGAGCAGGAAAAAGAGAACGTATGATGAACAATATTTGTGTATGGCTTTATACATACAACAGTGAAAGGCGAAATTGTATCCCGATGCGTTTTATGCCTGAGCAATGACGCAAATACTCAGTGTCGCTTTGCTTCTGTTTGAAATCTTTCAAATAAAATCTAGATTACTGCTGTGGAAATGTAAAATCGTAGTTTGACAAAAAGCTATGAAACACCAAAAAGCAGTCCAAGTGTTGGCAACTGGAAATGAACTATATATTTAGTAGAAAATGCCGTGATTATTTCTCTCAAAATATATTTTCTTGGTCATGTGAGATCTTAGGTTCACTTTTGTTTCACCAAATTCTTTCCGTGGTGCAATAACAGTACATTTTGAAAGCTTATAAGTACGGAAAGATTAGTTTCATGGCACTGATGTTGAGAAAATCACATTCATATTTTCTAGAAGGCATTTTATGTGTAGAGGTGACATATTTTGGTCATGTTATACAGATACAGTCTACAGACGAAATTGGGATCTGTCTGTTGTAATGTTAGCGAAGTTGGACTGCTGACGTTACAGGACTGTGTGCGTGTAAAGTTTTGAATTTTAATGATATTGAATTTTTAATGCGTATTTCTAAACATAAAATCTTTATGAATGACAATGACAGTAACCTAGCCTACGGTCGTATGAGTTTTTAAAAAAAGATTTTTTGCGAAAACAATCAACTAATTCCATACTCGACGTGGACTGGTAACCGGACGAAAAGCCGTGGTTCGCATATTTTTAAGCGGTCTTATCGGCTTCCTTCTTCCTAGGATACAGGTACCGATAATATGTAAATCCTATCCTATATCATGTAAAACCTGTACACTCTAGTTAGTCTAAACCAGTGCTCGTCAACCTTTTTTGGAATGGTACACCCTTTCAACCCCTTCTTAAAATCTGGTACACCCCGCCCCATCCTACATTTTTAATTCGAAAAAAACTCAATGTTCAGAAGTTATATATATATATCTTATTGTCGACGTCAAATCCTACATAGAAACGCCGCGTTTTATTTGTTACTAATGTGCGATAGAAATAAAGGAAATATACAAGTGAAAATTTAGCCCAATACACAAGACAAAGGTACGGTAAAGATGCTAGAATCTCGTGGGGGTAATTATGTGCGAAAGGATTGCTCTGCTCACCGTCGGAGGGTGGTTCGCGTAACCACTGGTCGGTTGCAGCTTCATCGACCACCAATTTCATGCATTCGAAACAAAAACTGGTTAACTTATCCCATACATGACATATACCGGACGAGTGGCCGTGGTTCGCCGTATGATTAAACCGTCCTATCGACTTTCCTATCTACATGATAAATATAGAAATCCTATTCTATCAGTGCTCGCCAATAGATTATATAAATACACGCAATTACTAGACTATATCTCTATCTTAAAATACAAGAATTTTCATACGAATTTTTTTTGTATAACATGCTTCTGTACGTGGATTCCATTAATAGCGTTTCGTATTCGAAATCGCTACTGAATCCTGTATGGGGTGCACAACAATCACTAACAAACTATTCCTAGGTCCGATTTTACCTTTCCAAACGCATTTTTACGTCCGAATACCTTGATTGGATAAAGCATTGGTCGGCAACCATCGGGCCCCGGCCCTTACATATTCATGAAAATACAGGATATATATGTTATATTAACAATAATAGAATTTCCCTTATCTGATTCTCTATGTTTTTTATTATTTTATAGGTAAATGGCTTCAAGAGTAGGAAATGTTCCTTTTTTTGTGAGAGATGTGCCTCGAATATTTAATAGCTCAATAGTGTGGCGGGACATAAAAAAAGGTTGGGAACCACTAAGCTATTAAATAGGGTCTTTCATCGACCAAATCCGTTGCTGGCCTAAAGTATTTAATCAAAATTGAATTCATACTTATATACGAAATTTTTGGGACACCCTTCGACTGGAACATAATGTATAGTTTCTCATCGTTATCTGATTAACTCCATAATCAGCTTGTTCGTAAGGCTTTCATCCTTATTAATATTGTGTCTATATCTTTTAATTTCTCGTAATTTTGAATGCGATTAGCAAAAAGGTAAAAAAATAATTGAATTTGACTATGACATCTCAGACACCGTGTAGGGCCCGGGGGTGTCAAACTCGTGGGTTTTCGAGGGCGCATTGCATTTTGGGAATTTTGCAAAAGGCCGCAAACAGTTTTTGATATATTTTGATAATGTATACCTGAAGCATATTTTTAGATAGATGTAGTGTGTGACATATATTGTGATGCAATTAAACAGTTTTGGTATTTTCCTAAATTTCAAATGCCATTTACATATTCATTTTTGCATTTCAGTATTATTGCAATTCAATGCATTTATTACAAAAAAATCATAATTTTTTTTGTACAACTATCCAAAACATTTTTGAACAAAGTTTTGATAAGGAAAGAATAATACATACACTAAAAATGACCTAACCGAAATATATAGACCTAAAATACTACTGAGTAAAATCAATGTTTTTTTTATTACATATGTCCTGACGTTTGGCATTTCTTTTGTGCCACCAGCTTACTAATATCGGGCTGAAATGATTTTACAGTACCAACTCTAATTAACGAGGTCACATGATCATCAGTTAATCTGGATTGTTGAGAATGTTTGATTAATTTCAGTAATGCAAAAATATTATGTTTATCATTTTATGTATAGATCAGTAAACAAACAAATGACTGACTTTTTGGACCAGACATTGCTCGCCACATTTCGCGACATTTCCTGCCATTACGTGGCATAGGACCGCTTGAGTTATGATTGATATTGATTTTTAGTAACTAGATAGTCTTATAATTATGATAATATACAAACACATAAAAAAATTTTGTTCAAAGTTGATCTTTGAAATAGTCATATTGACTGCTGGGATTATTCTAATAATGTCTCATTATATTGCATTCTTTCATTGTACTGATGGAAATGTGACAAATTAAACAACGTGCTTTAGAATTTTGAGAAATGTAGAAATATTCCAACTCCCATTTTTCTTCAAAAATGCTTCCTTCTTCATGTTCTTTGCGTTCTATTTAATCCTGGAATTTTGTTTCTTAAGTAATTATTTGCTAGCTTGGGGTGTATCCATAATTGTGTCAAATAGCAAACAAAACAATTTTAATTTTCCAAAACTACTTTCAGTAAATTGTCGTTGTCTATGTGAATGACCGATTTCTCTTTACAAGGTTGAAAAATGTATTACTTTTGGATAAAAAAGAACTCAAAATAAAACAAAATTTTACAAATAATCCTAAGCGTTCGAGGGTCGCATTGGAAGTGCTCTTGAGCCGCATGCGGCCCGCGGGCTGCAAGTTTGACACCCCTGGTGTAGGCAGTGGTGGGATTCAGCCGGTTCGCACCGGTTCTATAGAACTGTCTCACGGAATTATATGAGATCAGCAAACCGATTAGCATTACTGGTTACTGGCTATGACTTTTTGACAACAGATCCGGCGGGGAAATATGACTTTTGTGATGGAACCGGCTAACAAAAAATTTAAATCCTACCACTGCTTGTAGGTATCTGTTCCACAATACAATGCTTATTGTGGTGTTAAAACCAAGTTGTTCGCTCGTCGATTTTAAACTGAACTTAGGACGAAGTCGACCCGTAAACCCCCAATCCTACTCACAAATTTGTTTGCAATATGTTTTATTTGATTTCAAAATAGTTCAATAATTACAGCAAGTAGAAATTTATAAAAAGTAACTTCAAGTAGAAATAGTAGACCAATAAACCACCAATAAAAACAAAATAATAACAGGGATTATAATATGATTCACACTGTTTCTTCGCGTATGTTACCATTTTGAGGAACTGGTTCGGCTGCCTCGCTATCCCTTTTGAATAATACAGTGCAAGGAAAAAATTTTGTTCTCCAATCGGCAAAACAGAATAAAACACAACACATATTGATAAAAATATTCTCAGACATAACATAGGTTTGAAAACGAAGTGCAATTGCTATTGTTGCCATATCTGTTATAACCGCAACAATGGCTGCTGCGATAGATCGCTTCATTAATCTTACAAGATGATCAGGTGGTCTTTGATTCTGATGCAAATACTTCAAGCTACGTTGGTGCTTAATTAATGGAATCAGGAAAAGAGTCAGCAATCCAATTTGTATTTCAAGTTGGGTTCCCGCTAACATTATCAGATTGTAGTCGGGATGTATCAAGTCGAAAATTGGAATTATTCCGGCGACTATACCAGATATTATTATAAACAATCCCTGAAAATAACCACTTTTTTTCAAACATTCGGACGACAATTTCTTCAAAGTTCTCTCCGTGCTGAACATCGTTTGACGAAACCACAATACCATGTAGATAGATGTTGTAAAGCAAATGTATAAAACCAACATGCTATCATAAAGTTTTAATTGGATTCGAAGGAGTGTATGATTACATCTCTCATATACATCACCTTCACAAATTATTTCCGTGTCATTAAATAGGCATACGTCGTAGCAGTGCAGCAGCCATTCTCTCGTGAAGATACTCTGTACGATAGAACACATGATCGCTGCTATGCCAAACAATCCTGCAAGAATGAGAGTGACATTCATAATGACTTGTAGGTTCGACGCCTTCAAAACGTCTCTCAATCTTCCGATCTTTCTTCTGTATAAGCCTTTCCTTACGAATATAAAAATTTGGTGAATAGTGATGTAAAACATCAAAACAAACAATATCGAAGTGATGCAAATTGCAGGAATAGCAACTGTCATAATGGACATGTGTTCAAGATCTTGGTGATTATATCTATAAAAATATAGAAATATTAAAATTACTCATTATACAGGTCTAGAGTTGCTATCAAAGCGCCATTTCGAAATGAATTGCGCGGTGTCTACTCTGATAAGAGATGAAAATAATGTTTAAAATTAAGATTTAATGATGTGAATTAATTCGTATTTTCATTTTAACCAAATACAAAGTTATGATTGAGGTAACGCCGAGCGCGTGGCGAAGTCATTCAGTGAATATATAACATTAAAAAATATAAAAGTTTATCATTTATTTTTCGAGGGCTACTGATGTCGCATAGATTGCGGTGGTCTAAGCCCTGACTGTAAATACAAAATTGTGGTGGCAATTCAATTGAAAAAAAAATTGACAAATGCCATAGAAAGAGTGACGTATTTAAAATTCTTCATAATATTTGTCGTAAAGGGAATTACTGTGTTAACCGTAAACAAAATTACCGTATACGAAACCTGAAAATTACCCCAAAGTTCTGTCTTTTTAGAAAATAGATTTTGCAGTGCGCCTAAATATTATATTTTGGTCCCTTTTTTAATCCTTGAAAGTATTATTAAAATAATATATTAAAAGGAAACCTCCATATATTCAAATTTGACGGGCTAAATATTCCAAAATAAGGAATCAGATGCGGTATCAATCCAATACTCGAAGTGTTCGGGTTTGGTCCGCCAGTTGAGTAGCCCTACTTTACATAACCATACTCAATTACTATATCTCTGTCTTAAAAGTGTTCCATTCTAAAAGGTCTCTTTTTTCATGCTTTAGACTCGGATTCTTTTTTAATATTTCTTATTTGAAATCGCTACTGAAACTTATATGCAGACAAAGCAACCAATAACAAATACCCTAAATCCGATTCACCTTCCCAAACGCGTTTTTACGACCAAATAGACGGTGGCTTAGCATTAGACAAAGAAGGGATGTTATGACGGGGAGATCCACAACATGCAAATATCGTAAAATATGACAAATAGTGAAAATGTATTCAAAACTACTTTTATTTGTTTTATATTCAATAAAACCTAGGATTGTGTGAATTAAATCGATACTACCATTTCTAAATAATAAGGACTGAGAACGCAATTACAAATATATATATATATATATAGCATTTCTTATTTGAAATCGCTACTGAATCCTATATGCAAACAATATAATCAATAACAAATACCCTAAGTCCGAGTTACCTTTCCGAATATATATATGACGTCATAAGATATTTTCGGATTAACGCAAAAATATTATGACTTCATAGAAGAAATCGTTATTTGTTAAAGAAAGGCTTCGCGGATAGCGTAGAGTAGACCAAGGATGCCCAACCCGCGGCCCGCTGGACTTGGCTGATATTGAAGTTTGGTACAAACCTTTGCGGCCCGCATCTAATTTCGTCGTGTGAAAGTGGCCCGCGGGACGAAAAAGGTTGGGTAGGCCTGGCGTAGACTCTAGGAGGGTCTCCCATCGCCTAAATCTGACCCTGGCCTAAAATATTCACTCGAAATTTAAATTCATATATATATTAGTAAACGAGATTTTTGAGACTCCCTCGATTGGAACATAATGCTTAGATTCTCATGTAGTTTCGCGTGTATACCTTTATATTTCTCGTAATTTTGAATGCGATTTGCAAAAAGTTAAAAAAAAAATAACCTGAATTTGACCATGACATTTTAGACAATGTGTTGGTTCCGGTAGGTTCTACAATACAATGCTTATTATGGTGTTTTATGTAATCAAGTTGTTCGCTCGTCGATTTCAAACTGAACCCAGGATAAAGCCGACCCGTAAACACCGATCCTACTCACAACTTTGTTTGCATAATGTTTTATTTGATCTCAAATTATTTCAATAATTACAGCAAGTAGAAATTAAAAAAAAGTAATTCTAAGTAAAATTAATAGAAAATGTTCTCGATTAATGTCCACCAATAAAAACAAAAAGAGGGATGATATCATGATTACACTGTTTTTTCACCTGTGTTACCATCTGAAGAAACTTGTTTAACTGCCTCGCTATCCTTTTTACACAACACAATACAGGGCAAAACTTTTGTTCTCTAATCGACAAAACAGAATAAAACACAACACAGATTGACCAAAATATTTAAAGAAAAAAATGTAATCTAAAACCAAGTGCAATTCCGAGTGTTGCTATATATGTAATAGCAGCAACAATGGCTGCTCCGCTACATCGCTTCATTAATCTTACTAATCTAAGGTGATCAGGAGGTCTTTGATTCTGATGCAAATACTTCAAGCTACGTTTGTACTTAATTAAAGGAATCAGAAAAAGAGTCAGCAATCCAATCTGTTTCCAATTTCAAGTTGGATCCCTGATATCATTATGTAGAACAGAATGTAGTACTTATATGCTAAGTCATCAAATATCAAGTCCTCAAATATCCAAATTATTCCGAAGAACATAGCTCATATTATTATAAACAATCCCTGAAAATAACTAAATTTTTTCTAACATTCGGATGACAGTTTCTTTGAAGTTTTCTCCGTGCTAAACATTGTTTGACGAAACCACAATACCATGTAGATTGTAGATAGATGTTGTGAAGCAAATGTATAAAACATATATGCTATCATATAGGTTTAAAATGATTCGAATGATTGTATGATAACATCGTTTACAAATATCATCTTCACAAATTATTTCCGTGTTGTTAAATATGCAGTGCAGTCACAACCGACAGACATTCACCGCGATATCACACATCATCGCTACTATACCAAACAATCCTGCAAGAATGAGAGTGGCATTCATAATGACTGGTAGGTTCGACGCCTTTAAAACGTCTCTCAAGCTTCGGATCTTTCTTTTGTATAAGCCTTTCTTAGTGGATACAAAGGGATATAGAGTATCAAAACAACCAATATGGAATTGATGCGAATTTCAGAAATATCAACTGTCATGATGTCAATGTGTTCAGCACTACACTCTAGTGCAGGGGTCACCCACCTTTTCGAAGCCGAAAGCTACTTTCTGGGTACCGATTAAGCCGAGGGCCACCAGTTTAATGCACACTTTAAAATAGTCAATTTGCTCGATTAACCTTCAATTATTGATAATTACTGATATTTAGTAAAAACACTGATAAACTTTAGGATTCTTCAGGAAATCAAACGATTATCACAACGTAGCAAATAAATTACTAGCAATGACACTTCCATTTTCAAAATGAGTGTTTTTAGAATTTATTTTAAAGTGATCACTACTATATTATCCTCGGAGACCACAGGTCCACAATGTACCTATTTTTTTACAAACACTCTGCATAACCCTAAGATGAAATGAACTTAACAGTTGTAGTGCCGAATGTTACATTTAAAAACACATTTAACTAATTATGAATATCTTGTTTTCAACAAGGAGAAAACCAAAATCGAACAAATCTGGTCTAATACTCTCCACCAGGTGTTGTACTCCGGCGTGTAACTTGACACTGTAACTCTGAGCGGGTCTTGCAGATTTTTATGAGTAAAGCGTGTTCCGTGCTTAGTTCCTTGTGGAGTTCATATCAAAAAATAGTGATTCACAAAGATGGCTTGAACCAAACGCTGATCTCGTAACATAGGATTGCTGTTTGATTTAGAATGCGAGCTTTTTTCTGCTAGTATTGCTATGACCAATGGATTGTGACAAGATGTGAAATGTCTCTTCGCTTTGTCGTCGTTATAATCGCCCTACAAATAAGACATACGCAAGCTGTTTTCACGGTGGTAAAAGGAAATCCACCTCCCATTCATCGTGCGAATGGTAGATTTTTTTTCGTATTTTAGCCATTTTTCTTTGAAATCAATAATTGTATTATTGGCATTGCTGCTCCACAAATCAACGGACACAAAAAAACGCGGGTTCGTGGAAGGTGACATCTGTGTGATGTCATAATCGGGAGAATATTAAATGACCCGTCACATTGCTGAGGTCAAATAAAAGTTAGGATGATCGTTACCATAATAATTAACATTGTGTTGTTCCCAGTTCCCAAATAAGACATAAGTGTGATTTATACAAGAATAACATGACAAAAATTAATTGATGCAGCTTACCCACAAGCGCCGTTATTAAGCTTATTTTGGAACAGACCTGCGGGCGACTAATGTGGTCTGCATGGGCGACTTGGTGCCCGGGGGTAACGGGTTGGTGAGCCCTGCTCTAGTGATATATATATAATAAAAACAAATTTATTCATTATATAGGTCTGGCTTCAGATGAATAAATATGATAATACCTAAATATAGACTGATGAAAATAATTGCTCAAAAATTAGATTTTTTACGTAAATTGATTCGTCTTTACATTTTATCTAATTGAGGCCTCTATATACCATTGAGGAGCCCATCGGGGATTTTCAAATAAAATTTCTCACGGAACGACGACTGACATCGCATTTTCGTTTCGAAGTCAAGTTCATGACCCACTCGATTTGTTATACACAGAGTAATGTGGTTGCTTTGAGTAGTTCTATAATTTATGGAATAAAAAAAAATACATAGCTACAATAAAATGACCCCCTTAAGAAGATTGCTGGACTCTTCCCGGCCGTAGGGTATTTCACGTAATCGGTGGTCGGTTACGCCTTCCTTCATCGTCAAATCTATGCTTTCGAAAACAGATAACTGGTTAACTAATCCCATATCCGACATGGACTGGTAACAGGACGAGAGGCGGTGGTTCGTCATATGATTAAGTCGTCTTATCGACATTCGTTCCCCCCTGGATAAATATGTAAATTCCATTTTATCCTATGATATATTGTTAACACTCTCCCAAGCAAACATTTTGAATTTAAAGTAATAATATTCAATTAAACATTTGACTGTTTCCAAAAACCGCTGACTCTCTGATAAAGTGATGTATTGCACATATAGATAGGCTAACCAACTCTAGTATTTTTATTTTTTTTTGCGGATCAGAATTTTTTCTCCGATGAGCTCGGATTTCAGTGTCTTAAAGACACGTCATATCCGAGTCATATCAGTATAACGCTTCATAAGCATGCCACTGAGTGAGCAGCAGTCATATACTTATGGAGGCTTCAGTATTTGCTGCGCCACTGTAAGGCACAAACTCGTCATATGCTCTATGTCACAGCATTGCTTCACTCCGGGGCTTCCGTCTACGCCACGCAGAGCACTCCACAACTTGCGCCACCCCCGGCTTCCGTACACACTGTGTAAACTTGCACACAGCATGACATCCATCGTGAAGCTTCCGATTCATCACATCCGCTGATTTTTTTTTTACCTTTTCTTACGGATCAGGACGACAAGTCTGGAATCCAGCCCAATTGCTTTCATACCCAGACTATGCCGTCGGAAGTTTATGGATCAATTCTCTTTGCCATAGAGATCACCATTTTATGTACCACATTAAGAGGTAAACTTCTTTTCATCACATCCGCTATGTTTGAGATGGTATTATCGAATTTTGTTAAGTTTAATTCCATCAACTGGGTGTTTTAATAGAAGTGATATTTACGGGCCGAATTGAAAGTCCAGGGTATGGAAATCTGTTTTTGTGAATCCGAAATTACTCACTGTTATTTAAAAAACTGTTCACTGTGGTGGTTCGAGATTTTTCATTCTACAAGTTAATTAGGTTATTTTTTGGGAGTAGATCATGTGGTAGAGTATCCATTAAGGATCTCCTTCCAATTTGTCTTCACTCCTAGGAATTCGATGTTCTCAAACTTCTTCTCCGTTATTTTGTGTCACTTTGCGCGTCGAGTGTAGTTTGAACGCGCTTACCTCTGACAGCTGGAGTCGTTTCGGGCGTCAAAACCCCGCTCCAGTTGGTCTAGTTTTTGGGAGAGGCCCTTCCCGTCGCGATTCTTACGGGCCTTTCCGTCAGCTCAAAAAGTTTAGTAAAAAGTTTTTTTGTGTACCTGAGATAGAAAAGCAAAAGAAGTCTCGATACATTTGAATTAACCACCTTTTTTTGGATTATGGATTACTCAGCCGCTTGTGCCTCAACAGATCAGACATCAAGTCAAACCACAATCAGACCGCGGACAGTATTTCTGAAAACAAGTCACGAATTCGATTTCAGCGGATTAACGGATGTCCTGCACAACAACCCAACAACTACAAAGTACTGCGACCAAATTAGGGCATGTTACGAAAGCAGAAAGGGGACATGGATCTTATCCTTTGCTGCCACCGACAACAACAACACCGCGACGATTTTCTTCGGGATACCGGTGGCCAGATAAGATCACGTGAAATCGTAATAGATGTGACGTTGCCAAGTCAGGCATCCATCAGAGTCCCAATCAGAGACATTACACATGAGACACCGTATTCCAAAGCCGCTTCTATAATCAATAACAAGGGATTTGGCAAAATTCGAAGTGCAACGAGGAATTACTGCAGGGGAAGTCGTGTGTACAATGGGTACACATCTTTTCTCATGGAGGATTTTAAGAAAGAGCGTATGCCCGATTATATCAAAATTGATGAAATAATGTGCAAGACGTTCCTTCCCAGGGATTTGTATATACCAACGTGTGGTCGATGCCTACAAATGGGACACATTTTCAAAGGATGTGAAAACTAAGCCGTTTCCACGTACAAATAAATTGTACATTACAGGAAAAGAAGTACCCTGCTCTTTACAACTCCAAAAATGGATGTTCATTGCCGAGACAGAGAAGAGGAGCAATGATACAACAACCCTCAGATGCACATCCTGCATGGAACCCACCACCAGCTAACAGGCAACAATCAGTCCCTAACTCTGAAATAGCGGGAGAGACGAGCACTCCGACGCACGCGTCAGAGAGAGGCAAATCCACCGTACCCGAAAAAGTAAAAGAAAACAACAAAAATGTCAATCAAGCGGAAAAAACAAATCACTTAGTATATCAATTAGAGAACAAGAAAGACAAAACAAAAGCCGACATATTTGAGATCTCCTCATCTTAACACTCCTCTCATTCGTCAAAACAATCAAATGATTGGTCCGAATGTTCGGAAATCGAAAACGTCAGCCCAATAAGAACCTTGCCACCACCACAGACGAAGAACCAACAGACATCACGATTAAAAACAACATCGACGATCGGAAACACCCCCTTCCATCCACCACCAAAGGGAAGGGCATATGTCAAGGTGATGGTGCACAATTTTGAGACGCAGGATACAACACCGCCCTCGCTCTTCGCTGCATCCCCTCAGGAAATACTTTCGGTCCCTGCAAACATAAAAACCAACAAACATCTGCCTAACCTGGAACTGGACCTAAACGAGTCAAACGTGGACGAAACGGATAATAGCAATAAACGGTGCAGGGAAAATACAACTTCGTCAGAGTCCTCTTTGTCGAATAGTATTCGAAATAAGAAACTGACTGGTAAGAAGAAATAAAGCGTGAGTAAAATTTAGTTCTGGAACTATAAAACTGAACGCAAATAACGAAAACTCATATTTTGTGACGTTTTCTCTGTTTTATATAATTTGTTTTTTCTGCCTACCATAAGCAGTAGAATAGTCATCCCCTAATACTACCCAAAGATGGCCGACGTCAACATAATCTCACTAAACGAACGCGCTTACCTCATATAGCTGACAGCTGGAGTCGTTTCGGGCGTCAAAACCCCGCTCCAGTTGGTCTATTTTATGGGAGAGGCTCTTCCCGTCGCGATTCTTACGGGCCTTTCCGTCAGCTCAAAAATTATAGTAAAAAGTTTTTTTTGTGTACCCGAGATAGAAAAGCAAAATGAGTCTCGATACATTTGAATTAACCACCTTTTTTTGAATTATAGATTACTCAGCCGCTGGTGCCGCAACAGATCAGACATCAAGCCAAACCACAACCAGACCGCGGTCAGTATTTCTGAAAACAAGTCACGAATTCGATTTCAGCGGATTAATGGATGTCCTGCACAACAACCCAACAACTACAAAGTACTGCGACCAGATAAGGGCATGTTACGAAAGCAGAAAGGGGACATGGATATTATCCTTTGCCGCCACCGACAACAACAACACCAGTTGTCGAGACGATTTTCTTCGGGACACCGGTGGCCAGTTAAGATCACGTGAAATCGTAATAGTTGTGACGTTGCCAAGTCAGGCACCCATCAGAATCTCAATCAGAGACATTACACATGAGACACCGTATTCCAAAGCCGCCTCTATAATCAATAACATGGGATTTGGCAAATTCGAAGTGCAACGAGGAATTAATACAGGGGAAGTCGTGTGTACAATGGGTATACATCTTTTCTCATTGAGGATTTTAAGAAAGAGCGTATGCCCGATTATATCAAAATTGATGAAATAATGTGCAAGACGTTCCTTCCCAGGGAACTGTATATACCAACGTGTGGTCGATGCCTACAAACGGGACACATTTTCAAAGAATGTGAAAACGAAGCCGTTTGCAGGCATTGAAAAAAAACTGGCCACGTACAAATAAATTGTACATTACGGAAGAAGGAGTACCCTGCTCTTTACAACTCCAAAAATGGATGGTCATTGCCGAGACAGAGAAGAGGAGCAATGATATAACAACCCTCAGACGCATATCCTGCATGGAACCCACCACCAGCTAACAGGCAACAATCAGTCCCTAACTCTGAAATAGCGGGAGAGAGCACTCCGACGCACGCGTCAGAGAGAGGCAAGACATCCGTACCCGAAAAAGTAAAAAAAAAACAATAAAAAGTCAATCAAGCGGAAAAAACAAATCACTTAGTATATCAATTAGAGAACAAGAAAGACAAAACAAAAACCGACCTATTTGAGATCTCCTCATCTCAACACTCCTCTGATTCGTCAAAACAATCAAATGATTGGTCCGAATGTTCGGAAATCGAAAACGTCAGCTCAATAAGAACCTTGCCACCACCACAGACGAAGAACCAACATACATCACGATTAAAAACAACATCGACGATCGGAAACACCCCCTTCCATCCACCACCAAAGGGAAGGGCATACGTCAAGGTAATGGTGCACAATTTTGAGACGCAGGATACAACACCGCCCTCGCTCTCCGCTGCATCCCCTCAGGAAATACTTTCGGTCCCTGCAAACATGGAAACCAACAGACATCTGCCTAACCTGGAACTGGACCTAAACGAGTCAAACGTGAACGAAACGGATAATAGCAATAAACGGTGCAGGGAAGATACAACTTCGTCAGAGTCCTCTCTGTCGAATAGTAATTGAAATAATAAACTGACTGGTAAGAAGAAGAAAAAAAGCGGGAGTCAACTTTAGTTCTGGAACTATAAAACTGAACGTAAATAACGAAAACTCATATTTTGTTTTCTCTGTTTCATATCATTTGTTTTTCTGCCTACCATGAGCAGTAGGATAGTCAACCCCTAATACTACTCAAAGATGGCCGACGTCAACATAACCTCAGTAAACGTGAATGGTCTTAAACGCCATCTAGCGGAAGTCAAATCCTTCATAGAACATGAAAAACCAAATGTTCTGTGTATACAAGAGGTGCATCGCCTAAACAAAGCCGCTGTAAAGATTTGGGCAAATCAGCTGGGATACAAGGCTTTTCTCAATACAATAGATAGCGACGAAAGGCACCACGCCCACTTTTGGCAAGGTATCATGATCATGGTTGAACTGGAAAACATCCTAACGCCGTTCAGCTATACCACGCATATCATTCATCGCGCTGAACAGAGATTCGAGTTGATCGGCAAATAATAAAAATATTTAATGTATACGCCCCGTCACAAAGCGGGCCCCGGAAAACCGAATTCTATGAAAACCTAGTATCTCCTAGTATTCTCCTTCAAAAACGTCTAACTGCTAGAACAGCATTGCGTCTAAATAATAATATATAGGGGAAATCCCTGATTCGAAGAAAAACATGGCAACAAATCGCCTTGTAGCGCCACCTCGAGGCAATGCTGTCCTAGTATAAAAGCGTTTACCTGTGTGCGTTTCTTAAATTTGAATTAATACAGCTATTGCAAGGTAGCCGCTGACAAGTAGACCGAATGGTCATTTCGCGGCCATCCTGTCCGCTCTGGGCAAAGGCATGGATATTTTTTCAATTTTGCTTCAATTTTTTATTGTGCCCGTTTGCCTGGACGGCTAATAAAAAACGATTTGATTGATTGATTGATAGTACACATTTCAGCAAATTACTGTGATACAGGAAACTTAATAATAGTTGGGGACTTTAATATCATTCTGGAACCGATTGACGCACAAAATAACAAAAATTTTAAATTACGACCACCCGAGAAAATATTCCGCCGCTTTATACAAACTAACAACATTATGGATACTTTTAGGGCCAAATACCCCAATAAACAGATTTTCACATACAAATTCGGAACCCAGGGACGAAGAATTGATCAGATCTACTCCTCTTTCGACTTATACAGTACAATCTCATCCATCACCCACATAGTAAATACAATTTCGGACCACTTGCTATGCCCTCAAATCAAGCTCAAACAAACAAATAAAATCCGCTGGGGTAAAGGTACCTGGCGAAATAACACCAAACTCTATGGCGATCAGACTTACATTGAAATAATAGAACATTCATATAATTCGGCCCTTCTCGAACTAGAAAATAGTGATCTAATACTGGATTGGTGAGATAGTACAAAACAAAAAATCAAAAAATTCACAGTCGTCTATTCGAAAAATCCGTCTCCCAACTCCGTCATGAACTAAATAAACTCATAAACGAGGGCATGGAAAAAAAAACACTTAAGATCCAAAATTTGAGGGCAGAATTGAACCTCATGCTGGACGAGCGGAAGGAGCTCGACGTTATAATGGCAAAAATGAAAAATCTCGAAAAAGGCGAGAAACCCACCCGAACATTTTACGAACGAATTAGAAAGAGCGCAAAGCAGACAACAATTGAGAGGGTCAAAGATAGCAACGACTGTATGGTCCAAAGTGAGAAGGAAATTCTGTCAACCATCGGAGAATTCTATGGAAGCCTGTGGGGATCTGCGTGTGAAACTGTCAAAGAACATCAAGACCACTATCTCCCCCTCCTGCGTTCAATCACAATACCAGAGCTAAAGAAAGACGCCCTAGAACAACGCGTAACGGCTGAAGAAATATATACCGCTATAAAATTTATGAAAAACAGTAAGTCGCCCGCCATGGATGTTCTAAGTGGAGAGTTCTTCGTAACCTTTTGGCACACAATAAAACCGCAAGTTACGCAATTGGTAAACAATATTATGTCATTCGGGCAACTTCCAAAATCTTCAAAACTAGCTAAAGTCAAACTTCTATATAAAAAAGATAATGGAACGAAACTGAAGAATTGGCGTCTCATATCCACACTAAATATGGACTATAAAATTATATCGAAAATACTTGTCAAACGATGGGAACCCGCTCTAGCTCATAAAATTGGCCCTACTCAAAAATGCGCAGGACCACAAAGAAACATGTCGGACATACATTATTATACGGACGCAATAATCAGATACTGTAAAATAAAAAATATACCCGTAATGATGATACTTATTGACAATTTAAAGGCATTTGACAATGTTAATCACAACTTTCTTTTTAGCATACTGGACAAAATAGGGATCTGGATGCGGCTTTCGAACGTTAATAAAAACATGTACCTCAATAACAAAAGCTGTATTGATGTAAACGGGAAGTAAACTCAGAAAATTAAGATTAGACGCGGAATAAAACAGGGCTGCCCACTAAGCATGCTCCTATATGCACACTGGCAAAACAGGAGCACAAACTCGATCAGTATGCAGATGATATAACCCTCGCAGTTTCGAACCAATCCTCCATCACTGAAATTTTCTACGAATTTCACAATTTCGAATTAGCTTCCGGACAAAAAATTAACACAGAAAAAACCCAAATTCTGTGTATTACCAAATCATCATTTAATTCGATTTATCAATCTTCCTACAGCCGATATATTACGGAAGACGTGAAGGTACTTGGAATGGATTTTGGACAAAAACCCCTATATAAAACATGGGAGGACAAACAAATAAAACTAACCAGAATTTTGAATTACATAAAATTCCGTAAACTAACGTGGTTTGGCAAGCAAAATATAATAAACTTCCTAATTATGTCAATAATCATGTTTCACGCCAAGGTGAAACCTATTTCCCCAAAAACTTTAAAAGAAATAAACAGCGAGATATTCAAATTTGTATGGCATCCTAACAAAATAGAAGCCATCAGCAGGGCAAATCTACAACTACCACATGATGGAGGTGGTATAAACATGTTAAACATCAAAGAAAAAATGGCTCAAGAGTTAAAGAGGTAAATAAGGACCTGTACAACAATTCTATGACCCACACTCCAGCTTTACCAGTATACTGGAAGGACGTCATGAAAATCTATAAGCTTTTGGACTTCTCGACAGAAGAAAGGCAGCCTGCAAGACATAAAAATATATATGCAAAACTGAGGAGCAAATACTATACTCAACCCCGAAATAACATCATCTGGGAGGATGTACTTCTGCTGGGAAACACCTCCAGGTTTGTGACAAATACGGAACGGATAGTCTCATACCGCATAGCTAGAGACGGCTATATTTTTGGTGATCGAATGCGCGGCATGAGCCTTGGATTTGGTCCAACTGGCAAACTTAAAATTCTGAATTTCAAATTCTGCAGAGCCCCCTACGACAAGACGAAACATCTATTTTTACATTGTAATCTCATAGTCAAATATATTATGGACACTAATAAATTTCTCAACGACATTCTGAGCACCCCGATTTTAATTTCCAAAGACCAGATCCTATACAACAGTTACAAAGGACCAAATGAAACAGCGGGGATAAAATGCTACGCCATCCTAAAAAAGACCATCATAAATAGAAAAATAAATCTCGATATAGGAAACATTTTCGCATCCCCCACCCACCAAAATTTAACACAGACCATCAAAACTCTTGTATTCTCTTCTATTCCACACAAAGAAAGCCAACGTGCTAGCTTACAAATAGTTTTATACAGTATACGCTATTTTTTTTGTGATTTAAAAGTCTGGAGCCACTATCGTTTGTTTATTGCGTAAAAACCTAAAATTGAAATAAAAATAAAAATGTGACAACAGTCATAGAAGGTATGACGTATTTGTAATTCCTCGTAATATTTGCCGTAAAGGAAATTACAGTGTGAATACTGCAGCTGATATTATGGTTTTATCGGGATGTCAGTGTTTCCGGCCACCCTATTCATGGCTCATATTGCATCAACTATTTTTGTTACACACGCGATCACTGAATTTATGTAAATTAATTTGAATCGTAAACAACAATATTAAGCAAAATAACCACCGCAGTGTCGAAATATAAGATTTTGTGGAACGAAGGCCATTTCAGAACATTGTGTATCGGCTCAAACTGGTTTAAACCGCCTTGTTCCAGAAATAACTGACGTATTTGCGTACATCACTATGCGTCAGTTCTTCAAGATATATTATTCAATTGCAGGCAGCGTTGAATGAGAAAAATCACTCCTCGCCATGCCAACAATATTAATAGCTGCGTTCTGCTTTGATCAAGATTCCAAATATTTTTATCGTATTTTTGTATACCGTCCTTATTTCAAATTTTGTTTTTATTTTCAAGATTTGCATCTTAAATTTTTTTTTGTTTTTTATATTTTTCCATATTATTATTCTACGTGTTTTTTTCTTATTTTCATCAATGGGATAAACACGATGAAAAACTAAAAAAATACAGAATTGACGACGACTCTTAGATATTGCTATGTTTTCAATATTTTTAACATCCGATGTTGTGTCGGTTGATTTCTGAGACCATTGTGTATTATTGCTTTTCGACGAACAAATTGCCCCGGGACTTTATTAAATATAAATATTGAACCTGAAGTCGCTTGTGCAAGTAGAGTTGAATCAGGACTTGAATTACAATAAACGTTTGAGATTGTGTACTTGAAGCAACTCCTTATTATGACCGTTTCTCTTTTTGTTCGGTGAAAGCTTTGATCATTATAATTAGTTTTGAGTGATGGAATACACCCATTCAAACAAACATTAAATATCCTATGAACTAGCAGCACTGGATACATGCATTAAAATAATGGATACTTCCCCGACCTTTGACCCCCAAAAAACCCTCACGATACTTCACTGCTAATTTCTTATGCTCA
This sequence comes from Styela clava, assembly GCF_013122585.1. NCBI lineage: Eukaryota > Metazoa > Chordata > Ascidiacea > Stolidobranchia > Styelidae > Styela > Styela clava. Next base: position 6,782,578 of record NW_024102829.1, on the reverse strand, counting down.
GTTTGAGAGTGTCTTGCAGAATTGGCGCTTTATTTGGTCTACATGTTCAACCATGAGTACTGATAACTAATTTTAGCGTAGCTTATCCCAGCGTTTTCGGAAATCATTTTTTTATTTTCGCTAAACTAATGCTCCAAAGCAATGTTTACAATCACGCAGGGGTTCCCAAACTAGGGGTCGCGACCCCAAATTGGGTCGGAGTGATAAGTAGGTAGGGTCGCAAACAGGTCATGGGGTCGGTGGGGTCGCTGAGGTATAGTAGAGAATGTATGTACAAAACATCTAAGATTTGACAAACCATGTTAAATTTAGCAGTTTGTACCATGGCTCACTGTAAAACAGGCCCATAGACATGACCAAACTCAAACGTCCAGTGAAAGATGCTCTAAAGTTTCATGAAAAATATCTTTATATACCTGGGGTTGCACTGGACACTTGAAAGCTGTATTTGGAGTCGCCCTGAAAGAAGCTTGGGAACCCCTGACTGGCGGCTGAAAAAATTGCATTTGATTGGTATCATAACTCATCGATCTTTTCTAGATCGGTATGTTGATAGGTATTTGTCTGTTTGTCTGTCTGTTAGATACACGCGATATCTCACAAAGGCGAGGTTGAATCTGCTCCAAATTTTGCATGTGCATTCATCATAGCTCAGACCAGAAGCCTATTGATTTTGGATGAATCATTAGCGAGTTATTAATTAATTAGTGATGGGACACGCGATGTCACTATAGAGTCATGAATCGGAACCGCAGTTTCTATCGATAAGTCTTTTGTCTCCGACCGATATTCTCGTTGACTTATTGCTGATTGGTCTTTGCAACGGAAATAAACAAGAAAATCGCGGGGTCAACCATGAGTACTGATAACTAATTCTAGCGAGGCTTATCCCAGAGTTTTTGGGAATCATTTTTTTATTTTCGCTAAACTAATGCTCCAAAGCAAGGCCACTGTTGAAGTTGAAAAGTTGTATTTATTCGTCAAAATTAGCGGCCGACTCCACTTCTCTCCAGTGGCCGTTTCTATTTTTGGGTTAACATTTATCGTCTGTCAAGCTCCTTATGCCCGACTGCTCAGCTCCGATCATTATACAGCGTCAAATCGGCGTATTACTATAAAATCTTCGAAAAAATGACCAAAAATAGTTCTACGTCGTGTTTGTGGTCAAATTTAACGCATTAGATAATTTTTTATTCTTATTTTCGTCATACATTTAGCTAGCACATAGCTTAAAGTTCAAAAACCACTTTTTGGCTTCATTCTAGTCCTTATAATAGCTGACTTATTCGATTCGGTACAACAACACGACGAAAATTTCCCATACGGCTCCATTGTTTCGCGTTTCCCAAATATGGCACAAGATGGCGTCCATGAACTTGTTTACATTAGGCAAGTTGGTTGCCGGACGTTGTCCAGGTTCTTTCTCGACTGGTTACAAGTTTAAATCGGGTATGGGATTAGTTAGCAAGTTACGTACCCAGGTGATCAGCTACCTTCCCTGCGTGTGTACCTTTTTTATTTCTCGCAAATTTTGAATGGGATTTGTAAAAAGATTAGAAAAAGAACTTTACTTTGACATCTTAAAAGTATGTCCTATAATATATGACTTAGTACAAATGTCATAAGAAAGTCGTTCACTAGTCGGATTTCAAACTGAACCCTGGACAAAGCTGACTCGTAAACCGCGATCCCACCCACAACTTCATTTGCAAAATGTTTATTTCACCGCAAAATAGTTCAATAATTACAGCAAAAAGAAAAAATAAAGAAATTCAAGTAAAATTAATAGAAAATGTTCCCGATTAATGTTCACCAATGAAAACAAAAACAAGTATCATATTATGATTTACACTGTTTCTCCACGTATGTTACCATTTGAAGGAATTGGTTCAGCTGCCTTTCTATCCCTTTTACATAACACAATACAAGGAAAAAATTTTGTTTTCCAATCGACAAAACAGAATAAAACACAACACATATTGATCAAAATATTTCCAGACAAAAAATTTAAATCAACAGTAATGAAAATTCCGAGTGTTGCTATATCTGTAATAGCAGCAACAATGGCGGCTGCGATAGATCGCTTCATCAATCTTACAAGATGATCAGGAGGTCTTTGATTCTGATGCAAATACTTCAAGCTACGTTGGTGCTTAATCAAAGGAATCAGAAAAAGAGTCAGCAATCCAATCTGTATTTCAAGTTGAATTCCTAATAACAATTTCGGAATGGGATCGAAATATAGCAAGTTTAATAATATCTGAATTATTCCGACGACAATAGCAGATATTATTATGAGAAATCCCTGAAAATAACTAAATTTTTTCAAAAAGTTGGGCGACAGTTTTTTCGAAGTTTTCTCCGTGATGAACATTGTTTGACGAAACCACAATACCATGTAGATAGATGTTGTAAAGCAAATGTATAAAACGAACACGCTCGTACTTAGATTTGAAGAGATTCGAATGAGTGCATAATATAACCTTCTTTCATATATAGCATCTTTAGATATTATGTGTGTGCTGTTATGTATGCATACTTCGCTGCAGTGCGGCCTTTCTATCTCGACGATATTCCGTCCGATAGAACACATTATCGCTGCTATACCAAACAATTCTGCAAGAATGAGAGTGACATTCATAATGACTGGTAGGTTCGACGCCTTCAAGACGTCTCTCAAGATTCGGATCTTTCTTTTGTATAAGCCTTTCCTTATGAATATAACAATTTGGTGAACAGTGATGTAGACCATCAAAACAGCAAATATCAAATCCATGTAAAGTAAAGACATAGCAATTGTCATGATGTCAATGTGTACAGGAGTTCTAACCTTAGTGATATATATCTATAAAAATAGAAATATTATTACTCATTATGCTGGGGTGACCTTAGTTATTGCGACGCCCCATTCGAAATGAATTGCGCGGTGCCTACTCTGATAAGAGATGAAAATAATGACTGAAAATTGAGATTTAATAATGTAAATTAATTCGGCTTCACCTTTTTTCCAAATATAAAATTATGATTGCGGTGCTTGGAGAAGTCATTCAGTATATATATATATCATCAAAATATTAGAAGTTTATAATTCATATCAGGTAAATTCATCGATCTATTCATAAAATTAGCGCGGAGCCCATGGTAGTGCGAGGCCCACTGAAGTAGCATATGTTGCGGTGGGCCAAGGCCGGCCCTGATTGTAAATATAAAATAGTGATTTTCGGTCTCGAATACAAGCTTCTGACCCAATTGATTTATCACACCCAGAACCATGCTTATTCCCCATTGTAACGAACTTGTTTTTAAAAAGTGATTTTGCAGTGAGGCACAGACTCTCACGTTTTTTCAATACTATTTTGCTATATTTCTGCAATTCACTGATTTACTTTCAATCCTTACTCCAAACGAACTAATCGAGATAGATAAAATTGCGCGCTTGTATATATTGGATAACTTAACGAAGTAATTCTGTGAGATATCGTTGGATATCAGTGGAGCCTGTACCTGGCCTTGTTGGGCGAGAAAGGCCGAGTGAGCGTCGTCCTGAAAACATGCTATCCTCCCTTGCTTATTACATAAAGTAGAATTTAAACAACTGTCACCTAAAGCAACGCGACTACCTACCAAGTGGATCCATATGCGTATAATGTAAGAATGCTGCAACAGGAGTAAAGGTGACTATTCTGTCTGGTTCAAGAGTCTTCCTGAACACTAACACAAATGTATTTCTGTAACGTTTTGTCTGACCGAGGCTGCATGACATATTTGTTATTCCTCGGGATATTTTCTATAAAGAAAATTACTGTGTGTACACTGCAGCAAATTTTGTGGTTTATCAAGAGTAAGGTGTTCCTGGCAACGCTGTATTTACGCCTCCTACCGCATTAACTATTTTTGTTGCAAGCGCTTGATTACTCAACTCAATTGAAAAAACATACAAATTAAATTTAATCGAAAACAACAATAGTAAGCAAAGTAATTATCGCAATGTCAAGATTTTGTGGAACGAAGCCCATTGTGTATTACTTACTATTGGCCCAGTCATCCGGATATTTTCATCTCTACGTGCGTCAGCTCTTTAAAAACTATTATTTAACTGCATGCAGCTTTGGATAAGAAAAACACTCTTTGCCACTCGCTGCGTTCTGCTTTCATTAAGATATTGATATTTTTGTCTTATTTTTCAATACCAAACGCCGCAAAATTTGGCGAACAATTTGCTTTGGCGGTACAAATGAATTGGCAGAATTTGACACTGTTAGTTTTTGTAACATTTCTAATTTATTTCACACAGGTTATTTTATTTTTTTAATTCTATTTAAAGCAGTATGCCGTCACCTAAAAGTTACCTGTGAGGTAATACCAAACAAACACTGACTTCCTAAGCCTAAGGAAATGACGCTAGTCGCCGGGCTAATAAACTATTCTGTTACTAACGTACATATATCAACGTTCTGGCGCGTACACAATTATGATATAGATCACGAAAACCTCAGGCTTTAGAATTCAGTTCTGGGAAAACCGATCAAAGTCTATTGAGACATTCACACGTTAAGCGTGACTCAGTTGCAATACTTGAGAATACTCATATCCAGAAATTTACTTTATGTATTCCTCAAAAATGTAAAGATATCTGCATAATAATTAAACAGTATAACAGAGACAGGATACATGTTCAAGACCGTACCGGCCTAAGACACACATGTGCGACATACACCTCTAACAAATATAGATTAAGTTTAGGACTGCTGCGTTATAGTCATGCAACAGACATGAAATAACGAAAATATAAGCTACATATAAAATTCTAGTACAATACACTAGACCAGGGGTCACCAAACTACGCCCGCGGGCCGGATCCGACCCGCGGCGTCATTTTATCCGGCCCGCAATAACACGCAAAAATGGCTAAATTTCTAAAATCTCGGGAGATTTTCCCGAGCATCGTCTTCCTTGTTTATTTCGTAACATGGCCAATCAGCAAGATGCAAAAAAGTGACGTAATAATAGGCCTTTCCGCATCCGCTCAGACACTTTTGTCACTCTGACAGATTTCTAGTCGTGGTTTTAAACCATACTTCGTTTTTGCGACTTTGAATGCTATTCGTTAGTTTTCAATTGTGTTTCGGAAATTTAAATATGAATCAAATAAGTCAATCCTCATTTGCCTCCTTAGGAGTTGTAATTTTAATAGTAGTAATGAAAAATTAGTCTAGAAGTAGCTGTGATAAAATAGGCTAAAATTCTCTAAAAGTACCCAACGTTTTCAGCGAAAAATGCACTCGTGGCGCGTGCTTTCGACGAAACTGTTTACGTTTTTTGTGCTAAAATAAACGTCGAATGTGCATTTTGCGCTAACAGTACCGTAATCCCTTGCGTACTGCTCCAATTTCACAAGTCACACTAACTTCTGTACTGCTTAAATGCAGATAGATATTCATGTAGGTATGTTACAAAAAAAATAAAGTTCATCCGATTTGAATAAAAACTGCGCCAGGGGATAGATCTAAGTGAAAATATAAAACAATACCAAGTTTATAAAAAACTGTCAAGAAATAACGAATATATCGGAATTTTAGTTCCGCCCGACAGGCAAATTTTTTCTATAAGGATTGTATTACTTTTCTGATAAGAACTGTGATATATATGAAAAAAACTCATATCAATCACTAATCTTTAGATGTGCGTCACATCTATGGAATATTGGGACTATTTTAGGATTAAAAGCGTAATTTTTAAAGAGTTGATGCTGGGAAGTTTATGCGCTAATAAAAAAAAATTAAATACCAGATAATAGTTGTTTATTTTACCTAAATTATTTCAAAATTTCATGGAATTCCAAGCTACAGCAGGCAGTCCGCAGTCGTTTTTATGAGCGTTATTCTAACTCGGCGTAACGGAAGTAAGCAGACATTAAGCGTACATTTTTTGACGCGGAAAAGCGGATTTTGTAACATTCCTAATTCATGACAGCAACATTTTGATATCAGCTAAACTCAGGATAGTTAGAATAGATATAGAAATATTTTATATTTGTTTTCCTAGGATGTTCTCGATCTATATTCTGCTTTATAGATAGAATTTAATATTCAAGTCTTCAGAAATGTAGAATATATATTGTTGAATAAATTGAATGGATTTACCAACTTTTGTGAATTTATTTTATTGCATTGACAAAAATATTCATCCGGCCCGTTTCAACACAGTTTGAGTCATACCAGTCAAAACCGTTGCATCTGTAATTTGAACAGAACTAAGAAATTTTATCTGCGTTCCAAGCCGGGATTTTTTGTATTCTACCAGAGCGACGAAGTTGTGGGCTCACTTGCCCCCACTTTCTCGAAACCTTTCAATAAATAGTATCAACCAGAAGTACCAACAGACTCGGCGGTGTGGCGCATCATACTAAGCGTTAGCAATACGCTCGTCACCGTGCGGGGTTAATTATGTGGAAGAGGATTGCTGGACTCCTCGACGCGGTAGGGTGGTTCACGTAGCCGCTTGTCGGTTACGGCTTTCTCCACCATCGAGACCATGCATAAGAAAACAAATAACTGCTTAACTAATCACATATCCAACACAGACTGGTAAACGGACGAGAGGCCGTGGTTCGCCATATGATTGAGTCATCTTTCGACTTTCCTCTTCCCGGAATAAATATGTAAATCCTGAATCCACTCTTAAAGTAACGAAACATGAAACATTTGAAAGATACACAACGCCTTTTTTAAAGTTTTTTTCAAAAGTTTTGAAGAAGCGTCATTTTACAATTCAAGCATGATGCAATATGCTCGTTGGTCCAAACAAAATTTTTGAATTGTTGAGTTGTCAAGTTGAAGACGGGAATCTTTTAAATACATTGCAAACGTAGAATATTGTTTGGAACTTTTTGCTTACTCGCCCATATGGAACAAAATATCCATAAATATTTCGCATCCACTACGTTAGCAAGACTTAGAATTTCGATGACGTCATTTTTATCTACGTCACAACCTTTAGCAATTCCTAATAATTTCTGTAATATAGTGTGTTTATCCTTTTTTCTCGTCTTGTGAAGCCTTTTGCGTTTCTCCTTATAAGAACACCAGAACTTCTTTCAAATTTTTTGTAAGAAAGTCAGCACATATTTCAGTTGCTTTTTGAAGCTGCCAAATATGAGATATTTCCAACACTCCCAATACATTATCTATATCAAGTTTTAGTTCAGCATAATTCATGAAATTAATGCACTGTTTTACGCTATCCTCTGAAACACCGGTAATTTCAAAAAACCCTTTTTTAGACTCCGACATCTCGGAGTCAAATTTATTTCTGAAATATCTGGAATGAATTCGTAAAACCGAGCAATAAACTAGATATGTTCTCTTTCCAATTGTTACTTCATAATTACATTTACACCTCTTTTGTCATTTCAGTTAAAAAAATCAATGCTTCAAAATGTTTCCTTAAAGCCAGCTTCAATTGCTTAAGATTGAAATAGGTGAAATGGGTGTGTTTTGACTTTTATCCATTTAGAATGAAAAATCAAAATTCCATACAATTAACAAATAATCAAGAAAGCTGACAAGTGATCACTCAGAAGTGATGAATATGTAACAACATCTGCATAATAAATGAACATTATAACAGACACGGGTTACATATAGAAGACCTTGTTCGCCGAAGACAGGCGTGCAACATGTACACATTTTCAGTATATCAACAGCTTAGACACGCCGCGTTTTATTCGTTACTAATATACGATATAATAACGAAAATATACAAGTGAAAACTTAGCCCAATACACAAGACAAAGGTACGGTAGAATGCTCGAATCTCGTGGGGATAATTATGCGCGAAAGGATTGCTCGCCGTCGGAGGGTGGTTCACGTAACCACTGGTCGGTTGCGGCTTCATCCACCATCAATACCGTACATCTGACACAAAAACTGGCTAACTAATCCCATACCCGACTTGGACTGTTCGATAGACCGGAAGATAATTAAGCCGTCCTATCAACCTACCTCTCATCTGACATAAATATGGAAATCCTATCTTATCAGAGACCGCCAATACGTTATATAGTTATACACAAAATTTCTAGACCACATCTTAAAATTCAGGAATTTCCATGCTAAAAATTCGTCTTTAATAACATGCTTCTGTGCGTGGATTTCCTTAAAAGCGTTTGGTATTTGAAATTTCCACTGAATTTTATGTACAGACACAGCAATCACTAACAAAATACCCCGAGTCCGATTTTACATTTCCAAACGTGTTTTTACGACCAAATAGTTTGATGAGACGAAGGGATGGATCTTTGAATAGTTTGTTTTTAAAGCGGAGATCCACATACCTGCAAATATCGTAAAATATGACAAATAGTGCGACCGTATTCAAAACTACTTTTATTTGTTATATATTCAATAAAACTCAGGATTGTGAGAATCAAATCGATACCACGATTTTCAAATATTAAGGACTGAAGTTCGTCATGACGTTATGTTACAGCCGTGAGTTCTTATAATGTTTTTTAATTCAACTTACTATCCAGTCTACTATGGTGATTAGCGTATGTATCTGCCTGCAACTAAAATTACGTATTTCATGACATTCTAAAAATAATATTTATGACGTCATAAACCTTTTTAAGATTATTACGAACGACCTATTATGACGTCATAATATAAAATCGTTATACCTTTATTGTTAAAAAAGGGCTTTGCAAATAGCGTAGTCTAGGCCTAGGGTTTCATTGACCAAATCCGTACTTTACTAATGTACCAAATTTTTGAGACACGCTTTGATTGGAACATAATGCTTAGTTTCTCGTCGTTATTAGTCCGGCAGATGAGGGGCCTTTTTGGGCCCAACCTTGTTTTCAGACATAAAGTTTTTTTTATGGGTGATTATCCATCTTGGGGTTATTGCCCATCATTTCTACATGGGTGTGGAGTTTGCAGCCTTGAGCAATTTTTTTTACGGCTTGATATTTGTATTAGCGTTTTTCATCAAATCTGTGCACCATAATGGCGCACAACCTGAAACCTAACCTGTCACAATACTATGTTCAGGTTGTGCGCCATATTTTTGCACAAACTACGGAAGCACCAAATTTACTAGGAAATAAAAATCAATAACTTTTAGGTATTTTTTGAACCCAGCTTTGGGTCGCGACCCATATATATGGAAATACTGTTGAAACATACGCGTAAAATAAAGAGTACTATTTCAAAATACCCGCTTTTGTTGCAATTAACAATACAAGCCTGCTAATGCAGTCGGCAGTGGTTCAAGTGGATATACACCCGGTGGAAACAGTCAATTATTTGCTAGCAAGGATTGTTATGCAGCGGGATGATCACGACGATGCAGTGAAAGATAATGCTATCACGAGAACAAGAATGAGAAAATTGCTACATTTTATAGTATATCCCTGGGAAAGAATGTAGTTCATTCTTATGTTCCATGCCAATACTTTTCAAACTACCAAAGACTTTCAACACTTTCGCTCCTTCTCTTCTATAAAAATACATTGTTATTATATATTCTCATTTCCATCTGTTTGTTCGTGCTCCTAGATAACCGATCAGTGGCCTCCAAGGAGGCCGTGGTCCCCTTTTAGGAAACCCTGTCATAAACTATGAGAGGCTACCGTGCTTCTCTTGCCTATTGTCATGCTGTCCCTCGAATTCAGCTACAACAAAAAAAAATTCACGAAAACGGGTTTTAGATTTTATGATTTCATTATTATTCTCGACAATGAATGATATGTATACGGTGAATTAATTGTGGCTGTTGGGGATGTTTAAAAAAAAAGGTTGAATTGAAAAATGATTTGACGAAATGTCAAAGTTTGAGAGTAGTAGAGAAGTGGAAAAAATACTCCCATGTGTTCTTCATTTGATAACCACGCCACAGAACTTCTCCGATAAATATACGCAGCAATTGCGAGAGGCAGAAATGCCAAGATGGGATTTCATCGCATTGCAAACTAATATTAGCGATTCTCAGATATATTCGCGCATTCCCATCTGAACAGCGTGGAAAAGATTATACCTATCTACACACTTGAAAAACTATGTCAGATGAGCGTCATATTATTGATTATCAGTAAAGGAATAGTGCAATGGGAAAAGACATATAAGGCGTAACTTTCAGTAATATGCATCAAATAATCTTATTGTGGAATATATATTTAAAAACATTTCGTCACGCCAACCGCAGTCCGAAACTTTTTGTCTCTGGCTGAGATTAGATACCAATTGGCACTCATGTAAACTGGTAAGAGGCACGCGATGGAGCAGATAATATGAGTATCCCATCCCCCAGCTGTCATTTGAGTAGGTACTGCTGTTTTTATTGCAGATGATACTGATTTTTTTGTATTAAAGATTTACTGGCATCACCGATTTAAGGATGTCAAGTGATGGATATATTTAAACCTTTTGAAAACCAACACGCAGTATTACAAAACTTACTTCCAACACGCGGTTTGAATGAATGAAAAGCTGAAACTAGTATTCTTTAAAACAGCATACAAATTCTATGGAATGAAATCATACACAAAAGCTCGTCAAAAACCTATAGCTCAATAAACAAGTGGAATTTGATGCTTGTTCGCAAAAATGTGCGCGTTACTACGTACAACCGAAGCACGCAGGAAAATGTGTGTGATGTACTAGTGATCAAAATGTTTGACTCAACTATGTTGGCATAACAGGTGCACATCTCGGTTTCGCATACGCATACCTTCTATCTCCACAAGGATATCTTAATTTGGGCAAAGTCAATGATAAACCTGAAAGGTTCCGGTTCTTCCAAAAGAAAACACGTTACACATCGTTAGATACCAGTGGATGGTTTTATATGGCCTTGTTCGGAGTAAAAGACGAGGTCGAATATTCCAATCCATTTCAACTAACAAAAAATTTCCGAAGTCCCTAAGCTTTAAGCAGGAGAAGGAAATGCCCGCAGCAACACAAATGTAGTTTGACGAGCACAAAAGAAAGTGGCTAGATGCTGTCGATGGATCTTGGCTTATATTAGTGAAATAAACTACCATTTATTCTACTAAAATTGAATTTCTGACATTGTAAGGAGATGCAATGTTACTATGTATTCAAAACTAACCCATGTTGTTATGAAATAATTGTTTTTAACGAAAAGGTGCTCCCGAAGTATTCGTACCAAGATGGCGCACAACCTGAACATTGCATGTGTACCAGGTTGGGATTCAGGTTGTGCGTCATCTTGGTACGAATACTTGAAATCCATTTAAAAAAAATTGCTCAACATTATATACTCCACACCCACCTGGGTATCATTATTTATGTCATCTACATTATATCTAAACAATAAAAAAAACTTTATGTACCAAAACAATGTTAAAGCCCGATTCTGCCGGACTATATCTGATAAGCTCGATAACCAGCTTGTTCGTAAGGCTTTTATCCCTATTAAAACTGCGTCTATATATTTTTATTTCTCGTAATTTCGAATGCAATTTGCAAAAAAGAAAGAAAAATATTTTGATTTTGACTATGACATCTCAGACACCGTGTAGGTATCTGTTCTACAATATAATGCCTATTATGGTGTTATAACCAAGTTGTTGGCTCGTCGATTTGAAACTGAACCCTGAACGAAGCCTACCCGTAAACCCCGATCCTACTCACAACTTTATTTGCAACATGTTTTATTTGATCTCAAAATAGTTCAATATTTACAGCAAGTAGAACTTAATAAAAGTAACTTTAAGTAAAATTGATATAAAATGTTCCCGATTAATGTTCACCAATAAAAACAAAATAATAACAAAGATTATATTATGATTTACACTGTTTCCTCACGTATGTTATCATTTGGAGGAACTGGTTCAGCTGCCTCGCTATCTCTTTTACAAAAAACAATACAAGGAAAAAATTTTGTTTTCCAATCGGCAAAACAGAACAAAACACAACACATATTGATGAAAGTATTTACAGACAAAAAATTGAAATCAAAACCGGATGCAATTCCGAGTGTTGCTATGTCTGTAATAGAAGCAACAATGGCTGCTGCGATAGATCGCTTCATGAGTCTTACAAGGTGATCAGGTGGTCTTTGATTCTGATGCAAATACTTCAAGCTACGTTGGTGCTTAATTAAAGGAATCAGAAAAAGCGTCAACAATCCAATCTGTATTTCAAGTTGGATCCCCGATAACATTACCAGAATGTAGTCTAAATTCATCAAGTCTAATATCCCAATTATTCCGACGACAATAGCAGATATTATTATAAACAATACCTGAAAATAACTAAATTGTTTTAAACATTCGGGCGACAGTTTGTTCAATGTTTCCTCCGTGCTGAACATTGTTTGACGAAACCACAATACCATGTAGATAGATGTTGTGAAGCAAATGTATAAAACGAGTATGCTCTCATATAGATTTGAAGAGATTCGACTGAGTGTAGAAAAACATCTCTCATATATATCAAATTTGCAAATTTTTTCCGTGTCGTTAAATATGCACAAGTCTACGCAGTGCAGGAATTCTAACCAAACGATATTCTGTACGATACCACACATGATCGCTGCAATACCAAACAATCCTGCAAGAATGAGAGTGACATTCATTATGACTTGTAGGTTCGACGCCTTCAAAACGTCTCTCAAGCTTCGGATCTTTCTTTTGAATAAGCCTTTCCTTATGAATATATAAATTTGGTTTATAGTGATGTAGGCCATCGGAACAATCAATATCGAATTGATGCAAATAAAAGAAATTGTCCATTTAAAAGCTGTCATGACGCCAATGTGTGCAGCACTTTTAGATCTTAGTGATTAATCTATAAAAAGAAATATCTTTAGTAGTTATACTGTGAAAGGCCTGGCGCTAGTTCTTGCGGTGCCATATCTTAAATGAATTGCTCGTTGCCCTCTCTGACCAGAAACAGAAATATTGATTGTAAATTAAGATTTTATATTGAATTCCGACCCGCAAAACCACCTCCCTTGGGGCAGGCCATCGCACCGCACGTTGATGATTTTCGAATGACAGCTACAAAAATAATCCCTTCAATATATCGTTCCATACTATCTCACGCAAACACTTTGAATTTAATTAACAATATTAAATTGAACATTGGAATGTTTCCAAAAACCACCGATTCCCTGAGGTGCATACATTCAAATAAATATTTAATGCCTCAGGAACTAGCAGAACTAGATGTATGTACAATTCAAGCGTGATTGTAAACATTGCCTTGGAGCATTAGTCTGGTGTAAATACGCTCAAATTAGTTATCAGTAGCTGTAAGTTGCTCATGGCTCAAGTAAAATGAGTTTTTCTAGGGTCAAGGGTCGGGTAAACATCCATTTTGTACATCCATCAAGCTGCTAGTTCCTGAGGCATTGAAAATTTATCTGAATAAATGTATTCCATCACTCAAACTAATGATCAATTCAATCAAGGCTTTCGTCGACCAAAAAAAAAAAACAAGAATATCGGTCGGAGACCGAAGACTTATCGATCGAAACTGCGGTTTCGATTCATGACTCTATAGTGACACCGCGTGTCCTATCACCAATTAATTAATAACTCGCTAATTATACGACATAATATTGATCCAAAATCAATAGGCTTCTGGTCCGAGATATGATGAATGCACATGCAATTGGAGCAGATTCAACCACGTCCTCGTGAGATATCTCGTGCATCTAACAGACAGACAAATACCTATAAACATACTTACCGGTCTAAAGATCGAAAAGTAATAAGAACGGTCATAATAACGAATTGCTTCAAGTACACATTCTCAGACGTTTCATTGCACAGGTGGGGAACCTTTAAAAAGTCTATGACGTCATAATTTTATTTAGAATTTTATGAAATGCGAAATTTTTACTTCCATGCAGATACATACTCTAAGCATCCTAGTACAGAGGTGGGCAACCTTTTTCGGCTCGCGTGCAAAAATCGGCTAAATTTAACGACAAAATTATTCCGCATGCCGACCAAAATTAAAATCAATGCTTTGCCTCTTTGCAAGCAGAGGTACACAATAATAAACCGTTCAAACATGTACAGCTACTATTCGATAAAATATCAGTCTGACAAATAGATTTGATTACTTTTCTTCTTCTATATCAGTGAGATTTTTGTTGCTGTATTACGGCTGATAGAGATTTTACACTTGGCTTATATTTTGTAACTTTCAAAGAAGTACACGAACTACAGGTTTCATCTTTCAGGCTACTCCTGTTACGGGACTTAATAAGGAATAAGGTTCATAACTGAGAACAGAAATTCACAAGCATATGTAGATATAAACATGGAGAGTAATGCAGTTGCAAAGTTTCTCGTACTCCCTTCCCTAATCGCTTATAATTCTTCCAAAATAAATTTATATCATTAATTAGCAAGAAACTATAACCAACATAAGCTGTAAAACTACATAAATCAAGCAAAAATGAAGAAAAGGGTGGCACAGGCAACCTATATTACGTAAGATTGCTGGACTCGTCATAATATATATCTTTGTAGCCATATGCAATGAAAGGACAAAAGAGTTAAAATAAGTAACGGATTGTTAACAAACAATAATAAATAAACGAATACTTAGTTTCATCCGGTAATTGTTCTCGGAGTCTCGAAACTTTTTATCTGAAGAAGAATGAAATCCATTTCGAGGCCTAGACCACGTGCCAAATAAATGGGCTCGCGTGCGAACTTTTTAAAGATCCATCTCTTCGTCTCATGAAACTATTTGATCGTAAAAACGCATTTAGAAAGGTAAAATCGGACTCGGGGTATTTTGTTATGATTGCTCTGTCTGCACATAAAATTCAGTGGCAATTTCAGATACCAAACGTTTTTAAGGAAATCCATGTACAGATACATTTTTAACAAGAAGTTTTAGCATGGAAATTCCTGAATTTTGAGATAGTGATATAGACTAATAATTGCGTGTATTTATATAACGTATTGGCGATCTCTGATAGAATAGGATTTCTATAATTATCCCTGTAGATAGGAAAGTCGATAGGACGGTTTAATCATATGAGATTTGAGCATTCTACAGTACCTTTGTCTTGTGTATTGGGCTAAGTTTTCAATTGTATATTTTCTTTATTTCTATCGCGCAATAGTAACAAATAAAACGCGGCGTGACTAAGCTGTTGCTATAATGGGAAGGTGTACATGTTGAACGCATGTCTTCGACGAGCAAGGTCTTATATATAACCCATGTCTGTTATAATGTTCATTTATTATGCAAATGTTGTTACATATTCATCACTTCTGAGTGATCATTAGTCAGTTTTCTTAATTGTATGTGATTTCTATTTCTTCATTCTAAATGGATAAAAGTGTAAATGCACGCATTTCACCTATTTCAGACTTAAGCTAGGCCTTGAGGAATTGTTTTTGATTTTTCTAACTGACATGACAAAATCGTTGAAAAGAGGTGGATAGGATAGGATAGGATTTACATATTTATCCCGGGGGAGAGGAAAGCCGATAAGACGGCTTATCCATATGGCGAACCACGGCCTCTCGTCCGGTTACCATTCCAAGTCGGGTATGGGATTAGATTTTACTGTATTGTTTTGTTTTTCGGAAGCATGGACTTGGTGGTGGAGGAAGCCGTAACCGACCAGCGGTTACGTGAACCACCCAACGACGGCGAGGAGTCCAGCAATCCTCTCGCACATAACCATCCCTGCATGGGATTCGAACCTGCGAACCCACGCAGAGTAGTTAGAGGTGCGGTGGCGAGCGTATTCCTAACGCTTAGCCCGTTGAGCCACACCGCCGCGCATAGGTGAAAAATGTGATGTAAAATAACAATTGGAAAGAGAACATTTCTAGTTCATCGCTCATTCCAGATATTTCAGAGATAAATTTGACTCGGAGATGTTGGATCTAAGAAAGGGTTCTGTGAATTAACCAGTGTTTCAGAGGATAGCGTAAAACAGTGCTCTGACTTCATGTATTATGCTGAACTACAACTTGATATAGATAATGAATTGGGGAGTGTTGGAAATATCTCATATTTGGCCGGTTCAAAAAGCAACTGAAATATGTGCTGAAATTTGAAAGTTTCTTCTGGTATTCTTATAAGGATCTTCTTATAATTTATGATGTTGTTTTTTGGAAATTAACTGCCAAAAATTGGTTCATAACATGAATCTCCATACTTCAAATACGATATTCAGTTTGTTACTTGACTCCTTGCACCACCTCAATTGTTGATCAATACTGACACCATGCGTTCACCAAGTTCAAGTTAATTCATCGTTAGGTGTCAGCATACAGTGAATTGTTCATGTTTGGAAAAGCTTCGACGAGAGCGAAAGACTAATGACGATGACTACTGATTAATACAATCCTAATGTTCTTGCTCAAAATCTTGTGAAAAAAACATGTGTATGAATATTTGTGTACAGAGCAATTATTCTTGATTGACCCGATTTTTAGCTGTAATTTTGGGAACATCTAGACCCTAGGCTATTGGCGGAACCCTTGCATGTCGCGCAGTCGTATCTGAAAACCACTGCTTAAACCATTATGCCAGCATTTTTTAACCATAGAGAAATACTTCTTCGAGGAAGATTTTTGTTCTTTTAATAGAGGAAATTTCACTTTGTATATGCGTGTGTAGTATAACTAACATTCTTTACCTGTTTAGTGTCATTGCAGTAGCCTACATAATTATTCATATACACATTATAAAATACATTATACAATTTAAACAGTACAAAAGCCCGACTTCGAGCTGCGCGTATCACTAACTAATGATTGACGGCTGCGCAACAAATGAAAAATAATTTTTAGGCATAGTGACGTAACAAAATATACATGACCCTTGTTCAAAGTCCAGGATGTGTTCTTTATATTGGAATGGGATTTACATATTTTTCTTGAGAAAAAGAAAGCCGACGGGACGGCCTAATCATATAGCGAATCACACCCTCTCGTCCGGTTACCATTCCGCGTTAGGTATTGTATTAGTTAGCCAGTTATTTGTGTCCAAATGCATGGACTTGATGGTGGAGAAAGCCGCAACCGACCAGCGGTTACGTAAACCACCCTACGTCGGCGAGGAGTCCAGAAATCTTCTTGCCTATAGTCAACCCCGCATGCCATTCTAACCTGCAAAATCACACAGGGTGGGCAAAGTTAACGAAGTCCGTAAATTTTGTTGTTTTGTAGGTCTCTTCGTACATGTAGTCCTATTTAGTAAACGTTAAACCTAAATTTAACAATTTATATTGAATTGTATTCCAATGAGAATCCCATTGGATGGGATGGGACAAGCATAATTGCTATGGGATGGGAATGGGACAAAAAAATATGTCCCACGGACAAGCCTGCCTCACATTTTTTTAAAAGCTGCGCGGCCGCACGAGTAATACGTGACGCGAATACGCTTTGGTTTTTCTCGCCCTTCCCATGTGTGTAGCCTTATTATTACCACATGTATTC
The DNA here is from genome assembly GCF_013122585.1 of Styela clava. Taxonomy (NCBI): domain Eukaryota; kingdom Metazoa; phylum Chordata; class Ascidiacea; order Stolidobranchia; family Styelidae; genus Styela; species Styela clava. Next base: position 6,765,123 of record NW_024102829.1, on the reverse strand, counting down.
TCACTTTTGCACAACCTAATTCATTTTTGTTATAATTTAATGTTTCTCCCATTGCCAAAATTATTAAACGGTGTAATTGTCGGCACTGGCAAAAGAAATGAAAGAGGCAAACAACCCGTATTTCATTACAACATTTAATTATTATCGCTAAAAAACACTAAATAGGTTTAAAGTTGTTATAAACAATTTTCACGGATGAACGAATCTTTTCACGTTATGAATTTCGTGCAAGGCCCGAGCATAATTTGATGGTAAAGATGTAGCATTTACTATGTCGAAACGCTTATTTGACTTTTCAGACCGCAGAAACTATTCGAAAAATAACCGTTTCCGTGTTCGAGATTTGAAATAATCGCAATTCCACCACGCTTTCGTGAAGTAGTACAATTTACTAAATTTAATTAAGGTTTTATTATTAAGTTTCATTACATCAGTGTTTGCGCTACCGCGCTTTTCGCCTGATTGATGTCATGATTACAGATCGCAAGGATGAGCAAAATAAAATATTTTTATCGAATCGAACAATTCGAATCTTTTTTACGAATTGTCGAATATCAGATATTTTTAATACACATACAATGGGCATCCAGAATGCTAGGCATTCTGATGTTGGTGAGCTATTTCCACCCGTCCTCTCTTTTTTTACAAGGACTAACTCTTACGCAACGTTTGGTTTTATATTTCTGGGAGAAATATGCGTTCATATGGGCAACATATGTTAAAGACGGCTATTGAAGAGTGAATTCGGTATTTTATTCTGATTTTCATCTTTTACGCCGGTTTTGATCTTTCTCCTCACCGATTGTAAATTAACTATCCCAATTTTAAACTAACAATATTATCATTTCTGACGTCGGAATGCGGATATTTATAAAGACGATAGTTGACCTTCTTATGATTTTACTTTCCTTATTGTGTCTGTTTTATTTTCGTATTAAATGGTGAATAAAAACCCTGCAAAGTCATTGCGTGAATCCTGAATGTTATTTTGAGTTTAAATAATAATTCAATAAATCGGCAATACTGGCAATTCTACTAGTCAAATAATAATTCCTTGGTCAAATTTGGGGAATATTTCGCACAATAATTTGTTACTTTAGTTGACATTTTCAATTTTACAAAACGGTGTTGGCGCGCATTATGCAAAACTTAGAATTAAAACAATACCCAAATATCTGAAAAACGACTCCTCAAATTTGTCGTTTCTGTTTGTTAGCAAGAGCCGCGGGGTAATCCTTGTGGAATTCAAGGGATTGGAATTACTTGAAATTAATTCAAAAATGAAATCTTTTCGCGGCACACCAGAATCTTTTCGGGCACACTATTTGTGCCGCGGCACCCTGGTTGAGAACCACTGCGCTAGAAGATCGTTGCCGTCGGAGGGTGGTTCACATAACCCCTAGTCGGTTGCGACTTTCTCCACATTCAAGTCCATGCATCTGAAACAAAAACCGGCTAAATAATCCCATACCCGTCTTGGACTGTTCGAGAGACCGGATGTTGATTAAGCCGTCCTATCGAACTTCCTCTCATTCAACATAAATATGGAAATCCTATTTTATCAGAGTTCGCCAATACTTTATATACCTATCCGCAGTTACTGGACTACATCTCAAAATTCAGGAATTTCCATGCTAAAAAGCTTGTTTAACATGCTTCTGAACGTAGATTACCTTTAAAGCGTTCCGTACGTGAAATTGTCTCTCATCGTCTAAATCCGACCCTGGCCTAAAGTATTTACTCGAATTTAAATTCATACGGATATACGAAATTTTTGGGACACCCTATGATGGGAACATAATGCTTAGTTTCTCATCGTTATCTAATGAACTCGATAACCAGCATGTTCGTAAGATTTTCTTTCATATTAAAACTGCGTCTAAACATTTTTATTTCTCGTAATTTTGAAAGCAATTTGCAAAAAAATAAGAAAATTAACTTGAATTTGACCATAACATCTCAGACATCGCGTAGGTTCTACAATATGACGCTTATTATGGTGATATAACCAAGTTGTTAGCTCGTCGATTTCAAACTGAACCATCCACAAAGCCGACCTGTAAACCGCAATCCTACTCAAAACTTTGTTTGCAAAATGTTTCATTTGATCTCAAAATAGTTTAATAGTTACAGCAAGTAGAACTCAAAAAAGTGCTTCAAGTAAAATTAATAGAAATGTTCCCGATTAATGTCCACTAATAAAAACAAAATAATAACAGAGATTATATTATGATTTACACTGTTTCTTCACGTATGTTATCATTTGGAGGAACTGGTTCAGCTGCCTCGCTATCCCTTTTACATAAAACAATACAAGGAAAAAATTTTGTTCTCCAATCGGCAAAACAGAATAAAACACAACACATATTGATGAAGGTATTTATAGACGAAAAATACATTTCAAAACCGATTAAAAGTCCTATTGTCGCCGTATCTGTAATAGAAGCAAAAATGGCTGCTGCGATGGATCGCTTCATGAGTCTTACAAGGTGATCAGGAGGTCTTTGATTCTGATGCAAATACTTCAAGCTACGTTGGTGCCTAATTAAAGGAATCAGAAAAAGCGTCAGCAACCCAATCTGTATTTCAAGTTGGATCCCCAATAACAATATCATAATGTAGTAGTTAAAGGTCGAGTAATCAAATATCAAGACTTCTACTATCGGAATTATTCCGACGACAATAGCAGAAATTATTATAAACAATCCCTGAAAATAACACAAATTTTTCAAATGTTTGCACGACAGTTTCTTCAAAGTTTTCTCCGTGCTGAACATCGTTTGACGAAACCACAATACCATGTAGATAGATGTTGTAAAGCAAATGTAGAAAACGAATGAGCTCGTATCGAGGTGTGAAGCGATTCGACCGAATGTATGACATCTCTCACAATTATCACAGTGTATCCATTCTAACAAAATGATATAACGTGCGACACTACACATGATCGCTGCTATGCCAAACAATCCGGCTATAATGAGAGTGACATTCATAATGACTGGTAGGTTTGACGCCTTCAAAACGTCTCTCAAGCTTCGGATCTTTCTTCCGTATAAGCCTTTCCTTACGAATATAAAAATTTGGTGAATAGTGATATATACCATCAATGAAGCCATTATCAAATTGATGCAAAGAAAAGAAATAGTACTTTCAATAGTAATTGCCATGAGGTCAATGTGTTCAGAAGTTATAGACCTTAGTTATAAAATCTATAAAAATAGAAAGATCATTACTCCTTATACTATTGTGGTTTTAACTTGAAGCGCATGGCTAGATCACTGAGTATATATTTAATTAAAATTATACAGAGTTATAATTTATATTGCGAGGCCCACTGAGGTCACAAAGGCTGTGTCCTGAGGCCACAAGCATTACAAAATATTGCGTGTTTGGTCAACAACAGCTATAATGGTATAACACATTTTAGAAGAGCAATTGAATAAGCCGATTTCTAACATGAATATATGTTGAATAAATCCATATGTATTTACAAAGTCACGCATGCTTACTAACTCTAAATACTTTTACTAATTCATGAGTTGATGTATTTAATTAACGATGCTGTACAATACCCACAGCAGCTTATTATTATGGGGCGATCATCATTAGTTAAATAGGTAGGTTTGAGCTTCCTGCTAGTCGAGTTTGATCCATACATAATAAATTGAAATTGATTACATTTGACTGAACAATTTTTTAACATTGAACAAGTTTGCTCCGATTGACTGTTTCTCTAAGTATGCTGGATTTACTTAAGGAGCAAAATCGCTGTAGCGAAATATTCAATTTTTAAACGACGTCTATCCACGATTTTCGCTCAGAACAAGGCCCCATATAAGCATCCACTGATTCCTAGCGATAAGTAGATATGTAACGAGATACAATTTTAGGTAAAAATCTAATTCTTTCAGGTTTGGCAATAGCGACCCGATTTATTACACCCTGGGCGTGGTGGACACAGACTTTTAACCAGGGATGTCTGCGATGCCACAATGTGAAGTCGTTCGTCATATGATTAAGCCGTCTTATCGGCCTCCCCGGATGAATATGTAAATTCCAGTCTATGATATATATATCGTTTTATACACTCTCACACGCAAATACTTTGAATTCAATTAACAATATTCAATTAAACATTGCAATGTTTCCAATAACCACTGATTCACTGATATACTGATGTATTGCGCATATAGTTAGGTTAACCATCGTGGGTAGACTTGAGCCACTATCGTTTATTGTATAAAATATAAATGAAAAGCAAAATTTTGGCTGCTACGAGGCGACGTAATTGCGTAACGTCGCTGCGTGTCGAAACAATTAAAGAACGTCGTTGTTTACGTCAAGTTGGCGCAGCGGACATGTGACGAATTGGAGAACATTGAATTAAAATTGCTTATTGTAGTAGGTTAAATCTATTACAAATCAAAGTTTTTGTTATTGACTTTATCAAAAGCTTTTCAAAAAGTTTTCACACTTTTCAATTTTGCCGATTTTGTAGGATATTCGCGACATGTTATCTTCATTTAAGAATTATAATTAGTCTCCGAGATTGTTTTCAAACAATATAACACTTGTCTAAATATAATATAAGTTCGCGATATATGAGGTTTCAAAGTTGCATAGATATAGATCATACGGGATGCCGAAGCCGCTAAACCGACTTTCAGAGACAGAAGACGTTCTCGGGGAAGCCGGAATACCGGCCATTAGTGTTCAAAAAGTTTTAGGCAAAGCAGCTACCGCAATGTCAAAATATCAGATTTTGTGGAACGAAGGCCCTTTTAGGAGATTGCGTATTGGTCCAAACTGGTTTAAACCACCCCGTTCTAGAAATACCTGACGTATTCGCGGACATCGCTATTGGTGGTGTGTGGGTTCGCTAAAAACAGAATCCGTCCGAAAATATTTCTCTCATTCTTTGGAAAAATGATCAAAAAAAAATTCTGCTATTCCTCAGTGAAATATAAGTTTACAACATTCTGGATATTCTATTTGTACACACAATATTAAGTTTAAACTCTGTGTAACAAAGAAAATCAGGTGGAGCTTTTTCTCATACATTATATGCAATTCTTTTGTTGTAGTAATTTCTTCAAAGTCAAAAGGATTGAGAATATCATTTTTTACAAATAACAATTTCCATTCTTACGGTGAAACCTCTACTATACACAGTATGACACCAAATATTGTTCTCTCATACACATTATTACTATCAATAGACAATGAGTTCCACTTAGCATGACCAATAACACTTGCTGCAATATTAACACAATTTGAAAAATGTCCCTAACATAAATGATATTTCCTTTCATCCAATTGTCTACATGTTCTGGGTGAATAGACAATGGGATAACAGGATTTCCCCATAATATTTCATTCGCTAATTGTTTTTTAACAAATACACTTTTTCTTGAAAAATTCAAACTTTTAAAATGATTCACGACGGTTGTATAACATTTATGTGTTTTACTATTTTTAAAATTATGAATAGAAAGATGAAGCGATTCTAAATTTGATGTTACCAGTCGTTTATCATAATTATTTATAAATCTTCTTGCTCTGTAAGCCCATGGGGCTCTACTACCTTCCAGTAACCAAAATATCCATTTAATTCGAGTTTCCATATCAATAAAACCTAGGCCCCCATACTGTTTACTACAACAACATATTTTTTCTACTTACTAACTTATGTTTTCCACCCCAAATTAGTTTAGTTAAATTATTTAAAATATCCTTCGGGACACATTTCAATACAGATAGGTACCATACATACTTTTGATAACATAAAAGTCTTGGCTGTAATAATTTTACCAGTCATGCTCATATATTTTTGTTTCCAAATATTGATTGTATTACAAATTTATTTACTTCAACTCAACTTTCTTTTATACCATTCTCAGTATTTCCCATCCACGCACGAAGAATTTTATCATATGATACGGTAATCCCACATATTTCCAATATATGGTTTTACTTCAAAGGACCGCAATATTCGTGATTTTTTTTTATTGATCATTGTTCATGTGGCATTTAAACTGTCTTTAATATTTCATACAGTGAATCGTTGCATTATCTGCAAAACCTTTAACTTTTAAAGGGCAACCTTGACGTGAACCTCTTTCAATGCCAAATTTTTCTATCCGTTTGTAAGAATAACAACGTTAGTTTTGTCATGCAGTGTTTTTATCATATAGATAAAGTTTTTTCAAAAATTCAATCGTTCCATAAATCGTTCCACAGTTTTCACAAAAATAGTCTATCTATACTGTACTGTCATAAGCTTTTTGACAGTCAAAGGATAAGATTGCTAAATCTTTCCTATTGGAATTTGCATAAAATATATCGTCTTTTAATTAAACTGATTAAGTTTTCATGTGTAGGGAATTGGTTGGCTCTGTGAGTATATAATCGATTCCCGTGTTATTGAACACACGTTATCGAATGTAACCCCAATCTGGACTCCTTTAGAGGTCAATGTGTATTGTATTGAATGCCAAAGGTTCGTATATTGAAAGTTTCACAATCTAATCCAAATACAGATATATTGAAAATACATAATGCAGTCAACAACAGAATAATATTAAAAGCACAATATAATTCAGCCCTCTCGGCGTAACCGGAAAAAACGTCATCAAATTGGTCGCTTACAAAGAAGGCTATATAGAACTTTATCTAAGTGGCGAATCATAAAGTGACCTATTCCGGAGAATGCAACATACTATTAATATGGAGGGTTAAATAATATTATAATCCGTAGTTACAATCCACATTCGCTACACACACACCCCGTCCGACATTGAAAAAAATATCTTGCTAATTTTTAAATTTTGTAATCCGGCGGCCGAACGATGAACTTCTTAAAAAACGAGAAGAACTCAAATTAATAAAAGACATTGGTCAAGCGGGCGCACTTTTCAACTCAACCATATGCGCTATTTTACGTAGATACGCCACTGCTTGTTTGCCTCCATTTTACTATCAAACCTCGCTAAGTTATAAGCCTACTGTCAAATTACGGAACGTGCGACCTATGAAGGTTCTCTATCAGGTACCTTACTAAGTGCTATCAAACTCCTCCGTTATGAGATCATATACTTAATTAACACATCCAGCCGTTCAGGGCTTTCACCAAGTTTGATTGTTACACGAATACCGATTGTACGAATGTTTTAGAGAAAATCTAAGTCGGTTTACGAGAGAAATAACATACCAGAAAAAATTTATTTCGAGTGGTCTCTGTGTCGCTTCGAAATGCTTTTTATTGTGAAAATGAAGTTGTAAAGAAGTAAAACAAAATGGCGACGACACTTAAAGGAAGGGACACTAAGAAAGGCAAAATGGCTCTGATGTTTAAAGGAAGGGACTTAGAATCAAACAAAAATGGCTGTTCAGGTTGTGCGTCATCTTGGTACGAATACTTCCGGAGGGCCGAATAATGAGTGATCTGACAGATTTATACCAAGATGGCGCACAACCTGAACATAGTATGTGTACCAGGTTAGGGTTAGGCCATAATTTTAGGTATAAATTCTACGGGAGTCACTTGCCTATAGTCACCGAACTCGTCATAGAACTAAAATAAGGAAAACTGAAATAAAATTATGGCCAAAACCTAACCAATCTTCCGGTGCCCGCCATCTTGATGCACATACATACTTCTGGAGCGCCATAAAAAATAAAAAGTACATTCAAGCGTACGACATCTGTGACGATATGACTTTGATGAGATGTGCAGGAATCTGAGGTGTAACATTCATTTACAGGTCCAATAAAACTTACATCTGTGCGAAGCTACACGCGGTATTGTGAGTTGTTTAAACGTGTGAGTTTGTATATCTGCCATGAGTTATAGTTATTTTTGCCTAGTTAGTAGACTGGATGATAGGAAGGTTCCATGTTATATATACAACTCTTTCAGAGAACTTTCGTCGAACCCCTGGAACAGCTCCATCGAACTCCAGGGGTTCGATCGAACCCAGGTTGGGAAACACCGGCTTAGCGTAATGCGCCACAACGTCGAGCCTGCGGCATTGGCCCTATCACCCTTGACTGTGTAAAGGTTTTTTTTGTTAAAAGATTTCATTCGCACCCAACCATATATTTTAAAAGAACTCTAATATCATATTAAAATGCGAATAACGCTGTCTTGTTTCGCAAATTATAAAGTTGTAGAACTATAACACGCGTCGAGTGTGAATTTTTTTTGGCTTTTTATCCAGTTTTTCGAGAATCGCTCTCCTGTAACCTCTCCATCCACATGTAAGATGTACTGGAATATATTCAAGCACACTGTGTAATATATATTCTGAAGAGATCGGACCTCAGTATATTTGAAGTTTAGTATGTAAGGTATCCGGTTGTAGTCCTACGACTTCGTTGCGTCCCGAGACTGCGCTTCCTTTTGTGTCCGCTTCAAAGTCTCTATTGGAAGCGTTTTGTATCTGAAATTGCCACTGATTTTATGTGCATATACAGAAATCACTAACAAAATACCCCCAAGTCCGATTTTACTTTTTCAAACGCGTATTTACGACCAAATAGTTTGTTTTGAAGGGCGAGAATCACATACCTGCAAATATCGTAAAATATGACAAACAGTGAGAATGTATTTAAAATAACTTTTATTTGTTATATATTTGGTGAAACTCAGGATTGTGTGAATCGAATCGATACTACGATTTTCAAATATTAAATATTGAAGTTCGCCATGACGTTATGTTACAGTCTTGTGTTTTTATACTGTTTTTAAATTCAATTTACTATCAAATCTACTAGGGTGATCATTGTGTGTATGCCTGCTGTAACAAAAATTACGCATTTCACGTAATTTTAAAAATATATTATTACGTCATAATAGAAATCGTTCTCGTTAAAGAAGGACTTTGCAAATACGGTAGATAACGTAGTCTAGGAGGGTCTCTCATCGTCTAAATCCGGCTCTGGACTAAAGTATTCTCTTGAATTCAAATTAATGCAGATATACGAAATTTTTGGGACACCCTTTGATGGGAACATAGTGCTTAGTTTCTGATCGTTATCTGATGAACTCGATAATCAGCTTGTTCGTAAGATTTTCATCCGTATTAAAACTGCGTCTATACATTTTTATTTCTCGTAATTTTGAAAGCGATTTACAAAAAGTAGTAAAAATAACTTGAATTTGACTATGACATCTTAGACACCGTGTAGGTATCTGTTCTATAATATAATGCTTATTATGGTATTATAAACGAGTTGTTAGCTTGTCGATTTCAAACTGAACCCTGGACAAAGCCGAACCGTAAACTCGATCCTACTCACAACTTTGTTTGCAAAATGTTTCATTTGATTTCAAAATACCGGTAGTTCAATAGTTGCAGCAAGTGGAAATTTGAAAAAAATGTAACTCCAAGTAAAATTAATAGAAAATGTTCCTAATTAATGTCCACCGTTAAAAAAAAACAGAGATAATTTCAGTGGCGGCGCGTGGTCATTTTGACAACCGGGGCAAGCTACTGCGGGACCAAGTCACCCCCATCTACGGGGACAGGATGAGCGCTGTAAGTTCTCCCATCATTTTATGAGTATAAAAACGATTCCATCGGTAACAACCAATCGGCAAAAGCGACAATTTTTAACGATAAGAAAGTGTCTTTAAAACCGGTCCAAGTCAAGGGATTAATAAATATAGACATAGTTTATTTTGAAACCTCTTTCAAAAGGAAAGGCAATATTTACCCAGATAAATACAATGACATATTAACAGAAACTTCGGGAAAGCAGACAAAACCTAAAATAAGGTTTAAAACGTTACTATGAAGAAAGGGAAGTTAATGCAAAGATAAGGACATGCGTCGCTCACTCATAAATATATATGCTGCTAGACTTCTACTGCTTGAACATATATGCAACACGCCGCGGTTTCTTGGAAGCAAAATGCTCAATAACGCGCTGATTAAAGTCATGCATCCCAGAAATAACGTCTCTGTGAATGGATAAAACAGCCAAGGAATTTAATCTATCTTGCTTCATTGTGTTTCTGAGATACGTTTTAATACGCTTCAGCGTGCTGAATGTTCGCTCTGCGTCGGCGGAAGAAATAGGCGTCGTCAAAATGATGTCCAGAAATTTTGCAGACGCCGCAAAGGTAGTTACTAGAGTGTTATCTATGAGGAACCCATAGAGCGCGCAAGTTGATGTGATGTTCAAAAAAGTTTGATTGGTGTATATACATCGCAATTCATTTTCCAATTTACCCACGTTTATCATGGGGTAAAATTTGGAGACAGTAGCCAACAAATGGATGGGAAATTGACGTGCAAATTTTGAAAAATATTTGGGGTTCATCAAAGAGAACGCGGCAAGGTTTTCAGTGCGCAGACGATCGCCTATTTGATTCACCAGAATGTCACGGCATTCCTTTGCAGACAAAATCAAACGCCGCGTTTTTTGCCCGCGGCGTAAAGTAACACTCCATGTGTCGTCGTATTTTATTGTTTCCCGGATACGAGATACAGCATCGCAGAAGTCTGAAATACACGACTGCACAGACGCTCCATCCATTAGCCTTGACTGCAATGCGCCGTATAATACATCCACGTGATAGAATATTGTGGAGAAAAAAGCGAGAAAAAATGAAAAAACTCACCATCTTCTAGGAGTCTATAACACATTACACTTATTTCGATTTTAGAACAAGTTGACTTGCAGCAGCTTCAACTTATTGCTCTCCGGTTGTCCAATATTTTTTAAAACGAATTTTCAGTCTTTTTTTTATCGCTTTCCGATAATAAAGATGGAATTATGGTACCAATGGCCAAATCGGATGCCCTGTCATATACTCAATATAGGATAGGATTCCATATTTTTATCCGCGGGAGTGAGGAAAGCCGATAAGACGGCTTAATTAAGTGGCGTGGCGCGGCCTCTCGTCTGGTTACAAGTTTATGTGGGGTATGGGATTAGTTAGCCAGGGATTTTTTTTTCGATGCATTGACTTGATGATGGAGGAAGTAACTGACCAGCAGTTACCTGAACGAGCTGCCCTACGGCGTCGTTAAGTCCAACAATCCTCTCGCACATTTTTATCCCCCATGATACTCGAACCTGCGATTACAATAGAAGGGCTGTTCAGTAAAAGATGATTCTAAAATTCAAAATATTCTATATAGAAGCTCAAGAAGCATTAAGTTCACTCACTAAGCGCTATAACCAGTCTATTGGAGTGTCGCGTACGCCGAAGTTTTTGTTATCTAAGAGACTTCGGAACTGGAGTCCGAGCAGAATTCTTTTTAACTGGGAGATGAAGTTTATTTATTTGTCATCCTCGAGTCATTGTCGATTGTGTATACCTTTTTATTTCCCGTAATTTTTCCGACTTAGTACATAACAAAGTTGTTAGCTCGTCGATTACAAACTAAACCCTCGACGAATCCGACCCGTAAACTCCGATCCAACTCACAACTTTGTTTGCAAAATGTTTTATTTGATTCAAAATAGTTCAATAATTATAGCAACTAGAACTTGAAAAAATAACTCTAAGTTAAGTCAATAGAAAATGTTCCAGATGAATGTCCACCAATACAGCAAAACAAAAACAGGGATGATATTATGACTTACGCCGTTTCTTCACGTATGTTATCATTTGAGGGAACTGGTTCAGCTGCCTCGCTATCTCTTTTACATAACACAATACAAGGAAAAAATTTTGTTCTCCAATCGGCAAAACAAAAGAAAACACAACACATATTGATGAAGGTATTTACAGACAAAAAAATAGAAATAAAATCCGAATACAATTCCGAGTGTTGCTATATCTGTAATAGAAGCAACAATGGCTGCTGCGATCGATCGCTTTATTAATCCTACAAGATGATCAGGAGGTCTTTGATTCTGATGCAAATACTTCAAGCTACGTTGGTGCTTAATTAGTGGGATCAGAAAAAGAGTCAGCAATCCAATCTGTATTTCAAGTTGTATCGCTAAGAACAATATCAGAATGTAGTTTACACGTATCAAATGTAATATCCAAATTATTCCGACGACAATAGCAGATATTAATATGAAAAATCCCTGAAAATATCCAATTTTTTTCAAGCTTCCAGACGACAGTCTCTTCAAATTTCCTCCGTGCTGAACATCGTTTGACGAAACCACAATACCATGTAGATAGATGTTGTAAAGCAAATGTATGAAAAGAACTCGCTTTTACTGAGGTTTGGTTGGATTCGAATGAGTGTAAAATAACTTCTCTCACATAACTTCTTCTCATCACACGGTGACCGTACATTTGAACCCACGTACATTTGAACACATGTGTATCTCCACGGGTTCTATCTATATGCGGGTGCTAAAACCCATGGGTTAGGGTTAGTGTGGGTTCAACTATCCGAAAAACAAAAAAAATTCCATAGGTGCAATAGCATACAGGTGCAATTGCCATGGGTTCAAATGTACGTGGGTTCAAATGTAATGGAACCATATCACACAATATTCCCGTTGAATATTCCCGTTGCCGTTGAATATGCATACGTCGTCACAGTGCATTATTTCCAGCAGAACGATATAATTTCCGATACCACACATGATCTCTGCTATACCAAACAATCCTGCAAGAATGAGAGTGACATTCATAATGACTGGTGGATTCGACGCCTTCAAAACGTCTCTCAAGCTTCGGATCTTTCTTTTGTATAAGCCTTTGACCGTAACTGGTCGTATCGTTACCTCCCAGTCATACCGAAAACTTTTGTTTCACTTATTTTGTTATTATTATATTTTATATTATGTGTTTTCTGGTTGACGAAATAATAAATTCTCTCTCTCTCTCTTTCCGTATGAATATAACAATTTGGTGAATAGTGATGTAGACCATCAATGGAGCCAATATCGAATCAATGCAGAGAAAAGGAATCGGCGATTTAAGTGCAACTGCCATCAGGTTAATGTGTTCCGTAGTTCAGGACCTTGGCGATTGAATCTATAAAAAATAATATTATTACTTATTATACTGGGGTGGCCTTAGTTATTTCGACGCCCTATCCGAAATGAATCGCGCGGCGCCTACTCTGATGAGAGATGAAAATATTGACTGAAAATTAGGATTTAACAATGTAAATTAATTCGTCTTTACATTTTATCCAAATACAAAATTATGATTAAGGTAACTTGGAGCGTGACGGTCACTAAGTATATCGCCAGGCTAATAACCGAATTGCGTAAGACATTTTTGGCGGTTTTGAGTTTTTTTATGAAATAGTTATTTATGCAATGCTGCTTATGTACACTACACTACATCATAGAAACGTGCGCCCTTGTGATATTCACTATCTGAGTCCAATTGACATTGGTTAGCTTTTATTTAAGAGTACATTGCTGTTATATTTAATATGAATGGAATGTCCTCTTTTCGGTGGGTGTGCAGAGCGTGTTATATTGATGAAGTATATTATTTCAAACATAAAAAATAATGTTATTGAAACAGATAAAATATTTTGGGGATTAGACATCGCAGATACTGAGAATTGCATACGTATTTCGAATGGTTGGTTTTCATGACTGGTGGATATATAGTCAAATTGCAAAATTGCGTATGTCCCCAAGTCATATCCACATTTCTGCGTAAGTCACAGTGCGCCATTATGACGTCATATAACTGCGTCATAAAAATTAATTTAAATCCGGCTAAGACTAAAAATTTGAACCATGGAAAATTATTGACTCTCAATGACCTAACAATATCATTAGGAAGTTTTTCACGTTTTTCTCAAAACTTCTAAAAATGACTTACACAGTTTGGTTATTAGCGTGACAATATATATCATCAAAGTATAGAAGTTTGGGCCAATGCCGGCCCTGGGTGTACATATAAAATTGTGAAGCTTCTGGCCCACTTTCAAACAACCCATATATATCTTCCACTTTTACAGAAAAAAAGGAAGATTATATCGATCTTACCTGTGATGGTGTTACAATAAAAAAATTTAATTCTGAAAATTCGGTTTCCTGTAGATAAAGATTATTTTTCTTGGTTCAAGAAGCGTTGCGGACTCCTATCCCCTTTGCGATTTCGTTTTTATATAAAGCAGACTTTTCTACCAAGGCCCGTTAAATATGATTTCACTGACTGTCGTTATGTTTTGTTTGTTCTATTATATGAAACTCATTGCAAAAAAAGTCTTTTATTGAAAAGTATCAATACGTATTTTTCACGGGTAGTCGTAACTTGAGCATATTTTTGGAGGGCGTCACAATACAATGAAGTTCGAGAACCACTGAGTCCTAGTCGATAGACTCGATAGCAAGAAATTTCTACTCAGGAATTTTACACTATACTTTTTAAATAGTTAATTAATAATCTATATGTAGCAGTTATTTTAAATGAAGACGTGCTATTTATAAATAATGGAAATCGGTATTCATATTTTGTATAATAAAAATTCTCGTTATTCTCTACATTCCCCCAAAATAAGCCCTGGTGTTATTTTCGAAATAAAATTGAAGACACTGTCTTATTTACACAGTATGATGATGTGTTCATTAGAAATCGTGAAATTTTTGTTTCACATTATTTTTAATAATTGTATTTCGAATCAAGAGTCTGGAAAAGTACAATAGATATAGTACTTTGTGTAAAACTAGTGCTCTCTTTGCGGCCCCTAAAATTCGTTTCGCGGCCCCTAGTTTGGGAAGCCCTGGGCTAGACAACTTCATTCCCTAAACTAGAGCCTATTATTGCCAAGTTATAGTCCAGATTGTAATAAGTATTTGAAGGCACTAACTGACTAACGCAATGTAAAATTTGCTACGGTACACCACGCCTGTGCTGGGGTCTCGTGCAGCTCCGTACCTAACGTACCGTAACTTACAGCACAGGGGTCTCATGTAGTTTCGTACCTAGCATACTTCTAGTGAGCGTAGCATGACAATTTTTTCACGTATCAATCTTAACCCCCACCTGACTACACCATCTAGAAAAAATTGCGTCATTACGACGTCACAGTGACGTAATAGAGCCCTTCAAACTATACGAACTGCCATTCTAAGACGCGCAAATGAGCACCCGAATCCGAACAGTTATTTTTCTCGTCGCAACGATTCCGATAGGAGAGAGCTCAATAACGTCACTCAGTTCTTTATCGTCGGCGCCAATGCCATTTCGGGAGATCGTACGTATATTTGGCAAGCTCTATGCCGTGATTGTGATGTCGTAGTGATTTAATTTTTGGATGGCGTACCGTAGTCATATGGGGGTTAGGATTGACATATCAAAAAATTGTTATGCTACGCCCACTAGAAGTACGGTATTGGTACTCGTAAAGCAGTACTTACAGTTTCAGAGTTTGGTGTTATTTAATCAGATACCGGTACCGGTACGACATTCATTTTACACTGCCACATCGCATTTTTGTTTAGACTTACTAAAACAGTTACGGTACCGTACCTACGGCGTTTACTAAGCAAGACCCTAAGATTGTGCAGTTAATACCGTATAATTTTAAAAAGTACGGTAGGCTGACGGTACGGTACCGTACCGTATGCTAGAGTGAGTTTGAATATATTACGGTGTATCATAAATCCAGAAATCAGCAAATGGTACCTCTCAAATGTATGTATTGGTACTGTAGTCACAATGCGAGACAAAGTTATTCCGATCCCTGAAAGGCTATGGCTGTTTGGGAGAGGGGAATCTTTTATTCAGATGTTGATAACAAATACCGTACCAACAAAATCTGGGTCTCATGTAGTTTCGTACCTAACGTACTTCTGGTAAGCGTAGCATAACAATTTTTTTACGTGTCAATCCTAACCCCCACCCGACCACACCATTCAAAAATTACGTCACTACGACGTCACAGTGACATAATAGAGCCCTTCAAATGATGCGAACTGTCATCCAAGACGCGCAGACGAGAACCCGAAATCGAACAGCCATTTCTCTCGTTTTCTCGTCGCAACGATCCCGATAGGAGAGAGATCGCTGACGTTAGACAGTTCTTTATCGTCGGAGCCGATGCCATTTCGGGCGATCGTTCGAGTATTTGGCAAGCTCTATGACGTGATTGTGATGTCGTAGTGACGTAATTTTTGGATGGCGTAGTCAGGTGAGGGTTAGGATTGGCGTGTCAAAATTTTTTCATGCTACGCCTACTAGAAGTACGTTAGGTACAAAACTACACGAGACCCCAAAATCTTTGTTTGTCGATTACCGGTACGTGCCAATTCAGCAATTTGTTTTCTAAGAGACCATGGTTTTCTGAAATATGATTAAGCTGTGTTATTGACTTTTGCCTCATAAATCAGTAAATAGCAAAATATGGAAATCTTTCTTATAATTTGCACATAGGACTTCAAGTATACTTTTTTATATGACTATTATTATGGCTTTTGCTCCGAAGAAGGTGCTGTACATTGTTTATACTAATTATACATACCCCAAAGTACAGAAGTACCAGTAAGTTTAATGAGCTGGTGTTTCGTGGTTCACTCAATGTGATAAAGGATGTGATAAATTGGATAGGTACCGTATAGCCTACTATAGATACTACTGTACTATGATCTGTTGAAAAATTGTAATTTCTCATATAATCCGTGCCCTAAAAAGTACAGAAGTATGATGAAGTCTTTTGATTTGTTCCTCAACTATCTGACTATAGTAGGCTGTGTAGCTTCCTCCAACTGCTACTTTTACTAAGTTTTTTTAGGCATTGATAGATATCACTGTATTTACAGAGCATAATGTTTTGATTTGCTCGGCGATGTGATGCATCGTGCAAAGCATTCGGAATATTCTCCCCACCGCACCCCTGTTTACCCTTTCGGGTTCACAGATACAAATCTCAGCAGCTATAGTTATGTGCGAGAGGATTGCTGGACTCCCTTGCTGTTGTAGGGTGGTTACGGCAATAAAGTCCATGCTTCTGAAAACCGATAACTTGTTAACTAATCCTGTAATCCCATATGGACAAGGGAACATGGTTCGCCATATGATTAAGTTATGTTATCAGCTTCCCTTTTTGCCGACATAAAAATTAAATCCTATTTTATTAAATACTGGGTAACTGTGTATCCTCATTTTTAATTCAATTCACTGCTTTTATGAAATTATTTCAGTGTTAGCTGTCTATATTTAAGAAAATTACTTCTATGGCAAGCTTTAGATTATATATAAATTTCGGATAATAGGAAATACAAACTGATAGTCAGTAAAATTTCTTTTTTACCTGGATTGGATTAAAAGTAAAGGTCACCATCTTGGGTGACCTTGGGACTCTGAACCCTAAGGATATAACGTTGTCTGGGATTTACTAAAAAATGAACCCTTTGCCAGCAGCTGACATATCGAGGAAAAATCCTCAGGATGATTTTGATTTAATTCAAAGAGTTGGAAGTGGGACATATGGGGATGTATACAAGGTATTGTTTTTTTCACAAATAATAAAGTAACTGTTAAACAGGGATTTAGAGTAGGGGTGTGAAACTTTTAATACAGGACAACCAGATACAAATACAGTACGGCACACTATACAAATCGGGTGACATTGTCCCATTTCAGAAAAACCCATTTTACAGATGATCAGACACCCCTCCTTTGGTAGACGTCTGTACATTGTTGTCCCTCAATATCGGTAATAATAAAGTATAATGAACTTGCGTAAAATACTACAAAAAAGCGCAATCTAGTAACGTCATCATTGAATTCCTTGGGAAAAAATAATTCGATTTACCAAAAGAAAAATTTTTTTATCGAAGCATTCGAGAGTTTTTGGCAAAAAACAGCAATTTTGGTCATGTGACGGCCGCGATTAATTTAGATTATTATTGAGACAAGCATGCCGCGATATGAAGCATCTGACGTGGTCCCAGAGCCCCCTCGTTTGCGAGACACAGAGTGTTTGTTTTATTGAGCCAAATGGAGGGAAATTCTTGGAATTTGGATAGTGTGCTGTACTGAAATACCTGAGTGAAACCACAAGCCGCACCTTTATATAACATATGCTTCCCAGTCGTTTAGAACCAAACTTTTGGTTATTGATTTTGTGACATGCACAAGCTCTGGTATACCCTTGCACTGCAAATGAATTGGAATTACTCGCCCGTTAGTTTAATAAAAACTTTCGTTTCGTTAGCAATATACCATTTAAAATTGGCACATCTTTGCATGCCTCACAATTTTCTTTGTGTGCCGCAGTTTGCACACCTCTGATATAGAGTCCTATAAAATTCACACCTAACTTAGGGTTGATAAAAACTATGATTCCAACTCATCATTTAAGGATAATTTGACTCCAGTTGTGAATTTGAGCAAATCAAATCTCAAAACCTCCTTTATTGACTGTTGATAACATTCAGTCAACATATTAGAACTTTGTGATTGTCTGTCGAAATTTTCACTCGATTCATCACCATAAACAGTCCTAAATTTGAATTTTCGACTTTGGATCCCGTTTCCAGGGAGTTTGAAAATATGATTTCACAGCTCTGCTTACTTTTGATTACCGTAAAATTCGTGTGTGAGATTTGACTTACGGTGTTTGCTTGAAAAATATTTTCCTGATTTTCATCCATCGCAAATAGAAATTATTTACCCCAACGTCCCTTGAAGTGAATTTCAAAACATCTTGTATTCAAGAGATTTTCAATGTAAAATTATAGCTTTTAAATTTTTTCAGCAGCTTCATTGTATTTTCAATGAAGCAGAATTTGACATATTGTTTCTTTTGAGAGAGCCTTTTATTTATTTTGTTTCAGACATGAAATCACCCATACTTTGAACAAAAAGTAAAAATGTCTAATATTATTAAAATTGGTTGCTTGAGTGTTAGTTACCTAGAAATCTATGGTCAGGATGGCTTTAATATGGCTAGATTGCATCAGAATGAGAATAGAACATGAGTGCTGATGAATGCTGCTATGTTTCACAATGTTTCTTGTAATCTAATGATGGTGATCTTTCCTGCCTGAGGTCGTATTTGCGTCACGCCACAACACATTCTGAACAAGAATGCAGATACAATCGAAAGTGAAATATATTGTTCAGCTCAATAAACAAAGCCATATAACAAGCAAGCTAATGAGTCAGTCTGCAAGATATTTCTACCTTTGATATATACAAATTTCATAGCAACTATTTTGAAGTCTCCAAATCTTTTTTGAATTCCCTACTTAAAACTCTGTAATAGCATAATAAAGTTATTAGCGATTTCATTTATGAGTAACATCACTGATATTAGGACTATAAAACTCTCTTAAGACTATATTATCAATGTGATTGTTTCTGTGTCTATGGAATGATGGGGAAGTCAATAAGTTCAGTTTCTGACTTCATGTATTTCACGGTGACCGTACATTTGAACCCACATACATTTGCACCCGTATATCCGCGAGTTCAATTTATATGAGGGTGCTAAAATCCACGGGTTGGGTTAGTATGGGTTCAAATATCTGTAAAAAAAAAATTTCTATAGACGCAATAGTATGCTGGTGCAATTGTCGTGGGTCCAAATGTACGTGGGTTCAAATGTAATGGAACCTTTTTTCACCTTTTCATGTATTATCAACACCCTGTGGTATTTGAATGATAGTTTCTTTCATTTTGCCATACGTTCTGAATCTAGTGCAAAATGTGTTGGATTATTTTGCCCAAAGCAAGTTATAAACAGTGAAACATGAGAATAAGTTTGGCAAGCTTGGCATAATGATAAGAAATCTGTATTTGTAAAAGATTCTGAATAACAAAACTACATAAGATTAAAACTTTATATTTTCCATTGGATAAGTAGCAATGTTTATTTCTTGAATGATATAACCATTATTGAACCGATTTCAACAGGCTCGCCACAATGCTACGAGTGAACTTGCAGCCATCAAAGTCATCAAACTTGAACCAGGTAATAATTTTTTATGTTCTAGTTTTCATTTAGCTTGGCCTGTTACACGAAACCTATAAGGCCTGTTTGTTCTTGCTTCAACATGACCTACCCACAGGCTCATACTAAATTCCATATTTTTGCTGAGATGCTGACACTTGTGAAGTAATATATGGATACTAAAATGAAGTAAAGGTAGACTAATATTCATTTTGTATAGATATGAGAGTATATTTGAAATTTTTTATTTATAATGACTTACGGAAGTTCATGAAGATGCAAGCAAAATGAGTAATTCAATGACAGAAACAGTAGTGGTGTCATGTCATGCCAGTGTGAGGGCAATTCCAGTCATCAAAACAAATGATCTAATTTTATATATCTGGAAGGCATTTTATGTATTTGAGATTTACCATCATCGATTGTGAATGAGTAAGGGCTATTCCGAGTGACTCTACAGGACAATTCCAGAAATTTTGCATGTTGTTAGATGCAATATATTTTTACATTTCCAGCTACACGTTCTGTATTGTTGTCCAATCAGTTGCTTTATGGGGTTTGAACAAAACTGCATGAAAGTTACACAAAAGACTTACTTAGTGGATATAAAATTTGGTTTAAAATATAGCGTGACCTTACGGGACAGCAAATCCACCATGCATTAACATTTCATTGTGTTGTGTTGTAAAATTTCGTGCTGGTACAGCGGGAGCCCTCAATATTTTTTGGTGAAGTAACTGAAGGACCCCTCTATGTGCCACTCAAGTTACCCAATGTAACACTGTAAATCCATGACGATAATGTGCACATTGTACGTGACTCTACAGGACGTGACACTACTGGACATTTTTCCTCTTCGGAACAGCGGTCTCTATCACCTCTCAAAATTCTAATTGTTACATAGGTACAGACATGTCCTACAGCATTGCAAACACTAATCTTCATTACCTTGAGTCCAGTTCATCTTTTTGAAATAAAATAACTGTACCAAACAATCAAACACTTTTTGTTCAGTTCATCACAAAAAAATGTCAAATTATATCAAAATTTCTACATTTCAGGCCATTTTGTGTAAACCATCAAAAACGAGGGTGAAATTTTAACTTTTCCCATGAAATGAATGCAGTTCAATAAAATTCAAGTGCCTTTTGATATAAAAAATACAAAACAATTACTTTTACTGCCCTTTTTAAAAAATTATCAAATTCAACTTTTGCTGGGAATGGCCCATAACATGTTAATTTAACTGCTACAAAATCAACAGCAAAGCATTCCAAGAGAATGATTAAAGGTATCACATTACGTCACGACATTCGTGTTAGCGATAGTTGTAGCTCATACATTATTACTCGCTATCCATTTCAAGCAAGCAAACTAGACGATATCTTTGAAATGTTGGTATTTATAGCCTTGCGTGTATTCCTATAGCCAGTGAAGCTTGAAATTGTGGTGGGACTCTCGTTACTCTACCTTCAATGATACTAAAGTTAGCTTGTAGCAAAACATTGGAAGTTTGTTATTCAAACTGGTTTACAATCGGGAATAGCTATAATCGAAGGATTTACAATTTTGAAATATTATTTTTGAATATGAATATTTGATTTTGAATATATTTTTGAATATGTCGCACATCTGTGTCTGAGGCCGGTAAGGTCTTGAACATGTATCCCGTCTCCTTTATACCGTTTAACTATTATGCAGATACTGTTACATTTTTGAGGCAAATAAACATACATACACGAAACAGCATACATTTTAAATTGGTTATTGTTAAATTAAACAGATTCTTTTATATTCATAAAAATAAAATATACCGGTAGTAATGCACAGTTGACAGTATACACCTCTGCTTCTATGTTAATGTACATACAACTAACATACATATGTACTTTAGTTGGGATAAATATATTTTATGGTGTTCTATTTTTCACATTGTCAAAACCAATAAGTACAACCAATCCAAATTGGTGCCTGCCTATAATACATACAAATTTCAGGTCTTAATTTTTAAAAAAATTTGAATTTCCTGTGTAAAACCCCTGTATTTTGGATCAGACAGCTCAATACAGTGATTTACTATCTTATTCATGGTAACATCACTGATATTGAGACTTTCATCTGACATATTATCAATGTAAAATGCTGGCAGACATCCAAATCGTTATTAAAATCCCTTTCAGAGATTTTATCAGATCATATTACAGGCTGTAAAACCTGTTTTATCATACTAGGGTCTTAACATGTTTTATTGAGTTGAAAATACAAGATGGTAAATGTTAGTGCGCTTTGTTTATATTGGATTACCACACTTTATGACAGATGACTCATTTGCCTACGTTTATGATGTCACACTCGACTCATTCTCCTATACAATTGGAAGGTGATCTGACAAGCCAAATTAACTTTATATGGGACAGAAACTAAAGTAATATCTATTTACCAGTATGTTTGAAAGCAAGTAGGCAATGCCATATACTATTATGAAAGGCTTTCCAAGAATTCCAATTCCGTTAATATGCATAAAAATGAAAGGTTAGGGTTAGGCCCTAATTTTGTTCCAATTTTCCCTATTTTAGTTCTACTTTCCCTATTTTAGTTCTATTACGAGTTCGGGGACTGTCTGTGTTAGTCAAGTGAATATACCCCCTGCCCATACCATAGGTTTCAGTCCCTTTACACAACTTGATGTGAAGTAGGTGGACAAAATTAGTTTCCTCCATAGGTTCACACATTTCTGGAACATCGGAAAATGTTGGTCATATCACACTAATAAATTTTAACAGAATGATATATAAACATAAGATAGATATATGCGTTCAAAAATATGAAACAGTTTCTGTAAAACTTTTTTGATTGACAAAGCTACACAATATACTATGAGAAAAGAAGAATTCTCCAAAAAGTTACTGGCTGAGATTCTAAATAAAATGCTCACAATTCTCAGATTGTAAAGTTCACAATTTCCGTTCCCAATATTGAGTTCAAACTTCAAATGTCAAACATTTTGTTCAAATTCAATAGGCTGCCTCTGGATTAATCTTTATGGAATTATTGCATTATCACATTAGGTTTAAAATTTGTATAATATCGCTATTTCATTTGCATAATTTTTATTTCTTTTTATGGTATTCAATTCATTAATGTCTAATTATCCACAATAATCATATATCTATCGTTTTTTCTAGGTGATGACTTTGCTATCATTCAGCAAGAAATTATCATGATGAAAGATTGTAAACATCCGAATATTGTTGCCTATTTTGGAAGCTATCTAAGGTAATCAATTCTATTTAATAATGTTTCATTGTGAAGACTGGATTGCTTGAAATCCTTTGCTTTGGTATATCTGATTTCTAATGCACATTAGTGTCCAAATTTTAATTTCAGAATGCGAATGTTGCTATAGATAAAGCTAGCGTTTAATTGAACATTTCACTATTTTTTAATATTTGTCTCAATTTTACTTGAACGTATGGGAAAAGTGAGAAATGATTTTATGCTTCAAATTTCAGTGTTACTGTTATTTGACAAGTAGCAAGCACATAACTACCTGTGGCTGTAATACAAGCGAACTAGCCGCATGCTTATGTTATGTATTTGTTATGAATTACGGTAGTTATTTCACCCTATATCTGAATACAACCATTCTATGAATATCGTTGTCTCTATAGTTGTAATAATGTTGGAAATTGTATTCAACATGCTTAGTTAATTACCATAATTAATTCTAATGAAAAATGATTTTGTTGTGGATTATCTGTTTAAGCATTTCCTTCCTAATTTCTATAAACCTAATGGGGTATAATATGGGCGTGGGGTATATTCTCTTGACTAACACAGACAGTTCCCAAGCTCAAAATAGAACTAAAATAAGGAAAATCGGAATAGAACTATGGCCTAACTCTAATCTGGAATACACACTACGGGAGTACCTCAAATTCTGTGAAGCACTACATACAGTGTTTGATCCTGTCTTTCAATCAGCACAAACCAGTGGTTTTCGAAATCCAATGATCCATATCCCCCTTCCAACACTCTGTAGTAGGCTTTTGGGTTCAGCCTTTGCTTATGGGCCTAGAGAACTCTTTAGTCCCATATCCAACGGCCTAGGTTGAGAACTCTGGTGTAAATCATGCATAATTTGCTGAAAAAAATATCTCAAGGTTATAAAAGAATATTTTAGAATTTTAGCAAAACCTTATTTACTTCTTTCAGGCGAGATAAATTATGGATTGCAATGGAATATTGTGGAGGTGGTTCAATGCAAGACATTTATCATGGTAAATATTATTTTTGTAATTCATAATGCCCTGGTATTGATGTTATAATATTATGGTATTTGAGAAAAGTCTGTATATTAAAAATGATAAGTTTCTGACTTTTTGTTGTTGTTACATTCATCATAACTCATAACCAAATACAGTAATTCGAATTTGCTACTCCAAATACTGTCGAAAATAATATTAAATATAATAAAGGGAATATTGAATGTGTATTCTGATTTTGGTAAGTACTCAACAAAGGAATTCGAAAGAATTTTCTGTAAGTTTACAGGAGTTGATTTTTTTATTGCAGATTGATCAGGCACGTATTACCTTGATTTTATTTCCAATTTTAAATCTTCGAGAGTTGAATGGAGTTCATTTTTTAATTTGTCAGATGGCAATTGATTGATTAAAATGGTCTATTTTCAATTGAAATTATTTCTAAATTTAGGAATTTCCCTCATCAAATATGCCCAATCATAGACGATTCGAATATTCATTTCATTGTACATTCATGGTTACAAGTGAGAAAAAAATTCCAAGTATTATATAGTTCTATCAAAATAATTTCAAAACACCATTGCCTTAGATATCTACAGAATGGTATTCATATAATTCACCACAATTAGGATAGGTTGGCTGGTATAAGTATGAAAATTTCAACAATATTATTAAACTTGCATTTAGATTTCGTTTAGATGTTTGCTCTAATTGACACAAAAATACATTTATTTGAACAAATTTATCTGTAAGCAACCGCCCTTTTTGTCATCAACCTCCATTACAAGTAAACACAGAGCTATATAGTTAAAAAACAAAGGAATTACGACTGGCTGTCATTTTACTTGTGACATAAGAACGTAAATATAGATATAGTTTTTACAGCTTGTGGGTTGAGATGACAATATTAAGCACAGAATGAATGATAAGGTATATAGTTTAGACCAGTGTAATAAAATATTGTATTTGTTTGCACCTGAAAACATTCAATACCACTGGTAAAAACGTTTTATGTTAATGCATTGTGTACCATAGTAGGTGAACAATTTTTTTAAAGGTAATTCATGTGTTCTTCCAGAATCCCGTAACTTAGGTTCAAAAACATAGAACTGATCCTAAAACTAATAAAGCTAGCAGAAGCATATAATAATATCATGAATTCATGTGAAGAGAACATGCTACTCGTATTCATCATGTTTAGAGCTTGTCAGGAATTATCAATTTTTTACAAATTGCATCAAATTGACCTCAAAAATTTTTTGGATGATTATTTTTTAGTTTATACTCTGAAACAAGAATTTTTGTAATTCGTTAAAGAATAGATCTGTTAATAAACTTTCGGGTTCAGTAAAGCAGATACACAACCGATCATACACATGGCTCAATATAATATATTGATAAAGTATATACATTTGGGATGTTGGTAAAACTATAGCCTATCATTTGCACCTTTCTTGTGTGCTTTTAGTATCATATAAATGAAGCCTTATCAATCAACTACGGTAAATTTATTTTCTTTTTCTTTCATTTATAATAAGATGATTGAATGTTATAAAAAATGATAGAAAATTAATGTTCATTCGTCACTTCAATGAAAATTTGCATCAGATATTTGTGGTATCTTGGTTAATGGTTACCAATAAGTTCTGATTGCTTCTGAAATACAGGTTGCCAATTTATTAATAAGATGATATTGGTATATATATGGAATATTATATATTGAATTTTGAATAAAATGTAAACACTTAGTTCAACCAAAAAACTTATTAATGACTTTTAATTTTCGATAGTATTTTTCTAGGCTTCACATCTCGCCAATTCTATAAATAATACTCATTATTTTCAAGTAGATATGCACATGATGAATGATAATGTCTTTATTAATATCTTTGCATAGAATTGGAAGTGTATGTTTTGAGAAGATTCAAGGGTTGTAGCTTGTAGGATGACCTTGACTCTGAATATGATTCAAATTGGGCATTAGTAAAAATGATTACATCAAGTTATTTGTTGAAAAAACACCATCTAACTTTTTTATATTCATATTGTACAGAATATTAAAAAAATTCAATCCTCAAAAACTATGTTCTTACTGCAATACTGCCATGCAGACCCATTTGAACTGTTACCAAATCGTTTTCAAGTATTTTCCCTAAACTTGTAAAATCTATTTGATTTAATTTTTTTTATGTTACATCTAACCTTGTGGCATAAGAAATAGCATTGAAAATTTCATAAATTGTTTCTTGTATTATACTCTACTGATAATTTCAATTTGGTTAAAAAAAATTTTTAAATACTGGAAATTCCGATGCCAGTCGTCCATGGAATTTCCAGCAGAATTAAAAGCTTTCAATAGCTTGCAGCATACACAGATTTTAAAGATTTGCATATTTTGTTCTTTATCAAGCAGAAAGTAGCATATTGACTATATTTATGAAATTGTCATGATATATATTCTAAATGACTTTAATCTGAAACAATAGTTCTACTGCCTAAATTTTACGATAAAAAATTTATTGCATGCTTCAAATTTTATCAAACTTAGTGAATACTGATGTTAATTATTTAAATGAATATTATCAATAATATATTTCCCACGACTCCATTCCTGGAAGTCTATGGTCGCGTTAAATCATTACTCGTTTGAGTAATCAATATCTATACTTCCCAAAGCTTCGTTATCCGATGATCAAACTATTTCAGACATTGGAATTTGTAGATAGATCAAAAGGAATTGATTAGGCCTCGATATTATCTGTATTGTCACTGTTACCTTCCACTATACCTTCCAATTTCTTTCGGTTTTATAAAGTAATTTGCATGATTCGTTTTTCTCACTACCAGTACAAATCCATTTTACGATAATTTGTTTTATCAACACAAATCATATTTGATATCGAGCATTGTCTTGTTTCAAATCCATTTTATAGTAAAACTAAATAGACAACTATAGCATAGCAAACCAAATTTGATATCCGGCATGGTCTTGTTTAAAAATGCTTATTTCTGTGACAAAAAAATAAAAATCTGTGACAAATAAAATTAAAACTCGAATACATAAAATAAAACCAAAAGTGCATTAGGTAAAACAATGACCACGGAGTCATTTATGAAAGTTGTGTCACTGCATGCCTGCAGAATATTATTTGATATTTTCAAATAGCCAACAACATTTCTGGGTGCCTTTCTAAATATCTTCAGTTCTTTTTATTGTACTGCTTACGATATGTCTTTCTGCTTTTTTCTATCCCGAGATTAAATCTTTTTTTATATATATTTTACTGTCATATTGCATCAATAATAAGTACCTGCTTGGGAGTAAACTTATATTACATCAACAGTCCTATTACAGAATACAATGATTTATGAATTTTTGATTTTCCCATAATATCATGAACAGTAGACAATAGTAAGTCAGTAGTTTATTTTTCGCCAAAATGAAAATACACTTGATGCAAACGAAAACTACCGTAGGTAAAAAACATGAAAATGGCATTTCATGGTGAAGAGTGACGCGAGAAAAAACAATGTTGGTTATCGAGCTGCGACATCCGAACATGGTTCCATATGGATGAAAAGACCGAATAGTCAGCGTTCGCCCCTAGTTGATGTCATTAGTTCAAGACTTGGAGCTCAAATTCACCATTTCACCCATTATTAATAGGCTATGAATTGAGTAGGTAATGGCAAATTTGAAAAATTTCGATCCTTCAAAAAGTGGGACCTATGTACGGGACCTTGTTCGGAGGTTCGCATAATATGCCTCCTGATGTTGTATATTGCATTCACGCTGCACTTTGGATACCTCAGTGTTAATCAGGTCCACATGAGGAATTTATGACTAATAAATACTGAGTAATCAGCATAATATTCTTTATTATTACAGTCACCGGTTCCCTGGAGGAAAAACAGATTGCCTACGTCTCAAGAGAAACATTACAGGTACAATTTTTATTGAACACTTTGCTTTATGAAGAGTGAAGACTAATAAACTTGATATCGTAATTATCCTTAAAATTCATATAAGTTGCACCTGTTTGAGGTTAACATGCCTATATGTTATTGTATTTATCAGATGATCTGTTGCTTTTGAACTTCAAATTTCTCAAATTTTTATTTTGGTTTTATTGGCTTTGCCTTAAGGCACCTCATTGAAGTAAGAGTGCCACAGTTGCTGAATATGTATACCTACCTATATTACAACTAATATAGGGTGTTCATAAAGTCTTGAAATTTGTTGGAATTGCAAAGGGAATTCATCGATATCATAAATTGTTTTGGCCCACAGGCCACACAGATGTATTATTAAATGAAGTAAAAATACTTGAACAATACCGATTACAAAACATCAGACCTAATTAAGATATATTGAGAACTGACTTCATTTACGAAATTAAAATTGTAAAGGGACTACACCCTGAAACTTTGGAGTTCTCTTTTTGGTTGGTGTTTGTTATGGCCATGGATGATCCCAACTGAACAATCTACTATTTAAATTCCAAAACAGTTCCTGAACCGTGGCTTGTGGGTCAATTACAGCTTGCGTAATGATTTAATATGGCCTGTCGAACCCAAGTGATATATTTAAACACTTCGGGTATTTACTGGAGGTGGGCCGGGATTCAGATTCGAGTCGAATCCAGGCATTTTTGGACTCTGATTCGATTTCGAGTCCATGTCGTTTTCACCGAGTCTATAATCAATTCTGTTTTTATTAATTTATGCCTATGTTTGTACTTTTACCCCTATAAATCTCAACACATACCTTAACTAGTTGGAATTCAATATTAGATATGTAACATTAACAATTTCACTCGTGTGTGGAATGGAAAGCATGGAGCGTTTTAAAACGTTTACATCAACTACTAAAATGCAAGCATTGTATTGACGACTAGTGGCATCTCTCTACCATTTGCGCACGCGACATAGTAAATTTAAGGCTAGAAATATCTGGAATTATGGGGAAGCATTGTAGTCAAAAGCTTTTTATTTTTCATATTGACATGTAAGAATTTCTAAATAGCCGTCCAGAATTGACGCAAGGTGGTGGGCTGGAAATCCAGTTCACAGCTAAGGCGCACATTGACCCACGTTTACGTTTGTATTATGGTCACCAGAAAAATAGGAAAAATATATTTTTAAATTGATTCAACAGCTATTTGCGGAACCATTAGGCAAAAAATATGAGCTACGACGTCTTTTTGTGAGCGTGCGATGCTGTAGTATGATCAAAAACGTGTTTTTCAACATTTATATTGTGACGTCACAGACTCGAAGGATTCGATTAGAGTCCTTTAACTATTACTCGGATTCGTCGAATCTCTGTAATGCTGGACTCGTCCCATCCCTAGTATTTACTTTACCCTTTGTGGGCACTCCCCTCTCCTAGTCTGCAAATATTCTTTCGTTCTAATTTGACACCCCCCTCCCCCCCAATAAAAAAAACTCAGTCAATCAACTTTGGGAACCACTATTCTAAATTATTGTTTTGATTAATTTGGCCACATTTAACATAGAACTTATAAGAGAATGTTTATATTCAATAAGTTAGACTTTTAGAATGCAGTAAATTTAGGAGAACAATATTGGGTTAAATGAAGATATTTTGGTGCAAATGGAGACCTCAATTGTTCAAAATGCTTACTTTTGAATAAACCTATAAAACTAGATAAATCAAGATTTGAATTGAATATTCTGTAGCTATTTTCAAATTGATTGAAATATGCCATGTGTTTTTGACATCCCTGGTCAAACCTAACTTGTTGCTTGTTACTGTAATTTTTTTTTTATAAAACAGTCATTTATTACCTTTACTATTGTATCAGGGCTTGTTTTATGGCTTAGATATCTGTTATACATTACTAAGGCAGAATATCTGCATTTGCATTACAGCGATGCATTAAATATGATGACATCATTCTATGCATCCTGTGTGGTCGGTTGCCTACTTCAATATTTCCTTAGTTTATATCACCTAGGTCTGATATTTAAAGTCCCTTCTGTATTGCTTTATCATTAATAATTGTCATCTAGATCAAGGGTTTAAAACTTTTGATGTTATGGAGATCATGAAGAGGTTGACTATTATTTATGAAGTCCCCACGATAAATTTAATACCATATAAACAAAAAAACTTGTTCTTACTTGCCGATTAATGTTCCAGAGTAAAATGTAATTACTTATTGATTTACTCGGACGTGTTTGCTGCTCAAATTTTTTTAATGCTGTTATTTCTTCTTTGGAAAGTTACAAAATTAGCCAAGTCAGTATTTTAATAAATAAATGAATAGTTTGCAGAGCCTCTAGGTTTTCAAATTTTACTTTCAAGTTTTTATCCTGTTGTCTTGTGGTGTAGTGGGACAGATATTCAAAATCTGATTGTTTCGGCAGAAAAGCTGTTTAGCTGCTATTTCTAAACTATCCATTATGACCATTTTTAGACAATTCAAAAACCATTATGGTCAAATTTACGTACAGTAATACTTTATTTGTCAGAAAGGTCTGGTTGCATGGAGTTTATTAAACAGTATGTGAAGTTCTTTTTTATTACTTGTCCAAATAATATTTAATTTTTAACAGGGCTTGAGATATCTTCATAGTAAAGGAAAGATGCACAGAGATATAAAGGTATGAAACTATTCTGATTTTACTGCTCCCAGAAAAAATTCCATTCAATCATTTTTTCGATCTACATTTCTCTACCCTAATTCAGATTTTGGTAAAAACAAAACTCATATTGCTTCTTTCTTATGCTCCTCCAAATTGATCGTTTTAGTTCGTTCTCCATGTTATCATAATATCTATTGAGATGATGCAAAGCATTTTTCCAGCACTTTCAAGTTTTATTGCCACTTCACTTACTAATGCCTTAAATTTATTGCTACTCTAACAAACAACATTTATATTTCCATGTTACGTTTCATTGAAAATGTGTTAGCATCTCTAGGATAGGTTTTTTTTGACTACTTTTATTCTGAACAGTATGACTGAGCAATAAATGTTTGTGAAATTTCTCATTCTTGTTAGTCTTGTTTCTGGTCAACTTTTTTCGAAATAAACTAAGAAAAAGATTATTAAAGACTTGCGGTCAATTGCAAATGATGGTGAACAAGTCTAATATTTTTTAAATACTTGACTTTTGTCTTCTGCCTTTTTTTTACTTTCTATATATTGATTTTCCTTGCTTTTATGGCTCTCAAAATTTTTCTAAAATATCCAAGATAAGATATTTATTCAAATTATAAATTATTTGCTTTTTTTATTTCAAACAAGATTTCGTATCAGTTCTGTATCTTTGGGAAACAAGGTTGAACCTAAGTGGGTAAAGAATATGTTATGTTATGAGATGTTTAAAAATATTTGGTTGTCAAGAAAATTTCTTGATGGCACATAATTATGCTTATTATTGCCAATTTTATTTTGTTTTCAATATCTTTATTATTCCCAGGGTGCCAACATCCTTCTGACAGATGATGGGAATGTAAAACTTGCTGATTTTGGTGTATCGGCTCAAATCACACAGACCATTGCAAAGAGAAAATCATTTATCGGAACACCGTATTGGATGGCTCCAGAAGTTGCAGCCGTGGAGAGAAAAGGAGGATATAACCAACAGGTGTATATTTTTTTAGGTGTTTTCAGACCTTCGCCACAAATAAAGTCCTAGCCAAGTCTATGAGGCATAGTCTCATGAAAATAATGAAAATGTCTAGTTTTGTAGGCGACCATGTTAAGACTACAAAAACTGAAGTTCCCTTTTTCAGGGATAAATATGAAAAATCCTACATTGGTAGATAGACTCGCCTCATAATTAATAGGACAATTACAATTTTTACGGAAATTTGATCAAAGGTAAAAAATGAGTGAGATTAATCTCTGAGCGAAGTTAGGTATCATTTGAGCGATCATTTAGATACCAAGAGCCACTGAGACTGTAAAGAATACTTTAGAATTAAGTGAAGTCACTAATGTGCCAAGAGTTACTGAGACTAAAAAGAATCATAGCTTAGAATTATGAGGTAGTGATTGTTAATCAGGAAAATATAAACAAGGTAGTGGATTGGGTACTCTCGTGGTATGTCTATCAGGTTAGGGTTAGGCCATAATTTTATTCAGATTTTCCTTATTTTTATTGTTAGTTCTATTACGAGTTCGGGGACTGTCTGTGTCAGCCAAGTGAATCTACCCCCTGCCTATAGGTTTCAGTCCCTTTAATCAACTTGATGTAAAGTAGGTGAACAAAATTAGTTACCTCCATATTGGTACTCATATTTCAGGAGTGCCGTGGATTGTACATAAATAAAATCCATGGGGAAAAAAAGGGGAAAACATTTTTCGTATGGTAGGTACGCTGACAATAAAGGGGTGAAAGCTCACAGCCAATCGAGTTTGACAACTGGAAAGTACAGTGTTTTATGAATGTTTTATTTGTCTCATATCTTTAAAATCGACAATGACCCTTATTGCATCATCGTTTTGCAATCTTTAGGCTTATACTAATGAAATATTTATATTCAGTGTGACGTATGGGCTGTGGGAATTACTGCCATTGAGTTCGCAGAATTGCAACCGCCTATGTTCGACCTTCATCCCATGCGGGCACTCTTCTTAATGTCAAAATCAAGTTTTCAACCTCCTAAACTGAAAGAAAGAAATAAGTGAGTCGATTCTATTTTAAAAGCTATTTTAATTTTATCATACATAACAGGTCATGTTCAACTGAAAATGTTGCATTGTAAATTCATCGAAATAAAATTTTATAATGCAGAATGTTGAGGTGATCATCGATTTGATTGAAAAGTTTTTTATGCTGTAAAAAGTAGGACTAAGTTTTTTTGTTTTGTTTGACCATCAGATATCAAGTGCTCACATTGATAATTTTTTGAATAAAAATCTTTTGAATATTTCCAGAATTCGATAATTTTTGAATGTACTCAAATATTCACATGAAAAATATGAAACTTAAATCCTGTTAATGCATTCAATAAAGTGATGGTTAGATGTAATTTATTTGTCTTTCGTTCTTTTCACTTCTGTTACTGATGACAGAAATAAGTGATAATTTGATAATTTGAAATGATGGTGTGTAAATTATGTTGTTCTGACAAGATATGAAGTGATAAATCAACAATAAATTGCTGTCACACTGTTCTTCATGTCTTTGACACTTCAGTAGTTATGTTAAATTTGTTATTTGCTGCCTCTGCAGATGGAGTGCTGACTTTCATGGATTTCTGAAACAAGCTCTTCAGAAGAATCCAAAGCGAAGACCAACAGCGGAGAAGTTATTGCAGGTATAAACATTTTATTTTGTACTTGTATATACATTTTGTTGAGTTGAGTGTATGATGAATAATATTGGAGCGCAGATAGCTTTTCCTGAAAATTGGAAAAATTAAAATTTAATTTAAGTGAGCAGTTAATCTTAAACTTTTCTTATTTCATTCAGCATACTTTCGTTGCACAAAACAGTCTTGGTCCCAAGCTTGGAATGGAATTATTAGACAAAGTACGAAATCCGACAGCGCAAGATGTGCCTGACGATGATGTGGATGATGATCCTCTGATGACAGCAGGACCCAAGGTCATTCATCGACCTTCAAGACCTGCTGGAGAAGACAGACAGATTAAAACGAAATCCGAGGCCATGTGTGAGTACAGTTTGTGGTTGATAATATAGTGAACGATTAAGTTTGTTTTATTTGGACATGATTTGGATCTCTTTAACAATTTACTGTTACTGTAACACAAAATATCCTTTTATATAACTGTACAACTACTCACTTTTTTTGAGTTCTTGTTTTCACAGTTGGAAGGGACTCCAATGTAGCGTTTTGTTTCATACATTTGTCAACTTTTCTACTTGGTCTTTGGGTTATTGGATTCTTTTTATTATTTTGTATGGTTGTGCTCAATACGTTATCGCACTGTTGTATTTATTTGTTGCATTGTTTTTATTTGTTCAGAAGCTAATTCCTAATTTAAATTTTTTCTCTTTTACAGTTGAGGAAGCGATATTTTTACCTGGAAAAACAGACAACGATGTGAGTATCAAAATTTTATTTTGCGAATTGGTTTTTAAAACTTGTCCAAACCTTTTCTCATATTCTTATGGCATTACTATTTATTTAACAGAAATATGGTTCAAAAAGTTTTTTCAAATCTGATGCTGCTTTTATCTGGGTGCATTGCATTCTCTACTTTAGCTAAAAAACTATCTCACACACAGTAACTTTGTTCTAATCATTGTACAGAACAAATATTTATTTGATATCTTTTTACCTATATACGAATATCTACATTCAAAAAAAAAATCTTTTCGATTGGGATTGTCTACCTAAATTTTTGCAAACTCATTTAGGTGAAAAAAACGGGATTTGAGCTTTATAATAATGTTCACACAATTTAGCCTCGCATTTTAATGATGACTCTAGTTACTTTACATTAGATACATATAAGCTTGATTCACTAGATCCATAGTCTCAAAATTTATCTCTTATATTGTGAATACAGGAAGCTCCATTATATAAAGACGGTGAGGCCTGGATGCCTGATGAAGGATTGAGCAAGTGAGTTTATATTCTTATCATAAGCATGCGTAAAGTTATTTTTTTTTCACGCTTTTTTGGTTTGTCATTGTATGATGATTGATTGTTCACCAAGTCTTGTTTCATGTTATAATTTGCGATTTTTATTGGATGGTTCTTTGTTCGTAGTTGTTAATATCTTACTATTATTAAATAGGGGGTAAATTGAAAATGTCAAAAAATTATGGTGTATCTAACTCTTTTGGGTAACTCATTATCACAGGGTGGATCTTTCAATGGTCAGTTATGATTAAAAATAAAGTACTATTTATGATTATTTTAATTAATTAATTTAATGAATTCTTTTTAATTAACTTTAAAAGAATTTATTTTATTATTCCATTGTAATAAATGAATATTAATTTGAATAATAATTTTGTTACTAATGCTATTTGACAGTCTGTTTTGTCCCTCAGTAAAAATATGAAAAGTTTGATATTTTGGTTAGGAAGTCCTTTCTTCGTCATTGTAAATTAAGACAGGATTTCTTTGTAATACTTTTATTTTACTCTGGAATTATCATGATTTGGCTAAAAATGCATTATTTGAAACAATGTGTTTATTTTGAATATGTTTTGTGTAAATTTATGCATTCTAACTATTTATTTTCCATAATCCATTATGAAATCACCGTTTATGGACATTTTAAGTCTATTGATAGAGATCATTTTTGTTTCATTCACTATTTCACATGACACAGACTGTAAAATAAGGAAAGCAATGTTAATAACATCATCTGCAGATTTAATCATTAGCTTGGCTTGGTTTCCTTATTTTAATATACTCTAGTTTACCTTCTATCTGGAGTTCTATAAATTTTCTCGAGAACGTAAACAATAACTTTTGGAGTTAATTGAATACCTTGTGTTACACCAATCACAATGAATTTGACTATTTGACTATGGCATTTTTGTTCTAATTACAGCCCTGTCGACTTGAGTTTGTTTTGACTGTTTTATGTGTGATGTTTCCAACATATTTTGTTCATTTTCTTCCTGCAACAAACATGAATTTTTTCTTTTTGATTTGATTTCGATTTTTATTTTTTTCATTTCTCTCACGGCAGAAGTTTACTCAGCTCTGTAGAGGAAGAATTGACTTTACGGTAAATAAAAGTTTTACCTAAGTTGCATTCTTGCCAAATCTCAATACTATATCTAGACTTGTGAACGGGTGGACTTCATTTGGTGGTTGTTATAATTGCAAACGATTTTGAAATGCGTGAAATTGAAATTCATTATTTGAAAATTATATATCGAAGCCCCTTGAGTCATGTGTCATTCTCAATAAATGAGGTATACAAATATTGTAATCATTTCAAGTGTCCATATAATTCATTGGTTATTGAAAATTATTACTTACATCAAGACATACAAATTTTGGTACTCCCGAAGTATGTGAACCAAGATGGTAAACACCGGAACGTAGTATGTGTAACAGGTTATGGTTAGGCCATAATTTTAATCCAATTTTCCTTATTTTAGTTCTATTACAAATTCAGGGACTAGCAAAGTGACTCCCATAGTATTTGTACCTGAAATTATGGCCTAACCCTAACCTGGTACACGTACTATGTTCCGGTGTCCTCTATCCTGGTTCACATAGCCATCTAATTTTGATAATGCTACCGACTCATCTCTATGTTTTGTCTTCATCATATGGTTCTCAAAATTATGCTACATAATGACCAATAATTAGAATAAGACAAAGGTTCTAAATAAATTAAACCAAATGTTTATATTACCAGCTCTGCTTTTTAAAATGTTGTTTCTCATATTTTTGTTCAATTCAGTTTCTGTGAGCATGTCTGTTTCCATATTTTTTGTTTCATTGATAATTGCAATCAAATTGCATGTATTCGCATAACATAAATAAATTAACTACTTATGTTGTGAGGATGAAAATTCTGGCCTTTTTAACAGGACCTTTTTTGAATGTCTAGGGTTTTTGTTTCTTGGAAACCTCTTGTTCAATCATAGGAATGTTATGAAATTAACTACTAATGATTTTAATTCCTTGGGGTCATAGTTCGCATTCCAGGCTTGCATGAGTCAAATTTCTTATTAAGAAAGAGTATTAAAAAGATGTTGATATGTTAAAGTTTTTATTTTCAAAATTCTATTTGCTTTGGAGTTTATAGTTACAAATTGATTAAAAATAAACACAAAAGCCGGCAATTATCCAATTCCTTATGCACCCATGATCACTTGGCACTACTCCAACTCACATAAAAAAGGTTCCATTTGTAAATATTTTTGTTTTAAATGTCAATACTGTTAAATACTATTCCCAAAAAGGTCCCAAATGATTTGACTATATTTAAAAAGATTTCTGTTTTGGTTAAACTTACGGTAATAAAATATATAATATGGTGAGAATGAACAGAAATATATAATACATTCATGATTTAAAAAAGTTGCCTAATGAGTCTTTATCCATAAATGAGTATCAGTGCAGATTCAGGGATTTGACGAACATTTAGTAATATCATAATTTTGTAGTTTAATTAATGTTGGAAAAATTACAGAATATTAAACAGTTCTTCGCATGAAAATTGGAATTTCAAATTGAACTTGGAATATGTTATTTAACAACTTATAATCGGATATTTGTGTTGAAAATATCTGTTACAATTAATACTGGTGACAAAATTTGGTGAAACTAACGTTAATGTGTGAAAATTAACAAGTTTACAAAGTAAACAGAGATTGATTCTGCTTGAACCTGACTCTTCTCAGTATGGTCATGACATTTCCACCAAATAACATTAGAATTCTTGATCTGAACACGGTTTAGTTTCTCTTAAAAATCAGGGTTTTTAACTCTCATTTTGTTATTTCTAGGGGGCACAAGACAAGCTTTGAACAAGAGTAAGATATTTTTACATTTGAACTTATACCTGGTAACATTCACAACTCACAAGACTGACTATAATTAAAATTGCATCCTTTGGTTGTGTGTGAACGTGTTTTATCAATTTTCTCTGAGATTTATAGGATGAAGATGCCAAGAGTTTAGAAATTATTTAATGACATATCATGTGCCTTCCATTCTGTACAAGACTCTTTAATGCGTTGAGTTTGAATAGCTACAATTAAATCATGTTTGCATATTTGTACCCCCAATACAGGTCAAATACACCCCTGACTTGGGGTATATCTAGTAATCCCTTACATCAGGGGTCGGCAACCTTTTGTAGCTCGCGGGCCAAAATTAAGGTTGCAAATCATTGGCGGGCCGCACATATTTTTAGAAAGTTGAAAATCCAACCGGATGGTACTTTTTATAATAAAAATCAAGCAGTGGTACATCTCTCGAATAGAATATAGATTTATTTCCTCATTGCATCTCATAAAATTGGCTTAATTATAATATAATTGTTAAGGTTATAATATAATTTAGTCTGAAGATATATATTTGTCAAAACGGATGTTTTGTTACTATAATTTAGTGAAGCGTCGCGGGCCGGATTATAGTGCTCCGGATCCTGCCCGCGGGCCGTAGGTTGCCGACCACTGCCTTATATCGTCGGAAAACACATATTACACTTGTAAATAAAACAAGTGAAATTACAAGTACCTTTTATTTTACAGTGACGCAGGTACAATGCGAGCTGCTGGTGCACCTAGCGAAGGACCTCCACTTCCTCCAAAGGTAACATTCTGGTTCATAGTTCAGTATGTAACGTATTGTTGAGTGGTATAACTGGAGTTCGGCTAGGCCCCTATAAAGACTCAACTGTCCCTAGTCTTCTATATAACTTCTATTTATGTATATATATATAAAAAATATGACTAGTTTTGCTTTTATTAATGATTTTTATCAGTATTTTATTCGTCGTGTTCAATAATAATGGATATAATATTGAATAGCCTGATTAATTACTTAAATTTAATGCTTATTTTTGTTCAACCTTAGCCGCAACCACAAATGGATAATTCGCTGGTAATTTTTGGTTTCTGCAAAATTTATGTTTTTTATTGTTTTTGATTTGACAAGAAATACATGCTAAAACATAGCAAGTTTTTTCTTATTGGAGTGACATTTTCTTTGTTTGCAGAAATGAATTTTTGTTTGCTTTCATTTTCAAAATTTGCCTGTGATTTTATTTTCATTTGGAATGTCTGATTACAGCCGCGGCAATATGGTGGAGATGCCCGTCCAGCGAAAGAACCTCAAAGATTAGCGAAACCCCCTGTTCCCCCACCCACATATATGCAGTCTATGGCAGTCAATAGCAGCAATAATGACTATTATAATGGCACTGACGGTGATCAGCCGCCGATCGTACCACCGAGGCGCAAAAACTCTCCAACGTTACAGGCAATGTCTTCATTAGTTCTTGCGGACCCTGCTTCTGGGAGACTACCCGCCCGTCCCACTCACAGATCGAACGCTCATGAATCCAGTTTATCAGGGCCAGCCCCACAAGTTCCCCCCCAGCTTTCAACTCCGACAGTCATCCACAGGCCTTCACATCATCATGAGGTACAGGATGACGACAATACACCCCCTGGAACCCCCCCTAGAAGGCCCCCGCCCCCCACACAACAAACTCATTCCAACGTAGACTCATCATCGTCAAGTCACACTCTTGTGGCAGCAAAGGATACTGTAAGACTGAATTTTAATTTTGTTTTTCAATCAATTTGTACTTGTTGTAATGACACCTGGCTAAAAGCTATGTTAATCCAATACTGGTTGTATTTTTTGTTTGAATTTATCTCATGTTTGAGCTGAAAATAAGAATTCCAGTTCAGTTTAAATTACCAAATCTTCAGTAAAATATTTTCCTAACTTTGCATTTCAGAATTTTAAATTACATTTTTTGACAAAATTCACCCATTTTTATCATCAAAGTTTAATTTTGTAAATGGCATATAACCGAAAATTTTTGAATTTGATCAAATTTTAGGCGTAAATCTTCTATGCTTCTGATTAATAACATAAAGTATTAGGATCGCAATTGCTAATTCTAACCTTAAAATTTTTCCTAGTACTTGGGTTAGCTAGTTAGTAGCCAGGCTTAATAAGATTAAAGTGGTGCTGACATTTCATATAAAACCTGGAAAACTTTTGGTGACATTTTTGTTCAAGTTATAAATCGAGCATGTTAAATACGAGATATGTGATATTAGTTTTCTTTTGATTTTTGCGAACATTTTTTTCTTTTAACTGAAATTTGAAATGAAATTTTGACCCAAAAAATTGTTGCCACATTTTAAAAACATACTTTTTATGATTTATTCTTTATTACGATTAAAAACTATCAGTGCAAACTGTTACAGTTCTTTCCATTTTTATCCGCTTTTCAGAATATTATCTGAAATAGTTTGGTAATTGATTTCTCGTTTTACTTCCAGGCGGCTCCTGTGATCAATGGACTGCCACCCACTCCTCAAGTGCATGTGAGTTCACATTCAACACATTTCTTTTTCTAAATTTGATTGATTTGTGGACCAATCTGGAAAAATTTAAGACAGTCAAAATTTCAGTTATTAAGGAATAAAAAGTCTTACAGCAAAATTTTTTGAAATATTGCTTCCACTTCCATTATGACTTTGTAAAAATAGTCATTTTATGTAAAAATGAATTATTGTCTGGCACAGGGTTGGCGTATCCAAAAAAAAATCATAGGTGTCATCTGATATTGATATCTTTCATGATTTATCAATTTCTTATTTTTTCATTTGTTCATAACTGAACATAAAAGCACTGTAATGACATGTGCTTAGATTAAATTAGGTATTTTGTCTCAAATCATACTTTAATTCATTGGATTCAATTTCAATCAGGATATAATCAATCTCTGATCTCTCAAAACTGTTTAAATGACTGTAGTGGTTATTTGAATAGGTCACTTCCTCAGGAAATATATACTTTTCTCATGTGTGACAACCATATCCAATTATATGGCATTTATACAATGA
Organism: Styela clava; assembly: GCF_013122585.1. Classification (NCBI taxonomy): domain Eukaryota; kingdom Metazoa; phylum Chordata; class Ascidiacea; order Stolidobranchia; family Styelidae; genus Styela; species Styela clava. The sequence goes on along the minus strand of NW_024102829.1, from coordinate 6,724,492 downwards.
TATAACGGATTTTCCCTATGTTCTAGTGTAACTTTTTTCTCATAAATAAGTCTAGGGTTTCTGATAAATAATCTAGTCTATGATTTGATTTTTAGAGCATCTACACAAATTCTGTACTTCCAAATCAAGGTTTACTGTGAAGACTTGTTCTTTTAAATGATTGCGATTGTAATCACATTACATTTTTGTTAATAGTACATTATGGTCTGATGCCCAATCACTCAATGATAAACCTTTTATTAATGATTTTAAAACATAGTCTTATTTTCAGATGGGAGCTTGCTTCACGAAAGTATTCAACGGTTGCCCTTTGAAGATAAACTGTGCATCAAGCTGGGTACGCTGGTTTTAATCTGCTACTTTCATTTATGAAAAAAAAACTCTGAAGCTTGAACTTATTTGTTTTTGACCAAATTTTTCGTTAATCATTACCCTTATCAATTATCAACTATAGAATCTTCACTGAGAATTGTGCATAATCAGGGCATTTAGTAGTTCAATGCTTTGCGTTTCTTAGGGTTAGAATTTTCTTATAATCAAACTTTGAGCATTATTTGGTACTCTTGTAGTAGCCTATGTGTACCAGGTTAAGTTTAAGCCAGGAATGGCCAATACCGAATAGTTTACTATTTCGAATACATTCGAAATTATTATTTTTGAATATGAAATTTCGAATACTTCGAAAATAAATTCAGGTAAAATAAGCTTATCTTGGTGTATCTCAGTATTTGCATACAATAAACAATGGAATAACCGTTACCTACAAGCTGGCTACCAGAAAATTTATACCCGCTGTTGACGTGGTATTTTAAAGTTATTTTCATAAAAGTAATCCTTGCGTAGGACGGCGCAACCATGAGTTAGGCTACGTTGAGCGCAATTAAATTAATACCGCAAGACATTTTAAATTCTGTTATCAGTCGTCGATTTATTAAATAAGTCAATACTTTTACCTATCATTATCAAAACTATTTGCCGGAAGTGGGTAAAAGTATAAATAATTTTTTGTGATTATGAAAATATAAATTAAAAATTAATTATATTCCGGCATTTTACCACACATATTTCCACAGATTGTCACATTATTTTAAAGTTGCAATGCTTTTGTTTTTCGTAAGTACAAAACTGGGAATCGAAAATTAATCATAATCAGGCAGTTACCACACATTTTATGTCCACAGATTGCCGCCGTATCTTTTAGAGTAGTTATGCATTAATTTATTCGTAAGGTCGACGTAACTATGAGTTACCTTAAACACAATTAAATTAATTCAGTAAGACATTTTAAATGCTGTTGTCGTTCATGAATTTAAATATTTTGTCGCAACGGAAAATTATCCTAGATAAAAGTCCATACTTTTAATTATCACTATCTAAAGTAGTTTCCTAAAAGCGGGAAATAGTATAAATTATTTTTCCGCGAGTGCGAAAATACAAATCAAAAATTAATTGCAATCGGGCAGTTTACCACACATTTTATGTCCACAGGTTGCAGTGGTATTTTAGAGTTGTAATATTATTTGTTTTTCTTAAAGACGGAAATAGGAATAAAAAATTAATTATAAATGGGGCAGTTTACCACACAATTTATGTCCGCAGATCGCCTCAGTATTGAATAGTAATACTTTTATTTTTTCGTTAGTTGACGCAACCATGAGTTACGTTAATTAAACAAAATTAAATTAATACGGTAAGGCATTTTAAATGGTGTTATTGTTCACGAATTTGAATATTTTGTCGCAACGGAAAATCACCATAGTATGAAGTCAATACTTTTTGACTATCATATCAAAATTATTTGCCAAAAATCGGGAAATAGTGTAAATGATTTTTCCTAATAAATCGACTTGTTTTTTCCGACTTGCGACAATTTATTGGGTGTCGTAATTTGTAACAAAGCGTACGACTTTATTTACCGTAACTTATTTAATATCTGACTTACTGGTAATGGATTTATGTGAGACTCGTGACTCAATACAAATGAATGCGTAAATTAGAAGCCTTGCAAGGGAATGGCAATAGTGCCAATCTCACAACCGTGCAAATGTGTTGCAACAATATGAGGCGCATGCTGGCACAGAAGATAACAAACAATTAAAGCGGCGATACTATTTCACCGTCATTACAAAACGTGGCGGCGATACTATTTCACCGTCATTACAAAACGTGACAAAGCGCGGAAAATCGTTTGAAGATTTCTCTTTAAAACGAAACGAAACTCCTTGCTGACGGCGAAAAGTGGCTATTACTCGGAATTATTCGAAAATCAGCCAAAAAGGTATTCGAATACTTTGATATTCGAATGTTTTCGAATATTCGATTCGTTTTGGACAACCCTGGTTTAAGCTATAAATTTATTTCGATTTTCCTCATTTAAGTTTTATTACAAGTTCGGGGACTGTCTGTTTTATCCAAGTGAATATACCCCCTGCCCATAGGTTTCAGTCCCTCTACACTACTTGATGTAAAGTAGGCGAACAAAATTAGTTACCTTCATATTGGTACATACACTTCTGGAACGCCGTTATTTTTACCATTTAATTTCTCAATATATTAAATATAGAATTCAAATTAAACAAAGATAGTAGTTCTTCATCTATGATTCCCCCGAAATTTTTAATTCAATATTTTGTTTTTGCTCTCAGGTTCACCCAGACACTCACGACCAATATATATTATTCGGAGCGGATGAAGGAATATATACTTTAAATCTACATGAGTTACATGAAAACACAATGGAACAGTTGTTTCCTAGAAGATGCACTTGGCTGTACGTTATCAATGATGTGCTAATGTCTATATCAGGTATGTTTTCTGAGAATTTTATGTTTAACTTCCCTCTCTTGGGATGGTACTCCTGTAGTACGTGTACCAGGTCGGAGACTGTCCGTGTTAGCCAAGTGAACATACCCCCTGCCCATAGGTTTCAGTCCCTTTACACAACTTGATGTAAAGTAGGCGAACAAAATTAGTTACCTCCATATTGGTACACATACTTATGGGATAAATATAGAAAATAATATATAATATGGTTGGACAGGTAACAATAGCCAGCTTATTTTTGTAACTCGATAAATATCACTTGAAATTTAATAGGACCTAAAAAATAATTTAAAAGATGCCTGTTTTATTGCTTCAGACCAGTATTCGAATAAATATATTAAATCGACTGTATAGGTGAAGTAGTATGGCACATCAGGCTAAGCGTTAGGAATACGCTCGCTACCGCAAACCTGATTACCGTGCAAGTTCGCAAGTTTGAATCCTGTGGGGGAATTACTGGGATCCTCGCTTCCATCAAGTTCATTCATCTGAAACAAATAACTGGGTATCTACTCCCATCCTCGATATGGACTGGTAACCGGACAGTTCGCTACATGATTGGGCTGTTTTATCAACTCTCTCTCAGGAAATATGTAAACCTTATCTTAATCATCCTGGCTAAATAATCCCATACCCAACATAGACTGGTAACCGGACGAGGTAAGCCGTGTTAGTGACTTTTCTTTCCCCCGGGATAAATATTTGAATCCAATCCTAATCATCATGGCACACAATCTTCATGGACTGGTAACCAAATGAGAGGCTGCAGTTCGCCAAATGATTAGGCCGTCGTATATAAAAATTATTGTCTTATCTTATATAAAAATCCTATCTTTTATTTGACTTTCAATTTTCTCACTGAACTTCTTTTTTTTCATAGGCAATCGTACATCACAGTTATACTCTCACAACTTAGTAGGACTTCACGATCATGCCCAAAGGAATCAGAGACTTCATTTAAACACTCATATGTTACCGGAGAGAATAATTCCAAGGTGAATTTCAATAACCTTCTCGATTTTTATACATCTGATTGCAAAATTTCAATCTAATGTTGGATCATTGTTCTGATCTTGGCTGTGATTCAGATATTCCAAATATACAACGTTTTTTATACTTTATATTCGGTTCTTCCGTAGTATGTGTACCCGGTTAGGTTTGTGTTAGCCAAGTGAATATACCCCCTGTCTATAGGTTTCAGTCTCTTTATACAACTTCTAGAGCGCCCTTTTCTGATCAAATCAGTACCAGTGGTCTAGTAATGGCCATTAACACCAATTTTATTTAAAAACTTTTTATTGAAGTCATAAGAAATCATTTCTGGAACATTTGGATTATTCAAATTAATTTTTAAATATAGGGTGTCCATAAAGTCTTAGAAATTTTTAGAATTGCGAAGAGAATTTATCGATACCATATATTGTTTTGGCCCTCACATATGTATTGAATGAAGTAAAAATACTTAATAATCTTAATATTAAATTAATTTTATTTTGAAGGAGGTTCACAGTTTCTGTCAAAGTTCCCGACACAAAGGGTTGTCAACGATGTTCTGTTGTTCGTAATCAATATAATGGTCATAAATACTTGTGTGCTGCTTTGCAAGCTAGTATTGTGTTGCTACAATGGTATGAACCGATGCAAAAGTTTCTTCTTATTAAGGTATTATTACTTTACATTGAATTTTTTATTATTTTATGCGCAGAAAATGCTGTTTTGTGATGTTTTTATGCAATACTTCCTGTCCATAATCTGCAGATAAATAGAACCTTAAGTTCATACTATTTATCAGCATGATGTTTTATGCTTAAGAAATCTGAAATTTTCATTTTTTAATGACATTAAATTTATAAAAAAAAAGCATTTTGGAAGATTTTATGATTTTCTAACCAATTTGATAAACTTCGCTCTGAAAATATGATTCTTGTGTGCAATGCATCTGTTTATTTTTGAGAAACTCAATTGTTTTGTTAATTCGTTTTAAACTCCCCATGGTTCAAAAAATCATCGCCCAAAGGACAGTTGTGTTGGGCAAGTTTTCGAAAGCCCGAATTAGAAATGTAAATAAATGGAATGTAAAATTACCACATGAGCATATAACTTGTAGATATATAATATATTATAATAAAAAGCTCGATGATATACGCCTTAATCCGGCTTTGAGCATGTGAGCCAGGGGGTGATTTTGCCGGTTGGAACCCCTTTTTGAAATCAAAAGCATTTTTCTGTATCATAAATAGCAATTATTAGCTTGAAACGCTTTTTGGACCCTCAAAACTCCAGAAAACCCACAATTTCCGCTAGCTGTCTATCTTAGCAATTAGAAATTTTAGAACCCCCTCCCCCCTTTGAATATTTCTGGCTTGTGAGCATTGTGATAATATATGAATGGAAGTGAAAATCACTATGATATTATCTCTATTGGGGGTTTAAAATATAGAGACCTATTTGAGGATTCGATATGTGGTAACCATACTATAAGTCACCATCAACTTTATTGCTTTTATAAGAAATTTATCGAACTGAGAAAGCACTATATCAGGGTGGTCCAAACCCAGGCCCGCGGGCCACATGTGGCCCGCCGTTTCATTATCTGTGGCCCGCGTCGCATTCAGAGAGGAATTAAAAAAAATCGCATTTCGTATTGTTTCGTCATAAAATTAACCAAAAAACTTTTGACATATTGTCGCATCACTATTGTCACTGAATTGACTAGCGTTATGGCTTGCTGAGGCAACTAGCGAAGTCAAACAAGCGAAGTTCTCGGCACTATTGTGGCCCGCGAACAATGCAAAAGTAATTTTGTGGGCTGCGGAGCTGCCAATCTTGGACCACTCTGTTCTATATCATTGATTTGCGCTAAATAAATAAAGTCTTTCTTTTTTTCTCAGCAATTTGAATTCCCACTTCCGCACCCGTTACGTGTATTTGAACTTCTTGTGACCCCAGATGCTGAATATCCTCTCGTATGTTTTGGTGTTAGTTTGACAAATCCAGCCAACTCAAGTGCAGGTGACTAATAATTCCAGATTCTCTGTTTCAGTTCAGTTGTAAAGTCTAGTTTTGTCTTTGAAACTAAATCTGTGAGATTTCAATCCCATGCAACATGACTATGCCTGTCTTACCAGTAGGCTGCATTATGCCACAGTGATAATTTTGGCTATAATTACAATTATATGTCAAAGTTTTTATTTTGTATGCTGGGCGCAAAACTGATTGCACTTTACGAGAAAACTCCTCATTCTTCCTAGTTTCATCGCTTGATAAGGTTATTTCACAGGGTATTTTCACTTGGTCAAGCATGAATTGTCTGAACATATTGGGACTTGGAATTTATCAATCAAAGTAACACTATAAATACCACTGGAATGATATACAGGGGGGCCATGAGTGCTAAAGGCCCTCGGGAAAGAGTTATGAATAGTTGGGAACCACTGTTATAGGGCATTTTTAAATAAATTTGTATGAAATGCATGTAGGCTCGCGTTTCATGAATATGTATACTGTGTGTAATTTAAGATTTTGATAAATATTAAGTAGAGACAATAACCCTGACACTGACTTGCACTAATTGTATTAATTTCCCCTGCAGCAAACGACATATCTTCCATGATCACACCATCGTCCTTGTTTCATTTAAACACTGTCAATTTAAACTCACAATCATCGTGGTTTTCTGATCAACCTCCTGCCGGTTCAATTAATCTCGGTGTCGTAAATGTAACACAATTGGAGAAGGATACAGTCCTTATTTGTTTGGAAAGTAAGTAAACAATTTTTGTTCAGAAAGTTCTCACTCAAATCAGGTCAAGAACCAATCCCTTGGAGTCCGCTGTGAAAATTCACAATTGATTCTTGGCTCAGTGTTGAGAAAAATTTATACTCATTATTTTAAATTGAATGTATATGTACCAAAATCGAGATAACTGATTTTGTTCGCCTATTTTACATCAAGTTATGTAAAGAGACTGAAACCTATAGTATATTCACTTGGCTAAAACAGACAGTGCACGAACTCGTAATAGAACTGAAATTTCAAAAATTGGATTAAAATTATGGCCTAATTCTAACCTGGTACACACACTACTGGAGTACCCAAAAGCATTGGCGTTTACCTGCCTCCTTTATTTTTTTTGCTGTTGTTCGGGGACTGTCTGTGTTAATCAAGTGAATATAACCCCTGCCCATAGGCTTACGTCCCTTTACACAACTTGATGTAAAGTTGGCAAACAAAATTAGTTACCTCTATATTGGTACACACACTTCTGGAGCGCCCAAGATTGTGGCTGTTGTGAATAGCAGCTTCAAACCAATGAAAAGTGAATATGGAATCCCTCATATGACATATACCACTTCCTCTTGTTCTGTTACCATTCCATGTCTTGCATAGCTATAGATAGGCAAGTATTCATATCAAGGCATAGACTTGATGGTAGAGGAAGTAAGGTGGAAATCCTCCCACACATCCTTACAACCAATAGAATTCAAACCTGCAAACACATGCAGGGTAATCAGAGGTGCAATGGCATAATGCTCAGCTTGGTACGCCATATCTGAAAATTACATTTTAATTCAAACTGAACCATTTTTTTTTTTTTCTTCAGAGGATGTAAAAATCATTAGTATGGCTGGTCGACTGAAATCAAGTAAGAAGCTTGCTTCAGAATTGAAGTTTGATTTTGCAACAAAGAATATTGGTGAGTATCTATTGCCATCTCTTTTGCAAAAATCTCCAGGAGTAAATTATAAGCTGAATAGTTAGATATTAAAGACAGGGATGTCCAAAACCAATCGAATATTTGAATACATTCAAAATTCTTTATATTCAATATAGTAAATGTTTGAATCTAGAGGTAATTTTGAGCTGTCAGACAAGTTCAAAGTGTGCGATATCTCAACTGGTAAGAAACAACACTAAGAAAACAATGACTTTTAAACATATGTTGTTTCAAATGTGATCAACATGAACATATATTGGTTTATGTTTATTATTATTTGTGTGATTTATTGATATTGACGTCGTCAGAATTCTTCTGAGAGTACAAATTTCAAATCTTTAATGTTACAATCAAAATTGTGACCGAAAGTCAAAAAGCATACAGTCTTTTATTATTTTCAACAGACCATATATGAAAGCCTTGCCTGCACCAAAGTTGCTGTTCTTTTGAGCAGTGTATTGAACTGCCTAAATCTTTACTTTTTATCTTTGTATAGTTTGTCTGCAAGACAGTGTGCTAGCTTTCCATGAGCATGGTATGCAAGGAAGAAGTTTTCGTAATAATGATGTCACACAGGAGATTTGTGATAGAAGTAGAATATTCAGGCTGCTGAGTTGCTACAGGTTAGAATTGAACTCTTTTTACTTTATCTTTTGTTTGGTTGTTTGGAAAATGCCATTAGAATAATGGATAAGCCTTTTGAACTTTAAAATTATTATTGGGGTTCACTCCATTTGAGTCCTTGTGTCCAATGAAAGTAAACACAGGTTGTATACAAGAATGCTTCAAATTCTAAAATCTGATCTAAGTCTAATGGGGTTTTTAGCACTCCTGTTCTATTACAAATTTAAGGATCTGAATAAACAGGTATACTTGCCGGATTTTCTGGTTCATCTTTAAGTTGTTGAATTAAATTGATTGTGTGAATGGTTTAGAGTTATTACTTATCGATCTTAAGATCGGTAAGTATGTTGATAGGTAGTTGTCTGTTTGTTTGTTTGTCTGTTAGATACACGCGATATCTCACAGAAGCGAGTTTGAATCTGCTTCAAATTTTGCATGTGCATTCATCATATCTCGGATCAGGAGCCTACTGATATTGGATGAATTATGTCATATAATTAGCGAGTTATTATTTAATTAGTGATGGGACATGTGGTGTCACTATAAAGTCATGAATCGAAACCGCAGTTTCATTCGATAAGTCTTCAATCTCCGACCGATATTCTCGTTTTTATTTAAATTGCTTGTTATGGTCATTTCTGTAAACTGTTTGTAATTTCTCTGATGTCAACATCTATAGTAGGATCTAAGGATGTCCCTTTAACTCCCTAATAAGCTCTCCTCGGGACTTTGCTTTCAGCAACTCAAAGCAAAGGTGCGTCTTCGATATGTTTACCCCAAATTTTTTTCTGCTACAGTTTGTGAGGAATATTTCATTTTGCAAAATAATTTGTAATTGGTTTTTTGCTTTTGTTTTTTATTCCAGAGTAATCGTGTTGGAAAGCAAGCCTACAGACAATCCTAAAGATTTGTCAAATTTATATATTTTGGCCGGACACGAAAGTACAGGAAGTGGGGCTAACTGAGGTGTGAAACCTAGGATTCAGTATTTGAGCCTAGGTTCAGGAAACACGTGGATGCCGCTCGCCAGCTTTTGGTCAATGCTGCGGTACCATGTTATATCACATTCAAAAGTTGTAGTCAGGGCATGCCGTGTCTTTTTACCAAACAATATAGAGGGTTTTCACAACATCGCTGCAGTAAATTTATTCCCCTTTTTCCCCTATTTCACTACAACTAGACTCTGTAAATTTATTCGAAACGAGAGTTAACATACCAAATAACTTTTTTTAAGGTAAATTTCAAAATTTAATTTGAATTCAATTTGAGCTAGACTAGTTGTGACATTTGAAACTCAAATACAAATTAGACTAAAATTGTATGTAAAAACATCTTATTCAGACAATTCAAGCGAACTTTCATGCTGTAAGACTATTTCTGCAGTCAAATGCACAACCAATTTTGTGATTAATTTTTAAGCTTTTTTCTGTTAATCTGCTATTTTTGTGGTATATATATATTTAACGTCTTCCCCGAAACGTATTTATGAAAGCCGGTGACGCTGATCTTGTTCTGACTACTTTTTTGATTTTGTCTATGTGATTGCGCTTATGCGATTTGTTGTTGTTTTTAAATTAATTGTACAATTTTGATCCCAAATTGATATTTATATCATCTGCACATTTGCAATATCACTTCACTTATCGCCGTTGTTAAAAATAATATTCTTTTAAATTTTGTGAATGAAGTTTATTTTAGCGTAAAAACAGAATCATTGGCTTATCACATAATACAAACTAAGAGGGCAAATTGGAACTTGATGCCGTAAAATTTAATTTGGTTGACCGAAGCTTTTTCTGACAATTATTAGAGGAGGTTCCATGTTTTTATATTGTTTAGCTTTACAGAAGGTTGAAAGACAAATTTGGTAATCCTGCAGTGTATGTACCAGGTTAGGGTTAGGCCATAATTTCATTCGTATTTCCCTTATTTTAGTTCTATATGAGTTCGGGGACTGTCTGTGTTAGCCAAGTGAATTTACCCCCTGCCCATAGGTTTCAGTCCCTTTATACAACTTGAACAAAATTAGTTTTCTCCATATTGGTACATACACTTCTGGAACGCCCTAAATTTGAGCCGCTATCTCAGATATATGTCCTGTTTTCGCTCTTTTAAATTAATCAGTCTCATTTCATTTCTAGAAAAGTGCAATGAGAGTGAAGTTAAATATTTTTACGTAGGTTTTGAAAACGTTTAAAAGAAATTAAATTTTCCATTTTTTCCTAAAACTTTAAATCTATTGACTGATGTTGTAAAAATTTCCTCTATATTTAAAAATTATTTTGAATATGTTGAAGGTTTGGCATCATAGATTTGGATGCAGATTTTCAATTTTGCTTTTTTAAATAGGGAGTGTTAAAACTATGTATCTTCGGAAATCGGTAGTATTGAACGCGTAACTGGTAAGAAATAAACAACATAGTCCAGCCGTATTGGCTAAGTATTTTTTGTTGCTTCGTGTGCGGGCCAGATGCGTTCTATCCGGCCATTATGCAGTCATTTGTGTCCGTTGAAATTACACTATGACTAAAGTTTTTTTGGGTATAAAATTCTGTTGAAAATATCGATGGAAATAACGTCATAATGACCCCGATTGTTACATTGTGCTTCTTATTATTAAATAAACGTTTGCCTAGCTGTTGTAAATAAACTAGTTTCTAGTTTTTCATATTGAGTTTTGAACCTCCAGCCCAGTAACCAATTCTATTATCGGAAACTGTCCCACTCAGAAAAGTAATTGCCCACCCCCTGCACTATGGGAAACTGCTGGCAAAATGTTCGAATTAAATTATAGAAATAGTATGCTTTCAATTTTCAAAGCGAAGTTTTTAAAATTTCATAAAGATGCGTTTTTTAGTTCCACAAAAAATTTCTTTTGTCATTCAAGCTTTTCTCGAATTCTCCTTGTTTATTTGTCTCCTTCCATGCTTAAATCAGTCGGTTTTTATTTGTTTAATCGAAATTCAATATAACCAGAAATTATAACATTTGTATTGCTATATGCGGACTGTTGTAGCAAAATATTTGGATATTTAATGATTTCCTAATGTATATGCTTTCTTGTTAGGCGGCTAAAATTTTCCTTCAGAATTGAGTCATGCGTAGGGCTGTGGTCGCACCCAAACGCAGAGTCATTCAAAACAAAAAACTAGACTCCCATTGACAAAAATTTTCACTCTTAATCGATTCTCAGCTTCAGTTTCTATACGGGCAACGTTTTGCTAACACTGGTTGTGTTGTATATATCCTCGTAAATCTTCGGTGTATATAACGTAAATATACGTCGTTCCAATCATGCGCTCTCTTTTTGTTTGAAATTTTGACTCGCATATCACCATAACAACTAGAAATTCCATTCCTCATAGAATTCAAAGTTTCAGATTTTTGGGTTGAAAATATGACTCCATATCTGATTCAATTTCAATTAAAACTTGCTCAAATCCGACTCGAGATTTCGACACCACAGCCCTGACCATGTGCCGAAAGCGTAAAATTGTTTGGTTTCTCAAAAGATTCTGTAGATGAGAAAGTTGGAAATTATTGAGCAAAAATTTTCTTCATGTGTGCCATCTTGTGTCCACATGAATACATATTTATTTTATCTGGAACCGTTTTTAAAATACAAAGTATCTTCGTCTGATTTCATCTGTACTTTGTGCGTTTATAAAGTCTAGGTTTTTTAATTTGTTTCACCTATTTTCATGTGTTTCTTGCTGCGTTATAGGAAAACTATATTCCTCTGTGATGTACCTTGCTCAAGTTGTTGGGAACAAAGTTTTTAGTGGCTTTCTTTTTATTCTGTTTGTATATAGAGTTACTGCTATTCTTCTTATCATTGCTAATTATTATTGAATTTATATGCGGGAATTTTTGTTTGTGTATTCTATTTTTCAGTTCATATCACAGCTGGACCTATTTCCCAGCAATACATCTAGATGGACTGAAATTTTTACGCATTCGGCTCTATGGTTGGATAGTTATGATGTTATAATGGTTTACCAGACTAGTTTACTGTTTTAATAGAGAGATTCATGTTTTTACTTATAAAATTCCCGAAGGATTTGATGAAAAATGCCCTATTTTTTCTCATTTGTTAGCTTATTAAGGTCCATGGTCGAATTTCAAAACAAATGAAGCAGTTACTGATGATTATCCCTTCACGAATGTTTAATAAAAGAAAAACATGCCGAAATTGTCATTGAAAGCAATATTATTGTTGCGCAATACCAACTAATTATTGCGTAATTGCGTTGTATTTTGTTTAATTACGTTTAATTAATAAATGAACAATGGAAATCGTTCGTATTTGAGTTCGTGGTTAGGCTTCAAAGGGCATGTTTTACAAATAAGTTTACTATATGTTTCAAGCAATTCTATCGTGCGAAGAAAATTGACACCTGGATGCTAGGCTTGCACGTAATTTATGGAATTATTTCGAGTTACGGAAACGAAGTTACGAATTACGTAAAGTCGTAATTATTGGTCGAGCGCTTTCGCGATTGAAACGAGCTCTCTTCAGAGCAGTCAATTCCTTCGATTGTAAAAAGTTAAAGTTTAAGTAAAATAAGTTAGAGTTCCGGTATTCGCAGCCGTTTTTTTCTCTCTTGTTAGGCAGATGGGGAAGGGATAACGCGTCATTTACTAACTTATTATCAACTTATCTAGGATGGCCAATGTACATATTAACCGTAGATATGGAATAGAATTGTGTTGAGACCGATGGACGTCAACACACCTGGTTCCAACTTCTTCGGGTGAAATGACTAAAGAATGTAAGAGATCAACTTATAAAACATGGTCTATTTGTAAATGCCGTGATAATTAATGTCGCGCTTATCAAGCAGCAATATAAAGACGGAAGAGAAATTGCGTAATGAACCAACGCAACTTAGTTTTTTCGGCATCGGTAAAGCGATTGAGACGGCAGAGAAACAACAATACAACGGGATTTCCCGTGTTTATTCTGCGCGAGATCCATTTTCTGTTACAAAATCTTGATGTTCTGTTACCGATTTTATCGTTATATATCTGTCCGGACTTGGCATTGCTCAATATGTTTTTCACAATGCCTCGCAATATGTCGGCCAAATATGATTACCTGTCTTTACCAAATGCGGCAACTTATTTTGATTTACCGTCGACTCGAATACCACTGATGCGCAAATGATTAATATTTGATCTAAATTTATCGCAAATAATGTTATAACTTTTAGGCCGCGAAATGATTTAATGTAAAATGAAGCATGGAATTCGGAATATCGTCAATAAGTCGGCATCAATAATTATTATAAAATGCTAACTAAGTAGTAAAGTCGGATATTGTAAAAAACGGTGAAATAACAAGTCTTCGTCCGTCGCGAGGCAAGCGAGAGTATAATCAAACGAGAGAATACGCTTGTAGTTGATAAATAAATTAGCAACCCGGAATTTTTATTTAATACGAAAGTCGTATTAATACGTTAATACGATTTTAAAAAAGTGATCTATCGTTTCTTAAATATATTACCAGTGTTGGTAATGATAGAAATGATCGCATAAAATTTGGTGATAAAGTGAATAAAAAAAATCAAAGCTAATACAAAAGATAAAAATCAGAATAAAATTATTTTGAATTCACTCCTTGATATTTGTCTTTAACGTCTGTCGCCGGCGTGTAGTACTGCCGGGAATATGAAAACCTAACTTCGATGTCCCATTCGGAATAAAAGTGGATTAAATTGGTTGTTATGATAGGTTTAAATGTGTGGAAAAAATATCGCAATTACGGGGTCATTACGTAATCGATTTGGCCGTAGTTACGGAATTGATTTTTGTCAATTACGTGCAAGCCTACTGGATGCATTACCTCTAGGTCTCACCACTTTGGTTGACAAAGTTTCAACTAAAAAATATTGACTATGAAATGACCGGCTTTCCACACATGTCGATAAACCGTAGTATATGTACCAGGGCAGATACGTATTAGGGTTGGGCCATAATTTATTCTGACTGTTTGTGTTAGCCACGTGAATTTACCCCCTACTCAGGGGCGGATCATGCCCCTTTGGTGCCCTAGACACTGAAGACTTTGGTGCTCCCTTATGTGTATTTTAAATTAGAAAAGCAATAAATTATCCATCAATAATAATCACAACCAACAGTAAGTAAAACAACTTTTACGGACATTTTTACTTTTTTTAACGATATATCGGTTGAGCTCCAATCCTGAGGAATTTGACGATGAAGATTTATGCGTCCAGTCTTTTGAGGAGGTCTCGCGGGCCGCAGTCGGAGAAATTCCAAAAGTGATCGAAATATCGTGAGTTTACTTACAATTCGAGTTTACAGTTCGAATCGGCCTATTTTTATGTTGCATGGGTGAGCCTTCAGTTTTTTTTAAATTAATTACCGAGAATTACTGTTGTATTTTCGCGTTTGGGTTTGTAATGTCACTTCAAATTATATTCGTTCGTGACAGATATCACTTGAAATCAAACTAGGTTCTGTGTGAGGGGCAAGAAAATACGTTTTCTCCTTGTTTTCCTTATGTCACCTTTCTTTTGCCACTCATTTTATTACGAATTATTATATTTGAGTAATTTAAAAACTTGCAGCGTGAGCAGGCTTAATGCAATCGTTAAATAACAACCAAGTCCGTATCAGTTGGTATTTCGGAACCTAGCTAAAAAAAACGGCGTTAAGTCGGCTCTGCGTTTCGTCACTACTGTCACGTGAGTAGTATATGATGTCGGATTCGATACCCAAATGTTGTTGCAAATGTTGAGCAAATGTTGGTCAATGGTGATGATGTCGAATCCAACACATAAATGTTGTTGCAAATGTCAAGCAAAATTATGTTGGTCAAACGTGGTCAAACGTTGGTTGATGGTGGTGCGTGGGAGGTTGTTATGTAATATTGTTTCCGGTATCAGGGGATAGCGTTTGGTAATTTTCGAAAACCATATCGGCAACCGTGTGTTAGTCATTAAGTTTATGGTTTGGCGTATGTTTACTGATCGACATATGTCAAAATAATTGAAAAACGCCATAACCGGATGGATTAAAAGATAGAATTACATGAATAATATGATGTACTGACTTTAGTAGAAAATTGACAACTGAGTTGACATAATTAAATTCAAAAAACGTATGTTACTGACCGACGTATGTCAAAATAATTGAAAAACGATATGGTTTAGCGAGAAATAAAATGCAACAGGCTGCGCATCGGTTTAAAAAAAAAATTACAATATAAAACAGCTGATAAAAAAAGGTCGTGTTTTTCGGTCTAGTCTTTTGATTTGTATTTTTACAGTTGTTTTTATTTTTCATTACTCTTTTATTTTATTTTCGGTTTATTTTTGATTTTGAAAATTTTATTTTATTTTTTTTAAATTTTTTCTTTCGATAGTTCAACATATTATTTATTACAGAGATTTTATTTCACAGACTTTACTGTTGTTTTTGATAATTTGCGAATGCAATCAGCATTTCGAGTACATGTACCCACACTACTTGCCTTTTAAAATTTGGATTTCATCAATATTACGTAAGTCAGTACGTATATGTGAGTATTATACGTCAGCGAAACATGACTGTATTCCTCATATCAATGCTCGCAAGTAGATTGTTCTTTCTCGTATTAGAAGTGAATAAAACATGATTTATTTGATTAGCTTTTATCATTGACAGCTTTCGTTTATGTTCTTTAGCTTCCCAAATAGGCAACCCTAGTGATTTCCCTACATTCCCCAGATGTGATGCCAGACTTCAATACCTAACTTCGGTAAAATTGTCTTCGAATATTCAGAAAATGGCATATTTATCAGTGTAGAGTAGATGGTCTGTCATATACATAACACATTTTTATAAGTTGCAAATAGTTTCATCGCTATTGGCAAAATATTTACCACCCTCTAAATTTCGAAACACAACCCCCAATAATTAAAATATAGATATATATCGGCTGCGATCTATATCAGCTTCTCCTATCAAATCCTTCACCCAAATATATCTAAATCAATTTTGGAATACTTATATTTTGACTAACACTAGATATGAAACAAGCTTGCCTGGTGGAATGCCTTAAAATTCATCTCACTAATTTCTAGTATACGCCTGACAAAAAGTACGAGTTTAAAAATAAATATTTTTATAAATCTTTATAAGGTATTGAAATAATAACTATATATCTGTTGTTATGACTCACGCAGTGTAGGTAGCCATTACTTTCAATTATTTCATTTCCTACTAAGCTGAAATGTGGGTGGAGTTTTTTCGTTCCACGCTCCACGTACTGCTTTAACTATAAACAAGAACAATCCTTTCGAAACTTCAATGGTCATCTTAGAATTTAGATGGTGTTTCAAATTTTTATTGTTTGTTGTTGACATCAGCAAAACGTCAGTAAACATTTATATAGCGAATCTGAACAATCACTACATTTCTATTGACAGTGGGGGAAAATGTACATTTTGAGTTGAACCTATGTGGCCTATTTTCGAGTAAATAAATCTATGCATTGGTATCAAAAATCTGCGCATTGAAATAGGGGGAGAATGTACATTTTGAGTTGAACCTATGTGGCCTATTTTCGAGTAAATAAATCTATGCATTGGTATCTAAAATCTGCGCATTGGAATATTATTTTTCGCATAACATATTCTGTATATCAAAGTCTCAAGCATTCGGAATGTTCAAGAGGAGGCCGAGATTGGAGAATCAACCTATAAGATCCAATATTTTCATTCTGAGTTCAGATTTATAGTAAGATGTAAGGAGTTTTCTAGAAGCCATTCTTTTATTTTTAGGAATTCCTTCGATGCTCTCAACCCAATTTGCGCTTTGCAACACGCTTTCATATAACATTCGTACAATTCTTTTAGAATTCGGTTGTAATTTTTGCTGAGATTGCGATAGTATTTTAAAGGTTATATCCATAGATATATGTAAATATTGCTATATAAGTTTAATATGAAAGCAAGCTTACATAGATATATGTAAATATTGCTATATAAGTTTAATATGAAACACTTCCAACAAGCAGTGACTCAATAGCACGAGTTGTTTTCTACGAAAAGGAGCTCTATGTATTAGCATATTTCTGTATAGAAAGGCCGAGTTGTCTGCATGATGATTTGGATGTATACCAAAATACTGCGTATTTTATGCAAACGATTCGACTTTCAAGCAAGCTCTGATATTCAGGCTTGTCCATGGGACACATTTTTCTGTCCCATTCCCATCCCATAGAAATTATGCCTGTCCCATCCCATCAGCGAAGTACATACAACAAATTTACAACAAATTTATAGATTTTATCAATGATTACACTGACAATAAAAAATTGGTAAATTTTGACTTTTCCTTATAACTATCAGCAAATATATACCTTAGTTTTTACACCTACTTCATTTTCTAGTCAAGCGAAAAATTACAGTTCATTACTATAAAAGAAATAAATTACTTTTTAAAGCTTTAGAAGAAAAAAAAAATACATTTTCAAAATTCATAAAACATTATTGATCAAAAATTAAATAAAGAACCTAATAACACTACAAAACTTCCACGCCCGAAGGACTAAGTTGTATATACTTATCGCTTTGTGTAAAAACTTTCACTTGAATCGTTTTTTATTTTAATTTTTGAATTTTCACTTCATTGGACGCGAAATGGACGTGTCCTTTGTCCTGTCTGATATCCATTTTGTTATTATGCTATTGTTGTAGTTCGAATTCTTCTTTTTGTTGTGAAAAAATAAATCGCGTTTCTCATTACCTACAAGACCAATTGCTTTTGCTTTGATTAGTTTCAAAGACTTGTGTGGTCTTTATGGACTTATTCATTCCAAAATTTTTAACTCTTAACTATATGCAAATATATATTTGACTTCATCTTGCAGTCAAGCGAAAAATTACAGCTTATAATTAGAGAAAAATAAAATAGTTTTCAAAGTTTTTAATAAACAAAACACATTTCTCTCATTTTTAACATCCATAAAACAGTATTCATCAAAAAATAAATGAAGAATCTAATTATATTGCAAAACTTCCACGCAAGAAGGACCAAATAGTATATACCTATGAGAAATGCTTTGCGTCAGCATCTTTGTTTTAAATAGTTTTTTATTTCAATTTTGGAACTTCATTTTATTGGACACGAAATGTACCTATAATTGCTTTCTTTTTCATGTTATTGTTACGTTATTGTTGGTGTAATTTCACTTTTTGTCGCTTCTCTCTATCTATGGAACCAATTGCTTTGAATTTTGCAGTGGTTAAAGATTGTTGTACTCTAATTAATTTAAAAAACTTTTGTGGGCTCTATGGAATTTATTTTTCATTCCAAAATTAAAAAAAATGCGTCAGTCTGCCGATACTGTACGATTATGATGCTATTTCATTTTAGCTTTCGTGTCCATATATTAGAGCATTGATTTTTTGTTTTAATAAGAGCAAGCAAGGCCATGCGCACCAACTCAGGAGTAAAGGAGACTGACCTCGATACATTGTACGAGTTAAAAATAAAATCTCCGGCAAATGTTGTTCATATGTCATAAAAAATAAAAAAACTTGAGCACATTGATTATTCGACAAAATCGAATTTAATGAACAACCCCAGCAAAATCAGAACCAATATATCCTAGAAAATTTTCTGTCAGGGTTTTTTGACGTTGGCAAGATATAGAGATTTGAATTATACGTTTTTTTTTTTACTAAAATCGCGGCATTGGGCCTTTCAGCAAATCTTACGATGAAAATTTTGGACTTGCAGAATATTACGGAATCTGCAACGTAGAGTGTTCTATTCACTGTAAACATCACAAAGATAGAAACTATACTCATCAAATAAACTGTCGCAAGTTCAATTATTATTCGTTTTCATACGTTTTCTGTGTGCGTAACTAATCAGTAGAGTAAATCCACATCTTGCAATCTTACTTGATTCTAAAAATATAAAAAATATGATTTGTCTCAGTATTATGCCGTAGATGCAAATGTATTTGGTGTACTTGCTTCTGAATCTACTTATTTTGAAGATTGCACTCAATATAGCATTCCACTTTTTAGATGTATATATTCGCTTTTAACAAACTTTGAAGTCAAAGAGATTACAAAAAATTAGTCTTGAGTGACCACTAACTGTATGCAAAAAAAAAATGTCCGGGATGCAAATGTCGGTGGGTTCAAATGTGCTGTCACCAATAAGAACTGATTGGTATGTAATTATGATTACTGACAATGTATAGTTTAGACTTTAGAGAATGTCCTTACCACGATATCATTAATTTTATATTATAATATTCATAATGAACGTTCGTTGTCAAGGTAATTTTAATAACAACTTGCCATTTTATTTTTGGTCCTCAGGCTCTTCACGAAGTTTTGAATACCGTAAAAAAGTTGATATTTATAACGATGCCTGGCGCAAAGAAAGCGGTCTCTCTTTCAGATGATAAAACGAAACATTTAATGCAATATGCAATGAAAGTAAGCTATTGTAACTAAATGAACGTTGTCATCTCAGTAGCCTATTGAACATGAATAAACCTGTGGAAAGTTTTGCTAAATCATCGTTCAACTCTGTTATATTGTTCTATTTTCAATACTTGCTCGGAAAATTGGCTCATCGGAAAAACCACGCCGTAGTTCAACTTAAAACAATATGTGGTGTTACAATGAGCACGGGAAGTCCTGATGATTTATGTAAAAAGGAAAGTAAATTTTTTTAGAGGATGACACTATATTCAACGTCGGTCAGTAACATACGTTTTTTGAATTTAATTATGTCAACTCAGTTGTCAATTTTCTACTAAAGTCAGTACATCATATTATTCATGTAATTCTATCTTTTAATCCATCCGGTTATGGCGTTTTTCAATTATTTTGACATATGTCGATCAGTAAACATACGCCAAACCATAAACTTAATGACTAACACACGGTTGCCGATATGGTTTTCGAAAATTACCAAACGCTATCCCCTGATACCGGAAACAATATTACATAACAACTTCCCACGCACCACCATCAACCAACGTTTGACCAACGTTTGACCAACATAATTTTGCTTGACATTTGCAACAACATTTATGTGTTGGATTCGACATCATCACCATTGACCAACATTTGCTCAACATTTGCAACAACATTTGGGTATCGAATCCGACATCATATACTACTCACATTGCCGACGCTTGAAAACAGAGGAGTGTTCTTACTAAAATAAAGGCACAAAACGTTAGAAAAAAAAGGGTTTGAATCTTGGATTCCCAACCCCAGTTGAAATAGCTAAAAAAAAACTCAAAAACGTTCTACTATTAGATACAAATATACGCTGAAATTGTTCTGTGGGCCGCACGGAATGTATCAGCATGACAGGGTTTGGACCACCTTGGGCCTGGTCTACCTTACCAAAAAAACTCCCGACTTCGCTGACCACTAGATCGTTGAAATGCGATCGTGAAACCGCCGATCGTGAAACTATTTGCACATGGTGCAAATAGTTCATTGGTCCAATTGTTGAAAAAAAAAGATTTTTTTTTTGAAACAAAAATGCAGCAACAAGGAGACTACTAGGAAGAAAAAACAACAACAATTTAAGAAAACGACTCATAGACCCATTTCGTGTCAAATAATTAAGTATCAGTGTTTATTTAAAAAAAAAGAAGGTTAATAGGATACTTGAAGACAAAAAATAAGCAAACATTTTGAAGTTGGAGTCGTCTGGTGAACTCGTAATTTTTTAATAAACGTGTATAAACTATATATAATTCTGCTCTAAAATTTCTGTGGTGCCCCTCTTTGCTTAGTGCCCTAAGAAGGTGCTTATATTGTTACATATCTATTTTAATCGGTAAGTATGTTGATAGGTATTTGTCTGTTTGTTTTGTTTGTCTGTTAGATGCACGCGATATCTCACGAAAGCGAGATTGAATCTGCTCCAGACTTTGCATGTGCATTCATCTTATCTTGGACCAGAAGCCTATTGATTTTTGGCGAATTATGTCGTATAATAATCGAGTTATTAATTAATTAGTGATGGGACACAAGGTGTCACTATGGAGTAAGAGCGCTGTTTTAGGGGATCCCCTAACTTTCGATCGATAAGTCTTCAGTCTCCGACCGATATTCTCGTTAATGGTTAATCCGGCGCTGCATAAAACATCTCAAGAAATCTATTATTACCGATATTATCCCAAAACTCTGATGTTCTTTTAATAGGATTTGAATATTTCAGTATATATACAAAGAAAACAGTTGTAACTGCTCAATTATATTAATAATTGCTGATGAGTTGGACAAACCGGTCATATTAACCAAAAACATATCACGGACGTATCCTATTCACCTGAAGACGATGCTCATTATATTTTGTTTACATAAATTATATTTGAGTGAAGCTTATTGCGTTATGGATAATTTTAATATTAGTGATATTTTAGTTCGTGCGTGTTTGAAACGTCAAGAACTAGTTTGCGTCATGTCAAGAAGCTGTGACCGCCCATGTGATAAACCATTGAATCAACTCATTTTCCCCCGCGTTAAACGGGGTCTAAATTGGATGAAAATAGATATTAGGTAAGCTTTTGTTTATCGCACAAAGAAGTTCCCTTAATAAGGAGTTCGCGTGCGAAGGTTTATTTTGGGCTATTGCTTGAATGAACCTTGCATTTCAGGAATTTCATCGATCTTTGTGTTTGCACTTGAAACTAACGGCGGGGTACTCGTTGCACGTTTTTTTAAACAGATCGCGTAGACAATTCGTTGAGAACAGAAGAAGTGAATATATATTAGGATTTGAAAAATTTCTGGATTGACAATCATTTATATAATCATTTAGCTAGTAAATTTAAATTTTTATTATTTAAGTTTGTTTATTTCTAAAAAAGGTGATGTGATTTTTTGAATCAGGCAGTCAGGAAATGAAGACTTAATGAGCAATGTAAAATCGAAAATCATGCATGCGGCAAAATTTAGTAAATTTAACTAAAATTTGAATGTGGATATGGATACTAGGCTGATAAAGTCTATCCTCAGAAGTGAATAATCACGATTTCAGATTTACTTAATTATTAGAAATGATTTATTATGATGTAAAATTTTATTTGCTTTGGTGTTAACGATTAAATTAGCATTTTTGACAGGTAAAATTCTTCTAATTTGTGTAAAATAGGAAGGGCTACGAAACTAGGACAATTAACAAACGATCTTCGCAATAATAAATTACGCAATACTATTTTCCATCCAGACTAGTTAGGCCCGAAGACTTAGCACAGTGCTGTATACATACCGTAAATATAAACATTCTTATTTTTGATATAGATTTTACATAATTTGTCAAATCGTAGCTTTCGCTTTCAGAGTAGTTTAAATTTATTCGGTGACGGAATTTGATCACGAAAAATTTTGTTTGCATCTTTATAGCTCGAAGATAAATCACTGATAACCGTGGCGCGGTGGCATCACGGGTTTCCCGTCTCCGGTTCATATTTCATGCCCAACAACTCACTCGTGGTGTAATAAAGGTCTTTTATGAATAGTAGCCTGTTACAAATCGTTCGATATCAGTAGCTTCTTTTACATTGTCTTGCTGGGGGTGAAAGGCGCGAAATAGCGCCGTATAAACAGCCATAAATATGCACATGAAGCCAGGACTGAGGAGCTTGTTCAAAATCAGTGGCTCCATGCCCGTCGAGGTTTTTATTTGTGACCACTACTTCTTTGCCCTAAATCTGTTTCATGGAATCAAAAATATGACATGAGGGTTTCAAGTTGAAGTTTAAATTAATGTTATAAATTGAAATGTATAAAAACTTAACAGCTGAAAAAGATAGATTTATTTAAGTATCAGAAAATTGAAACGATAAAAATAATTATGTGGTTCGGAGCCAATAAATTTACGGCTCCTTTCAACACGGTAAGCTTAGATCAAGATCCACCAAAACGTTACAGCTCTATGGCTCCGAATCCTCATCCCTGCATATCGCCAATTTATAAGAATTCGAGTGTAATACAATTTGCATATGCGGTCACTGCATATTCAGTCGGTTTGTATACATGCATATATGTTCGCGTGTAACATTAGGGCACCAATTAAAAAAAACGTGAACAAGGTCTCTATGGTTTGACGAAGGTGTTTACTAAGTTTTCAGTTTTCTCATTGCTTTTATGACACTGGCTATCTATTGATTGCACAAAGACTGTTTGACCGATTTAAAAAATAATATCAAAATCAAATACGCTTCCAACGCGAACTCTTTCTCATTGACGAAATCTTCGTGGCAATGCTGATTTACAGATACTATAATTAATAGAATCAACGAAATATGTTTTTCTGAATTCGTCCCTTCGAAATGTTTTCGGATCTTTTGTACAAAGCCCCCGCCAGCTCTCAAAATGAGAAAATTATTAATTATCCAGTTATCGTTATAGGAATGCAGATTGTGAATTCGAATTTTTTCTAACCGTAAATCCAACTAGATTGCAAGTCATTGGCGGGCTGCACATATTTTTAGAAAGGTAAAAACGGAACGGATGGCCGATGAATCACATTTTTTCCCACAAGTCAGAAGTTGAATTATAAGCAGTGCGCGAAGCTTGATCATTTGATATTTTCTGCGCCATTCAATCATTTGCACTTAGCATCAACTTTTCTGCCATTTGTCTAATTATAATTAAATTATAGGCTCATTAAACGAGTAATTGTGAATTATATACTTGTTAGGTTATAATATATTAAGTCCGCACGTGCCTCACAATAACTTATGTTACGTAAAGAATATAATCTTCAAAACAGCTGTTTTGTTTATTGTTGCTATAATTCAGCGAAGCGTCGCGGGCTGGATTATATTGCTCCGCGGGCCGTAGGTCGCCGTCTCGAGTAAGAGACGTAATTTGAATTTGTAAGATGTCAGTGTTTTTGATACAGATCATAGTTTTATGGGGTTGAAATCAAAGATTAAACCGTATCAAATTTATTGGTCACTACAGATATGCTATTCCGCCGTTTACTTGGGATTTTACAAAAATTTGTTTGTAAATGTGACGTAATTCAAGCTGTTTGAAATTCAAAACGCGTGTAACTCCTGATTGCATATTATATATAAATTTTGTTCATTTCAGCTATTAATTACTTTTCAAATTCTTCATTCACATATCATTGGTTGTGATGGCAATATGTTTAAAGTTTCACGAATCATTGACCGTTGATGTTAACAAGTCACATCTTGCAGTTATTGACTTGCTCCGTCATTGTTTAATGTTATATTTACTTTACATTTCCAGCACTAAGAGTAAAACTTCGTCATATTATTTTTCCAACGGCTTTTGATCCGCAATAAACAACATGGAAAAGGCGCTAAAAAGGGACAAATTCTGTGATTTCAAAATTATAGTCGGGCAAACTACTATTCCAGTTCATCGCTTGGTGTTAGACTTTCATTCTGAATATTTCCGAGCAATGTTTGAGAACGATTTCCTTGAATCTAAACAAGGATTCTGTGAAATCAATGACGTCACAGAAGAAGGGGTGAAGGCTTGCATTGGTTTCATATACGGAGATGAACTGAATATTGACATAGACAACGTGTCGAACGTGTTACAAGTTTCTCACATGTGGCAACTGGATAAAGCAACTGAAATATGCAGTGAATTTCTTAAAGAAAATTTGACACTTTCGTCATGCATTGGAATCAAGAGAATCGCAAGTTTATATGATTTAAACGAAATAGAAAAAGATTGCTACAAATTGATTTCACAAAACCTATCTAGCGTTTCATTCTGCAAAGATATTGGTGACCTAAATAATGATGATGTCATCAAAATAATTGACCAGGTTGATGAAGCTGACGCAGAGAAATTATGGGGATTTTGTTGCACTTGGGCGAGAAAGCAAACGGAAGAAGAATCGATCAGTATTTGCGTTGTGTTGCACAGTTTTCCCGCTTCTCACTTCACAATCTCCCAATTCGAAGATTTTATTTGGCACAACGAACACGTTTTATCTTGTGACAACTGCAAGCAGCAACTTGCTTATACATTTTTATTTAACGCTGTTGATAAAGAGGAATACCAATTTGAAATTAACACCTGCCTTTTTGTGAAAGAGTTGGCAAAAAAATATTCTGTTGATGAAGTCATGGTGCGTGTTGATAATTTTATCGCCAGGCATTTTCATGAAATCATCCTGCAAGAAAATTTTATGGAAATCCCCAAGGACGATTTCATACATTACATGACCAAGATACACAAGAAATTAAAAAGAGATCAATTCGTTTCGATAGTCGAATGGATTCGTCGGAAAGCAGAGAGAAACGATGTGTTTCCACTCATATTCACCAACACCAATAAATCATATAAAAAATGGAACATATCCTTGAAGCATAGTCCTGTTACCAACGTATCTAAAAAATGGAACATATCTTTGAAGCATTGTTTTTTTATCAAATCCATGGCACAGAAATATGATTGTGCAGAGATCGAAACAGAAGTGGACAAATTCGCCCGAAAACATTTCAACGAAATTTCAATTGAAAAAGAGTTTTGTGAACTCAATGAAAAAGATATAAAAAATTATTTGTCTTCAGAGGAAATTTATCGCTTTGGTGATAAGATAGTTTGGGATGCTTTGAATCAATGGATTGCCGCAAACTCAAGTACTCGAGAAAATCTATTTCCAAATCTTTTTGATTCGCTTATTTTGGACAAATTTTCGAACGACTTTATGCGGAATGTCATCTGTAAAGATAAAAGAACTATAGAACATGTCCAGTGTACAACTAAACTTGTGGGATTATTGTTTGACAAAGTAGACGCGAAAGAAATCGAAATACAGAATCAATCTCAGGAATTGAAACATTTAAAAGAAGCATTGAATGAACAAAATGCCGAAATAAAAAAGCATTCTCGTAATTTTAGGAATATAAAGCAAAAATTTGGCTATAAATGGGTGGAAGCATCATCTAGCGATAAAGAGACAGAAGATAACGATACTATAAGTGATTTCTCCTGGGAGTTTCGTCCTCATCCTTCTCGGTATCATAGGAAAACCCGTAGTAACGTAACAAGTATTTCTACCTCGGATTAGAAGTTAGTCGGGACTAAAGTTAAACCTGGCTTTTCTGGAACCCCGCGAACTAGTTATAACGCGTACAGGTTGGGATCAGATGCAGATTAAAGCGAGTCTTTAAATTGGAGAATAATTCCCGTAAAGTACAATTCACAACGCGACGCTGGCAGCATTTGGCCTGAAACAGATGCCTCATATATATAACTATAAAGTTGCTGATAATTATACTCGTCGTGCTTGATATCTGATATTTCGTGTTTTTATGTGTTTCTCTGTTTCGTTGCATCGACAGTTTGAAGTATATTACAACAGAAACACCTAGTATGTGATCCTATACGACATTTTATGAAGCCAAAATGGAATAAACAAAAATATTTTCTTTGATGTATTTTCATTTTTTCAGTTATTACTATATTTTATTTTTACATTGCTTGCAACTAAAACATCGTAACAGTTTGCTACTCCCTTTTGCCTGTCTGCATTCTGATTGCTTACTGGAATTCATGAAGTTTGTAAATTGTATTAGGATGCGTTTTAATGGCGCCTTTTAACCGCAAAGTAAACTCTAATATTTGTCTAATGGTACTTTGGAGAGATGTGACATTATCCAAATATGTCATCACTCGATACCACCCTTCTATTGCGGATAATTAATAATTATACTCGTCGTGCTTAATATCTGATATTTCGTGTTTTTGTGTGATTCTCTGTTTCGTTGCATTGAAAGTTTGGAGACACATCTAGTATGTGATACTATACGATATTTTATAAATCAGCCAAATTAGAATAAACAAAAATATTTTCTCTGATGTATTTTCATTGTTTCAGTTATTACTATGTTTTATTTTTACATTGCTTGCGACTAAAACATCATAATGGTTTGCTCCTTTATTTTGTCTGTCTGTATGCTTGGTATTTACTTGAATTCATAAAGTTTGTAAATTGAATTAAAATTTGTTCTAATTAGCGCCTTTTAACTGAAAAGTTAACTCTAATATCTCTGTCCATTGGTGATTTGGATAGACGTGACATTATCCAGATAGGTCATCACTCGATACCACCTTTCTATTGCGGATAATACTTATGTATAAACAAGGCTTTATGTCAGGGGTTCCCTAATGGAAGTTCATGAATCCCTAGGGGGTGCGTCAGTGCATCCCAGGGCGTTCACGAGACGCGCTCGAAAATCAAAACTAGAAATGTTTAAAATCAGTTTAGGCCAATATAATCTGCATAGAGGATTAATTTCAAATAAGAAGACTTGATTTTTATTTAATTATTGACATGATTCACGAGCCGTAATGTGTAAGACAATCCGTCTCACCGTGTTTGATCTATCAGTGATAGATGATCGATGCATGATGAAATTCGTGATTTTGAGATGTCTGTGCTATCCGAGTGATTGTCTGTTCATTTTATTTTTTCATTGCATTATTACATAATGCTTCCATGAAACACTGGTATGCGTTTTATTGTATAATTTTGGCTCAGATCCTGTCTTGAAAACTTGGAGGTTCGTGGAGGCCCCTGAAATTCGCAGAGGGTCCGTGGCGGTATAAAGTTAGGGAACCACTGCTTTATGCAATGAGGCACTAAAATACGGCGTAGCCAGACATTACGCACACCGCGGAAATACAATTGTTTGACTTTTTTTGAGTTTGCCTACATTCAAATGTAGGTTCGACATTGCCTACTGTTTTTTTTTTTGGCGGGGGCTTTGTACAAAATATCCAATCAATCACAGAATGAGCAGCAATGGTGAAGTATAGGAAGAATTCCCCGGGAGCCAAAGATCGGTGAAAAATCTATTCTAGCATATGTTAATGGTAAGATGAAGGCTTCCACGTATTTTTCGCCATTCAACGCGCAGTGCCTTCACAGTCATTATATAAATATTAAATATTGATATCGTCCGGGAGAGTTTTATTTTAAAGTCTCACCCGACGGTAGGATATTTCGATATTTTTTAGATAAAGTACTATATATTATGAGAATTTAATTTGTTGAAGAACAATCGATTACATCATTTTCAATGGACTATTGAAATTCGATGTAAAACAACATTATCGCGAAATATTGTTATCGTTTGAGAGAGCTCATTTCGGGGTTAATTTTGACAGTCTTTCCCGACGGTAGAATTCTTTCATTTTTCAATATTTTTAGATAAAGTACTATATAAGATGAAAATTTAATTTGTTGAGGAGTAATCCATGAGATCATTTTCAATTAACAATTTAAATTCGACGTGAAATATCATTATTGCAAAATACGGATATCGACCGACAGTGCTAGATTCGGGTTTTATTCTAAAGTCTTTCCCGGCGGTGAATTTTTTTTGTTTATCTACATGGTATTGTGGTTTCGTCAAACGATGTTCAGCACAAAAAAAACTTTGAAAAAAACTGTCGACGGAATGTTTAAAAAAATTTGGTTATTTTCAGGGATTGTTTATAATGTTATCTGTTATTCTCGTTCGAATAATTTGGATATTATACTTGATATATGAAGAATACATTATGATATTGTTCTTAGGGATCCAACTCGAAATACAGATTGGGTTGCTGACTCTTTTTCTGATTCCCTTAATTAAGCACCAACGTAGCTTGAAGCATTTGCATCAGAATCGAAGACCTTCTGATCATCTTGTAAGATTGATGAAACGATCTATCGCAGCAGCTATTGTTGCGGCTATTACAGATATAGCAACACTCGAAATTGTACTCGGTTTTGAAATCTATGTTTTTTCTGAGAATATATTGATCAATAGGTGTTGTGTTTTATTCTGTTTTGCCGATTGGAAAACAAAATTTTGTCTTTGTATTGTGTTATGTATAAAAGGATAGCGAGGCAGCTGAACAAGTTCCTCCAAATGATAACATACGCGAAGAAACAGTGTAAACCCTAATATCATCCTTGTTATTATTCTGTTTTTATTGGTGAACATTAATCGTGAACATTTTCTACTATTTCTACTTGGAGTTACTTTTTATAAATTTCTACTTGCTGTGAATATTGAACTATTTTGAGATCAAATAAAACATTTTACAAACAAAGTTGTGAGTAGGATCGGGGTTTACGGGTCGGCTTCGTCCAGGGTTCAGTTTGAAATCGACGAGCGAACAACTTGGTTATAACACCATAATATGCATTGTATTATAGAATGGATAATTATACGATGTCTGAGATGTCATAGTCAAAGTAAAGTTATTTTTCTAACCTTTTGCAAATCGCATTCAAAATTACAAAATATTAAAATGTATACACGCAGTTTTAACAGTGATGGAAGCCTTACCATCAAGCTGATTATTGAGCTAACCAGATAACGATGAGAAACTAAACATTGTCTTCCAATCAAAGGGAGTCCCAAAAATTTCGTATACTTGTATGAATTTGAAATCGAGTGAATACTTGCGATGAGATACCCTCCTAGACTACGATTTATCTATTATGACGTCATAGTATTTTGCGTTAAACCGGAAATATATTATGACGTCATGAAAATTTTAAAAATTGGGTGAAATGCGTAATTTTAGTTGAAGTAGGCATACACACAATGATTACATTAGTAGATTGGATAGTAAGTTGAATTTGAAAACATAAGATATCAAGGCTGTAACATAAAGTAATGACGAACTTCATTCCTTATTATTTGAAAATCGTAGTATCGATTTGATTCACACAATCTTGAGTTTCATTCAATAAATAAAAAAAATCGAGTAGTTTTAAATAGTGGAAAAAATGTTCATGGATATTTTGTTCCAGTAAGCAAAGCGTTCAAAAAATATTCTACGTTTGCGATGTATTTAAAAATTTTCCGTCTCCAACTTGAGAACTCAACAATTCAAAAATTGTGTTTGGAACAAGGAGCATATTGCATCATGCTTGAATTGTAAAATGACGCTGCTTCAAAATTAAAAAAAAAACTTTAAATAGACGTTGTGTATCTTTCAAATATTTCATGTTCCTCGCTTCTTTGTTTCTATTTATTGAAATGGTTGGTGTAAGTGGGAGCGATGGCTAAGTGCACCGGCTACTCAACTATTTTCAACAAAAATTAATATATATACAAAACTTTAAATTTACCGAGGTCCGATCTCTTCAGAATAAGTATTACACAGGACAGTGTGCTTAAATGTATTTCAGTACATCCTACTTGGAGTATGGAGAGGTAACAGCGAAAGCGAGTAATAACCTGAACAACCAACCTGGTACAATATTATGTTCAGGTTGTGCGCCATCTTGGTACGAATCCGTCAAATCACTCATTATTCGGCGCGCCGGAAGTATTTGTATCAAGATGACGCACAACCTGAACAGCCCTAACCCGGTATAATACTATGTTCAGGTTGTGCGCCATCTTGATACGAATTCGTCAAATCACTCATTATTCGGCGCTCCGGAAGTATTCGTACCAAGATGACGCACAACCTGAACAACTCCAAACTGGTACACATACTATGTTCAGCTTGTGCGCCATCTTGGTACGAATCCGTCATATCACTGATTATTCAGCGCTCAGGAAGTATTCGTACCAAGATGACGCACAGCCTGAACTACCCTGACCTGTTACACATGCTATGTTCAGATTGTGCGCCATCTTGGAACGAATCGGTCAAATCACTCATTATTCAATTTACAGGAATTATTTTTACTTGTTAATTTGCTTCGAAACAATCTCTAATACCACTTTGGTCAATTTTACAGTTTAACCACCAAACCATTTGCAATTTGAATTCTTAAGTACCAAATCCACCATTTTGTTTGACTCTAAGTCCCTTACTTTAAACATCAGAGCCATTTTGACTTTCTTTGTGTCCTATCCTTTAAGTGTCGTCGCCACAGAGACCCTTTGAATTATATTTTCTCGTATTTTTTTTCTCTCGTAAACCGACTTAGATTCTCTCGTTTAACTAATCCATTATCCACAATCTCGTACCAATGTCTTTTAACAATTCATTTATTTCATCTCTCGGCAACCTAATTACAAAAGTAACAATGACCAAGTTAATTTTTTTACTGTCGAGGGGAAATTGTGTAGCGAATGTGGATTGTAACTATGGATTATAATATTATTCAACCCCTTCATATTAATAGTATGTTGCATTTTCCGGAATAGATCATATTATGATTCGCAACAGCGATAAAGCCTTCGTTCTATATAGCCTTCTTTGTAAGCGACCAATTTGATGACGTATGTTTCCGATTGCGCAGAGATGGCTAAATTATACTGTGCTTTTGTATGTATGTATGTTTATTTGCCTCGAAAATGTAACAGTATCCGCAAAATGATTAAACTGTATAAATAAGACGGGATACATGTTCAAGACCTTACTGGCCTAAGACACAGATGTGCGACATGTACCCCTAACAATAATAACAGCAGTTTCGGACTGCTGCGTTATACTAGAACAACAGACATGAAATTGACTATACAAATATAACTCTAGTAAAATACACAAGAAAAAGAGGTACGGCCTAACGGCGATATGTACAATAGTCAGTTTATGGCACGTCCATATCCCAGGTTCCGATGTGAAAAGATGGAGATAGGGTATGGGTCGCTGAATTTATATGTTTTTACACAAGTCTCACGAAACACGTAAAGATTTGTTCGAGATATAAACTTGCCAGAAACCAACGTTGGATGGGGCCACGACACGAGAAAAAATTTGTAAAAGATAAATGTAGAAAACCTTTGTTTAAACTTGAGTTGTTAATCATAGTTTGCACTGGACCAAAGATATGGGAACAATTGAGAGTCTGGCATAAAATGCGGCCACTTTCATAAGCGCTATTGTGTGAAATTTATTGTTGCCATGTTTCAGCATGATAAATATAAATTTTTATTGAATGATCTAGTTTGCATAATTGACGATCCAGCGAAGGAAGTAATTAAACACGTAGTAGTTTTTCACTTTTGAACAAATTCGCAACACTATCTCTCCGACCCCTATCAAAAGTCATTCTCAAGAACTGATTACAGACACTTTGAATTTTTCTTGTAATACCTTTTTGACGATGCATCCAAGTGTTTATACAATATCGTATATGACTTTCTATTAATGAATGGTATAATGTTAACAGACACGACTTATTCAGGTTTTTATTGATTTTTAAAATAGCTCCGAGTGCTGTCCTTGTTTTAGATAGTACCAATTGTGACTGATATTTCCATGACAATTTGTCATCGAGTAAAACACTCAGGAAACGAATTTGGTTTACTCTTTGAATGCACTTGGACTGCAGAATTAGCTCATCGTTAAGAATGGGTAGTTTTTGTCTAGGTGATCTGAAAATCATGTACTTGGTCTTTTCCGCATTTACTGTTAGTTTGTTAGCAGTTAGCCATGATTGAATATTAGTTAGATCAGCATTAGCTTTGTCAAAAAGGTCTGGTAAATTTTTCCCCTGTAGGAAAGGGTGGTGTCAACAGCAAATAGAATAGCATCAGAGCTCTCAAGTGACGTCATTAATCATAATTAAGAAAAATATAGGCCCTATAAGCGACCCTTGAGGGGCCCAAATTGTTAAGTTGCAGTATTTACTTGAAGAGTGCCCGTCATAAACTAACACTTGTTTGCGATCAGTCAGGTAAATGCGGAACCATGAAAGGCAGTGGCCTCTAACACCTATGTGGTAGAGTTTGGAAAGCAAGATATGATGGTCAATGCAATCAAAAGCTTTTGATAAGTCAAGGAATAGTCCGAGAGTATAGTGGCCTTTTTCAAATCCATCCAGTATTTTACTTGTAAGTAGGGACGTGGCATGCGAAGTGGTATGTTCCTTGCGAAAACCAAATTGTTGATGGTAGAAAAAACTCTTTTGTTCTAAAAAATTACCTAGTCTATTGTACATGATTTTTGTAAAATCTTTGAAAAAGACGGCAGTAAGCTAATCGGTCTATAGTTTTTGACATTTTTCATGTCTCCGCCTTTATGAAGCGGTTCTACTTTAGCGATTTTAAATCCATCAATAAATTTTCCCGATTGCAGATAAAGATTAAAAACATGAGCCAGAGCTAGAATGCATTTCCATGGCATTGCTCTGATAACCTTAATGGGGATTCCATCAAGCCCACAGCTGGGGTTAGGTCTAAAGGCTCGAATAATAGTTTGTATTTCTGTGGCTGTCACGGGTGATAAAAACATCGAAGAGTTACTTGATTTGCCCATGTATTTCATGAAGTTACTGTCATTAACATTAGTGAATTTATCAGACATTCGCAGTCCTATCCTAGAAAAATGTTCATTGAAATGATCTGCTATCAATACAGGATCACATGTTTCCTTATTTCCCACAACAAATACTTTTGACAGTTTAGATTTGCATCGACCTAGCAGGGTATTCATTGTTTGCCACGATTGTTTAAGATCGTTTTTAGTTTTACTCAAAAGCGATCCGTAGTAAGAATGCTTTTTGGCCAATATCATTTTTTCATAAGTTTTCTTGATTTCCAAGTATTCATTCCTAGAATATTGCGATTTATTGATGAGAGTTGATTATTTGATAATGAGATTGATGAGAGAATATTATTTTGCGGTCCTTTGAAGCAAAACCAAATATTGGAAATTGGCCTTCTTTGTAAGCGACCAATTTGATGACGTATGTTTCCGGTTACGCCGAGATGGCTGAATTATATTGTGCTTTTGATATTATTCTGTTGTTGACTGCATTAAGAGTTAAGTGTATTTTCAATATATCTGTATTTGGATTAGATTGTGAAACTTTCAATATACGAACATTCAACACATTATGTGCTTTATTGGCGTCCTGAAGGAGTCCAGATTGACGATCCATTCCATAACGTGTGTTAAATAACACGGGAATCGATTATATACTTATAGGGCCAACCAATTCCCTTATACGTGAATCCTAATCAGTTTAAGAGATGATATATCTTATGCAAATTTGGCAATCTTATCCATTGACTGGCAAGAAGCTTATGACAGTATAGATAGACTATTTTTATGAAAAATTATGGTACGATCAAATTTTGGAAAAAAATTTATATCTATGATAAAACACTGTATGACAAAGATAACGCTGTTATTCTTACAAACGGATACATGGCAGAAAAATTTGGCATTGAAAGAGGTTTACGTCAAGGTTGACCTTTGAAATTTAATGGTTTCGCAGATGATGCGACAATTCACTGTATGAAATATTGAAGGCAGTTTAATTAAATGCCACAGACACTGATCAATAAAAAAAATCACGAATTCCATTTGCGGAGTTTCAAAGCAAAACCAAATATTGGAAATTGGTGGGATTACCGTATCTATAGATAAGATGAAAATTCTTGTTGCGTGGATGGGAAATACTGAAAATGCTATAAAAGAAAGTTGAAGTGCAAGAAAACATTTGTAACACATTCAATATTTAGAAACAAAGAAATATGAGCATAACTGGCAAAATTATTATAGCCAAGACTTTTATGTTATCAAAAGTATGTATGGTACTTATCTGCATTTGAATGTGTCTCAAATGATATTTGAAAAATATAACCAAACTAATTTGGGGTGGAAAACGTGAGTTAGTAAGCAGAAAAATATGTTGCTGTAGTAAACAGCATGGCGTACTAGGCTGTATTGATATGGAAACTCAAATTAAATGGATATTTTGGTTACTGGAAGGTAATAGAGCCCCATGGGCTTACAGAGCAAGAGTATTTATAAATAATTATGGATAAGGATTTGTCACATCAAATTTAGAATCGCTTCATCTTTCTATTCATAATTTTGAAAATAATAAAATACCTAAATTTTATACAACTATCGTGAATTATTTTAAAAGTTTGAATTTTTCAAGAAATATTGTATTTGATAAAAAGCAATTAGCGAATGAAATATTTTAGTGGAATCCTCTTATTCCACTGTCTACTCACCCAGAACATGTAGGCAATTTGATAAAAGGAAATATTATTTATGTTAGACACATTTTTCAAAAAAATTGTGTTAATATTGCTGCAAGTGTTATTGGTCATGCTAAGTTAAACTCATTGCTTATTGATAGTAAAAATGTGTATGGGAGAAGAATTTGCTATGTCATACTGTGTATATTGATGTTTTACCAATAATATTTAGCAGGTGGTCTAGCGATGCCATCATGTCTTCCACGTTCTCGTTGATAAAACTTTTTTGTAAATTTAATGATATCCACAGTCATAAATTAGCCTGGATGTTTCCGGCGTAATCCCGTTAACACTCGGGGTTCAATTTTTTTGTTCGGCCATTTATATATATCATGGCCTTTTTTAGGAATTATTCTCCATGTTCAATCCAGATTTGTTCGAATACAGCTTTCAGCCGCGGCCGTTGCTGTGATACTGGCACAATCGGAAATATAGCTGAGAACGACAAAATGCGCGATTGCGTAATCTAACTCACGTAAAGCGTTATGTTGAACAACGTCGCCTTAACGTCAATGCCTAAGTGGACTGGGCGTCGTTATGCAAACTCGGATTCAAATCGTTCACCGATTTTGTTTGGCACTCCCGACGTATGCGAACCAATATGGTGGACACCGGAACGTAGTATGTGTACCAGGTTAGGGTTAAGCCATAATTTCAGACACAAATACTTCGGGAGTCACTTGGCGAGTTCCCGAACTCGTAATAGAACTAAAATAAGGAAAATTGGAATAAAATTATGGCCTAACCTTAACCTGGTTCCGGTGTCCGCCATCTAGGTTCGCATACTTCGGTAGTACCTTTTGTACATAAAATGTTGGAATCGAAATACATATATTCTGCAATTAAACAATGTCTACGTAAGCTAGAAAAGACACGCGAACATCGCCCGAAAGGTGATTTTGTATCATTTTCCAAATCATACGACATATATCAAATTTAGTCGAAAAATCCATGAATAAACTGTCAAAACAAAAAAATTACTAAATGGGACTAAAAATAAACATACAGGGTGATCGGACCAAGTTTAGACAAATGTTTATTAAAATATCTACAATATAATATGTAAATAAAATTATTTTGCAGAAAATAGCATTATAAACATAAATAATGGAATTCATTGCTATTTTTCGATAAAATTTGTCTTTGCCTTCACTACACGCCTCGATCTGTTTGGAACTTGAGCACGAGGCACGCATGGTTTCTTCCGAAGCAGTTGTTCTCAATCTGAGGTACACACACCTATAGTGGTACGCAAGCTGCTTTGAAATATTGCAACAATTAACCTTTGTATTCGATGGACAGCGTTTATAGCGCTACCAATCCTTGTCTTTAGGTTAAAGATCGCCCTCGCCCATTACTGTCCACCAAAAACGGCAAGTAAGGGAGCATTTGTTTTCGTTACAGCGGCTAGTACCGGTGCTGATCAAAGTGTATTCGTACGAGGTTTCGGATAATTTAGTGGTTATGATATGATGTATTGTGACGCAACGCGCAAAATGGCAAAACATGCCCTTTCGTTACAAGTAGACAGTAACGGGCGAGGGCGATCTTTAAAAACAAGAATTGATAGCGCTATAAACGCCGTTTAGCGAATACAAAAGTTAATTGTTGCAATAATTCGAAGTTGCTTTCGCACCTCTTAGAATACTGCCGCGTATCACTAGTGGTGCGCGTAACTCAGATTGCGAACAACTGCGGCAAGTCTAGGCATAGATCGATGACTTGTTGGGACAAATTTCAGACGACGCCACACCTGCCTCGTGCAGTCAAGTTCCAATCAGATCGAGGCGTGTAGTGGACGTAAAGACAAATTTTATTGAAAAATAGCAATGAATTATAATATTTATCTTTGTAATGCTATTTTCTGCAAACTATTTTTCTTCTATCTTACATTTATATTGTTGATATTTTAATAAACATTTGTCTACACTTGGTTTGATCACCCTGTACATACAGTAAGTTTCTGCCCATCGATCAGCGTCATTTTCTACGGCTTAAGAAGCTAGTCTTCTGAAATTATTTCTTTGGCAACTTTTTTCACTTTTGGGTGAAGGCATACTGCTTTAAATACCCAATTTAGAATTACATAAATATATTTGCATACGCTATGCGTTGCAGAAGTCGCAGATTAAGCTATCTGAGATTTTGCATTACCGCCAAAATTCCTGTTTGTAGTATGATGTTTTTATACGAGCACTGCGATTCCAATTCTCCCATAAAATCGCTGACGTTGTAGACCCCAAGTTGGAAAGCGACGTCGCGTATTTCTATGAACGTGGTCACGTGATCGAAGTGCACGATTTGCTAGTGCAAAAATACTGACTTAAAAAATACAAATTGAAAGCGAAAGTTTGTCAGGTGCTCGTTTCTTTGCCATTCGTATAGTTCTTATACAATAACACTATTGTATGGTGGCCCATCGTTGTCACGCGTAAAATTGAAAATAAAAAATAAAATAAAGAACCGAAAATAAAAAAATTGTTGTAAAAAAACATAAAAATAATTGAAAAAAAAAATTAAAATTAAAAAAAAATAAATAAATAAAAACGAAAAAAAAAACAAAAAAAAAAATTAAAAAAAAAAAAATTAAAAAAAAAATTGAATAAAAAGAAAATAAAAAGGTTGACAACGAAGGTCCGTCTCGTGGTCCATCGTTGTCAGGCGTTTTTATTTTATTATCATCGTTGTCAACCTTTTTATTTTCTTTCTATCCAATTTTTTTTTTCAAATATTTTTTTTTTTTAATTTTTTTTTTAATTTTAATTTTTTTTTTAATTTTTTTTGTTTGTTTTATTTTTCAATTTTTTTTTTAATTTCAATTTTTTTTTTATTTCTTTTTTTCAATTATTTTTATGTTTTTTCACAACTATTTTTTTTATTTTCGCTTTTTCATTTTATTTTTTCATTTTTTTTAAAATTTTACACGTGACAACGATGGGCCACCATACTATTGGTAGCATAGATTTGCGGAAGCACCAAATTAACTCAAAATACAGAGGGTTTTGTTGTATTAACAGCCATTCTATTCAGTGGTGGGATTCAGCCGGTTCGCACCGGTTCTATAGAACCGTCTCGCGCAATTTTATGAAATCAGCGAACCGGTTAGTATTACTAAAAAAACATAACTTTTTGCGACAGAACCGGCTGAAAAATATGACTTCTGTGATGGAACCTTTTAACAAAAAAATTGAATCCCACCACTGATTTTACTGCAAACATGAATGTTTAAATCACATTTCATTCTTAGGAATTTCGAGATACATAATGTTATCTATTTATTTGCGATAAATCGAACTTGCAAGTATCACATGTAACTATTTCTCGTTGCGTCTGATATGCGCTGTATAATATTAATATCGATAATATTTGAGAGCATATCACTAAACGGGGATATTTTGCATTATTATCACGACTAGGGCGGGGAGGAAAGGGGAAATTTAATTTTATTAACACTGGAATACGAAAATAAGCGTTTTACATTTCATGCACATCTAACCGAAGCTACATGTGAGATAACATAGCAAAATAGTATTGAAAAAGACGTTTAAGTTTATGAAAAATCACTTTAAAATCAAGTTCGTCAAAATTGAGTATGGGTGATTGGCATGGTTCTGGGTGTAATAAATCAAGTGGGCCAGAAGCTTCATTATTTTATATGTACACCCAGGGTCGGCATTGGCCCAAACTTCTATACTTTGATGATATATATTGTCAAGCTAATAACCAAACTGTGAAGTTATTTTTAGAAGTTTTGAGAAAAACGTGAAAAATTTCCTAATGATATTGTTAGGTCATTGAGAGTCAATAGTTTTCCATGGTTCAATTTTTTAGTCTTAGCCGGATTTAAATTAATTTTTATGACGCAGTTATATGACGTCATAATGGCGCACTGTGACTTACGCAGAAATGTGCGTATAACTTGGGGACATACGCAATTTTGCAATTTGACTATATTTCCACCAGTCCTGAAAACCAACCATTCGAAATACGTATGTAATTCTCAGTATCTGCGATGTCTAATCCCCAAAATATTTTATCTGTTTCAATAACATTATTTTTTATGTTTGAAATAATAAACTTCATCAATATAACACGCTCTGCACACCCACCGAAAAGAGGACATTCCATTCATATTAAATATAACAGCAATGTACTCTTAAATAAAAGCTAACCAATGTCAATTGGACTCAGATAGTGAATATCACAAGGGCGCACGTTTCTATGATGTAGTGTAGTGTACATAAGCAGCATTGCATAACAAACTATTTCATAAAAAAACTCAAAACCGCCAAAAATGTCTTACGCAATTCGGTTATCAGCCTGGCGATATACTTAGTGACCGTCACGCTCCAAGTTACCTTAATCATAATTTTGTATTTGGATAAAATGTAAAGACGAATTAATTTACATTGTTAAATCTTAATTGTCAGTCATTATTTTCATCTCTCACCGAGTACGCACCGCGCGATTCATTTCGGGTAGGGCGTCGACATAACTAAGGCCACCCCTCTATAATGAGTAATAATATTATTTTTCCATAGATTCAATCGATAAGGTCCTGAACTACGGAACACATTAACCTGATGGCATTTGAACCTAAATCGCCGATTCCTTTTCTCTGCATTGATTCGATATTGGCTCCATTGATGGTCTACATCACTATTCACCAAATTGTTATATTCATACGGAAAGGCTTATACAAAAGAAAGATCCGAAGCGTGAGAGACGTTTTAAAGGCGTCGAATCTACCAGTCATTATGAATGTCATACTCATTCTTGCAGGACTGTTTGGTATAGCAGAGATCATGTGTGGTATCGGAAATTATATCGTTCTGTTAGAAATAAGGCACTGTGACGACGTATGCATATTCAACGGCACGGGAATATTGTGTGATATATGTGAGAGAAGTTATTTTACACTCATTCGAATCCAACTAAACCTCAGTAATAGCGAGTTCTTTTTCTACATTTGCTTTACAACATCTATCTACATGGTATTGTGGTTTCGTCAAACGATGTTCAGCACGGAGGAAACTTTGAAGAGACTGTCGTCTGAAAGCTTGAAAAAAATTGGATATTTTCAGGTATTTTTCATAATAATATCTGCTATTGTCGTCGGAATAATTTGGATATTATATTTGATACGTGTAAACTACATTCTGATATTGTTCTTAGCGATACAACTTGAAATACAGATTGGATTGCTGACTCTTTTTCTGATCCCACTAATTAAGCACCAACGTAGCTTGAAGTATTTGCATCAGAATCAAAGACCTCCTGATCATCTTGTAGGATTAATGAAGCGATCTATCGCAGCATCCATTGTTGCTGCTATTACAGATATAGCAACACTCGGAATTGTATTCGGTTTTTATTTCTATTTTTTGTCTGTAAATACCTTCATCAATATGTGTTGTGTTTTATTTTGTTTTGCCGATTGGAAAACAAAATTTTTTCCTTGTATTGTGTTATGTAAAAGAGATAGCGAGGCAGCTGAACCAGTTCCCCCAAATGATAATATACGTGAAGAAACAGCGTAAATCATAATATCATCTCTGTTTTCATTTTGTTTTATTGGTGAACATTCATCTGGAACATTTCCTATTGACTTAACTTAGAGTTATGTTTTTTAAGTTCTAGTTGCTGTATTTTGAGATAAAATAAAACATTTCGCAACCAAATTGTGAGAATGATCTGGGTTCACTGGTCGGCTTCGTCCAGGGTTCAGTTTGAAATCGACGAGCGAACAACTTGGTTATACCACCACAATAAGCATTATACTGTAGAACAAATTCTTATACGATATCTAAGATGTCCTAGTCGAAGTAAAGCTATTTTTCTTACCTTTTTGCAAATCGCATTCAAATTACGAGTAATAAAAAATAATACACGCAGTTTTAATAGGGATGAAAGCCATACGAACAAGCTGGTTATCGAGCTTATCAGATAACGATGATAAACTAAGCATTATGTTCCAATCAAAGGGTGTATTAAAAATTTCGTATGCTAGTATGAATTTTAATTCGAATGAATACTGTAGGGTTTAGGCCAAGGACGGATTTGGTCAATGAAAGACCCTAGACTACGCTATTCGCCAAGCCTTTTTTTAACAATAAAGGTTCAACGATTTTATATTATGATGCATAATAGGTCGTTCGTAATAAAATTGAAAAAAAAAAAAAAATGACGTCATAAATATTTACTGTAAGAATGTCATGGAATACGTAATTTTAGTTGCAGGCATATACATACGCTAATCACCATAGTAGATTGGATAGTAAGTTGAATTAAAAAACATTATAAGAACTCACGGCTGTAACATAAAGTCATGACGAACTTCAGTCTTCATTATTTGAAAATCGTGGTATCGATTTCCTTAACACAATCCTGAGATTTCTTTGATAAGATAGGTTTTTCATATTTATGTCGGATGAGAGGAAGGTCGATAGGACGGCTTTATCAGTATGAAATTACAATTGGAAAGAGAACATTTCTAGTTCATCGCTCGGTTTTACGAACTCATTCCAGATATTTCAGAGATAAATCTGATTCGGAGATGTCGAAATCTAAGGGTTCTGTGAAATGACCGATGTTTCAGAAGACAGCGTAAAGCAGTGCATTAATTTCATGAATTATGCTGAACTAAAACTTGATATAGATAATGTATTGGGAGTGTTGGAAATATCTCATATTTGGCAGCTTCAAAACGCAACTGAAATATGTGCTGATTTTCTTACAAAAAATTTGGAAGTTTCTTCTGGTAGTCGTATAAGAAAAAACGAAAAATTCTTCACAAGACGAGAAAAAAGGATAGCCATTTTATTTTGCAAAAATTATTGGAAAATTTGAAAGGTTGTGACGTAGTTAAAATGACGTCATCGAAATCCTCAGTCTTGATAACGTAGTGGATGCAAAATATTTATGGATATTTTGTTCCATATGTGCGAGTAAGCAAAAAGTTTAAAACAATATTCTACGTTTGCAATGTATTTAAGAGATTCCCGTATTCAACTTGGCAACTAAACAATTCAAAAATTTCGTTTGGAACAACGAGCATATATTGCATCATGCTTGAATTGTAAAATGCCGCTGCTTCAAAACTTTTAAAAAAAACTTTAAAAAAGCACTGTGTATCTTACAAATGCTTCGTTACTTTAAGAGTGGATTCAAGATATACATATTTATCCCGCGGAGAAGAAAGTCGAAAGATGACTCAATCATATGGCGAACCACGGCCTCTCGTCCGTTTACCAGTCCGTGTTGGATATGTGATTAGTTAGGCAGTTATTTGTTTTCTTATGCATGGACTCGATGCTGGAGAAAGCCGTAACCGACAAGCGGCTACGTGAACCACCCTACCGCGTCGAGGAGTCCAGCAATCCTCTTCCACATAATTAACCCCGCACGTTCGCGAGCGTATTCATAACGCTTAGTATAATGCGCCACACTGCCGAGCCGGTTGGTACTTCTGGTTGATACTGTTTATTGAAAGGTTTCGAGAAAGTGGGGGCAAAATGTACGAAAAATAAAAATGTATCCACACGGCTTTGATATGAATGGAAACCTTACGAACAAGCTGATTATCGAGGTAATCAGATATCGATTTAGGTCAGGGGTCTCAAACTCGCGGCCCGCGGGCCAATTGCGGCCCGTAGAACGATAGTTTGAGGCCCCCGCCTTGGTATGAAAGTTTAATGTTAGTGAGGCCCGTAAGTCACTCAGCTCAGTTAGAATGATTGATGCATTTAATATATGATCAGGACAAGTAGGGCAAACCAAAATATTTTATAATCTATCCCCCGAAAGGAATATGCGGTACGGTAACCTACTAGTACCGTACCTGTAGGCATGATATCCGATGGACCTTTGACCCCGAAGAAAATTTTCTTATACTTCACCATTGCAAATTCTTGGTGCTCATTTTAGAGGTGGCTTCGCGAGTTGAAGCCTATAAACTGGGGTATATGCTTTTCCCGTCATCATTTTGATTCAAAACATTCAACAGTACCGGTAGAGAAGTTTAGCCTAGTCTATCACAGCTATTTCTAGACTAATTTTCGATTACTGCAATTAAGCTACGACGCCCAAGCATTCAGAATGATCATTGAGATCTTTGATTCATCCTTGAATCCCAAAACACAACCCAAAACTAACAAATAGCATGCAAAAACGAGGTAATGTTTACAAATATGCCTGCAAATCTTTCTGAGTGACAAGTGTCTGAGCGTTTGCGAAAAAGTTTATTGTTACGTCACTTTTTGCGTCTTGCTGATTAGCCCATGTTGCGGAATAAACAAGGAAGTAGATGGTCGGGGAAAGGTCCAGCGCGGAATTACTTACATTAATGTTTTGACATGTTTAGCGCATAGAAAAATAAAGAAAAAGATTTGACTTTTAAAGTTTAATGCTATTATTGTGAAAAACCGGATGCGGCCCGGACTCACTAAGGCTCCGTCTCGGCGACCCCCAGGTAAATTGAGTTTGAGAACCCTGATCGAGGAAGTGTGTGTGGGGGGGGGGGGGGGGGTGCTAGGGGGGGGGGTCAAAATGTACGAGAGGACTGCTGGACTCCTCGCCGCCGTAAAACAGGTAGTTTGGTCTGTTACAACTTCCTCCATCATCAAGTCCGAGCACCAAAACAATTAACTGGCTAACTAATCCCATACCCGACATTAACTGTTTACCAGTCAAGAGGCCGAGGCACGCCATTTTGATATAGCCGTCTTATCGGCTTTCTTCTTACCCGCGCATTAAAATATGGAATCCTATCTTATATCACAAGCCATTTAATTTGGCGATTGATTGATAATATTCATCCTTATTATCGGGAGACGATAATTGGAAGTTTGCTTTGAAAAATATAGGCCAGCCCGAATGAAATAAATTTTATTGGCAGCTGTTGCAAGTCAACATGTTCAAAATAAGTGTAATGCATTACTCTATAAAACATCAATTTCCAACTGAAAGTAATATTTGTAGAAAAT
Organism: Styela clava; assembly: GCF_013122585.1. Classification (NCBI taxonomy): domain Eukaryota; kingdom Metazoa; phylum Chordata; class Ascidiacea; order Stolidobranchia; family Styelidae; genus Styela; species Styela clava. The sequence continues at coordinate 6,680,384 of NW_024102829.1, read as the reverse complement.
TTTAATATAAAACTCTTTATTCCCAAAGCAATTTAAGTCTGGGCATGAACTGAATTTATTATTATTAACGTAATCTCTTCGTATTGATTCATTTTACGTTAAAAATAATTCATATCGAACAACCACACGATGGAGCTCGGGTGCGTTTTGCATGTTGCTTGGATACTACTAGCAGCAATGTTACGTCACATTGAAAGATAATAGCTATTTATCCGAGGTCCGCTTGATTCAATTCATATTGAAACTCTGCGCCACTATATGTGTTCTCCAACGAGCAAGTGCATCAATTTTGCCTTCAAGTGCATATTCGTATTGTATTAGCTAGTGCATAAAGCTCAGCGTAATTAGGCCAACATTCGTGAAAATTCATTCACCGAAGTTTTATTCTTCTACTTTAGGCTATTCCATCACACCAGCAAGACAAACTGCTTTAGTCACAATGGATGTCTCCCCGAGCATCGATTTTTTTTTTTTGTTCATTTCCGTTACAAAAACCAATCGGTACAAAATGACATGTCAATTGCAATTTGTGTAGCCAGAAACATATTGAAGTAAAGAGGAATGAAAGTGCGGTCCTAAGAAAATTTGTTTGTCGAAAAGCAATGATACATAATGAACTCAGAAATGAACTGACACAAAATCGGATATTAAGAATATAGCAATAACTAAGAGCCGTCGTCAATTGTGAACTTTTTTTTTTTAATAAAAAAATTTTTCGTGTTTATCCCATTGATGAAAATAAGAAACAAAAAAAGACCTAGATTACCTATATGGACAAATATTAAAATCGAGAACAAATTTAAGATGCAAATCTTTAAATTTAAAAAAAATTGAAATAAGGACAATATACAAAATAAGATTAAATTATTTTTATCTTGATCAAAGCAGAACGCAGCTATTAATAATGTTGGAATGGCGAAGAGTGATTTTTCTCATTCAACGCTGCCTACAATTGACTAATATATTTTGAAGAACTGACGCACAGTGATGTTCACAAATACGCCAGGTATTTTTAGAGCAGGACGGTTTAAACCAGTTTAGGCCAATACACAATGTCCTAACAGGACCTTCGTTCAACAAATCTTATATTTCGACATTGCGGTGGTTGCTTTGATATTAATATTGTTGTTTCCAATTGAAGTGAATTTAAATATATAATATGTATATTTTTTCCATTGAATGATCGCTCGTGTGACAAATAGAGTTCATGCGGTTTTGTGAATACCGTTGCCAGTAACACCGACATCCCGATCAACCACAATATTAGCTGCAGTATTCACACTGTAATTTCCTTTAATTTATTTATAATACGTCACGCTTTCTGTGGCTGTTGTCGACGATTTTCATTTTATTTCTGTTTTATGCACTAAAGGATAGTGGCTCAAGATCTTTATTCACACAGAAAATGAGTGCACTGCATAAAGTTATCGCAAGCTAGCACATTGGCTTTATTCGTGGGAAACAGGAGATAGTACTCGGGTTGGTTAGCCTATCTGTATGCAATACATCACTTTATCAGGGAATGAGTGTTGTTAGGAAGTGTACTGTGAGTACTATATTAAATTATTTGAACCGGGGTACTTGTATTTGAATAAAATGTAAAGACGAATTAATATACATTATTAAATCTTAATTTTCATTATTTTCATCTCTTATCAGAGTAGGCAACGCGCAATTCATTTCGGATAGAGCGTCGTAATAACTAAGGTCACCCACCCCTGTATAATGAGTAATGTTATTTCTTTTTTCATAGATTTAATCACTAAGGTCTTGAACACATTGACATCATGAGTATTAATATTAAACGTATTGTTCCTTTTATTTGCACCAATTCGATATTGGTTGTTTTGTTGGTCTACATCACTATTCGCCAAATTTTTATATTCATAAGGAAGGGCTTATACAAAAGAAAAATCCGAAGCATGAGAGACGTTTTGAAGGCGTCGAACCTACCAGTCATTATGAATGTCACTCTCATTCTTGCAGGATTGTTTGGTATAGCAGCGATTATGTGTTCTACCGCATTGAATATCTTTCGGTTAGAAATTATGCACTGTGACGACGTTTGCATATTTAACAACACGGAAATAATTTGCAAAGATGATATATGTGAGAGAAGGTATCATACACTTCTTCGAATCAAATCAAACTTTTATAACAGCTCTTTCGTTTTATACATATGCTTTGCAACATCTATCTACATGGTATTATGGTTTCGTCAAACGATGTTCAGCACGGAGAAAACTTTGAATAAACTGTCGTGCGAGTTTTTAAAAAAATTTGGTCACTCCCAGGGATTGTTTATAATAATATCTTCTATTCTCGTCGGAATAATTGGGATATTACACTTGATATATGTAGACTACATTGTGATAATGTTATTGGGGATTCAACTTGAAATACAGATTGGATTGCTGACTCTTTTTCTGATTCCCTTAATTAAGCACCAACGTAGCTTGAAGTATTTGCATCAGAATCAAAGACCTCCTGATCATCTTGTAAGACTCATGAAGCGATCAGTCGTAGCAGCCATTGTTGCTTCTATTACAGATATATCAACACTCGGAATTGCAATCGATTTTCGATTCTATTATTTGCCTGGAAATACTTTCATCAATATGTGTTGTGTTTTATTTTGTTTTGCCGATTGGAAAACAAAATTTTTTCCTTGTATTGTGTTATGTAAAAGGGATAGCGAGGCAGCTGAACCAGTTCCTCCAAATGATAACACACGTGACGAAACAGTGTAAATCATAATAAAATCTCTGTTATTATTTTGTTTTTATTGGTGAACATTATTCTGGAACATTTTCTATTAATTTTACTTGAAGTCACTTTTTTAAGCACTACTTGCTGTAATTATTGAACTATTTTGAAATCAAATAAAACATTTTGCAAACAAAGTTGTGAGTAGGATCAGGTTTTACGGGTCGGATTCGTCCAGGGCTCAGTTTGAAATGGACGAGCGAACAACTTGGTTATAACACCATAATAAGAATTATATTGTAGAAGAGATACTGTTACGGTGTATGAGATGCCATAGACGAAGTAAAATTATTTTTCTAACCTTTTTGCAAATCGCATTCAAAATTACGAAATATTAACATGTATACACGCGGTTTTAATAATGGGGATTGAAGCCTTACCATCAAGCTGATTATTGAGCTAATCAGATAACGATGAGAAACTAAGCATTATGTTCCAATCAAAGGGTGTCCCAAAAATGTCGTATACTAGTATGAATTTGAATTCGAGTGAATACTTTAGGCCGAGGCCGGATTTAGACGATGATAGACCCTCCTAGACTACCTACGCTATTTGCGAAGCCCATCTCTAACAATGGCGTTTATCTATTATGACGTCATAGAATTTTTGCGTTAAACAGGAAATATATTATGACGTCATAAATATTTCAAAATTGGATGTAATGCGTAATTTTAGTTGAAGTAGACATACACACAATGATTACACTAGTAGATTGGATAGTAAGTTGAATTTGAAAACATTATAAGAACTCAAGGCTGTAACATAAAGTAATGACGAACTTCATTCCTTATTATTTGAAAATCGTAGTATCGATTTGATTCACACAATCTTGAGTTTCATTCAATAAATAAAAAAATCGAGTAGTTTTAAATAGTGGAAAAATATTCATGGATATTTTGTTCCAGTAAGCAAAGCGTTCAAAAAATATTCTACGATTGCGATGTATTTAAAAATTTTCCGTCTCCAACTTGACAACTCAACAATTCAAAAATTGTGTTTGGAACAAGTTGCATATTGCATCATGCTTGAATTGCAAAATGACGCTGCTTCAAAATTAAAAAAAAACTTTAAATAGACGTTGTGTATCTTTCAAATATTTCATGTTCCTCGCTTCTTTGTTTCTATTTATTGAAATGGTTGGTGTAAGTGGGAGCGATGGCTTAGTGCACCGGCTACTCAACTATTTTCAACAAAAATCAATATATACATACAAAACTTTAAATTTACCGAGGTCCGATCTCTTCAGAATAAGTATTACACAGGACAGTGTGCTTAAATGTATTTCAGTACATCCTACTTGGAGTATGGAGAGGTAACAGCGAAAGCAAGTAATAACCTGAACAACCAACCTGGTACAATATTATGTTCAGGTTGTGCGCCATCTTGGTACGAATCCGTCAAATCACTCATCATACGGCGCTCTGGAATTATTCATACAAAGATGACGCACAACCTGAACAACCCCAACCCGGTACACATACTACGTTCAGGTTGTGCACCATATCGGTGCGAATCCGTCAAATCACTCATTATTTGGCGCTACGGAAATATTCGTACCAAGATGACGCACAACCTGAAAAACCCTGACCTGGTAAACATAATAGGTTCAGGTTGTGCGCCATCTTGGTACGAATCCGTCAAATCACTCACTATTCGGTGCTCCGGAAGTATTCGTACCAAGATCACGCACAGCCTGAACAACCCCAAGCTGGTACACATACTATGTTCAGATTGTGCGCCATCTTGGTACGAACCCGTCAAATCAGTCATTATTCAATTTACAGGAATTATTTTTACTTGTTAATTTGCTTCGAAACAATCTCTATTACCAATTTGGTCAATTTTACAGTTTAAACACCAAACTATTTTCAATTTAAATTCATAAGTACCAAATCCGCCATTTTGTTTGTTTGTCCCTTCCTTCAAACATCAGAGTCATTTTGCCTTTCTTTGTGTCCATTTCTTTAAGTGTCGTCGCCATTTTGTTTTAATATTTCGTTACAATTTCATTTTCACAATGAAAAGCATTTTGAAGCAACACAGAGACCCTTTGAAATTTATATTTTTTCTCGTATATTTTTTCTCTCGTAAACCGACTTAGATTATCTCGTTTAACTAATCCATTATTCACAATCTCGTATCAATGTCTTTTAACAATTCATTTATTTCATCTCTCGGCAACCCAATTACAAAAGTAACAATGACCAAGCTAATTTTTTTACTGTCGAGGGGAAATTGTGTAGCGAATGTGGATTGTAACTATGGATTATAATATTATTCAACCCCTTCATATTAATAGTATGTTGCATTTTCCGGAATAGATCACATTACGATTCGCAACAGCGATAAAGCCTTCGTTCCATATATCCGTCTTTGTAAGCGACCAATTTGATGACGTAGGTTTCCGGTTAAGCGGAGAGAGCTGAATTATATTGTGCTCCTGATATTATTCTGTTGTTGACTGCATTAAGAGTTAAGTGTATTTTAATATATCTGTATTTGGATTGTGAAACTTTCAATATACGAACATTCAACACACTGTGTGCTTTATTAGCGTCTGAAGGAGTCCAGATTGAGGTTCCATTCCATAACGTGTGTTTAATAACACGGGAATCGATTATATACTTATTGGGCCAACCCTGATACGTGGAATCCTAATCAGTTTAAGAGATGATATATCTTATGCAAATTTGGCAATCTTATCCATTGACTGGTAAAAAGCTTATGACAGTATAGATAGACTATTTTTATGGAAAATTATCGAACGATCAAATTTTGGAATGAAATTTATATTTATGTTAAAACACTGTATGACAAAGATAACGCTGTCATTCTTACAAACGGATACATGGCAGAAAAATTTGGCATTGAAAGAGGTTTACGTCAAGGTTGACCTTTGAAATTTGATGGTTTCGCAGATGATGCGACAATTCACTGTATGAAGTATTAAAGGCAGTTTAAATGCCACAGACACTGATCAATAAAAAAAAATCACGAATTTTATTTTGCGGAGTTTTAAAGCAAAACCAAATATTGGAAATTGGTGGGATTACCGTATCTATAGATAAGATGAAAATTCTTGTTGCGTGGATGGGAAATACTGGAAATGCTATAAAAGAAAGTTGAAGTGCAAGAAAACATTTGTAACACATTCAATATTTAGAAACAAAGAAATATGAGCATAACTGGCAAAATTATTACAGCCAAGACTTTTATGTTATCAAAAGTATGTATGGTACTTATCTGCATTTGAATGTGTCTCAAAGGATATTTGAAAAAATATAACCAAACTAATTTGGGGTGGAAAACGTGAGTTAGTAAGCAGAAAAATATGTTGCTGTAGTAAACAGCATGGCGTACTAGGCTGTATTGATATGGAAACTCAAATTAAATGGATATTTTGGTTACTGGAAGGTAATAGAGCCCCATGGGCTTACAGAGCAAGAGTATTTATAAATAATTATGAATAAGGATTTGTAACATCAAATTTAGAATCGCTTCATCTTTCTATTCATAATTTTGAAAATAATAAAATACCTAAATTTTATACAACTATCGTGAATTATTTTAAAAGTTTGAATTTTTCAAGAAATATTGTATTTGTTAAAAAACAATTAGCGAATGAAATATTATAGTGGAATCCTCTTATTCCACAGTCTATTCACCCAGAACATGTAGGCAATTTTATAAAAGAAAATAACATTTATGTTAGACACATTTTTCAACAAAATTGTGTTAATATTGCTGCAAGTGTTATTGGTCATGCTAAGTGAAACTCATTGCTTATTGATAGTAAAAATGTGTATGGGAGAAGAATTTGCTATGTCATACTGTGTATATTGATGTTTTACCAATAATATTTAGCAGGTTGTCTAGCGACGCCATCATGTCTTCCACGTTCTCGTTGATAAAACTTTTTTGTAAATTTAATGACATCCAGCAGTCATAAATTAGCCTTGGTGTTTCCGGCGTAATCCCGTTAACACTCGGGGTTCAATTTTTTTGTTCGGCCATTTATATATATCATGGCCTTTTTAGGAATTATTATCTATGTTCAATCAAGATTCGTTCGAATATAGCTTTCAGCCGCGGCCGTTGCTGTGATACTGGCACAATCGGAAATATAGCTGTGAACGATAAAATGCGCGATTGCGTAATCTAACTCACGTAAAGCATTACGTTGAACAACGTCGCCTGAACGTCAATGCCTAAGTGGACTGGGCGTCGTTACGCAAACTCCGATTCAAATCGTTCACCGATTTTGTTTGGCACTCCCGACGTATGCGAACCAATATGGCGGACACCGGAACGTAGTATGTGTGCCAGGTTAGGGTTAGGCCATAATTTCAGATACAAATACTACGGGAGTCACTTGGCGAGTTCCGGAACTCGTAGTAGAACTTAAATAAGGAAAATTGGAATAAAATTATCGCCTAACCTTAACCTGGTTCCGGTGTCCGCCATTTAGGTTCGCATACTTCGGTAGTACCTTGTGTTCATAAACCGTTGGAATCGAAACACATATATTCTGCAATTAAACAATGTCCACGTAAGCTAGAAAAGACACGCGAACATCTCCCGAAAGGTGATTTTGTATCATTTTCCAAATCATAGGACATATATCAAATTTAGTCGAAAAATCCATGAATAAACTGTCAAAATAAAAAAATTACTAAATCGGACTAAAAATAAACATACAAGGTGATCGGACCAAGTGTAGACATATGTTTATTAAAATATCTACAATATAATATGTAAAAAAAAAATTTTTTGCAGAAAAATAGCATTATAAACATAAATAATGAAATTCATTGCTATTTTTCGATAAAATTTGTTTTTGCCTTCACAACACGCCTCGATCTGTTTAGAACTTGAGCACGAGGGTTTCTTCCGAAATTTTGTCCAAACATTTCATCAAATTATGCTTTTTTAGCGCAGTTGTTCTCAATCTGAGGTACACACACCACTAGTGGTACGCAAGCTAGTATGAAATATTGCAACAATTAACTTTTGTATTCGCTGGACAGCGTTTATAGCGCTACCAATCCTTGTCTTTAGGTGGGAGATCGCCCTCGCTCATTACTGTCCACTAAAAACGGTACGGGCATGTTTTCGCCGTTTGCGTGTTACGTCACATGGCGTCTGCATTAATAAATCGGCAAGTAAGGGAGCATTCGTTTTCGTTACAGCGGCTAGTACCGGTACTGATCAAAGTGTATCCATACGAGGTTTCGGATGAGTTAGTGGTTATGATATGATGTATTGTGACGCAACGCGCAAAATGGCAAAACATGCCCTTTCGTTATAAATAGACAGTAACGGGCGAGGGCGATCTCTGAAGACAAGGATTGGTAGCGCTATAAACGCCGTTTAGCGAATACAAAAGTTAATTGTTGCAATATTTCGAAGTTGCTTTCGTATCACTTGAAATACCCCCGCGTATCACTAGTGGTGCACGTAACTCAGATTGCGAACAACTGCGGCAAGTCTAGGCATAGATTGATGAGACAAATTTCAGACGACGCCACACGTGCCTCGTGCATCAGATCGAGGCGTGTAGTGGAGGTAAAGACAAATTTTAATGAAAAATAGCAATGAATTATAATATTTATCTTTGTAATGCTATTTTCTGCAAACTATTTTTCTTCTATCTTACATTTATATTGTTGATATTTTAATAAACATTTGTCTACACTTGGTTTGATCACCCTGTACATACAGTAAGTTTCTGCCCATCGACCAGCGTCATCTCCTAAGGCTTAAGAAGCTAGTCTTTTGAAATTATTTCATTGGCAACTTTTTCACTTTTGGGTGAAGGCATACTGCTTCAAATACCCAATTTAGAATTACATAAATATATTTGTATACGCTATGCGGTGCAGAAGTCGCAGATGAAGCTATCTGAGATTTTGCATTACCGCCAAAATTCCTGTTTGTAGTATGATGTTTTTATACGAGCACTGCGATTCCAATTCTCCCATAAAAACGCTGACGTTGTAGACCCCAAGTTGGAAAGCGACGTCGCGTATTTCTTTGAACGAGAGTGGTCACGTGATCGAAGTGCACGATTTGCCATTCGTAAAGTTCTTATACAAAAACACTATTGGTAGCATAGATTTGCGGAAGCACCAAATTAACTCGAAATACAGAGGGTTTTGTTGTATTAACAGCCATTCTATTCAGTGGTGGGATTCAGCCGGTTCGCACCGGTTCTATAGAACCGTCTCGCGCAATTTTATGAAATCAGCGAACCGGTTAGTATTACTAAAAAAAACATAACTTTTTGCGACAGAACCGGCTGAAAAATATGACTTCTGTGATGGAACCTTTTAACAAAAAAATTGAATCCCACCACTGATTTTCCTGCAAACATGAATGTTTAAAAATCACATTTCATTCTTGGGAATTTCGAGATACATAATGTTATCTATTTATTTGCGATAAATCGAACTTGCAACTATCACATGTAACTATTTCTCGTTGCGTCTGATATGCGCTGTACAACATTAATATCGATAATATTTGTGAGCATATATATCACTAGACGGGGATATTTTGCATTATTATCACGACTAGGGCGGGAAGGAAAAAGGAAATTTAATTTTATTAACACTGGAATACGAAAATAAGCGTTTTACATTTCATGCACATCTAACCGAAGCTACATGTGAGATAACATAGCAAAATAGTATTAAAAAAGACGTTCAAGTTTGTGAAAAATCACTTTAAAATCAAGTTCGTCAAAATTGAGTATGGGTGCATGGTTCTGGGTGTAATAAATCAAGTGGGCAAGAAGCTTCATAATTTTATATGTACACCCAGGGCCGGCATTGGCCCAAACTTCTATACTTTGATGATATATATTGTCACGCTAATAACCAAACTGTGTAAGTCATTTTTAGAAGTTTTGAGAAAAACGTGGAAAACTTCCTAATGATATTGTTAGGTCATTGAGAGTCAATAATTTTCCACGGTTCAATTTTTTAGTCTTAGTCGGATTTAAATTAATTTTTATGACGCAGTTATATGACGTCATAATGGCGCACTGTGACTTACGCAGAAACGTGCGTATGATTTGGGGGACATACGCAATTTTGCAATTTGACTATATATCCACCAGTCCTGAAAACCAACCATTCGAAATACGTATGCAATTCTTAGTATCTGCGATGTTTAATCCCCAAAATATTTTATCTGTTTCAATAACATTATTTTTTATGTTTAAAATAATATACTTCACCAATATAACACGCTCTGCACACCCACCGAAAAAAGGACTTTCCATATATATTAAATATAACAGCAATGTACCCTTAAATAAAAGCTGACCAATGTCAATTGGACTCAGATAGTGAATACCACAAGGGCGCACGTTTCTATGCTGTAGTGTAGTGTACATAAGCAGCATTACATAAATAACTATTTCATAAAAAAACTCAAAACCGCCAAAAATGTCTTACGCAATTCGGTTATTAGCCTGACGGTATACTTGACCGTCAGTGACCGTCACGCTCGGAATTACCTGAATTATAATTTTGTATTTGGATAAAATGTAAAGACGAATTAATTTACATTGTTAAATCCTAATTTTCAGTAATTATTTTCATCTCACATCAGAGTACGATTCATTTCGTATAGGGCGTCGAAATAACTAAGGCCACCCCCGCATAATGAGTAATAATATTTTTTTTTATAGATTCAATCACTAAGGTCCTGAACTACTGAACACATTAACCTGATGGCAGTTGCACTTAAATGGCCGATTCCTTTTCTCTGCATTGATTCGATATTAGCTCCATTGATGGTCTATATCATTATTCTCCAAATTTATATATTCATGTGGAAAGGCTTATACAAAAGAAAGATCCGAAGCTTGAGAGACGTTTCAAAGGCGTCGAATCTACAAGACATTATGAATGTCACTCTCATTCTTGCAGGATTGTTTGGTATAGCAGAGATCATGTGTGGTATCGTACATCATATCGTTATGCTAGAAATTATGCACTGTGACGACGTATGCATATTTAACGTCACGGGAAGATTTTGCGAAGATGATATATGTGAAAGAAGTTATTTTACACTCATTAAAATCCAAATAAACCTCATTGATAGCGTGATCGTTTTATACACTTGCTTTACAACATCTATCTACATGGTATTGTGGTTTCGTCAAACGATGTTCAGCACGGAGGAGACTTTGAAGAGACTGTCGTCTGAAAGCTTGAAAAAAATTGGATATTTGCAGGGATTGTTTATAATAATATCTGCTATTGTCGTCGGAATAATTTGGATATTACACTTGCATCATATCGACTACACTCTGAAATTGTTATTGGGGATTCAACTTGAAATACAGATTGGATTATTCACTCTTTTTCTGATTCCTTTAATTAAGCACCAACGTAGCTTGAAGTATTTGCATCAGAATCAAAGACCTCCTGATCATCTTGTGAGATTATTGAAGCGATCTATCGTAGCAGCCATTGTTGCTGCTATTACAGATGCAGCAACACTCGGAATTCTCATCACTGTTGGTTTACCTTTTTGGTCTGTAAATACTTTCATCAATATGTGTTGTGTTTTATTCTGTTTTGTCGATTGGAAAACAAATTTTTTTCCTTGTATTGTGTTATGTAAAAGGGATAGCGAGGCAGCTGAACCAGTTCCTCCAAATGATAACATACGTGAGGAAACAGTGTAAATCATAATATAATCTCTGTTATTATTTTGTTTTTATTGGTGGGCAATGGACATTAATCGGAAACATTTTCTATTATTTTTACTTGAAGTTACTACCCGTCCTACCCGTCCGCTGTCCGTTCGCTGGGACGTTGTAACTCACCGAAGGGCGGATTGAAAAATCGAACCGCGGACAGGATTGCGGATATAGTATCAGTGTGAGAGCTGATTTTCCACTGTGCCCCATGTCCCAACGTGCCCCACCTTCCCCTACATCTCAAATTTGTCGAATTCGCAAAATAGCAAAAAAAATACCAGTCAAAACAATATATAATCGGACAGTTTACCACACATTTTTATGTCCGCCGAATTCCGTGGTGTTTTAAAGTGTTTTTGTTTTGTCCACGCAACCGCAGTTTAAATTGAACACAATTAAATTAATAAAGCAGGGCATTTTAAATATGCTTTTATCGGTCATGGATTGATTACTTTGCACAAGAGAAAAATCATTTTTCGTTGAAAAAGTCGGCTCTTTTCATTGACGTAATCGCGGCGACTGTTCGGAATGGATTTCGAGGCGGTGAAGTTGTATTTTTGCTTTACTGGTATACTTTATATCTATTTTCATTGTATCAAGTAAAATTGTACTAAAGTGAATTTATACCAAATATCGAGATTTTACTACCGGCGATAAGGAGGTCGCAAGATTGCAAAAATACGTATCAAAATTAAATTCATATATCATATTTTTATGTCCACAGATCGCCGTGGTATTTTACCGCAGTAATGTTTTTATTTTGACGTAAGAAGTCGCAACCGCGAGTTACGTTAGACACAATTAAATTAATATATAAGGACATTTTAGAATCTTGTAGTTGTCATGAATTGAATATTTTACGTGACAGCAGCTGAAGGCGGCTTTATTAACGAGCGCGTGATCGTGGTGATTGTTACAGGCAGCACTGAAAATTTCCGATTTTAAGCAATGTTTCAGAAGCGAGCACCCAAGTTCAGTTTGACTAGTAACAAACCCTTCAATTTATTCCTAACCCCTTTAGGGCCAACTCTGTTCCGACGGTCGTTGCAAATTGTATATAGTGTGTATCTCGCAATGTATCGCCTCGTTTTATTAACCGTCTTGTATTTCATTTTTTCTGTTATTATTGTCCAATTGTAAAACATTAAAAAAACCTTAGTATAAAAATTTAAAAAATCATAAAACCATACAGAAAAATTGTGTAGTGTCAGTGTTTTCTTTTATGTGTAATTACTTGTTATTAATCTATTTATTGTTTTTAGATATCGTGAGTTTCATTCACTTCATACAGAATTTGATACAAGTCCAATCTCAAGGATTCAATGGTTCAATAATCCGTCAAATCACTTATTATTCGGCGCTCCGGAAGTATTCGTACCAAGATGACGCCCAACCTGAACAACCCCAACCTGGTACACATACTATGTTCAGGTTGTGCGCCATCTTGGTACTTGGTACTTTATTGGCGTACCAAGATGACGCCCAACCTGAACAACCCCAACCTGGTACACATACTATGTTCAGGTTGTGCACCATATTGGTGCGAATCCGTCAAATCACTCATTATTTGGCGCTACGGAAATATTCGTACCAAGATGACGCACAACCTGAACAACCCTGACCTGGTAAACATAATATGTTCAGCTTGTGCGCCATCTTGGTACGAATCCGTCAAATCACTCACTATTCGGTGCTCCGAAGTATTCGTACCAAGATGACGCACAGCCTGAACAACCCCAAGCTCGTACACATACTATGTTCAGATTGTGCGCCATCTTGGTACGAACCCGTCAAATCAGTCATTATTCAATTTACAGGAATTATTTTTACTTGTTAATTTGCTTCGAAACAATCTCTAATACCAATTTGGTCAATTTTACAGTTTAAACACCAAACTATTTTCAATTTAAATTCATAAGTACCAAATCCACCATTTTGTTTGTTTGTCCCTTCCTTTAAACATCAGAGTCATTTTGCCTTTCTTTGTGTCCCTTTCCTTAATAATTAAGTGTCGTCGCCATTTTGTTTTAATATTTCGTTACATTTCATTTTTACAATGAAAAGCATTTTAAAGCGACACAGAGACCCTTTGAAATTTATATTTTTTCTCGTATATTTTTTCTCTCGTAAACCGACTTAGATTATCTCGTTTAACTAATCCATTATTCACAATCTCGTATCAATGTCTTTTAACAATTCATTTATTTCATCTCTCGGCAACCCAATTACAAAAGTAACAATGACCAAGCTAATTTTTTTACTGTCGAGGGGAAATTGTGTAGCGAATGTGGATTGTAACTATGGATTATAATATTATTCAACCCCTTCATATTAATAGTATGTTGCATTTTCGGGAATAGATCATATTATGATTCGCAACAGCGATAAAGCCTTCGTTCTATATATCCGTCTTTGCAAGCGACCAATTTGATGACGTATGTTTCCGGTTACGCGGAGAGGGCCGAATTATATTGTGCTCTTGATATTATTCTGTTGTTGACTGATGTCTGATTAAGAGTTAAGTGTATTTCAATATATCTGTATTTGGATTGTAAAACTTTCAATATACGAACATTCAACACATTGTGTGCTTTATTGGCGTCTGAAAGAGTCCAGATTGGGGTTCCATTCCATAACGTGTGTTTAATAACACGGGAATCGATTATATACTTATAGGGCCAACCCTAATACGTGGAATCCTAATCAGTTGATTAGAGAGAGATGATATATTTTATGCAAATTTGGCAATCTTATCCATTGACTGGTAAAAAGCTTATGACAGTATAGATCGACTATTTTTATGAAAAATTATGGTACGATCAAATTTTGGAAAAAAATTTATTTTTATGTTAAAACACTGTATGACAAAGATAACGCTGTTATATTTACAACCGGATACTTGGCAGAAAAATTTGGCATTGAGATAGGTTTACGTCAAGGTTGACCTTTAAAATTTAATAGTTTTGCAGATGATGCGACAATTCACTGTATGAAATATTAAAGGCAGTTTAAGTGCCACAGACACTGATCAATAAGAAAAATCACGAATTTTATTTTGCGGACCTTTAAAGCAAAACCAAATATTGGAAATTGGTGGGATTACCGTATCTATAGATAAGATGAAAATTCTTGTTGCGTGGATGGGAAAATTCTTGTTGCGTGGATGGGAAATACTGAAAATGCTATAAAAGAAAGTTGAAGTGCAAGAAAATATTTGTAACACATTCAATATTTAGAAACAAAGAAATATGAGCATAACTGGCAAAATTATTATAGCCAAGACTTTTATGTTATCAAAAGTATGTATGGTACTTATCTGCATTTGAATGTGTCTCAAAGGATATTTGAAAAATATAACCAAACTAATTTGGGGTGGAAAACGTGAGTTAGTAAGCAGAAAAATATGTTGCTGTAGTAAACAGTATGGCGTACTAGGCTGTATTGATATGGAAACTGAAATTAAATGGATATTTTGGTTACTGGAAGGTAATAGAGCCCCATGGGCTTACAGAGCAAGAGTATTTATAAATAATTATGATAAACGACTGGTAACATCAAATCTAGAATTGCTTCATATTTCTATTCATAATTTTGAAAATAATAAAATACCTGAATTTTATACAACTATCGTGAAGTTTGTATTTTTCAAGAAATATTGTATTTGTTAAAAAACAATTAGCGAATGAAATATTATAGTGGAATCCTCTTATTCCACTGTCTATTCACCCAGAACATGTAAGCAATTTGATAAAAAGAAATATTTTTTATGTTAGACACATTTTTCAAAAAAATTGTGTTAATATTGCTGCAAGTGTTATTGGTCATGCTAAGTGGAACTCATTGCTTATTGATAGTAAAAATGTGTATGAGAGAACAATATTTGGTGTCATACTGTGTATAGTAGAGGTTTTACCGATAATATTTAGCAGGTTGTCTAGCGACGCCATCATGTCCATTTAATGACATCCAGCAGTCATAAATTAGCCTTGATGTTTCCGGCGTAATCCCGTTAACACTCGGGGTTCAATTTTTTTGTTCGGCCATTTATATATATCATGGCCTTTTTAGGAATTATTATCTATGTTTAATCAAGGTTCGTTCGAATACTGCTTTCAGACGCGGCCGCTGCGGTGATACTGGCACAATCGGAAATATAGCTGTGAACGACAAAATGCGCGATTGCGTAATCTAACTCACGTACAGCGTTATGTTGAACAACGTCGCCTGAACGTCAATGCCTAAGTGGACTGGGCGTCGTTACGCAAACTCGGGTTCAAATCGTTCACCGATTTTGTTTGGCACTCCCGAAGTATGCGAACCAATATGGCGGACACCGGAACGTAGTATGTGTACCAGGTTAGGCCCTAATTTCAGATAAAAATACTACGGGAGTCACTTGGCGAGTACCCGAACTCGTAGTAGAACTAAAATAAGGAAAATTGGAATAAAATACTTCGCATACTTCGGTGTTCATAAACCGTTGGAATCGAAACACATATATTCTGCAATTAAACAATGTCCGCGTAAGCTAGAAAAGACACGCGAACATCTCCCGAAAGGTGATTTTGTATCATTTTCCAAATCATACGACATATATCAAATTTAATCATCAAATTATGCTTTTTTAGCGCAGTTGTTCTCAATCTGAGGTACACACACCACTAGTGGTACGCAAGCTGCTTTGAAATATTGTAACAATTAACTTTTGTATTCGCTGGACAGCGTTTAAAGCGCTACCAATCCTTGTCTTTAGGTGAGAGATCGCCCTCGCCCATTACTGTCCACCAAAAACGGTACGGGCATGTTTACGCCGTTTGCGTGTTACGTCACAGGCATTAATAAATCAGCAAGTAAGTGAGCATTCGTTTTCGTTACAGCGGCTAGTACCGGTACTGATCAAAGTGTATTCATACGGCGTTTTGGATAATTTAGTGCAGGGTGGTCCAAACCCAGACTCGCGGGCCAAAAGTGGCCCGCCGCTTCATTATCTGCGGCCCGCGTCGCATTTGCGCGAGGGTTAACAAAAAACCGCACTTGGTGATGTTTCGTCATATAAATACCCAGAAAAATCTTTTGACATGTTACATTACTAATGAATGTCACTGAATAGACCAGTGTTCGGGCTAGCTGAGGCAAATAGCGAAGTGGAATAATGTGTTTGGCTAAATTGTAAACTGGTTTTATATTTTTTGGTCGGGAATATATGCTAACAAAGAAGGCTTGATAGAAAACTAAAAATCAAATGAGGAATCTATTAATTAGCCTAGGTTGGCTATGCCTGATAACAATCACGACTAGGGCGGGGAAGAAAAAGGAAATTTGATTTTATTAACATTGGAATACGAAAATAAGCGTTTTACATTTTTTGCACATCTAACCGAAGCTACACATGAGATAACATAGCAAAATAGTATTGAAAAAGACGTTCAAGTTTGTGAAAAATCACTTTAAAAACAAATTCGTCAAAATTGAGTATGGGTGATTGACATGGTTCTGGGTGTAATAAATCAAGTGGGCCAGAAGCTTCACAATTTTATATGTACACCCAGGGCCGGCATTGGCCCAAACTTCTATATTTTGATGATATATATTGACACGCTAATAACCAAACTGTGTAAGTCATTTTCAGAAGTTTTGAGAAAAACGTGAAAAACTTCCAAATGATATTGTTAGGTCATTGAGAATCAATAATTTTCCACGGTTCAATTTTTTAGTCTTAGCAGGATTTAAATTAATTTTTATGACGCCGTTATATGACGTCATAATGGCGCACTGTGCCTTACGCAGAAATGTGCGTATGACTTGGGGACATAAGCAATTTTGCAATTTGACTATATTTCCACCAGTCCTGAAAACGAACCATTCGAAATACGTATGCAATTCTCAGTATCTGCGATGTCTAATCCCCAAAATATTTTATCTGTTCCAATAACAATATTTTTTATGTTTAAAATAATATACTTCTTCGATATAACACGCTCTGCACACCCATCGAAAAAACTACTTTCCCCATATAGTAAATATAACAGCAATGTACTCTTAAATAAAAGCTAACCAATGTCAATTGGACTCAGATAGTGCATATCACAAAGGCGCGCGTTTCTATGCTGTAGTGTAGTGTACATAAGCAGCATTACATAAATAACTATTTCATAAAAAAACTTAAAACCGCCAAAAATGACTTACGCAATTCGGGCATTAGCCTGACGATATACTTAGTGACCGTCACGCTCCAAGTTACCTTAATCATAATTTTGTATTTGGATAAAATGTAAAGACGAATTAATTTACATTGTTAAATCTTAATTTTCAGTCATTATTTTCATCTCTCACCGAGTACGCACAGCGCGATTCATTTCGGGTAGGGCGTCGAAATAACTAAGGCCACCCCTCTATAATGAGTAATAATATATATTATTTTTTTCATAGATTCAATCGATAAGGTCCTGAACTACGGAACACATTAACCTGATGGCATTTGAACCTAAATCGACGATTCCTTTTCTCTGCATTGATTCGATATTGGCTCCATTGATGGTCTACATCACTATTCACCAAATTGTTATATTCATACGGAAAGACTTATACAAAAGAAAGATCCGAAGCGTGAGAGACGTTTTAAAGGCGTCGAATCTACCAGTCATTATGAATGTCATACTCATTCTTGCAGGATTGTTTGGTATAGCAGAGATCATGTGTGGTATCGGAAATTATATCGTTCTGTTAGAAATAAGGCACTGTGACGACGTATGCATATTCAACGGCACGGGAATATTGTGTGATATATGCGAGAGAAGTTATTTTACACTCATTCGAATCCAACTAAACCTCAGTAATAGCGAGTTCTTTTTCTACATTTGCTTTACAACATCTATCTACATGGTATTGTGGTTTCGTCAAACGATGTTCAGCACGGAGGAAACTTTGAAGAGACTGTCGTCTGAAAGCTTGAAAAAAATTGGATATTTTCAGGGATTTTTCATAATAATATCTGCTATTGTCGTCGGAATAATTTGGATATTATATTTGATACGTGTAAACTACATTCTGATATTGTTCTTAGCGATACAACTTGAAATACAGATTGGATTGCTGACTCTTTTTCTGATCCCACTAATTAAGCACCAACGTAGCTTGAAGTATTTGCATCAGAATCAAAGACCTCCTGATCATCTTGTAGGATTAATGAAGCGATCTATCGCAGCAGCCATTGTTGCTGCTATTACAGATATAGCAACACTCGGAATTGTATTCGGTTTTTATTTCTATTTTTTGTCTGTAAATACCTTCATCAATATGTGTTGTGTTTTATTTTGTTTTGCCGATTGGAAAACAAAATTTTTTCCTTGTATTGTGTTATGTAAAAGAGATAGCGAGGCAGCTGAACCAGTTCCCCCAAATAATAATATACGTGAAGAAACAGCGTAAATCATAATATCATCTCTGTTTTTGTTTTTATTGGTAGGCAATAATCGTTAACATTTTCTATTAATTTTACTTGAAGTCACTTTTTTTAAGTTCTATATGCTGTAATTATTGAACTATTTTGAGATAAAATAAAACATTTCGCAACCAAATTGTGAGAATGATCTGGGTTTACTGGTCGGCTTCGTCCAGGGTTCAGTTTGAAATCGACGAGCGAACAACTTGGTTATACCACCACAATAAGCATTATACTGTAGAACAAATTCTTATACGATATCTAAGATGTCCTAGTCGAAGTAAAGCTATTTTTCTTACCTTTTTGCAAATCGCATTCAAATTACGAGTAATAAAAAATAATACACGCAGTTTTAATAGGGATGAAAAAAGCCATACGAACAAGCTGGTTATCGAGCTTATCAGATAACGATGATAAAATGGGCATTATCTTCCAATCAAAGGGTGTATTAAAAATTTAGTATGCTAGTATGAATTTTAATTCGAATGAATACTGTAGGGTTCAGGCCAAGGACGGATTTGGTCAATGAAAAACCCTAGACTACGCTATTCGCCAAGCCTTTTTTAACAATAAAAGTTTAACGATTTTATATTATGATGCATAATAGGTCGTTCGTAATGAAATTTAAAAAAAAAAAAAAAAAAAATATATATATATATAATTATGACGTCATAAATATTTACTGTAAAAATGTCATGGAATACGTAATTTTAGTTGCAGGCAGATACATACGCTAATCACCATAGTAAATTGGTTAGTGAGTTGAATTAAATAAACATTACAAGAACTCACGGCTGTAACATAAAGTCATGACGAACTTCAGTCTTCATTATTTGAAAATCGTGGTATCGATTTCATTAACACAATCCTGAGATTTCTCCGATAAGATAGGTTTTTCATATTTATGTCGGATGAGAGGAAGGTCGATAGGACGGCTTTATCAGTATGGAATTACAAGTGGAAAGAGAACATTTCTAGTTCATCGATCGGCTTTACGATCTCATTCCAGATATTTCAGAGATAAATCTGATTCGGAGATGTCGAAATCTAAGGGTTCTGTGAAATGACCGATGTTTCAGAAGACAGCGTAAAGCAGTGCATTAATTTCATGAATTATGCTGAACTAAAACTTGATATAGATAATGTATTGGGGGTGTTGGAAATATCTCATATTTGGCAGCTTCAAAACGCAACTGAAATATGTGCTGATTTTCTTACAAAAAATTTGGAAGTTTCTTCTGGTGTTCTTATAAGAAAAAACGAAAAATTCTTCACAAGACGAGAAAAAAGGATAGCCATTCTATTTTGCAAAAATTATTGGAAAATTTGAAAGGTTGTGACGTAGTTAAAATGACGTCATCGAAATCCTCAGTCTTGATAACGTAGTGGATGCAGAATATTTATGGATATTTTGTTCCATATGTGCGATTAAGCAAAAAGTTTAAAACAATATTCTACGTTTGCAATGTATTTAAGAGATTCCCGTTTTCAACTTGGCAACTAAACAATTCAAAAATTTCGTTTGGAACAACGAGCCTATATTGCATCATGCTTGAATTGTAAAATGCCGCTGCTTCAAAACTTTTAAAAAAAACTTTAAAAAAGCACTGAGTATCTTTCAAATGTTTCGTTACTTTAAGAGTGGATTCAGGATTTACATATTTATCCCGGGGAGAGTAAAGTCGAAAGATGACTCAATCATATGGCGAACCACGGCCTCTCGTCCGGTTACCAGTCCGTGTTGGATATCTAATTAGTTAAGCAGTTATTTGTTTTCTTATGCATGGACTCGATGGTGGAGAAAGCCGTAACCGACAAGCGGCTACGTGAACCACCCTACGGCGCGAGGAGTCCAGCAATCCTCTTCCACATAATTAACCCCGCAAGGTGGCGAGCGTATTTCTAACGCTTAGTGTAGTGCGCCACACCGCCGAGCCGGTTGGTACTTCTGGTTGATACTATTTATTGCAAGGTTTCGAGAAAGTAGAGGTAATTTGTCGCTTTGGTAGAATACGAAAGATCCCGGATTGGCACGAAGATAGAATTTCGTAGTTCTGTTCAAAATACAGATGCAGCTGTTTTTCTATTCTGTAATCGTTTGCGTATTTTATTTCTATATGGTTATTGGGGAATAGTCTATTATTAACTGGCGATTTATATCTTTTTTTCATCCATTCACACCGGAACCTTAGACGTGGACGTGTCATAAACTGACCATTGTACATATTGTCGTCGTGCCGTACCTCTTTATCTTGTGTATTGTACTAGAGTTTTATATGTAGCTTATATTTTCGCTATTTCATATCTGTTGCATGACTATAACGCAGCAGTCCTAAACTTCATCTATATTTGTTAGAGGTGTATGTTGCACATATGCGTCTTAGGCCGGTACGACCTTGAACATATATCCTGTCTGTGTTATACTGCTTGCGAGCTAGAACATTGATATACGAGTACGTATGTACGTTGGTCGCAGAATTGGACATAGAATAGTAACCTTCACTCCTGCTACAGCATCCTTGCATTATACGCATACGGATCCGCTTGTACAGAGGAAGAAAGTCAGGAAAGTTGGTCTCGCGTCTCCCCAACTGGAAGTTGCTTTCGGTGACTGTTGTTAATATTTTGCTTTTTACTTCTATTTTATGACATAAGAGAGGGACGTTAGCTTTTACCCAGGACGACGCTTACTAGGCCTTTCTCGCCCAACAAGGTCAGGTACAGGCTCCATTGATATCAAACGATATCTTACGTAGTTACTTCGTGTGTAAAGTTATTCAAGGTACACAATCGCGCAATTTCATCTATCCCGGTTAGTTCGTTTGGAGTAAGGATTGAAAGTAATTCAAAAACGTCAGGTTATTAGTGAGTCGCAGAAACATGGCAAAATAGTATTGAAAAAGATGTGAGAGTCTGTGCCTCACTGCGAATTCACTTTTTAAAAACAAGTTCGTTAAAATGGGGGATAAGCATGGTTCTGGCTGGGATAAATAAAGTGGGTCAGAAGCTTGACTTCGAGACCGAAAATCACAATTTTATATTTACACTCAGACCGGCCTTGGCCCACCGCAACATACTGTGTTTCTCCAAAAATAAGACTGGGTCTTATTTAAATTTCCCCCCAAAAAGGACACTAGGGCTTATTTTCGAGGGATGTCTTATATTTTTATTTATCAAAATCAAAATTACAAAGTGAAGAATTACGAGATTTTCAAATATATAAACTATGAATATCGATATCCATTTACATTTACATAAATAACACGTTTTTATTCAAAATGACAGCTAAACTTAGATTATCAATCATTTAGAACGTGCACTAGAGATTTTATGCTATCGACTAGGTCAAAAAAAGTTTGAGTTATTAACTTGGTCTTATTTTAATGGGAGGGCTTATATTAAAATCATTTTTAAAATTCAGGCTAGGTCTTATTTCTAGGGTAGGTCTTATTTTCGGGGACACACGGTATACTACTTTAATGGGCCTCGTGCTACCATGAGCTCCGCGCTGATTTTAGGAATAGATCAATGGATTTATCTGACATAAATTATAATTTTGATGATATTTATATACTGAATGAATTCGTCATTTGGATAAAATGTAAAGACAAATTAATCTTCATTATTAAATCTTAATATTTAGTCATTATTTTCATCTCTTATCGGAGTAGGCACCGCTCAATTTATTTCGGATAGCGCGCCGCAATAACTAAAGTCACCCCTTTATAATGAGTAATGATATTATTTTTTTTTATAGATTATATCAATAAGGTCTAAAACTTCAGAACACATTGACAACATGACATTTGCTATTTTTGGAATTTACATCGATTCGATATTTGTTTTTTTGATGGTCTACATCACTATTCACCAAATTTTTATGTTCATAAGGAAGGGCTTATACAAAAGAAAGATCCGGAGATTGAGAGACGTTTTGAAGGCGTCGAATCTAACAGTCATTATGAATGTCACTCTCATTCTTGCAGGGTTGTTTGGTATAGCAGCGATCATGTGCACTATCGGATATGAAATTGTTGGGTTAGAATTCCAGCACTGCGTGGACTTGTGCATATTTAACGACACGGGACAAATTTGCAAATTTGATATATATGAGAGATGTTCCTCCACACATGTTCGAATCTCTTCAAACCTATATGATAGCATATTCGTTTTATACATTTGCTTCACAACATCTATCTACATGGTATTGTGGTTTCGTCAAACAATGTTCAGCACAGAAAAAACTTTGAACAAACTGTCGCCCAAAGGTTTAAAAAAATTTGGTTATTTTCAGGGATTGTTTATAATAATATCTGCTATTGTCGTCGGAATAATTGGGATATTGGACTTGATGAATTTAGACCATATTCTGATATTGCTATCGGGGATTCAACTTGAAATACAGATCGGATTGCTGACGCTTTTTCTGATCCCTTTAATTAAGCACCAACGTAGCTCGAAGTATTTGCATCAGAATCAAAGACCTTCTGATCACCTTGTAAGACTCATGAAGCGATCTATCGCAGCTGCCATTGTTGCTGCTATTACAGATATAGCAACACTCGTAATTTCTTTCTTTGGATTCTATTTTTTGTCTGTAAATATTTTGATCAATATGTGTTGTGTTTTATTCTGTTTCGCCGATTGGAGGACAAAATTTTTTCCTTGTATTGTGCTATGTAAAAAGGATAGCGAGGCAGCTGAACCAGTTCCTCCAAATGATAACATACGTGAAGAAACAGTGTAAATCATAATATAAACCCTGTTTTGTTTTTGTTGCTGGGCATTTAATTGGGAACATTTTCTATTAATTTTACTTGAAGTTACTTTTTCAAGTTTCACACTTGCTGCAATTATTGAACTATTTTGAGATCAAATAAAATATTTTGCAAACAAAGTTGTGAGTAGGATCGATGCTTACGGGTCGGCTTCGTCCACTGTTCAGTTTGAAATCGACGAGCGAACAACTTGGCTGTAACACCATAATGAGCATTATATTGTAGAACATATACGAGTGAATACATTGGGCCGGGGTCGGATTTAGACGATGAGAGACCCCTAGACGCTATTTGACCTTTATATTATGACTTCATGATATGCTTGCGGTAATCCGAAATATATTATGACGTCATAAATATTTTGAAAAAGTCCTCAGTTCTTATTGGATACGTTAGTCATAGTGGACATAACGATCGTTTAGCATATTATGCTGGCATTCTTCTTCTTCTTTCTTGATGTTCTTTGACACAGAATTTTAACGATATTAAAAAGCCGCTTTTCTCTTCGATTACTGGACAAATTGCTTTGAATTTTTCAATGGTGAAAGATTGATTTTTTTGCCAGAAGGGTATTACTTTATCTACTTCAAAAATTTCTGTGAACTTCAAGGAATTTGTTTTTTGTGTGCGAAGATGTGATCTGAATAAAAAATAGCGGCACCTTGTTGCGATTTCGCGAAGGCATATCAGCTGAGAAGCAAATGTAATTGTTGCTTCGCTAATACTTATTCATGGGGAATGGTGAGGTATATCAAATGTTGTTATAATATAGAAGTGACTCGGATCGCTTGTGTTACTACAGTTGTGAGTCAGATCATCTTGTAATTTCAATTTACGCGTCCAAAAGACAGGAACTGGTGAAGATAGGGCAGTTCCGGTACCGTAACACAGCACGTTGACACTAACTAACTGTCCCGTAAAAGCGAGGCTGGCACTCACTGGTATATTTAATGCATTTTGATGTGAGGCTTCTCGGAATCGGTAAACTCTGCCGTGATGGGTAAGTCACCGAATCGTAGCCATGAAGCTGTTTCACTGTTCAGCTTCGTTCAGAATACTCTATGATTTTTGGCGGAATGATGATAAAACATTTCGCTTTGTATTACGTGTGCATATATTTGAGCATAGCTCTCTTGTTATTTGGAAATCTAGTATCGATAGTTTTAATGATTATATAACAAATAAATATAGTTTTGAATACGATCACACTATATGTCAAATCAATAGAAATTGCTAAAGGCTGTGACGTAGTTAAAATGACGTCATCGAAATCCTTAGTCTTGCTAACGTAGTAGATGCATAATATTTCTGAATATTTTGTTCCATAAGGACGAGTAATGAAAAAAAGTTTCAAAAATATTCTACGTTTGCAATAGGATACCCCGTCTCCAACTTGACAACTCAACAATTCAAAAATTTAGTTTGGAATAACGAGCATATTGAATTATGCTTGAATTGTAAATTTACGCTGCTTCAAAATTGTTAGAAGAACTTCAAAATATAAGGTGTGTGTGTATCTTTCAAATGTTGTCAGTTTTTTTTACTTCAAGAGAGGATTTAAGATTTACATATTTATCATGGGTAGCGGAAAGCCGATAATAGGGCTTAATCATACCGTGAACCACAGCCTCTCATCCGGTTACCAGTCCATGCTCGGTATGGGATTAGTTAGCTGGTTATTTGTTTTCTGATGAATGTCCAAACGGCTCGTGAACCACATTACGGCGGCGAGCAATCCTCTTTTACATATTTAATCCCGCACGAACCTGCGAATCCACGTAGGATAATCAGAGGTGCGGTGGCGAGCCAATGTCTAACGCTTAGCACGATGAGCCACGCCGCCGAGCTGGTTGGTACTTCTGGTTGATACTATTTTTAAAGGTTTCCAAAAAGTGGGGGCAAGTGAGCCCACAACTTCGTCGCTCTGGTAGAATATGAAAGATCCTGAATTGGAACGCAGATAGAATTTTGTAACCCTGTTCAAATTACAGATGCAGCAGTTTTCTATTTTGGTATCGTTTGCGTGTTTTATTTCTATATGGTTATTGGGGAATAGTCTATTATTAACTGGCGATTTATACCTTATTTTCAACTCTTTTGACAACGGAACCTGGGACGTGGACGTGGCATAAACTGACTTTTGTACATATCGTCGTTGTACCGTACCTCTTTGTCTTGCATATTGTACTAGAGTTTATATGTAGCTTATATTTTCGCTAATCCATGTCTGTTGCGCTACTATAACGCAGCAGTTCTAAACTTTGTTGGGGGTGTATATCGCACATCTGTGTCTTAAGGTCGGAAGGTCTTAAAAATGTATTCTTGTCTCTGTTATACTGTTTAATCATTATGCAGATACACTTATATTTTTAGGGCATACATACAGTAAGTTTCTGAATATGATGAGTATTCTCACGTATTGAAAGTGCGTCATGCATGACTATCTCAATAGACTTTGATCGGTTTTTCCGGAATGGAATTCTAATGCTCGATGTTTCGTGATCTTTATCATACCTGTTTACGAGCCAGAATGTTGATATAATGTACGTTGGTCACAGAATAAGTTTATAGACCATCGACTAGCGTCATTTCCTTAGGCTTAGGAAGTGAGTGTTTGTTTGGTATTACTTCATAGGTAACTTTTAGGTGACAGCATTTTGCTTTAAAAAATTTATCTGTGTGAAATAAATTGGGAATGTTACACAAACTAACAGTGTAAAATTCTGCCAATTCATCTGTACCTGCGAAGCAAATTGTTTTGTGTTTCTCAGACAATTGCGTCGTAAGCGTTTCAGGTCTGAAATCTCGTTGAATGATAACATTGAACGACTAATATGGAACTACTAAGACCTTTCGCGATTCCCAGTTTAATTTTATTTTCAGCTTGGCAGTCTCTCTCACGATTCTTATACCTGATGAAATGCATATATTTTTGAAAAAAAGGTTGGTATGGAAAAGTACGAAAAAATTATTAATATCTTAATGAAAGCAGATCTCATCGAACGGCGACGAGTGATTTTTCTTATCCAAAGCTGCCTGCAGTTAAATAATAGTTTTTGAAAAACTGACTCAAGTAATCAAACGCGTGCAACGAAAATAGGCGGTAGGAGGCGTAAACATAGCATTGCCAGGAACACTGAACCCCTGATCAACCACAAACTGCAGTGTCCACACAGTAATTTCCTTTATAGAAGGAAAGAGAAATAACAAATATGTCATGCAGCCTCGGTCAGACAAAACGGTACAGAAATACATTTGTGTTAGTCTGCAGCAAGACTCTTGAACCAGACAGAATAGTCACTTTTACTCCTGTTACAGCATTCTTGCATTATACGCATATGGATCAACTTGTATAAAGGCAGAAAGGTAGTCTCGCGTATCCCCAACTGGAAGTTGCTTTCGGTGACTGTTGTTAAAATTCTACTTCATGTAATAAGCAGGGGAGGATAGCATGTTTTCAGGACAACGCTCACTCGGCCTTTCTCGCCCAACAAGCCAGGTATAGGCTACACTGATATCCAACGATATCTTACTTCGTTGGTAAAGTTATCCAATGTATACAAGCGCGCAATTTTATCTATCTCGGTTATTTCGTTTGGAGTAAGGTTTGAAAGTAATTCAGTGTAATCAGTGAATCGCAGAAACATAACAAAAAAGTATTGAAAAAAATGTGAGAGTCTGCGCCTCACTGCAAAATCACTTTTTAAAAATAAGTTCGTTACAGTGGGGGATAAGCATGGTTCCTGGTGTGATAAATCAATTGGGTCAGAAGCTTGTATTCTAGACCGAAAATCACAATTTTATATTTACAATCAGGGCCGGCCTTGGCCCACCGCAACATATGCTACTTTAGTTGGCCTCCCACTACCATGAGCTCCGCGTGAATTTTAGTAATAGATCAATGAATTTACCCGACATATATTATAAACCTATATATTTTGAATATATATATACTGAATGAATCGGCCATGAGCTCGGAGTTTCCTCAATCACAATTTCGTATTTAGATAAAATGTAAAGACGAATTAATTTACATTAATAAATCTTAATTTTAGTCATTATTTTCATCTCTAATCAGAGTAAGCACTGCGCAATTCATTTTCAATGGGCGCCGCAATAAGGTAACCCCTGGATATTAGGTAATGTTATTTCTATTTTTATAGATATATATATCACTAAGATCTAGAACTCCTGAACACATTAACATCATGGAAGTTACTATTGAAAGCAGTATTTCTTTTCTTTGCATCGATTCGGTAATGGCTTCATTGATGGTATATACCACTATTCACCAAATTGTTATATTCATGAGGAAAGGCTTATACAAAAGAAATATCCGAAGCTTGAGAGACGTTTTAAAGGCGACGAACCTACCAGTCATTATGAATGTCACTCTCATTTTTGCAGGATTGTTTGGCATAGCAGCGGTTTTGTCATCTATCGGACATGGTATCGATGTGTTAGAATCGATGTACTGCTTTAACAAATGCATACCGGTACCCGACTACACGGAAATAATGTCTGGGGATGAGATATGTGAGAAGTGTGAACATTATTTTTTACCCATCCCTGTAATCACTGTGAACCTGGGTACGAGCACGTTGGTTTTATACATTTGCTTCACAACATCTATCTACATGGTATTGTGGTTTCGTCAAACAATGTTCAGCACGGAGAAAACTTTGGAAAAACTGTCGCCCGAATGTTTGAAAAAATTTAGTTATTTTCAGGGATTGTTTATAATAATTTCTGCTATTGTCGTCGGAATAATTTGGATGGTATTACATTTTACATATGCATTCTACATTATGATATTGTTCCTGGGGATTCAACTAGAAATACAGATTGGGTTGCTGACTCTTTTTCTGATTCCTTTAATTAAGCACCAACGTAGCTTGAAGTATTTGCATCAGAATCAAAGACCTCCTGATCATCTTATAAGATTAATGAAGCGATGTATCGCAGCAGCCATTGTTGCTGCTATTACGGATATAGCAACAGCAGGATTTGCATTGTTTGGATTCTATTTTTTGTCTGTAAATACCTTCATCAATATGTGTTGTGTCTTATTTTGTTTTGCCGATTGGAGAACAAAATTTTTTCCTTGTATTGTGTTGTGTAAAAGGGATAGCGAGGCAGCTGAACAAGTTCCTCCAAATGATAACATACACGAAGAAACAGTGTAAATCATAATATAATACCTGTTTTTGTTTTGATTTTATTGGGGTAAATTATCGGGAACATATTCCATTAATTTGACTTGGAGTTACTTTTTTAAGTTTCATACTTGCTGCAATTATTGAACTATTTTTAGATCAAATAAAACATTTTGCAAACAAAGTTGTGAGTAGGATCGGGGTTTAGGGTCGGCTTTGTCCACGGTTCAGTTTGAAATCGACGAGCGAATAACTTGGTTATAACACCATAATGAGCATTATGTTGTAGAACAGATACTTATGCGATGTCTGAGATGTCATAGTCAAAGTAAAGTTATTTTTCTAACCTTTTTTCAAATCGCATCCAAAATTACGAAATATTAAAATGTATACACGCGGTTTTAACAGTGATGGAAGCCTTACCATCAAGCGGGTTATCGAGCTAATCTGATAACGATAAAAAACTAAGCATTATCTTCCAATCAAAGGTTGTCCCAAAAATTTCGTATACTTGTATGACATTGAAATCGAGTGAATACTTGCGATGAGATACCCTCCTAGACTACGTACGCTATTTGCGAAGCCCTTCTTTAACAATAAGGATTTATCTATTATGATATCATAGTATTTTGCGTTAAACCAGAATATCATATGGCGTCATAAATATTTTTTAAATTGTGTGAAATGCATAATTTTAGTTGAAGTAGACAAAGGCTGCCCAACCCGCGGCCCATGGGCGGCATGCGGCCCGCCAGACTGTTTTCGCGGCCCGCCCTATAAAGTTTGTAAGCAGACTTTTTATATTTTTACTATGTTATATATAAAATATATTGGGTTATTGGCTAAATTATGTTTTGTGATATTGGTGTGAATATTCCTGCCATCTATCTATATTCAAATGTCGGTTCTTTTTATTACGTATGTGTAAAGGCTTGCACCCTCATTTTCTTTTTATTTCTTACAAATCTGAGCGTTCTGTTCGACGAACTTGAAAGATATTGTGCGATCATTGAGGACGAACGCTGAGTGCAATTTAAGAATGAATTTGGAGTCTAAATTGCAAATTTAGTTTCATTTTGACTGTTTTTTACGTGTCTGCTTTGATCGTATTTATCGATAAAAATTAAAAGTCAACAATATCTTGGTACTGGTCCCTGAACTTTTATGTTTGTTTGTTTTTATTTAATTTTTGGGTTAAATAAGATTTCGGAAATGTCGTCACTGCGTATCCGTCAATAACTCTGATGAAATTGACTTAATGGCATTGCTGCATATGGGTCACAATTCAGTATATCGTCACGCTAATAACCGAATTGCGTAAGTCATTTTTGGCGATTTTGAGTTTTTTTTATAAAATAGGCATTTAAGTAATGCTGCGCACCTGTCTGTTAACTCAGATTTTATTTTAAGAATTCCGAATCCCATAAAAATGGGGATTAAGTATAACATGCACATTTGTGCAATTGTTTTGTCATAATGAATTATCATTGTTGCCGTAGGACTATTGTGACGTCACAAAGGCAAAATAACCTCGGCTAAG
Source organism: Styela clava (assembly GCF_013122585.1). NCBI lineage: Eukaryota > Metazoa > Chordata > Ascidiacea > Stolidobranchia > Styelidae > Styela > Styela clava. The sequence goes on along the minus strand of NW_024102829.1, from coordinate 6,649,987 downwards.
TATTTTCGAGTTTTTGCATCTCGAATTCTAGCTTAACGCGTATTAATTTGAATTTATACTACAGTATAGGAAGACGTGCACTTGTGATTTTCACTGTCCGAGTCCAATTCACCTTGGTAGGCTTTTAATTGGGTTGCATTGCTGTTTTATTCTTTATAATTAATCTTAGTCTTATTTCGGTGGGTGCGCAGAACATGTTATATTATTGAAATATATATTTTTAAACATAAAAAATAATGTAATTGAAACTGATTAGCTATTTTGGGGATTAGACATTGTAGATACTGAAAATTCCATTCGTTTTGGAAGGTTTAGTTTTCAGGACTGGTGCATTTAGTAAAGTTGCAAAATTGCGTATTCCCCAAGTCATAGACACATTTCTGCCTAAGTCACAGTGCGCCATTATGACGTCACTTAACTGCGTCAAACAAATTAACTTAATCCGGCTACGATTAAAAAAATTGAACCATGGCAAATTATTGACTTCTCAATGACAAAACAATTATCATTAGGAAGTTTTTTACGTTTTTTTCAAAACTGCTAAAAATGACTTACGCAAATTCGGTTATTAGCGTGACGATATATGGCTATTCGCCCAGAAATCTTGTAATGTTACCCTCATAAAAATACTTGTATAGGTGTTTCAAATTTTACGAAACGGCCCACTTAAACTTGATATTCCCACGATATTGTCGCACATTATGCTTCATTCAATCATTGAGTTAGTATCATAGCTAACTGAAAATAAATGAATAAAACACTATAACGCAAATATAAACAATCAATTTCGATGTGATGTGTATGTTTTCGTGTGGGTCGTGTCATAAGAAACGCAAGTGTCATGTCCACGCCAGAGAGCAATTAATAAATTGATTGATTTTTTATGTAAACTTGCCTTTTACGTAGGCTTGCCATATATCTGGAACAAAAAAAACGGGACGGTACGGATCGGACTAACTTTGGGTTCGATTCTGAGGCTAAGTAATATCTGGAACTTCTATCATATCTTTGCGAGTAGATACCGGCATTAAATTAGCTATAAATCAATTCGTACGCGCAGTCGCCAAACATTATTTATGAAAGCAGTCAATTATTTGAACATTTCAATAATCGACATAAGAAAGACACCTGCGGTTGCCCCATTGCAATAGTTGTACTCATAATGACAAAAATAGCAGAATGATTTCTGCTCTGTTACTGAACAGTGTAAGTTTGAAAAAATTATAAATTTTGACAACAAGACTTTCTACTCAAACGGAGCAAAGTAACCACGGAATGAGGTTGAATTCAGTTTTAAGGTAAATGAGCCGCATATCCTATGCCAGACTCGTAGAGGCTCGTTTCAGTTTTATTTTCGAGTTTGAAAAAACATTTATTGTGTCTTTCTACGCGTTGATGTTGGAATTTTGATAATCTATCGACAGGTCAGTTAACGTTGTGTGTCAAATTATCGCAATTAACATAATTATAATACCTATGACACAACAAAACAGCAGTTGTCTCTGTTAACTAGTGAATCAGAGATAAATTGGATGCTTCCGTTAAGAAAATAACTTTTGTAATAATATTATATGAAAAAATTGTTTCAGGACTTGCCACGCTACATAACCGGGACATTTAAGTCCAACGGTGGGACGCCGGGACAGCTTGTCAAAATCGGAACTGTCCCGGCTAAACCGGGACGTATGGTAAGCCCTACTTTTACGTATTATGTAAATGACCTACACCGAAATCAGGACTCAGTTGGTATTAATGTTTGGTACAAACGTTTGCAGCCCGCAACGAAATTTTTCACGTGAAAGTGGCCCGCGAGACGAAAAAGGTTGGGCAGGCTTGAAGTAAACACACACACAATGATTATACTAGGTAGATTGGATAGTAAGTTGAATTTGAAAATATTATAAAGAACTCAAGGCGGCTGTAACATAAAGTCATGAAGAACTTCAGTCCTTATTATTTGAAATTCGTAGTATCGATTTGATTCACACGACCTTGAGTTCAATTCAATAAATACCAAAATCAAGTCGTTTCAAATAGTGGAAAACATATTTATGGATATTTTGTTCCAGTACGCAAAGCATTCAAAAAATATTCTACGTTCGCAATGTATTTAAAAGATTCGCCGTCTCCAACTTGACAACTCAATAATCCAAAACTTTTTGTTTGGAACAACGAGCATATTGCATCATTCTTGAATTGTGGAATGAAGCTGCTTCAGAATTATTAAAAAACTTTAAAATATACTTTGTGTATCTCTCAAATATAACATGTTGCCTCGCTTCTTTGTTTCTATTTATTGGAAGGGTTGGTTGAAGTGGGGGCGATGGTCTAGTTCCAGCCTACTCAACTATTTTTACTAAAAATCAATATATACACAATACTCGGAGGTGTGGCGCATTGCACTAAGCATTAGAAATACGCTCGCCACCACACCTTTGCTTACCCTGCGTGGTTTCGCAGGTTGGAATCGCATGCGGGGTTAAGTATATGAGAGAGGATTGCTGGACTCCTCGCCGACGTAGGGTAGTTTACGTAACCGCTTGTCGGTTACGTCTTTCTCCACCATAAAGTCCATGCATTTGAAAACAAATAACTGGCAAATAATACAATACCTAACGCGGAATGGTAACCGAACGAGAGTCTGTGGTTCGCCGTATGATTAGGTTGTCTCGTCGGCTTTTTTCTCCCCAGATAAATATGTAAATCCCATCTCAAGATAAAGAACACATCCTGAACTTTGAACAAGTCTCAAGGATATTTGTTAAGTCATAGTCAAGTTTCTTTTTTCCATCCATCACCATGCCTAAAAATTATTTTTTATTTGTTGCACAGCCGTCAATCATTAGTTAGGAATCTCCTTCGAAGAATATTTTTTCTCTGGTTAGAAGTTGCTGGCATAGTGATTGAAGCAGTGATTTTCAGGCACGACTGCGCGACATGCAAGGGTTCTGCCAATAGCCTACAGTCCAGATGTTCCTTAAATTACAGCTAAAAATTGGGTCAATCAAGAATAATTGCTCTGTACACAAATATTCAAACACATAGAATGACTAAGATTTTGAGCAAGAACGTTAAGATTGTATTAATCAATCATCGTCATTAGTCTTTTGTCCTCGTCGAAGTATTCCCAAACATGAACAATTTACTGTATGCTGACACCTAACGATGAATGAACTTGAACTGCATGAACGCATGATGTCAGTATTGATCAACAATTAAAGTCGTGCAAGGAGTCAATTAAAAAATACATATCGTATTCGAAGTGTAGAGATTTATGTTACGAACCAGGTATTTGGCAATTGGATCTTAAAAGCAAATTTATAAATATTTTTTAGTATGAAGCGTACGGAATCCCCAAATTGAGAAATTGGGTGGTTCACGTAACCGCTGGTCGGTTACAGCTTCTTCCACCATCAAGTCCATGCTTCCGAAAACAAATAACTGGTTAACTAATCCCATCCCCGTTCTGGACTAGTACCGGACGAGAGGCCGTGGTTCGCCATATGATTAAGCCGTGTTATCGGCTTTCCTTTCCCCCGGAATAAATATGTAAATTCATCCTATTTGTCGTTGTTATAGTCACTTGATTGCGACTCCGTATCGCAGTGACTGGTCCGTCTTCAGTCGCTGCTTTGTGCTCTAATTGTTGGGTACTGGTGTCTTGCCAGTTTGATATCTGAGGTGTTGGCACCGATTTGTTGGAGATACAGTTTCACAGTACTGCACTATTCACGATAACCAGTAATAAAGTTGAAGTTCACCCATATTTTTTGTATCTCCTAACTCTGTTGCTCGGGTCCGGTACGACATGTCAGTACGTACCGTACGGTACCGGTTAGGTTTTGCAGTTTTCGCCGGTATAAGTTTGTTTCGACTCCATAATCGACAATAAAACGATTGATAAAAAGAAGTAATTAAAATAAAAACTGAATGTAAAATCAGAGGAACAAATAAAACCTCAAGCTGTTAAGAAAGGTTTACAGGTTTATGGGTTCCATGAAGTTTCGTACCTAAAGTACTTTAGTGCTGTACCGTACCAGTAGTGGCGTAGCATGAAGATGTTTGTACATGTCAATCCCAACCCTTGCAATGTGCTGGTGTGCCATACTGTTTTGTAAGCTACATTAACAAGACAAGACCTACATACTGACATAATCTGGGTCTCACGTTTATGTAGTTTCGAACCTAACGTACTACTAGTGGGTATAGCCTAACAATTTTTTCACATGTCAATCCTAACCCTCACCTGAATATGCCATCCAAAAATTACATCAATACGACGTCACAATTACGTCATAGAGCTAGCCAAAGTATACCTACGACCTTCATGTTGAAATGTTTCAGGAATCATAACAAAATACCCCGAGTCCGATTTTACCTATTCAAACGCTATTTTACGACCAAATAGATTGATGAGACGAAAGGATGGATCTTTGAAAAGTTCGTTTTTAAGACGGAGATCCACATACCTGCAAATATCGTAAAATATGACAAATAGTCTGACCGTATTTAAAACTATATTTATTTTTTATATATTCAATAAATCAGAGGATTGTGTGAATCAAATCGATACTACGACTTTCAAATAATAAGGACTGAAGTTTGTCTTGACGTTATGTTACAGCCGTGAGAAACTTACTATCCAATCTACTATGGTGATTAGCGTAGTGTCTGCATGCAACTAAAATTACGTCCTTTACATGAAATTCTAAAAAAAATGACGTCATAAACTTTTTAGATTATTACGGTCATATTATGATTTTAAATTGTAAACCTTTATTGTTAAAAAAGAGCCTCGCAAATAGCGTAGTCTAGGGCAGGGGTGGGCAACCCTGGCACGCGAGCCAATTTATTCGGCACATGGGCTAGGCCTCGAAATCGAGATCATTCTCCTTCAGATAAAAAGTTTCGACAACAACTACCGGATGAAACTAAGTATTTGTTTATTCATTATTGTTTGTTAACAATCCGTTATTTATTTAAACTCTTTTTGTCCTTTCATGACATATGGCTACAAAGATATATATTATGACCAGTGGCGGCGCGTCCATAGGGCCAACCGGGGCAATGCCCCGGTTGTTTTTTCTGTATAATAAAAAATATTCGAAAAACACCTCAATATCGGTTGCACAGACTGTCTACACTAGCCATGTCTCCCGACATGGTTCATTTTTCGCTCGCAAAGCCTTCGCCGAAAGTCGACGGGGCGACGCCGATTTTGCCTCGGTTGCTCATTGTATATCGTATTCTCTCTTTTATCTTCCACTCGCCGCGGTCGTCTCGTTTGTTTTCTGTTTCTTTTACTAAATCATCGGGGCCGATCGAGGCTAGCCCCGCAATTATGACGACACAATGCCGACGTTTCTTACAACAACGTGTTGACATATTCACGCATTCCTTCTCGTTCGTTGGTTGCTTGAAGAGTTGATAGTTTCCTCGCCTTCGTTTTTGTCGCTTGTTTCGCTATTTGAATCAGTTAGAGACCTTTAGTCCATTTGCTTTCGATTTTCCACATTCCTTTTGAGCTCCTCACTTCTTTCCGGCTTCGCGTTTCTTAGCCTTAGACCTCATAATGAATAAGGTTGATGCACTACTTTGCACTCCGTTTTCGCAGCTGCCGCTGGAACAAAAATTAGAGGTACAACGTCTTGGGCCTTATCAACCAAAAAATTGTTCACTGGAACAATCCCATGACGGAGGAAAGCGTCGGCGTACATTCTGCGCAGAAACTTGGTATAAAAAACACGAATGGTTGTGTTACAGCGAGGACAAAAATGCACTTTTTTGTTTTTATTGCCTACTTTTTGCTACCGCCCGTGACTCACGTTGGTGTAAATTTGGTTTTTAAAGATCTTAAACATCTTTCCGAGCGTGCCAGGGATCATCAATCTTCTATGGAGCATCTGGACAATGCAGTAAAAAACCGAACATTCGGAAATGTTAATATTGCAGCACAGTTGGATGGAGGACGCGCGGTTTCTAAAATTTGGCTCTGGAAATTGAGAATTGCCAGTTCCTTTCGATTCAGTCTGACGAGACAACTGACATCACGTGCGTTTCCCAACTGGCTGTGATTTTTCAGTTTGTGAAAGATGGTAAACCTACCGAGAGATTTCACAGCTTTGTACCAATCGTTGATCGCACGGCTTGCGGGATATCGGCTGTACTGAAAGAAGTGTTACAGCCTTACAACGCGAAGTAAAAGAAGATTTTCCTCATGCGCATTTTTTACATTGTTATGCACACCAATTTAACCTCGTTATTAGAAAAATATGTGTCTTGATACCCCTCTCGTCCGTATATTTTTTGCAAATGTTTCGGGGTTTTCTTCATTTTTTTCCGTTTCGCTGAAGCGCTCTGACCTCCTTCGCCAGATATGTAGCCGCCGTCTCCCAGCTTGTGCACCAACACGTTGGAACTTCCAATCACGCGTGGTGCAGGGCGTGTCCGAAATTAGGTCTGAGCTCATTGAGTGTTTCAATGGCATTCAGAGCTCTCCGGTTTGGGACGAACGCTCTGTGATGGAGGCGGCAGGTCTAAAGCGTCTGCTAGAAGATGGTGAGTTTTCATTTTTTCTCGCTTTTTTCTTCACAATATTCTATCACGTGGATGTATTATACGGCGCATTGCAGTCAAGGCTAATAGATGGAGCGTCTATAGAGTCGTGTATTTCAGACTTCTGCGATGCTGTATCTCGTATCCGGGAAACAATAAAATACGACGACACATGGAGTGCTTCTTTACGCCACGGGCAAACAACGCAGCGTTTGATTTTGTCTGCAAAGGAATGCTGTGACATTCTGGTGAATCAAATAGGCGATCGTCTGCGCACTGAACACCTTGCCGCGTTCTGTTAGATGACCCCAAAATTTTTTTTAAAATTTGCACGTCAATTTCCCATCCATTTGTTGGCTACTGTCTCCAAATTTTACCCCATGATAAACGTGGGTAAACTGGAAAATGAATTGCGATGTATATACACCAATCAAACTTTTTTGAACATCACATCAACTTGCGCGCTCCATGGGTTCCTCATAGATAACACTCTAGTAACTACCTTTGCGGCGTCTGCAAAATTTCTGGACATCATTTTGACGACGCCTATTTCTTCCGCCGGCGCAGAGCGAACATTCAGCACGATGAAGCGTATTAAAACGTATCTCAAAAACACAATGAAGCAAGATAGATTAAATTCCTTGGCTGTTTTATCCATTCACAGAGACGTTATTTCTGGGATGCATGACTTTAATCAGCGCGTTACTGAGCATTTTGCTTCCAAGAAACCGCGGCGTGTTGCATATATGTTCAAGCAGTAGAAGTCTAGCAGCATATATATCTATGAGTTAGCGACGCATGTCCTTATCTTTGCATTAACTTTCCTTTCTTCATAGTAACGTTTTAAACCTTATTTTAGGTTTTGTCTGCTTTCCCGAAGTTTCTGTTAATATGTCATTGTATTTATCTGGGTAAATATTTCCTTTCCTTTTGAAAGAGGTTTCAAAATAAACTATGTCTAAATTTATTAATCCCTTGACTTGGACCGGTTTTAAAGACACTTTCTTATCGTTGAAAATTGTCGCTTTTTCCGATTGGTTGTTACCGATGGAATGGTTTTTATACTCATAAAATGATGGGAGAACTTACAGCGCTCATCCTGTCCCCGTAGATGGGGGTGACTTGGTCCCGCAGTAGCTTCCCCGGTTGTCAAAATGACCACGCGCCGCCACTGATTATGACAAATGTAGCATTATTACGTAATGTAGGTTGTCTGTGTCACTCTTTTCTTCATTTTTGCTTGATTTATTGAGTTGTACAGCTTATGTTGGTTGGAGTTACGTGCTAATTAATGATATAAATTGATTTCGGAAGAATTATAAGCGATTAGGGAAGGTAGTACGAGAAACTTTGCAACTGCATTACTCTCCATGTTTACATCTACATATGCTTGTGAATCTCTGTTCCTCGTGTATTTCCTTTAAAGTTACAAAATATAAACCCAGTGTAAATTCTCTATCAGCCGAAATACAGCAGCAGAAGTCTCACTGATATAGAATAAGAAAAGTAATCAAATTTATTTGTCAGACTGATATTTCATGGAATAATGAATCTATCTGTACATGTCTGAACGGTTCATTATTGTGTATCTCTGCTTGCATTAATCTTAATTTTGGGTCGGCACGCGGAACAATTGTGTCGTTAATTAAATTTAGCCGATATTTGCACGCGAGCCGAAAAAGGTTGACCACCTATGTACTAGAGCAGGGTCGTCCAACCCGTGGCCCGCGGGCCACATGTGGCCCGCCGAGGAGTTTAGAGTGGCCCGCGCTGTATTTTCGAAATTAAATAAAAAAAAATTAGTAAAACTTCTATTTTTCGAGAGATGTAGTAAATATGAAGATTTGATACAAACAATTTGTTCATTTTTCCGAAAAGCGCTCTGCTAGTCCGTTCGAACGAGTCATGAGTACCATCACCAACTGGAGATATCGATACATAAATAGTAGCTCACACACTTGGGCAGAATGGCAGTTTTAATGACCTCATAATCTGACAGCACGTACTCGTACAATTTTTTTTACAGATGAACCATGTCAAATCCCCTGTGAGACCTTTAATTTCTGACAGTCATATGGAAAATTCGCTTCGCATTGCTACATCGTCATTTTCAGCGAATATTGACAAACTTGTTAGCGAAAAACAGTGCCAAACTTCACATTAAAATGTCTACGTGTAGAAAAAACTTTGTTGACTTTACTGTATCTTCGTTTTTTTTTATTGTTTTTATTATTGAGAAAGTTTGGTGCGAGGGTTTTGTTTGTTTTTTCATTAACTTTTGGTCAGTGTAGCGAAACTAGAACATAATTACAATGTTAAGTGGCCCGCGCAATTATTAGTAAACTTAATGTGGCCCGTCGGCCAAAAAGGTTGGCCGACCCTGTACTAGAGTGATTAGCGTATGTATCTGCATGCAACTAAAATTACGCATTTCATAAAATTCAAAAACAAATATGACGTCATAAACTTTTTAAAGGTTTCCCACCTCTGCAATGAAACGTCTGAGAATGTGTACTTGAAGCAATTCGTTATTATGACCGTTCTTATTTTTCTTCTTGGTCGATGAAAGCCTTAATCACAGTGATCATCAGTTTGAGTGATGGTATACATTCATTCAAATGAATATTTAATGCCTCAGGAACTAGCCGCACTTGATGGATGTACAAAATGGATGTTTACCCGACCCTTGACCCCAGAAAAAAACTCACTTTACTTGAGCCATGAGCAACTTACAGCCACTGATAATAATTTGAGCGTAGTCAATCCCAGAGTTTTCGAGAATTATTTTTTTAATTTTCACTAAAGTAATGCGCCAAGGCAATGTTTACAATCACGCTTGAATTGTACATCCATCCAGTTCTGCTAGTTCCTGAGGCATTAAATATTTATTTGAATGAATGTATACCATCACTCAAACTGATGATAAAATGCAAATCTTGAAAATGAAAACAGAATTTGATATGAGAACGGTATACAAAAATACGACAAAATTAGTTTTATCTTGATCAAAGCAGAACGCAGCTATTAATAATATTGGCATGACGAAGAGTGATTTTTCTCATTCAACGCTGCCTGCAATTGAATAATATATTTCTGACGCATAGTGATGCCCGCAAATACGTCAGTTATTTCTAGAACAGGGCGATTTAAACCAGTGTGGGCCAATCCTTAAACGGGCGTCGTTCCACAAAATCTTATATTTTGACATTGAAGTAGTTGCTTTGCTTAATATTGTTGTTTACTATTCGAGTTAATTTAAAAAGATTCAGAAATTCAGTCATCCCGCGTGTAACAAAAATAAATAATGGGATAAGAGTCATGGAAAACACTGACATCCCGATTACCCACAATATCAGCTGCAGTATTCACACTGTAATTTTCTTTGCGGCCAATATTCCGAGTAATTAAAAATACGTTACGTTTTCTGTGGCTGTTGTCAACGATTTTTTTTTCTATCTGATGCAATAAATGATAGAGGCTCAAGATTTTTATTTTACAAAAAAATACCGTGCACTGTATAAAAGTATTGCAAGCTAGCACGTTGGATTCATTTGCGGGTAAAATGAGAGAGTACTAGGGTTGGTTAGCCTATATCTATATATCAGTACCTAGGGGAATCGGTGGTTTTTGGAAACATTCCAAGGTTTAATTTAATATTGTTAATTAAATTCAAAGTGTTTGCGTGAGAGAGTATCGACCGATATATTATAGGGGTTATTTGTTATTATTTACAATCATTATTTCTATTTCTAGTCAGAGAAGGCATCGAGCAATTCATTTAGTATGAGCGCGCAATAACTAGGGCCAGACCTTTTACAGTAGAATGACTAAAGATATTTCTATTTTCATAGATTAATCACTAAGATCCAAAACTGCTGCACACATTGGCGTCATGACAGCTTTTAAATGGACAATTTCTTTTATTTGCATCAATTCGATATTGATTGTTTTGATGGCCTACATCACTATAAACCAAATTTATATATTCATAAGGAAAGGCTTATACAAAAGAAAGATCCGAAGTTTGAGAGACGTTTTGAAGGCGTCGAACCTACAAGTCATAATGAATGTCACTCTCATTCTTGCAGGATTGTTTGGTATTGCAGCGATCGTGTGTGGTATCGTACAGAATATCGTTTGGTTAGAATTCCTGCACTGCGTAGACTTGTGCATATTTAACGACACGGAAAAAAATTGCAAAATTGATATATATGAGAGATGTTTTTCTACACTCAGTCGAATCTCTTTAAATCTATATGAGAGCATACTCGTTTTATACATTTGCTTCACAACATCTATCTACATGGTATTGTGGTTTCGTCAAACAATGTTCAGCACGGAGAAAACATTGAACAAACTGTCGCCCGAATGTTTAAAACAATTTAGTTATTTTCAGGGATTGTTTATAATAATATCTGCTATTGTCGTCGGAATAATTGGGATATTAGACTTGATAAATTTAGACTACATTCTGGTAATGTTATCGGGGATCCAAGTTGAAATACAGATTGGGTTGCTGACGCTGTTTCTGATTCCTTTAATTAAGCACCAACGTAGCTTGAAGTATTTGCATCAGAATCAAAGACCTCCTGATCATCTTGTAAGACTCATGAAGCGATCTATCGGAGCAGCCATTGTTGCTGCTATTACCGACATAGCAACACTCGGAATTGCATCCGGTTTTGATTTCAATTTTTTGTCTGTAAATACTTTCATCAATATGTGTTGTGTTTTGTTCTGTTTTGCCGATTGGAGAACAAAATTTTTTCCTTGTATTGTGTTATGTAAAAGGGATAGCGAGGCAGCTGAACATGTTCCTCCAATTGATAACAGGCATGAGGAAACAGTGTAAATCATAATATAATCTCTGTTAATATTTTGTTTTTATTGGTGGACAATGGACATTAATCGGTAACATTTTTTATTAACTTTACTTGAAGTTACTTTTATTAAGTTCTACTTGCTGTAAATATTGAATTATTTTGAGATGAAATAAAACGTTTTGCAAACAAAGATGTAAGTAGGATCGGGGTTTACGGGTCGGCTTCGTCCAGGGTTCAGTTTGAAATCGACGAGCGAACAACTTGGTTATAATACCATAATAAGCATTATATTGTAGGACAGATACCTACTACGTTTTACTTTAGGCCAGGGCCGGATTTAGACGATGAGAGACCTTCATAGACTACGTTATCTATTTGCGAAGTCCTTCTTTAACAATAACGATTTATCTATTAGACGCGTCATAGTATTTGTGCGGCAACCCGAAAATATATTATGACGTCATAAATATTTTTAAAAATACGTGAAATGCGTAATTTTTGTTACAGTAGGCATACACACAATGATCACCCTAGTATATTTGATAGTAAGTTGAATTTAAAAACATTATAAAAACTCAAGGCTGTAACATAAGATCATGGCGAACTTCAGTCCTTATTATTTGAAAATCGTGGTATCGATTTGATTCACACAATCCTTAGATTTATTGAATATATAACAAATAAAAGTAGTTTTGAATATGGTCACTGTTTGTCATATTTTACGATATTTGCAGGTATGTGATTCTCGCCCTTCAAAACAAACTATTTGGTCGTAAATAGGCGTTTGAAAAAGTAAAATCGGACTTGGGGGTATTTTGTTAGTGATTTCTGTATAGACGCGTGTTATAGTTCTACAACTTGTTAATAATTTGCGAAACAAGACAGCGTTATTCGCATTTTACTATGATATTAGAGTTCTTTTAAAATATATGGTTGGGTGCGAATGATACAATAACCTGTGAGATAGTAAAAATAAATCTTTTAACAAAAAAACACCTTTACACAGTCAAGGGTGATGGGGCCATTGCCGCAGGCTCGGCGTTGTTGCGCATTACGCTAAGCCGGTGTTTCCCAAGCTGGGTTCGATCGAACCCCTGGAGTTTGATGGAGCTGTTCCAGGGGTTCGACAAAGGTCCTCTAAAAGAGTTGTATATATAACATGGAACCTTCCTATCGCCCATTCTCTAATTAGGCAAAAATAACTATAGCTCATCGCAGATATACAAACTCACACGTTCAAACAACTCACAATACCGCGTGTAGCTTCGCGCAGATGTAAGTTTTATTGGACCTGTAAATGAATGTTACACATTAGATTCCAGCACATCTCATCAAAGTCATATCGTCACAGATGTCGTACGCTTGAATGTACTTTTTTTTTATGGCGCTCCAGAAGTATGTGCATCAAGATGGCGGACACCGGAAGACCGTATGTGTACCAGGTTAGGGTTAGGCCATAATTTTATTTCAATTTTCTTTATTTTAGTTCTATTACGAGTTCGGTGACTAGGCAAGTGACTCCCGTAGTATTTATACCTAAAACTATGGCCTAACCCTAACCTGGTACACATACGACGTTCCGGTGTCCGTCATCCTGGTGCACATATTTCTGGAGTATCCTTTTTATTATAGCGCTTTTAGGTTATTCTGCTTATGGACACAAAATATTTTTGGGGATTATGACCTGAGGCTTTAAGCAATTTTTCAGAAGCTAGCACCCAAGTTCTGTTTGACTTGAAACAAACCCTTCAATTTATTCCTAAACCTTTTAAGGCAAACTCGGTTCCGATGGCCGTTGCAAATTGTATATAGTGTGAATCTCGCAATGTATCGACTCGTTTTATTAATCGTCTTGTATTTCATTTTTTTCGTTTATTATTGTCCAATTGTGAAACAATAAAAAAACCACACTATAAAAATGGAAAAATTATAAAATCATACAGAAAAATTGCATAGTGTCAGTACTTTCTTTTGTGTGTAATTACTTAATGCAATTGTTATTAATCAATGTATCGTTTCTAGATATCATGAGTTTCATTCACTTCATACAGAATTTGATTCAGGTCCAATCTCAATGATTCAATAATCCGTCAAATCACTCATTATTCGGCGCTCCGTAAGTATTCGTACCAAGATGACGCACAATCTGAACAACCCCAACCTGGTATACATACTAAGTTCAGGTTGTGCGCCATCTTGGTACAAATCTGTCAGATCACCCATTATTCGGCGCTCCGGAAGTATTCGTACCAAGATGACGCACAATCTGAACAACCCCAACCTGGTATACATACTAAGTTCAGGTTGTGCGCCATCTTGGTACAAATCTGTCAGATCACCCATTATTCGGCGCTCCGGAAGTATTCGTACCAAGATGACGCACAACCTGAACAACCCTGACCTGGTACACATACTATGTTCAGGTTTTGCGCCATCTTGGTAAAAATCCGTCAGATCACTCATTATTCGGCGCTCCGGAAGTATCCGCACCAAGAGGACGCACAACCTGGACAACCCCAACAATGTATACATACTATGTTCAGGTTGTGCGCTATCTTGGAACGAATCGGTCAAATCACTCATTATTCAATTTACAGGAATTGTTCTTACTTATTATTTTGCTTCGAAAAAATCTCTAATACCACGTTGGTCAATTTTCCAGTTTAACCACCAAACCATTGTGAATTTAAATTCATAAGTACCAAATCCGCCATTTTGTTTGATTCTAAGTCCCTTCTTTTAAACATCAGGGCCATTTTGCCGTTCTTTGTGTCCCTTCCTTTAATTGTCGTCGCCATTTTGTTTTACTATTTCCTCACAATTTCATTTTCACAATGAAAAGCATTATAAAGCGACACAGAGACCACTCGAAATATATTTTTTCTGGTATGTTATTTCTCTGGTAAACCGACTTAGATTCTCTCGTTTAAACATTCGAAGTACCGGTATTCGTCTAATAACCAAACTTGGTAAAAGCCCTGAACGGCTGGATGTGTTAATTAAGTATATGATCTCATAACGGAGGAGTTTGATAGCAAATAGTAAGGTACCTGATCGAGAACAGTAGGCTTATAATTTGGCGAGGTTTGATAGTAAAATGGAGGCAAACAAGCAGTGTCGCATCTACTTTATTAATTCGTATTCTTCTCGTTTTTCAAGAAGTTCATCGTTCGGCCGCCGAAATTTAAAAATTAGCAAGCTAATGTCGGATGGGGGGGGGGGGAGGGGGTTGTGTAGCGAATGTGGATTGTAACTATGGATTCTAATATTATTTAACCCTCCATAATAATAGTATGTTACATTCTCCGGAATAGGTCACTTTATGATTCGCCACAGAGACAAAGCTCTATATAGCCTTCTTTGTAAGCGACCAATTTGATGACGTATGTTTCCGGTTAAGCCGAGAGAGCTGAATTATATTGTGCTTTTAATATTATGCTGTTGTTGACTGCATTAAGAGAATAAGGGTCAAGTGTATTTTCAATATATCTGTATTTGGATTAGATTGTGAAACTTTCAATATACGAACCTTTGGCATTCTATACAATACACATTGACCTCTAAAGAAGTCGAGATTGGGGTTACATTCGATAACGTGTGTTCAATAACACGGAAATCGATTATATACTCACAGAGCCAACAAATTCCCTACACATGAAAACTTAATCAGTTTAATCAAAAGATAATATATTTTATGCAAATTCCTATAGGAAAAATTTAGCAATCGTATTCATTGACTGTCAAAAAGCTTATGACAGTATAGATAAACTATTTTTGTGAAAATTATGGAACAATTGAATTTTTGAAAAAACTTTATCTATATGATAAAAACTCTGTATGACAAAACTAACGTTGTTATTCTTACAAACGGATAGAAAAATTCCGCATTGAAAGAGGTTCACGTCAAGGTTGCCCTTTAAATGTTAAAGGTTTTGCAGATAATGCAACGATTCACTGTATGAAATATTAAAGACAGTTTAAATGCCACGTGGACAATGATCAATAAAAAAAAATCACGAATATTGCGGTCCTTTAAAGCAAAACCATATATTGGAAATATGTGGGATTACCGTATCATATGATAAAATTCTTGGTGCGTGGATGGGAAATACTGAGAATGGTATAAAAGAAAGTTGAGTTGAAGTAGATAAATTTGTAATACATTCAATATTTGGAAACAAAAATATATGAGCCTGACTGGCAAAATTATTACAGCCAAGACTTTTATGTTATCAAAAGTATGTTTGGTACCTATCTGTATTCGAATGTGTCCCGAAAGATATTTAAAAAAATTCAACTAAACTAATTTGGGGTGGAAAACATAAGTTAGTAAGTAGAAAAAATATGTTGTGAACAGTATGGGGGACTAGGTTTTATTGATATGAAAACTCGAATTAAATGGATATTTTGGTTACTAGAAGTTAGTAGAGCCCCATGGGCATCCAGAGCAAGAGTATTCATAAATAATTATGATAAACGACTGGTAACATCCAATTTTGAATTGCTTCATCTTTCTATTCATATTTTTAAAAATAGTAAAATACCTAAATTTTATACAACCGTCATGAATCATTTGTATGAATCATGTGTATTTGTTAAAAAACGATTAGTGAAAGAAATATTATGGGAAAATCCTGTTATCCCATTGTCTATTCACCCAGAACATGTAGACAATTGGATGAAAGGAAATATCATTTATGTTAGAGACATTTTTCAAATTGTGTTAATATTGCAGCAAGTGTTATTGGTCATGCTAAGTGTAACTCGTTGTCTATTGATAGTAAAAATGTGTATGAGAGAACAATATTTGGTGTCATACTGTGTATAGTAGAGGTTTCACCGTAAGAATGGAAATTGTTATTTGTAAAAAATGATATTCTCAATCCTTTTGACTTTGAAGAAATTCCTACAACAAAAGAATTGCATGTAATGTATGAGAAAAATACTTCATCTGATTTTCTTTGTTACACAGAGTTTAAACTTAATATTGTGTGTACAAATAGAATATGCAGAATGTTGTAAACTTATATTGCACTGAGGAAAAGCAGAATTTTTTTTTGGATCATTTTTCCAAAGAATGAGAGAAATATTTTCGGACGGATTCTGTTGCTAGCGAACCCACACACCACCAATAGCGATGTCCGCGAATACGTCAGGTATTTCTAGAACGGGGTGGTTTAAACCAGTTTGGACCAATACGCAATCTCCTAAAAGGGCCTTCGTTCCACAAAATCTGATATTTTGACATTGCGGTAGCTGCTTTGCCTAAAACTTTTTGAACACTAATGGCCGGTATTCCGGCTTTCCCGACAACGTCTTCTGTCTCTGATAGTCAGTTTAGCGGCTTCGGCATCCCGTATGATCTATGCAACTTTGAAACCTCATATCTCGCGAACTTATATTATAATTAGACAAGTGTTATATTGTTTGAAAACAATCTCGGAGACTAATTATAATTCCTAAATGAAGATAACATGTCGCGATTATCCTACAAAATCGGCAAAATTGAAAAGCGTGAAAACTTTTTGAAAAGCTTTTGATAAAGTCAATAACAAAAACTTTGATTTGTAATAGTTTTAACCTAATACAATAAGCAATTTTAATTCAATGTTCTCCAATTCGTCACATGTCCGCTGCGCCAACTTGACGTAAACAACGACGTTCTTTAATTGCTTCGTTACGCAGCGACGTTACACAATTACGTCGCCTCGTAGCAGCCAAAATTTTTCTTTTCATTTATATTTATACAATAAACGATAGTGGCTCAAGTCTACCCGCGATGGTTAACCTATCTATATGCGCAATACATCACTATATCAGGGAATCAGTGGTTTTTGGAAACATTGCAATGTTCAATTGAATATTGTTAATTGAATTCAAAGTATTTGCGTGTGGCATCGCAGACATCCCTGGTTAAAAGTCTGTGTCCACCACGCCTAGGGTGTAATAAATCGGGTCGCTATTGCCAAACCTGAAAGAATTAGATTTTTACCTAAAATTGTATCTCGTTACATATCTACTTATCGCTAGGAATCAGTGGATGCTTATATGGGGCCTTGTTTTGAGCGAAAAGCATGGATACACGTCGTTTAAAAATTGAATATTTCGCTACCGCGATTTTGCTCCTTAAGTAAATCCAGCATAATTAGAGAAACAGTCAATCGGAGCAAACTTGTTCAATGTTAAAAAATTGTTCAGGCAAATGGAATCAATTTCAATTTATTATGTATGGATTAAACTCGACTAGCAGGAAGCTCAAACCTACCTATTTAACTAATGATGGTCGCCCCATAATAATAAGCTGTTGTGGGTATTGTACATCGTTAATTAAATACATCAACTCATGACTTAGTAAAAGTATTTAGAGTTAGTAAGCATGCGTGCGTTTGTAAATACATATGGATTTATTCAACATATATTCACGTTAGAAATCGGCTTATTCAATTGCTCTTCTAAAATGTGTTATACCATTCTAGCTGTTGTTGACCGAACACGCAATATTTTGTAATGCTTGTGGCCTCAGGACACAGCCTTTGTGACCTCAGTGGGCCTCGCAATATAAATTATAACTCTGAATAATTTTAATTAAATATATACTCAGTGATCTAGCCATGCGCTTCAAGTTAAAACCCCAACCGTATAAGGAGTAATGATATTTCTATTTTTATAGATTTTATAACTAAGGTCTATAACTTCTGAACACATTTACCCCATGGCAATTACTATTGAAAGCACTATTTCTTTTCTTTGCATCAATTTGATATTGGTTGTTTTGATGGTCTACATCACTATTCACCAAATTTTTATATTCATAAGGAAAGGCTTATACAACAGAAAGATCCGAAGCTTGAGAGACGTTTTAAAGACGGCAAACCTACCAGTCATTATGAATGTCACTCTCATTCTTGCAGGACTGTTTGGCATAGCAGCGATCATGTGTGGTGTCGCACGTAATATCATTTCCTTAGAATGGATACACTGTGATATATGTGAGAGATGTCATACATTCGGTCGAATCGCTTCACACCTAGGTACGAGCTCGTTCGTTTTCTACATTTGCTTTACAACATCTATCTACATGGTATTGTGGTTTCGTCAAACAACGTTCAGCACGGAGAGAACTCTGAAGAAACTGTCGCCCGAACGTTTGAAAAAATTTAGTTATTTTCAGGGATTGTTTATAATAATTTCTGCTATTGTCGTCGGAATAATTCCGATAGTAGAAGTCTTGATATTTGATAACTCGACCTATAACTACTACATTATGATATTGTTATTGGGGATCCAACTTGAAATACAGATTGGATTGCTGACGCTTTTTCTGATCCCTTTAATTAAGCACCAACGTAGCCTGAAGTATTTGCATCAGAATCAAAGACCTCCTGATCATCTTGTGAGACTCATGAAACGATCTATCGCAGCAGCCATTTTTGCTTCTATTACAGATATGGCGACAATAGGATTTTCAATCTGTTTTGAAATATATTTTTCGTCGTTAAACACCTTCATCAATATGTGTTGTGTATTATTCTGTTTTGCCGATTGGAGAACCAAATTTTTTCCTTGTATTGTGTTATGTAAAGGGGATAGCGAGGCAGTTGAACCAGTTCCTCCAAATGATAACATAGGTGAAGATGCCGTTTAGTGTAAATCATAATATCATCCTGTTGTTGTTTGGTTTTTGTTGATGTATATTAGTCGGAAACATTCCTATTATTTTACTTGAAGTTATTCTTTTTGAGTTCTACTTTCTGTAATTATTGAACTATTTTGAAGGCAAATAAAACATTTTGCAAACAAAGTTGTGAGTAGGATCGGAGTTTACGGGCCGGCTTTTGTCGGCAGGGTTCAGTCTGAAATCGACGAGCGAACAACTTAGTTATAACACCATAATAAGCATCATATTGTAGAACAGATATTGTAACATAACGTCATGGCGAACTTCAGTCCTTATTATTTGAAATCGTAGTATCAATTTGATTCACACAATCCTGAGTTCTATTGAATATATAACGAATGAAAGTATTTTTAAATACATTCTCACTATTTGTCATATTATTAGAAATTGCTAAAGGCTGTGACGTAGTTAAAATGACGTCATCGAAATCCTTAGTCTTCCTAACATAGTAGATGCAAAATATTTATGGATATTTTGTTCCATATTGGCGAGTAAGCAAAAATTTCAGAAAATATTTTACGTTGCAATGTATTTAAAATATTCCCCGTCTTGAACTCAACAATTCAAAAATTTTGTTTGGAACAACGAGCATATTGCATCATGCTTGAATTGTAAAATGACGCTGCTCCTAAATTTATGAAAAAACCTTAAAATAGGCGTTGTGTCACTTTCAAATGTTTCTTTACTTTAGGAGTGGGTTCAAGATTTACATATTTATCCCGCGGAGAAGAAAGTCGAAAGATGACTCAATCATATGGCGAACCACGGCCTCTCGTCCGTTTACCAGTCCGTGTTGGATATGTGATTAGTTAGGCAGTTATTTGTTTTTTTATGCATGGACTCGATGCTGGAGAAAGCCGTAACCGACAAGCGGATACGTGAATCACCCTACCGCGTCGAGGAGTCCAGCAATCCTCTTCCACATAATTAACCCCGCACGTTCGCGAGCGTATTCCTAACGCTTAGTATAATGCGCCACACTGCCGAGCCGGTTGGTACTTCTGGTTGATACTGTTTATTGAAAGGTTTCGAGAAAGTGGGGCAAAATGTACGAAAAATAAAAATGTATCCACACGGCTTTGATATGAATGGAAACCTTACGAACAAGCTGATTATGGAGGAAATCAGATATCGATTTTGCGGCCCGTAGAACGACAGTTTGAGGCCCCCGCCTTGGTATGAAAGTTTAATGTTAGTGAGGCCCGTAAGTCACTCAGCTCAGTTAGAATGATCGATGCATTTAATATATGATCAGGACAAGTAGGGCAAACCAAAATATTTTATAATCTATCCCCCGAAAGGAATATGCGGTACGGTAACCTACTAGTACCGTACCTGTAGGCATGATATCCGATGAACCTTTGACCCCGAAGAAAATTTTCTTATACTTCACCATTGCAAATTCTTGGTGCTCATTTTAGAGGTGGCTTCGCGAGTTGAAGCCTATCAATTGGGGTAAATGTTTCACGGCATCATTTTGATTCAAAACATTCAACAGTACCGGTAGAGAAGTTTAGCCTAGTCTATCACAGCTATTTCTAGACTAATTTTCGATTACTGCAATTAAGCTACGACGCCCAAGCATTCAGAATGATCATTGAGTTCTTTGATTCATCCTTGAATCCCAAAACACAACCCTAAACTAACAAATAGCATGCAAAAACGAGGTAATGTTTACAAATATGCCTGCAAATCTTTCTGAGTGACAAGTGTCTGAGCGTTTGCGAAAAGTCAAAATGTACGAGGGGACTGCTGGACTCCTCGCCGCCGTAGAACAGGTAGTTTGGTCTGTTACAACTTCCTCCATCGTCAAGTCCGAGCACCAAAACAATTAACTGGCTAACTAATCCCATACCCGACATTAACTGTTTACCAGTCGAGGCCGAGGTCGAGGCACGCCATTTGATATAGCCGTCTTATCGGCTTTCTTCTTACCTGCGAATTAAAATATGGAATCCTATCTTATATCACAGGCCATTTAATTTGGCGATTGATTGATAATATCCATCCTTATTATCGGGAGACGATAATTCGAAGTTTGCTTTGAAAAATATAGGCCAGCCCGAATGAAATAAATTTTATTGGCAGCTGTTGCAAGTCAACATGTTCAAAATAATTGTAATGCATTACTCTATAAAACATCAATTTCCAACTGAAAGTAATATTTGTAGAAAATTTTAATATAAAACTCTTTATTCCCAAAGCAATCTAAGTCTGGGCATGAACTGAATTTATTATTATTAACATAATCTCTTCGTATTGATTTATTTTACGTTAAAAATAATTCATATCGAACAACCACACGATGGAGCTCGGGTGCGTTTTGCACGTTGCTTGGATACTACTAGCAGCAATGTTACGTCACATTGAAAGATAATAGCTATTTATCCGAGGTCCGCTTGATTCAATTCATATTGAAACTCTGCGCCACTATATGTGTTCTCCAACGAGCAAGTGCATCAATTTTGCCTTCAAGTGCATATTCGTATTGTATTAGCTAGTACATAAAGCTCAGCGTAATTAGGCTAACATTCGTGAAAATTCATTCACCGAAGTTTTATTCTTCTACTTTAGGCTATTCCATCACACCAGCAAGACAAACTGCTTTAGTCACAATGGATGTCTCCCCGAGCATCGATTTTTTTTTTGTTTATTTCCGTTACAAAAACCAATCAGTACAAAATGACATATCAATTGCAATTTGTGTAGCCAGAAACATATTGAAGTAAAGAGGAATGAAAGTGCGGTCCTAAGAAAATTTGTTTGTCGAAAAGCAATGATACATAATGAACCCAGAAATGAACTGACACAAAATCGGATATTAAGAATATAGCAATAACTAAGAGCCGTCGTCAATTGTGAACTTTTTTTTTTTAATAAAAAAATTTTTCGTGTTTATCCCATTGATGAAAATAAGAAACAAAAAAAGACCTAGATTACCAATATGGACAAATATTAAAATCGAGAACAAATTTAAGATGCAAATCTTGAAATTTAAAAAAAATTGAAATAAGGACAATATACAAAATAAGATAAAATTATTTTTATCTTGATCAAAGCAGAATGCAGCTATTAATAATGTTAGAATGGCGAAGAGTGATTTTTCTCATTCAACACTGCCTACAATTGACTAATATATTTTGAAGAACTGACGCACAGTGATGTTCACAAATACGTCAGGTATTTTTAGAGCAGGACGGTTTAAACCAGTTTGGGCCAATACACAATGTCCTAACAGGACCTTCGTTCAACAAATCTTATATTTCGACAATGCGGTGGTTGCTTTGATATTAATATTGTCGTTTCCAATTGAAGTGAATTTAAATATATAATATGTATATTTTTTCCATTGAATGATCGCTCGTGTGACAAATAGAGTTCATGCGGTTTTGTGAATACCGTTGCCAGTAACACCGACATCCCGATCAACCACAATATTAGCTGCAGTATTCACACTGTAATTTCCTTTAATTTATTTATAATACGTCACGCTTTCTGTGGCTGTTGTCGACGATTTTCATTTTATTTATGTTTTATGCACTAAAAGATAGTGGCTCAAGATCTTTATTCACATAGAAAATGAGTGCACTGCATAAAGTTATCGCAAGCTAGCACATTGGCTTTATTCGTGGGAAACAGGAGATAGTACTCGGGTTGGTTAGCCTATCTGTATGCAATACATCACTTTATCAGGGAATGAGTGTTGTTAGGAAGTGTACTGTGAGTACTATATTAAATTATTTGAACCGGGGTACTTGTATTTGAATAAAATGGAAAGACGAATTAATATACATTATTAAATCTTAATTTTCATCTCTTATCAGAGTAGGCAACGCGCAATTCATTTCGGATAGGGCGTCGTAATAACTAAGGTCACCCACCCCTGTATAATGAGTAATGTTATTTCTTTTTTCATAGATTTAATCACTAAGGTCTTGAACACATTGACATCATGAGTATTAATATTAAACGTATTGTTCCTTTTATTTGCACCAATTCGATATTGGTTGTTTTGTTGGTCTACATCACTATTTGCCAAATTTTTATATTCATAAGGAAGGGCTTATACAAAAGAAAAATCCGAAGCTTGAGAGACGTTTTGAAGGCGTCGAACCTACCAGTCATTATGAATGTCACTCTCATTCTTGCAGGATTGTTTGGTATAGCAGCGATTATGTGTTCTACCGCATTGAATATCTTTCGGTTAGAAATTATGCACTGTGACGACGTTTGCATATTTAACAACACGGAAATAATTTGCAAAGATGATATATGTGAGAGAAGGTATCATACACTTCTTCGAATCAAATCAAACTTTTATAACAGCTCTTTCGTTTTATACATATGCTTTGCAACATCTATCTACATGGTATTATGGTTTCGTCAAACGATGTTCAGCACGGAGAAAACTTTGAATAAACTGTCGTGCGAGTTTTTAAAAAAACTTGGTCACTTCCAGAGATTGTTTATAATAATATCTTCTATTCTCGTCGGAATAATTGGGATATTACACTTGATATATGTAGACTACATTGTGATAATGTTATTGGGGATTCAACTTGAAATACAGATTGGATTGCTGACTCTTTTTCTGATTCCCTTAATTAAGCACCAACGTAGCTTGAAGTATTTGCATCAGAATCAAAGACCTCCTGATCATCTTGTAAGACTCATGAAGCGATCAGTCGTAGCAGCCATTGTTGCTTCTATTACAGATATATCAACACTCGGAATTGCAATCGATTTTCGATTCTATTATTTGCCTGGAAATACTTTCATCAATATGTGTTGTGTTTTATTTTGTTTTGCCGATTGGAAAACAAAATTTTTTCCTTGTATTGTGTTATGTAAAAGGGATAGCGAGGCAGCTGAACCAGTTCCTCCAAATGATAACACACGTGACGAAACAGTGTAAATCATAATAAAATCTCTATTATTATTTTGTTTTTATTGGTGAACATTATTCTGGAACATTTTCTATTAATTTTACTTGAAGTCACTTTTTTAAGCTCTACTTGCTGTAATTATTGAACTATTTTGAAATCAAATAAAACATTTTGCAAACAAAGTTGTGAGTAGGATCAGGTTTTACGGGTCGGATTCGTCCAGGGCTCAGTTTGAAATGGACGAGCGAACAACTTGGTTATAACACCATAATAGGAATTATATTGTAGAAGAGATACTGTTACGGTGTATGAGATGCCATAGTAGACGAAGTAAAATTATTTTTCTAACCTTTTTGCAAATCGCATTCAAAATTACGAAATATTAACATGTATACACGCGGTTTTAATAATGGGGATTGAAGCCTTACCATCAAGCTGATTATTGAGCTAATCAGATAACGATGAGAAACTAAGCATTATGTTCCAATCAAAGGGTGTCCCAAAAATTTCGTATACTAGTATGAATCCGAGTGAATACTTTAGGCCAGGGCCGGATTTAGACGATGATAGACCCTCCTAGACTACGTACGCTATTTGCGAAGCCCTTCTTTAACAATGGCGTTTATCTATTATGACGTCATAGAATTTTTGCGTTAAACAGGAAATATATTATGACGTCATAAATATTTCAAAATTGGATGTAATGCGTAATTTTAGTTGAAGTAGACATACACACAATGATTACACTAGTAGATTGGATAGTAAGTTGAATTTGAAAACATTATAAGAACTCAAGGCTGTAACATAAAGTAATGACGAACTCCAGTCATTATTTGAAATTCGTAGTATCGATTTGATTCACACAATCTTGAATTTTATTCAATAAATAACAAAATCAAGTCGTTTTAAATAGTGGAAAAAATATTTATGGATAATTTGTTTTCTAGTAAGCAAAGCGTTCAAAAAATATTCTACGTTTGCAATGTATTTAAAAGATTCGCCGTCTCCAACTTGACAACTCAACAATTCAAAAATTTTGTTTGGAACAACGAGCATTTTGCATCATGCTTGAATTGTGAAATGACGCTGCTTCAAAATTTTTGAGGAACTTTAAAATATATAGCATGTTGCCTTGCTTCTTTGTTTCTATTTATTGGAAGGGTTGGTGGAAGTGGGGCGATGGCCTAGTTCCAGCCTACTCAACTATTTTTACTAAAAATCGATATTTACACAAAACTCGGCGTCGTGGCGCATTGCACTGAGCGTTAGAAATACACCTTTGCCTACCCTGCGTGGTTTCGCAGGGAAGTATCACATGCGTGGTTAAGTATATGAGAGTGGATTGCTGGACTCCTCGTCGACGTAGGGTAGTTTACGTAACCGCTTGTCGGTTGCGGCTTTCTCCACCATCAAGTCCATGCATTTGAACACAAATAACTGGCTAACTAATACAATACCCAACGCGGAATGGTAACCGGACAAGAGGCTGTGGTTCGCCATATGATTAGGCTGTTTCGTCGGCTTTCTTCTCCCCGGGATAAATATGTAAATCTCATTCCGAAATAAAAACCACATCCTAAACTTTGAACTAGGTTCAAGGATATTTTGTTACATCACTATGCCTAAAAATTGTTTTTCATTTGTTGCACAACCATCAATCATCAGTTACTGATACGCGAGGCTCGCACGCAGGCTTTTGTACTTTTTAAATTGAATGTGTACTTTTTAAATGATTTCCGTATAATTATGTACTACAATAACACTAAACAGGTAAAGAATGTTAGTTATATTACACACGCATATACAAAGTGGAATTTCCTCTAATAAAA